>CM055654.1:34940487-35564560 GCA_029378335.1 Agrilus mali | reverse complement strand
AATCATTCACTGTGCGAACCATCTGTAGATTGTACAGTAGAAGAAAAACAATATTTAAAACGTGGCTGTGCAGTTTACAAACGGCTCGGACAGTGGATTTAAAAGATATGTAGATATTTAGTCAGCTACCCTTTTTTTTTCATATACCTACATATCTTCTTAATCATTCACTGTGCGAACCGTCTGTAGATTGTACAGTACAAGAAAAACAATATTTAAAACGTGGCTGTGCAGTTTACAAACGGCTCGGACAGTGGATTTAAAAGATATGTAGATATTTAGTCAGCTACCCTTTTTTTTTCATATACCTACATATCTTCTTAATCATTCACTGTGCGAACCATCTGTAGATTGTACAGTAGAAGAAAAACAATATTTAAAACGTGGCTGTGCAGTTTACAAACGGCTCGGACAGTGGATTTAAAAGATATGTTGATATTTAGTCAGCTACCCTTTTTTTTCATATACCTACATATCTTCTTAATCATTCACTGTGCGAACCGTCTGTAGATTGTACAGTAGAAGAAAAACAATGTTTAAAAGGTGGCTGTGCATTTTACAAACGGCTCGGACAGTGGATTTAAAAGATATGTAGATATTTAGTCAGTTACCCTTTTTTTTTCATATACCTACATATCTTCTTATCGTTGCGGTTGCTTACTATTTGAAAATGTCTCAATTCGTCTTTTTTGTTCAGTAATCTTATTAATTATTAATTTTTAAAAAGTCATAAAAATTAATATTTTAATGTTTTCTTTTTTTTTTACAGGAACTTGCAGTGATCGAAGGGACAGTTCAATAACGAATCGAAAGGAACTGTCAGGTGAGTAAGGATTAATAAATATCTACTTTCAGCTTGTTATTATTATTTAGTTTAAATGCTTTTCTTCTTATTTTCTACAGAGAAAGAGCCAATTGACGTTTATTTTGATCCAATGGAATTATAATTTATAATGAATGGTATCGAGAAAGGTCTGTATGTTGGAAAACTTGAGGTGTCGTGATAGCTGCCTGCTGTGTGCATTTTCCTCGTCCTTGCCAGGTTTAGTTATAAATTTAAACAACGGATCTCATTTAGTGGTAAGTAGGTAATTAAAAGGAAGTTTTAAAAGAAATAGCCCTAACAAAAATTGTTGTCTGTTCTTTTTTACATTTATCTTGAAAACTATTTTATTAATCTAATCGTATTGCTCTTTTGGGATTATAAAATTGCAAAAGCTTTAAAAAAAATCTGAATCGTCACAACCCGAGCTATTTTCACTGAAAAAACCTGGAAAAGGTTAGTTTCTTTTAACTTAGCCAATTTATCGATAATAACTTCGGTTTTCGGGGAAAATATTGTGATTATACTGCATAATATGGGAGCAGATAAGGGGTTCTGTCAGACTTCAGATAATACTTTTATTTTAACAAAAAGTTTTGAATAAAACACAAGTATCAAGAAAAAATGTAATGTTGAAAAATATTCACTACAATATTGTTTCAGCACGCAGTGACATCATCAGGTGATGATTTGACGAATTACATCTTAATAACTAGTATTTATACTTATAGTAGCGAAGTGAAGGGGGTTTAGAGCATTAAGATCACTCAAAGTTAATATTTAAAGTCAAAAATTATTCACCTCTACTTATCCATAACATAAATAATGTAACTGTCGTATTATTATTATTATTTACTTTCATAATCTATTTAATTGTTTGTCTTTTTTTTTTTCTACAGAACAAGCAACGAATGAAGAAAGAAAAGCCATTTGACAACTATTTTGATCTCACTACAATTATAATGGCATCGTGTTCGTAATGTGCAGTTGACTTTTACAATTGGGAGTATTCTGCAGGCGATTATGGTGAAAATACGAGTATATGCTATAATTAATTTATTAGGTATAAAATCATTGACTCATCTCAATTAAAAAATGTGTACTATAAATTTATAATGAAAATTTTAAAGCACACCAAGATAAAGATTGTTATCACAACTTAATTCTACACCCAGTCTTTTGCACTGTCGTCAGTGAATGATTAAGAAGATACGTAGGTTATGAAAAAAAAGGGTAGCTGACTAAATATCTACATATCTTTTAAATCCACTGTCCGAGCCGTTTGTAAACTGCACAGCCACGTTTTAAATATTGTTTTTCTTCTACTGTACAATTCACAGACGGTTCGCACAGTGAATGATTAAGAAGATATGTAGGTATATGAAAAAAAAAGGGTAGCTGACTAAATATCTACATATCTTTTAAATCCACTGTCCGAGCCGTTTGTAAACTGCACAGCCACGTTTTAAATATTTTTTTTTCTTGTACTGTACAATCTACAGACGGTTCGCACAGTGAATGATTAAGAAGATATGTAGGTATATGAAAAAAAAAGGGTAGCTGACTAAATATCTACATATCTTTTAAATCCACTGTCCGAGCCGTTTGTAAACTGCACAGCCACGTTTTAAATATTGTTTTTCTTCTACTGTACAATTCACAGACGGTTCGCACAGTGAATGATTAAGAAGATATGTAGGTATATGAAAAAAAAAGGGTAGCTGACTAAATGTCTACATATCTTTTAAATCCACTGTCCGAGCCGTTTGTAAACTGCACGGGCCACCTTTTAAACATTGTTTTTCTTCTACTGTACAATCTACAGACGGTTCGCACAGTGAATGATTAAGAAGATATGTAGGTATATGAAAAAAAAAGGGTAGCTGACTAAATATCTACATATTTTTTAAAAATCCACTGTCCGAGCCGTTTGTAAACTGCACAGCCACGTTTTAAATATTGTTTTTCTTCTACTGTACAATCTACAGACGGTTCGCACAGTGAATGATTAAGAAGATATGTAGGTATATAAAAAAAAAAAGGGTAGCTGACTAAATATCTACATATTTTTTAAAATCCACTGTCCGACCCGTTTGTAAACTGCACAGCCACGTTTTAAAAAATTGTTTTTCTTCTACTGTACAATCTACAGACGGTTCGCACAGTGAATGATTAAGAAGATATGTGGGGATAGGGAAAAAAAAAAGGGTAGCTGACTAAATATCTACATATCTTTTAAATCCACTGTCCGAGCCGTTTGTAAACTGCACAGCCACTTTTTTAAATATTGTTTTTCTTCTACTGTACAATCTACAGACGGTTCGCACAGTGAATGATTAAGAAGATATGTAGGTATATAAAAAAAAAAAGGGTAGCTGACTAAATATCTACATATCTTTTAAATCCACTGTCCGAGCCGTTTGTAAACTGCACAGCCACGTTTTAAATATTGTTTTTCTTCTACTGTACAATCTACAGACGGTTCGCACAGTGAATGATTAAGAAGATATGTAGGTATATAAAAAAAAAAAGGGTAGCTGACTAAATATCTACATATCTTTTAAATCCACTGTCCGAGCCGTTTGTAAACTGCACAGCCACGTTTTAAATATTGTTTTTCTTCTACTGTACAATCTACAGACGGTTCGCACAGTGAATGATTAAGAAGATATGTAGGTATATAAAAAAAAAAAGGGTAGCTGACTAAATATCTACATATCTTTTAAATCCACTGTCCGAGCCGTTTGTAAACTGCACAGCCACGTTTTAAATATTTTTTTTTCTTCTACTGTACAATCTACAGACGGTTCGCACAGTAAAATGATTAAGAAGATATGTAGGTATATAAAAAAAAAAAGGGTAGCTGACTAAATATCTACATATCTTTTAAATCCACTGTCCGAGCCGTTTGTAAACTGCACACCCACGTTTTAAATATTGTTTTTCTTCTACTGTACAATTCACAGACGGTTCGCACAGTGAATGATTAAGAAGATATGTAGGTATATGAAAAAAAAAGGGTAGCTGACTAAATATCTACATATTTTTTTAAATCCACTGTCCGAGCCTTTTTGTAAACTGCACAGCCACCTTTTAAACATTGTTTTTCTTCTACTGTACAATCTACAGACGGTTCGCACAGTGAATGATTAAGAAGATATGTAGGTATATGAAAAAAAAAGGGTAGCTGACTAAATATCTACATATCTTTTAAATCCACTGTCCGAGCCGTTTGTAAACTGCACAGCCACGTTTTAAATATTGTTTTTCTTCTACTGTACAATCTACAGACGGTTCGCACAGTGAATGATTAAGAAGATATGTAGGTATATGAAAAAAAAAGGGTAGCTGACTAAATATCTACATATCTTTTAAATCCACTGTCCGAGCCGTTTGTAAACTGCACAGCCACGTTTTAAATATTGTTTTTCTTCTACTGTACAATCTACAGACGGTTCGCACAGTGAATGATTAAGAAGATATGTAGGTATATGAAAAAAAAAGGGTAGCTGACTAAATATCTACATATCTTTTAAATCCACTGTCCGAGCCGTTTGTAAACTGCACAGCCACGTTTTAAACATTGTTTTTCTTCTACTGTACAATCTACAGACGGTTCGCACAGTGAATGATTAAGAAGATATGTAGGTATATGAAAAAAAAAGGGTAGCTGACAAAAATATCTACATATCTTTTAAATCCACTGTCCGAGCCGTTTGAAAACTGCACAGCCACTTTTTTAAATATTGTTTTTCTTCTACTGTACAATCTACAGACGGTTCGCACAGTGAATGATTAAGAAGATATGTAGGTATATGAAAAAAAAAGGGTAGCTGACTAAATATCTACATATCTTTTAAATCCACTGTCCGACCCGGGTTTGTAAACTGCACAGCCACGTTTTAAATATTGTTTTTCTTCTACTGTACAATTCACAGACGGTTCGCACAGTGAATGATTAAGAAGATATGTAGGTATATAAAAAAAAAAAGGGTAGCTGACTAAATATCTACATATCTTTTAAATCCACTGTCCGAGCCGTTTGTAAACTGCACAGCCACGTTTTAAATATTTTTTTTTCTTCTACTGTACAATTCACAGACGGTTCGCACAGTGAATGATTAAGAAGATATGTAGGTATATGAAAAAAAAAGGGTAGCTGACTAAATATCTACATATCTTTTAAATCCACTGTCCGAGCCGTTTGTAAACTGCACACCCCACGTTTTAAATATTGTTTTTCTTCTACTGTACAATTCACAGACGGTTCGCACAGTGAATGATTAAGAAGATATGTAGGTATATAAAAAAAAAAAGGGGTAGCTGACTAAATATCTACATATCTTTTAAATCCACTGTCCGAGCCGTTTGTAAACTGCACAGCCACCTTTTAAACATTGTTTTTCTTCTACTGTACAATCTACGGGACGGTTCGCACAGTGAATGATTAAGAAGATATGTAGGTATATGAAAAAAAAAGGGTAGCTGACTAAATATCTACATATCTTTTAAATCCACTGTCCGAGCCGTTTTTAAACTGCACAGCCACTTTTTAAAAATATTTTTTTTTCTTCTACTGTACAATTCACAGACGGTTCGCACAGTGAATGATTAAGAAGATATGTAGGTATATGAAAAAAAAAGGGTAGCTGACTAAATATCTACATATCTTTTAAATCCACTGTCCGAGCCGTTTGTAAACTGCACAGCCACGTTTTAAATATTGTTTTTCTTCTACTGTACAATTCACAGACGGTTCGCACAGTGAATGATTAAGAAGATATGTAGGTATATGAAAAAAAAAGGGTAGCTGACTAAATATCTACATATCTTTTAAATCCACTGTCCGAGCCGTTTGTAAACTGCACAGCCACGTTTTAAATATTGTTTTTCTTCTACTGTACAATTCACAGACGGTTCGCACAGTGAATGATTAAGAAGATATGTAGGTATATAAAAAAAAAAAGGGGGTAGCTGACTAAATATCTACATATTTTTTTAAATCCACTGCCCCGAGCCGTTTGTAAACTGCACAGCCACGTTTTAAATATTGTTTTTCTTCTACTGTACAATTCACAGACGGTTCGCACAGTGAATGTTTAAAAGAAGATATGTAGGTATATGAAAAAAAAAGGGTAGCTGACTAAATATCTACATATCTTTTAAATCCACTGTCCGAGCCGTTTGTAAACTGCACAGCCACTTTTTAAATATTGTTTTTCTTCTACTGTACAATTCACAGACGGTTCGCACAGTGAATGATTAAGAAGATATGTAGGTATATAAAAAAAAAAAGGGTTTAGCTAACTAAATATCTACATATCTTTTAAATCCACTGTCCGGGGCCGTTTGTAAATTGCACAGCCAATTAATTATGTGATATTTGGAACTTCAGTGCTACTCATCTTAATAAGGTGAAAACTTTTTCTTGTTGATATTTATTTCTTTTTCAATAATTATTAATTTAGATTAAGTAATATGGTTAATATTTTTAATGCATATGGGGATTAATTTGTTCCCTTTCTGCGATTCTAATAACTTTTAGTTGTTGGTGGCCAGTAATTTTTTTATAACAATTCCTGTTGGGCTGTACAGTCATAGGACATAGAGCCTAATAATACATTTGCCTTTTGGGGGGTAGTTTATCAGAAATAGAAAAAGTGTATCTTTTTTTTTAAATGGATAAGTAAGAGGGAATTTGTTTTTCTTTTTGTAGAAAATAATAATAGAGGCAAGGCTGTCAGGTGCTTTCAGATCAATTCCTGGACGTGAAATTCTCCCTTAAAAATCGTAATTACACGAGACATGTAACTAATTTCAAATTATTTCAACAGGTCTTCTTTTCAAAGGACAAAACGACAAAGACGTGGAGCCAACTAAGAGAAAAGGAGTCCCGGAATAAGGAATCTTGGAGAAGACGTGGGGGAACTTTTCATTATTTTCTGTTTTATAGTAATGTACTAATATTGTCTAAACAAAATTAGATAATAAGAGTTAATATATAATAATAGCCAATATTTAATTATTTTAACAGGCTTTCATTTGGGCAACTACAAAACGAAATTAAAAATGGCCAAAAGACAAAAGAACAAAAGAGCGGAGCTAGCTTTAACCTGGAGGAAAGGGGTCAAGGAGACAAAATGTAACAGTGGTAAGAAACTTTTTGTTTTTACGTATTAAGTATAAAAATCTTTTTTCATTTCTTAAATTTTGTTAATTTTCTTATTTTATCACTAATTAATTTTCTACGGGTTCAATATTTTTATTGATTTTTAATAGTATTTAAATGGTATATAGATATTTCCAAACGAGTAAGTATTTTTTGTGTAAATTTTTAAAATAAATACTCTTATGAAAATGTAAACCAATTAAATAGATACTATTAAGAATCAATAAAAATATTGAACAGTAGAAGTTAATTAGTGATAAAATAAAAAAATTTAAACGAAATTTAAGAAATTACAAAGTACATACTAGAAATTAATAAGAATTCTCATTTCCCAAATTTTGTTTTCGATATTTCTTTTAAAAGCATTTATTTTTTATCTTTAATGAATTGTCGGCATTAATTGTTTTTGATCGTTTATTGTCTTTTATACTTTTTTAATTTAATAAAAAATGAATAATAAAGTTGAAAAAAAAAAAAAAGTAACAGCTAATTATTCATAAAAGAAAACATTTTGAGGAATGACAAAGTATTACCATTTCTCAAATTACTTTTAACGATAATTAGAATATTTTTTATCTTTAATTAATTGTCATCCTTATCTGATTTTGATTAATTGTTTGTTTCTTTTGTGATTTTAGTTTATTTAATTTTTAATAACCGTTTACATTTTTCATAATAATTACTTGTTGTGTTAGTTTAATTTTCTTTTGTTTTTTGGTTTAAGATCACTCAAAGTTAATATTTAAAAGTGAAAAATTATTCACCTCTACTTATCCATAATATAAATAATGTAACTGTCGTATTATTATTATTATTATTATTAACTTTAATAATCTATTTAATTGTTTGTCTTTTCTTTTTCTACAGAACAAGCAACGAATGAAGAAAGAAAAGCCATTTGACGACTATTTTGATCTCACTACAAAATTTTAAAAGGCATCGTGTTCGTAATGTGCAGTTGACTTTTACAATTGGGAGTATTCTGCAGGCGATTATGGTGAGAATACGCGTATATGCTATAATTAATTTATCAGGTATAAACACATTGATTTACGTCAATTAAAAAATTTGTACTATAAATTTATAATGCAAATTTTAAAGCATACCTATATAAAAATTGTTATCACAACTTAATTCTACACACAGTCTTATACACTGTCGTCCCCTCACGACCTTCAAAATAATCTTTTAACAGTTCTAAAATTGACGAAAAAGTTTTAACTTTAGGATAATAATTTTGTCATTCGTCAACCGAACATTTCCATTTCATTTTTCATTCTAAATAAAAATTGTTATTACCGCTATATTTTACACACATTTTGACATATTTTTGGCCCTTTATAACGTTTAAAATAATTATTTAACCTTTCTAATGTTTAAGAAAACATTTCGACTTTAAAACAATAACATAATTTTGGTAAATTAAATATTACTTCATTATTATAAATTGTACACGAAAACCATTAATACCACGAAATTCATCACACATTTTTACACGTTTTTAACCCATATGAACGTTTAAAGTAATTATTTAACAGTTCGAAATTTTGCGAAAACGTTTTCGTCTTTAGAATTATAACATTTTCTTCGTAAATTAGGAAAAACTTCTTTATTATAATTTGTACATGAAAACTGTTGTTATCACCAAATTCTACATACAGTTTTACAATATTCCACCTTCTTTAAAGTCTTTAAAGTAATTATTTAACAGTTTGAAATTTTACGAAGACGCTTTCCACTTAACAATTCCAACATCTTTTTCGTAAATTAAGTATTTCATCATTATTATATGCTCTACAAGAAAATTATTTTTACTACCAAATTCTACACACATTTTTACATATTTTCAATCCTTTAGAACGTTTAGAGTAATTATTTAACAGTTTGAAAAGTTGCAAAAACGTTTTCAACTTTAGAATTTTCATGTGGTTATACTACACGGAATAAAGAGGTGTATATTGGGTTGCATGTGCGGTAGGTGTTTCAATTTTATTGTTTAAAACTTTGTGTTGGTTTTCCCCCTTTTTCAAGTTAGTGGAATTGTTTATTAATGTTTGTTACTGTTTCTATTTTTCATGTAATTATTGTTTAACTAAAGTTAAAGATGGTGGTCGTTGTGAAATCTATTCGCATTTTTAAAATTAAAAGAGATTTATTTAAGGTGCTTAATTATTTTAACTTATTTATGTGATTGTACCGGTTTTTAAAAATAATGTAAATTACGTTTATTTTGTTGATATAGGCCAGAGGATAGGAAAAACGGGATGCATCATGTTTATGGGGTGTAGATGTTTGTTGTTCAAGTTGTTCACAATCTTTTTTATTGTTGTGGTTGCTTACTATTTGAAAATGTCTCAATTCCTCTTCATTGTTCAGTAAACTCATTAATTGTTAATTTTTAAAGAGTAATAAAAATTAATATTTTAATGTTTTCTCTTTTTTTCTCTACAGGAACTTGCAGTGATCGAAGGGACAGTTCAATAATGAATCGAAAGGAGCTGTCAGGTGAGTAAGGATTAATAAATATCTATATACTATCAGTTTGTTATTATTATTTAGTTTAAATGCTTTTCTTTTCCTTTTCTACAGAGAAAGAGCCAATTGACGTTTATTTTGATCCAATGGAATTATAATTTACAATGAATGGTATCGAGAAAGCTCTGTATGTTAGAAAACTTGAGGTGTCGTGATAGCTGCCTGCTGTGTGTATTTTCCTCGTCCTTGCCAAGTTTAGTTCTAAATTTAAACAACGGATCTTATTTAGTGGTAAGTAGGTAATTAAAAGGAAGCTTTAAAAGAAATAGCCCTAACAAAAATTGTTGTCTGTTCTTTTTTACATTTATCTTGAAAACTATTTTATTAATCTTATCGTAATGCTCTTTTGGGATAATAAAAGCATTTGAATCGTCACAACCCGAGCTATTTTCACTGAGAAAACCTGGAAAAGGGTAGTTTTTTTTTAACTTTGCCAATTTTTAAAGATAATAGCTTCGGTTTTCGGGGGGAAAAAATTGTGATTATAATGCATAATATGGGAGCAGATATAGGGTTCTGTCAGACTTCAGATAATACTTTTATTTTTACAAAAAGTTTTGAATAAAACACAAGTTTCAAGAAAAAATGTAATGTTGAAAAATATTCACTACAATATTGTCTCACCACACAGTGGCATCATCAGGTGATGATTTGAGGAATTAGTTCTTATTAACTAGTATTTATACTTATAGTAGCGAAGGGAAAGGGTAGAACATTAAGATCACTCAAAGTTAATATTTAAAAGTGAAAAAAATTTTTCACCTCTACTTATCCATAACATAAATAATGTAACTGTCGTATTATTATTATTATTATTATTTACTTTCATAATCTATTTAATTGTTTGTCTTTTCTTTTTCTACAGAACAAGCAACGAATGAAGAAAGAAAAGCCATTTGACAACTATTTTGATCTCACTACAATTTAAAGGCATCGTGTTCGTAATGTGCAGTTGACTTTTACAATTGGGAGTATTCTGCAGGCGATTATGGTGAGAATACGAGTATATGCTATAATTAATTTATTAGGTATAAACACATTGATTTACGTCAATTAAAAAAAAATTTTATTTTTTACTATAAATTTATAATGCAAATTTTAAAGCATACCTAGATAAAAATTATCACAACTTTTAAATTTTACACACAGTCTTATACACTGTCGTCCCCTCACGACCTTCAAAATAATTATTTAACAGTTCTAAAATTGACGAAAAGTTTTAACTTTAGGATTATAATTTTGTCTTTCGTCAACTAAAAATTTCTATTTTATTTTACATTCTAAAAAAAAATTGTTATTACAACTATATTTTACACACATTTTTACATATTTTTTGCCCCTTATAACGTTCAAAATAATTATTTAACTTTTCTAATGTTTAAGTAAACCTTTCGACTTTAAAACTCTAACATAATTATTGTAAATTAAATATTACTTCATTATTATAAATTGTACAAAGAAAACCATTAATACCACGAAAATTTATCACACATTTTTACATGTTTTTAACCCATAAGAACGTTTAAAGTAATTATTTAACAGTTCGAAAAAGACTGTTTGTTCCCCCTCTTTTCCTCCATTGTAAACTATCATACAATTACGGATTAATTTAAAGAACAGGTAAAAAAATAATATTGTTAGATTCTTGTTTATTTTTAGTTTAATGAAAATTTCATTTAGGAACAAATCGTGCAATACTAAACGAATTATTTATTGGAGTGTTTTTTTTTTTTTTCAATAATAGTTGTTATTTTTACAGGAACTGCTACCGAATTTTTGAGTACCAAGTGCAGTTTTTGTGTCGAAAGTGACAATTATATTTCAACGAAGGATGCAGCAGCACTTCTTTGCCCTCTAAATATCGATTTTTTGGTACGTTACAATTCTTTTTTAAATATGCTCGAAAAAACACGCCAATTTTAATAAGATATAATATAAATTTACTCTAATTTCAAATAGCATTGATTGTCACTTCATTTATAAGGCTTATTTGATATTTATATAAATTTATAATATTTTATGTTGAAGTGTTTTACTAACTTGAATATTGTTTAATGTAATAAATATTTGTACAGGTATGTTACACAAAAGCTTGGATCTCATACCTATGTTGCGAAGGCACTGATGGTAGTCGACATGGATTTCAAACTCACAATGCACAGAATCGTGAAGATGTCTTTCTTTTCTACAGGAAAACATGAATGTGCTGTGTAATATAAAGGAAGGATTTGTGTGATGATGGGTAAGTGACAATATAAATTATAAATAGAATTTGATTTAAGATTCAGAAGAAGTATTATTCATACTTTACTGAAGATGTCCTCGTAAGATAAAACAATTGTTAATAATAATATATATTAGTGGAAATTTTTTTATATTATTATTAGCTACAATTAGTTCACTCGCTATGAATACAACATGAGATGTTCAATATTTCTAAAAACACTTTTAACTTGGTCGGTTTGTTTCGTTATTTTAATCAAATGATCTCATCTAAGGACTGGAAAAGAAGCCACAGCCTACAATACAATAATGTTAAAACTAATTTCTTTAAAAATTGAAAAAAATTATGTTCTTAAACAAACTTCACTCAACCTATGACCAAAAGCATTTGTAAATTTTTCACAATGATGTTCTCGGCTCTTTCTATTGGAATTCATTGAAATCTTAAACGAAATTAGTCAAGGAATTATTATTTCAGACAAGAAACATCCACTTACCAAAACCATTATTTATACGATGTCATTTAACACAGACTCAACTTCATCTTCCTTTTTTTTTTTTTTTTTTTCATAGAAACACGCATCACATACACCAATGATTTTATGAAGATCATCTTCAATGCCTTTTGGAGACTTCTCTTCGGATATCTCAGCCCCTACACTCTTCAAAAAAAGTTCTTGTGCCTAAAGAGGATGACAAAATGAAAATGTAAGTGATAAGAATAGTAACTATTTAGTACATAACTGGTCTTCCGGTGTAATATTTATAAAATTAAGATGATAATTGCATCGTTAATATTCGAAAACTTTTTAAAATTGTATCTACGAAAAGTTCTGTACACTTTCTAATAGGTTACAGATAGGTTAGGTTATTTACTTGTCTGACATTAGCATATGATGACAAAACGCTACCTATAGTGCAGTTGAACTACCATGCGGAGCGGAGCATTTGAACTATTGTAAAAAACTTTTTAATTATATGTAAATGAATTTGATTATCATTGATTTAATTATTTTTTCCCTAATTTTAACATTTTTTTTTTTATTTACAAACTTTTTTTGTAGATTTTCAAGTAAAAGTATGGTGCAATTGATTAATTTTTCATTTTGTGCATCTATGATTGTTTCTTTTGCAAAAGCATATTATACAAGTCTATGGTAAAAAGTATCAATAGTATCCATTACATCGACAGCTTTGACGTTTGACAATCGATTTATATGTAGTAAGGGGCACGCCTTATCGCCATTGTAATATACCACAATTTTCTTGTTTTTGGTGCGTTTTTCTGTTTTATTTTAGCTTTGAATTATTTATTAGTTCAACTAATGCGTTTTTTTTTGTCCGTTTCTATAGATTGATGGATGAACGAATGACCAATTAAGTAACATTTGGGTCTCATGGAAAACATTCACAACACTGGAAATTGTTCATGGATTTCACTTTTTTGGACAATTGCGCAGATAGTTTAGGATCTGCAAGTGAGGGCATACAACCAGAGCCCTATTTGGACTTCACTACAACAAGGAATTGTTCACACTCTGCAACAACAACATATTGGCTGGCTGGACGTCTCTTTACTTTTATCACATGAACATCATATTCTGGAATTAAGGTAAGAGGACATGAAATAATAAATGTTATGTGCTTATTATTAATCTGTTACCACCGTATCTGTTTCAGGTCAACGCTGAAGACAAAGAAGATCCATTCCGTAGTTAGAATTCTTTTAATATCAAGTATTTTTTTTTTTTTTGAATTAGTCTTACTTTTGCATGTTTGTTTTATTAGAATTCATTTTAGTTTGTTTTTATTATTTTGCATGTTCTCTTGCTTACCTCTTCGCTTTGCTTACTGCAATTCTTACTATCACGCTTCGCATTTACTCTACATGATCCGCAGGATTCAACGTTTCGTTATCTTGCTTGTTCCTTCTCATCCAAGGCGTAGAAGCAAAGGCCTCCCTGAGTGACTTGCTTTGGACTTAGCTTTTTAGTTGTTCTTTGAAGTGTCTTATACACTTTACGCGGTCTTCTTCTTACGTTCGCTTCATTTTTCAGACTGTTTGGTGTGGGTTATCTGGAATAGAAGCAATAGGCGACTGCCCAGCTCTCACAGGCGAAATCTGTCCAATCTTTTCTACCAAATTCTATTAGTTTTTGTCGTTAGTCCTTTGTACTTTAGTTAATTAATACAGTGCACTATTCGCTTACAGGTAATGGACATCGATCGAAGACTGAAGACATCATACTTTATTCTTTTTCATTTGTTTTCTTATATTTTCCTCTTACAAGTATTTATTTGTATTTATAAATTATTATGTTAATATTTAAACGATATATTTGTAACAAAAAAGTCCCTCTGGTACTCAAAACTTTTCTAAATTGTCTTTTTGGCTACATTATTAAAACCAAATTCAATTTTAATCATAAAAAATATATTGGCGGATAAGGGTTGGCTGTAAGGGGCGATTGTGGAGGCCACGGAGTATTAGAGAGGTTTTTTTTAGTCCAAATATAACGTTTAAATGTTAATATAAAAGTTTTTTGTGTTGTAGTAAAATAGCGGAAGTTATTGGTAGTCGTACTGAATTAACTTTTTCGTATTGTTGTACATGTAGGAGTATTAATTTAACTCATTTTAATATACCTACAAATACAATAATATGAAAAAATCAATTAAGTGCCACAAACAACAACTTGGTATCTTTTTTTCGATTTTTATTACAACACGAACGACATAAACTTTTATAATGATGTAATTGTATTTTAATTTGTTGTGTACTTTCTCTTTCAGTATTTTATTATATTGTAATTAAATATTAATATTGTTATTATATCGAACTTGTAAAAATATAGAGATAGATAATGCAATGTACATAAAATCATGTTAAAATGTATTGTACTTATATTTTATTGTTGTTAGTATAGATCTTGCTTATAAAATAATGTAACATCCTAATGAACTATTAATAAACTTATAGAGGTTAAAAGTTGTTTTAATTTAGCCCTCTTAAAGAAAGTGCATTCAAAAATAAAAAATTTGCTTCTCAAGTTATTTATCGATCACACCTCGTAAAAGTCCAGAAATTTAAAATAAGCATAAATTTTGACCATTTGTATCAGGAGAGCATAAGTCGCAGGAGGTATTTTTTATTTATTGATCAACCCTCGTATATGCTCAAAAATTAAAATTTTGCTTAAATTTTAACCATTTATATCAGGAGAGCATAAGTCGCAGGAGGTATTTTTATTTATTTATTGATCAACCCTAGTATAAAGTCAAAAATTAAAAATTAGTTTAAATTTTGACCATTTTTATCAGGAGAGCATAAGTCGCAGGAGGTATTTTTTGTATTTATTGATCAACCCTCGTATACGCTCAAAAATTAAAATTTTGCTTAAATTTTGACCATTTGTATCAGGAGAGCATAAGTCGCAGGAGGTATTTTTTTTATTTATTGATCAACCCTCGTATAAGCGCAAAAATTAAAATTTTGCTTAAATTTTGACCATTTGTACCAGGAGAGCATAAGTAGCAGGAGGTATTTTCGACAAAATGAAATTTTTGAAGAAATTTCAACATTTGTATCAGAGGAGCATAAAAAGGAAAGCTTTTTTTTCAGAAATATATATTGGTAGAATTAATGGTCTTTAACTCATATGTTTATTACAGTTTTATATAATTAACGAAAACAGGTATATAATTTTAATTGATTTATTAATTTTACCAGTTATTTATATTTTACTACAGGAATATACATTTGTCATATATAATAACATATATAATACAATAACGTTAAGGTCCATACAATACTGTAAAAGTAATAACAATAGAAAATGTACAAATTAAGTTTCGATTATTAGATTAATATAATAGTACGAAACAAAATACCTGAAAGAGAAAATACACAACAAATTAAAATACAATTACATCATTATAAAAGTTTATATGTCGTTCATGTTCTAATAAATGCTTACAAAAAAAAAGAGAACAGGTTGTTTGTGGCGCTTAATTGATTTTTTCATATTATTGTATTTGTAGGTATATTAAAATGAGTTAAATTAATACTCCTACATGTACAACAATACGAAAAAGTTAATTCAGTACGACTTACCAAAGCAATCGCAAGCATAGTCCAAAAGGTATCTCACCGAAAGGAACTATATATTTCAGGAAATATCCTCAGGATGTAACCATTTCTGCACAGAAGATTTTCATGATATCCATCAGTCGTCGTCCCATTGAGCCTCTAGAAAAGCAACAAACATCTTGATTACTTTAAATAAAACTTACTTATACTTATTACGTTAAATAAAGAAACATGTACATATTTTACTTTCATAAAGTATTTAAAATTATTTAATAAACCAATTTAAGTCTCGCAAATATTGTTAATGTTACTGTTATCGTCATTTCCCAGAAACTCCTAAAGTGCTTAAAAAGTAGCAAACTACTACACGTTGCGGTTTTTGTAGAAAAATGTTATATTATAAAAGAAGTAATAATAAAAAGGCACATAAGCAAAATGAAGACAAAGGTCACTTTGCAAAATATTTACACTAACTAATGATTTTATTATTAAGAGTATTTGAATCTTTTAAGTAACAGAATTATTAGTTAATAATCAATGAAATTAAAACACCAAGCGCGCGAAACGTTGGAAATTAAAATGAATTTGCAAGAAATAAATATACAAACTAATCATTCTTAATTTCTAAAACTATAAAATACACACACTACACATTGGATTTACATGAACTATGATTGTTTTTCTGTACTTCACATCTATTGGGTTTCTTTTTGTCTGTTATTAAGTATATAAATAAATAAATAAGTGGAGTGTGATTAATAGTTCTTATAATACTTACATAGCATAGATAATATTTAGTGTCGTTGTTTTACTCTTATAGCAATCTTTACTAAATGTAGTGGTTAATCTTTACTAAATGGCGGTAATAAAAAAACAACGAGTCGTTTTTAATTCATTTTTATTTATTCTTACCTTAATTATGTGCAGACTGTCAATTTGCTGATTAATGATGGCAAGCTCAAGATGTCGACATCAACGCAAATGCAGAAATTATGCCATTATCTTTGTAACAAATTGGCCAGCAGCACTGTGATTTAAACAGACTGGAAACTTTGGCAGTGGCAGTCTACAGAGCAAAAGATGTTCTCATCGGTCCCTGTAGAAAGTAAATTTGCTACCAAAAAGTGCTTCAGACGTTTAGCGTTGTCTTTTGCAGTTGGGTTTTGAGCTATTTTTGTTCCAACAATAACATGTTAAAAATGAGCTTCAATTTTCCATCATTGATCTGCCAATCTGAAGAAATGGACAACAGAAATAAATTAACTACAACATTAAATAAATTAATCACCAGATATAATAAAAGTACACACCGAAAAAGCAATTAAAATTGGAAAAATTAAAATGACGAGAAGACGTCACCCATCTGACATACCCATAGATAAATGTATAACCCTACAAATATCTATAGAATGTAGTGGCGCTATAAACGACAACCGACACTACTGGAAAGAAATTAAATTAAATAATACTACTCGTTAACATTTTAACTTTTGTATCTAAGTGTTACAAATGTTTTACAAGTTGATGCTCTATCTTTAATTAATCCTAAAAATTCTCTTTATATGTATGAAGAATTGTATAATATACACATACTGTATAGATAAATAAATAAATATCATAAATAACACTTCAAAATTTCTTTAATTATAAATAAATCATTTCCTATGACCTAAATTCACTTGATGAAAATTGATAATTTAATAAATAACAATGGTCGTGCTTTTCTAATATATTTTGTAGAAATCAATAGTTAGTTGTATTTTGTTTATTTAACTATGACTACATCAAGTCAAGTCAATCATAGGTAATTATTAGTTTGTAACTAAAGAAAATTTGGAATCATATGCATAATAATTTAACAAAATGGGCCTCGAGGGTTCCAATTTCTTCACTCTAGCTTATAGACTCCAGTTTTTTCAAATTTGTCAGTTTTGTCTTTTGAGTTAAGAAGTAAGTGCTTTAAACTTGTGTTTGTCTTAAAACTAACTGTTACGTTATTTGAAGACAAAACATTAGCGATTTTTAATGAGATATTACCAAAGTCCGTCAATGATATGTATTTCCAATATTTCTTTATGTAACGGTGTATAGATTGGCATGCTATTTTAAATAGGTTTTCTGTAAATATCAATTCATAATATTTCAAATCACTCTCTTTCACACAAACGTGCAGTGTATAATTCTATGATACACAGAGCTGGTTCAGTCATAGAAGATTTTCATGATATCTATCAATCGTCAAAATGTTTTTAATTTTTTATTTTGTCAAAAACAAAACCCTTAAATAACATTCTCAAACATTACAAAATCATTCTCAAGGGTCATTCGAGTATAATATTATCAAATACAGACCTAAATGTTTTATTTTTGTATACAAAAACAATTAAATATGTATTATTCTGTTTAAAAAATTCTTACAATTACTGAAATAATAAATAGTCTGTTTTAGTTTGTCATTTTAAACAGTTTTCAAATGACTAAACTATCATAAATGAATATGAATTTTAAGCAATTTATGAACAAACAAATATATAAATTTATTAAAATTATTGAATTGAGATTATGGTTAGGTTTATCTCTTAATGAAACATTTCTCGTGTAGGTTTCACAGATTTGTGAAGTGCTTTGTTTAATTCAATTATTAAAAATGCTTCACAATCGATGCACAAAAGACTATTGAATTTATTTTTTAAAAATATGATTAAAAATAAAACACCTTGTTTAATTAAAATTAGTGAAACATACAAAACCAAGTGTTTTAATTCTAATCATATTTTTATATAAATATGCATTAACATTCAACAGACAAACTTAACACTCGAAAAATATTCTTAAATGATTTTTCTTACCATGTGTATTTGTCTGTGAACTCATGTGTCCAAAAAGGGAACAGTTTCATGTCTCAAAGTCCTTATTTGGCAATACATTTTATGTTGTGATTTTTATTAGTCTCTCCCGGAAAGAAAGCCATGCCACCATCATAAACCATTTTTTGACCTAAATGGAAAAGAAAAGATTACAACTTTAATATCTTTTTTTAATACTTTTATAAGCGATTAATACACAGCAACAAATTAATTATAAATGATCAGATTAATTGTTTATTTGTTCTTATTTACATCATTACTAAAATTAAAATAATATTTTTCATTTAAAAGAAAACACACGATGGATAGTTTCACCAATTTATTTTTGTACCCGACAATATTGTTTCGGTCCAACAACATTATGAAGACTCTTGATAGTGGTCCTGTTGGCCCACGTACACGATTATGGAAAAGTAACAAACAAACATAAACAATCACTCTGGATGTTGCCGTAATTATATTAAAAAAGTAAGTTTGAAAGTTTCTATTTTATAATTTTTAATTCATATTTTGTCTAGACATAGAGGTGACAAAAAAACAATGTTCACAGTCTTGAAGAAGAGTGAAAGGGACAAGAAAAAACTCCTCGAAACTGTTTTAAAACAACTGAGACAACTATCGCAAATTCCCTGAAAAAATTAAATGTATTTCACTCAAAAATTACTATGTATTCTTAATTTAAAATTAATATTTATCCTTGTATATTAATTTCTTTCATTTTTTAATTACGTACACTAATATTATAATTACTCAATAATATTTTACACCGTCCTTAATTATATTAATTAATTTAATTATATTTACGTTTTTAACGTTTCGGTATCTTGCGATGTCATTAGATTGTTTGTAAACATGGTTTTAATTGACGTAAACGAATGTGTTTATACCTAAATAATTAATTATAGCATATACTCGTATTCTCACCATAATCGTCTGCAGAATACTCCAAATTGTAAAAGTCAACTGCACATTATTATTCTCAGTGAAAATAGCTCGGACTGTGACGATTCAATTTTTTTTTAAAGCTTTTGCAATTTTATTATCCCAAAAGAGCAATAAGATTAAATTAATAAAATAGTTTTCTATCAAACCTATGTACCATAGCTATGTACAGGTAAATTTTTACCTTTATAGGCAGCATCTCAACATTTAGAGATGTTTGTATTTGACAATAAATAAATAATAAAATAAATGTAAAAAAGAACAGACAACCTTTTTGTTAGGGCTATTTCTTCTAAAGATTTCTTTTAGTTACGCCGGCAAGGTGGAAACCAAATTATTCTTATATTACCACTAAATAAGGTCCGTCGTTTGAATTTATTATTAAACTTGAAAAGGACGAGGAAAATGCACACAGCAGCCAGCTATTACGACAGCTCAAATTTTCCAACATACAGAGCTTTCTCGATACCATTCATTCTAAATTATAATTCCAGTGGATCAAAATAAACGTCAATTGGCTCTTTCTCTGTAGAAAAGTAAAAAGAAAAGCATTTAAACTAAATAATGATAACAAGCTGAAAGTAGATATTTTGTATCGTTATTCACCTGACAATTCCCTTCGATTTATTATTGAACTGTCCCTTTGATCACTGCAAGTTCCTGTAAAGAAAATAGAGTAAAACATTAAAATATTAATTTTTATTACTCTATAAAAATCAAGTTTACTAAACAAAAAAGAGGAATTAAGAGATTTTCGAATAGTAAGCAACCACTGACAACCACAACGATAAAAAATATGGTGAACTAGGTGGTGAACAACTTGAACAACAAACATGATGCATCCCGTTTTTTTATACTCTGGCCTATATCAACAAAATAAACGAAAAAAACATTATTATTAAACTGGTACAAATCAGTTAAAATAATTAAGCACCTTTAATAACAAATCTCTTTTAATTTTAAAAATGCGAATATATTGCACAACGACCACCATCTTTAACTTTAGTTCAACAATAATTACATGAAAAAAATAAACAGTAACAAAACATACATTGATAAACAAATCCACTAAATTGAAAAAGGGAAACCAACACAAACTTTTAAATAATAAAATTGAAACACCTACCGCATATGCAACCTAATATACACCTGTTTAATCCGTGTAGTATAATCATATGAAAATTCTACTTTTTTACGTTTTTGCAATTTTTCAAACTGTTAAAAAATTACTCTAAACGTTCTAAATGCTTCAAAACATGCAAAAATATGTGTTTAATTTAGTTGCAATAATGGTTTTCTTGTAATAATGAAGGAATACTTAATTTGCGAAAAAGATGTTGGAATTCGTAAGTTGAAAGCGTCTTCGTAAAATTTCAAACTGTTAAATAATTACTTTAAAGAAGGTGAAATATTGTAAAACTGTGTGTAGAATTTAGTGATAATAACAGTTTTCATGTACAATTTATAATAAAGAAGTTATTCTTAATTTACGAAGAAAATGTTGATTCTAAAGACGAAACGTTTTCGCAAAATTTCAAATTGTTAAATAATTACTTTAAACGTTCTAATGGGTTAAAGATAAGTAAAAATGTGTGCAGAATTTCGTGGTATTAACGGTTTTCATGTAAAATTTATAATAATGAAGTAATCTTTAATTTACAAATATGATTTAGTTTTAAAGTCGAAACGTTGTCTTAAACATTAAAAATGTTTTCTTTTTGTATACAAAAACAATTAAATATTTATTATCCTGTTTAAAAAAATCCTCAGTTACTGAAATAATAAATAGTCTGTTTTAGTTTGTCCCTTTAAGCAGTTTTCAAAAAACCAAACTATGATAAATGAATATGCATTTCAAGCAATTTATGAACGAACAAATAACTATATAAATTTCAATAATTGAGATTATGGTTAGGTTTATCCCTTAGTGAAACATTCCTGTGTGGCTTTCACAGATATATAAAGTGCTTTGTTTAATTCAATTATTAAAAATGCTTCACAATCGATGCATAAGACGATTAAATTTATTAAAAAAAATGATTAAAAATAAAACACCTTGTTTAATTAAAATTAAAATTAGTGAAACATACAAAACCAAATGTTTTAATTCTAATCATATTTTTTATATAAATATGTATTAACATTCAACAGATAAACTTAACATTCGGAAAATATTCTTAAATGATTTTTCTTACCATGTGTATTTCTCTGTGAACTGATGTGTCCAAAAAGGGAACAATTTCATGTCTCAAAGTCCTTATTTGGCAATACATTTCATGTGATTTTTATCCGTCTGTCCAGGGAAGAAAGCCACGCCACCGTCACAACTCAATTTTTGACCTAAATGGAAAAGAAAATATTACAACAAATTAATTATAAATGATCAGATTAATTATTTATTTGTTCTTATTTACATCATTATCAAAATTAAAATAATATTTTTTGACGATTTCTCTTACCAACTTCCTATCTTGTTCTGAAAACTCCTCACAATAATATACAACACATTCATCAACACATTGGGGTAATGCAGAACTATTGCCTGTACAAATCAGTGGCAGACAGGAAAACTGGTGCAATTCGAGATGCATACCTCTGTGAAGAAAAATAACAAATGAATGTGGTAATCCTAGATGACGATAGTAATGAAGCCAAAGCTTTTCAAAAAATAATTCGATACATTTCTATCATAAAATATTTAAAATTATTTATAATTATTAAAATGCAGATAACAGCAACGAATTCAACATGCAATAGTAACAGCTATAAAACAGGCTAATATTACAAATTTACCCTAATATGTCATTATTGACGAGATTTTATTATATATTACACTATATCTTGATTGTAACTTAATGTATTTTCTGGTTAATAATAAATAATAATGATAATAATAATTAATGTACCGTCTATGTGCACACCTACTTGAATTTTTTATTTGTTTTAATTTATAATATTTAATCATTGTAGTAAGTAATAAACACTGTTTTAGTATAATCCGAAGTATTTTTATATTATTTAATTATAGTTAATTGCTCCCGCTTATTGCCTGAATACCACGCCTATGCTGGTTGTTATAAAAGAAATTGTTTATCATTCCCATAGTTACAAAATTCTCCATTGATGACAGCACTTTCTAATAATATCACACATCCGACGTATGCACGAGAAAATCGTAAAGAATAAAGTAAAGAATATTATTTTCATAGGCGTATCACATAATCGAATAGATGTTTAGGGAGCACGTTTAAAACAGAAATAATAATAAACTTAATGCATTTATCAGTACACGCACACAGACTATATAATTTGTAAAATATAAGTCAAAATTTTTATAAAAGATTCTATCTTATTTAATTTAATGTACTCTTTTTATTTATTATTATTTATAGTAAATACTTTGTTTAGTACAATCAGAACCGTTTTTGTATTATTTACCGATGATTTACCGACGGTTAACTGCTTCTGTTTATTCCCCAAATACTCCGCCTATGTTTGGATTTGTTTATCTATTTATAATTAACATAGTTACAAAATTCTTCGTTGGTGGCAGCACCTTGCAGCTGATGTGGGCGTTTCTTTTTTTAAAGCTAAAATTAAAATTGTTATGTACAGCTCACAGCAAAAAATACGCAGATCATACATATACTAAAATAAAATGCAAAATTAATTCGTTTTACATCAACAAGATTAACAATTAATTATCTGTTGTTTGTTGTGCACATGTGCCATACAAAATTAAAAACATGTATTTTATTAAAATTAAAAATATGGTTGCTCACATTTTGACTCATACTGTAATGTTGTTCTGGCAATGACATTGGCAAGGTCATTACTTTTAAAATTTTTGATACTTTGTATAGGCAACCCACCCTCTTACAATGTATTACAATGTAACTATCTATTTAATTGTAACCGTTATGTGTTATAACCTAATTTCGTGTTTTAAAAATTGTTAGTCTTTGTTTAGTATTCTTGCTTTTACTAATAGATTACAGAGACAACAACGAGACGAGAAACTCAATGGAAATAAATTGTCCGAGAGAGAGAAAGGTGCCATGCGTCTTTGTCTGTCTTCAAGGAAAGTGAACGTAGATGGCGCACGGCACAGACCCTGCGATTTGCCCGCCAAATTCAAACAAACCACTTTTGTTTTTTGTCTGTATTCACAATTTGAAGGTTAAATTAAATAAAAAGTCGCATATTATTTTTATTTAAAAATGTCATGTATTTGGTTGCATATATATGTTTCTTACAGACGATACCAATACAAACACTAAAATAAAGAACATTGGAAAACTGAATGGCCATATAAACATAAATACTTATTAGTTAAACATTAATCACAGTTAGTAGCTGTAGTTTAACACCATCCATTTCACTGTTAAAAGGCACAAATTTAATAATCTACACTACACACTAATTAACGTCAATACTTCCAGGTCGGAAACTGGAAAATCGCACAATAACTCTACAAACACTAAACACCTACAACGCTACAACTCTGAACTCAAATCAACTAAACAAAGCGGCCATTACAATAACGCCAAACAATATGCCAAACGTTCTGGTGCAGCGTTGTCATATCGCAAATAAGTTATTCTTGTTTATATCTTCCGTCTCTTCATTAAGCGTGAGCGGAACATGGACATCAAAATGTATATACAGAAATTGTAAATGATATGGCAACAATGGGTAAGGCGATGACTGCTCCATCTACGATTGCTTTCCCTGATGCGTGATAAAGAGACAAATATCGGCAATTACGTGAACCAGAAAGAGTAGAAAACGACGGACAAATTTTCAGGCCCAGTTTCCCGTCTCGTTGTTGTCTCTGTAGATTAATTAAAATTGTGTGATATGTTATGAGAAAAGGCATACTCTCTTGTGAAAGAATTACAGGACAGAGAATGTGAAATACTACCTTATAATGTATGTTAATTTTAATTTCTATAAGCACAGTTATACTAAAACGTTTTTTTAAACTTTTAGATCGATTTGGTAACTAAATTTGCTAATGCAGCAATACAACGAAATCAGCGTTGCTTATTGCCTTATTACTACAATCGTTTAAGATTATTACGTCAAATGAGATGGGAATTTGGAAGCATTTTACCATACGAGCTGAAGAAAATTTTAAATTTCAACAAGTATTCTACAATATTAGGAAATTACATGAGATCGATTGATGAAAATAGCGGTTTAAATTTAGCTGTAGATCTTAAATCACCTAAAGCATTGTTTATTGAAGTGCGATGTTTAGTAGATTTATGGAAAATTCGAATTAAATGTTGGAACTAATGTGTTACTTATGAAAAATATTCAGCATTTCCTGCCTAGATCAGAATGCGAGGTACTAATTCGACAAGTAATACTATAACACATAGCAAATTTCATAATTGTGTACAGAAATCCTTTTTATACTTTTATGATGGGTAAACTATAACCACTAAAGAATTATGTATTTCAGGTCAGTTTGTATAAAAATTAAAAATAGGAAACAGAATAAGAATGAGAACAGTTTCAGTTTTAGTCTTGTTCTGTGCTTCATTGATGATTATTTAAGTAACAATTTATTTTAGTCATTGTGTAACACATGAGTTATTTGTTGTTTAAGAATGTTATTTACGTTTAAAGTAGTCAGTAACCACAAATACTATTTTATGCATCGTCCTAACATACGTTATTTAGGGACATCCAAAGTCTCCTTTCGACACTACTATTATATATCTATCTGTTATAATTTGCAACATCTGATAATTTTGGAAACTCGATCGACAAACTGAAGTACGTACTTATAATAACTTGTGGTAGTACAGGTAGATTATATTTCATTTTACAGGCTGCAATTTTGAAATGGGGGGAAAATCTGAAGAATCAATCTCCGGATAAAATAATGAATATGAAAAATAAATTTTGAATGAGGAGAAAATCCGAAAACTTCTATAAGATAAGATTATAAGTTTTGTTGTATCTACGAACTTTTTTCTTTTTAATTATTTTTCAGCCGATTATTATTCAGTGTATTTAGGACTATTTTTGCCTATTTAACAAGATTATATCTACACTAAGACAAATTTTTGAATATGCAATTTAATAATAACTAACTGTTAAACCTAATTTAAGACAACAACAATATATCACTTATTGTATCTTTTAGTCTTAATAAAGTCCTATACTAGAAGGTGAAACGTCAGATGTTGGTTTTATAGTAATAAAAAAATTTAACTCCTAAATGAATTTTTTGATTTTAATTCTGTGTAAATTATAAAAGTTTAAATTTTGCTTACCATCTATCTTGTCCTGTAAACTCCTCCTGTGTCCAAAAAATGAACTGTTTCAGACTGTCTCAAACTTGACTCATCTTTGGTCTAAAAAAAAAAAGAAGAAAAAGTCAATAATGTAATTTATTTTCTTATAATAATAATTTTTATAAATGTTTACTAGTAAGCAACAAAAGAATCAAAATTATTGCTTTTAGGAGTTAAGACAATTAAAAATTATTATAACATATATGTACAACAAATTTAAAAATTTGAAACATATACAATTAAAAACTAAAAAAAATACAACTCTTAAACTAAACACTTAATTGCTACAAAATTTATTAAACAAGTTATCGATTAATAATACACTTTTCCAAATTAAATAAGAGCCAACAGCCTGCATTCTGTCTTTGAGCCTTCCTCAGTTACGTTATTTATCAGAGCCTGAACGCTGTAATACCTTTTATAATTTTGTTGAAATTTGTAGCTTCATTCGCTGTTTGATTTTACTTATCCTCTGATCTATAGTACCTAGGTACCTAAAACAGAAAAGTATGTAGATACAGGGTTAGTAGTACGTTATCCTAGTTTTCGAAATTATTTGAATTACCTACCTACTTTTTATTTTCTGAACCACTTGTGTATCATTTTTCCACTGAGTAAGTTTATGTTCATAAATGGCAATTCTCGTATAACTTTATGACTTCTTTTTATTTTTCTCATTTATAACAGTTTTTATTATTTACCTTTTATACTTACTCTTAATATATTTGCTAAAATTATATTGGTTAAGACAGTAAGCAATCCTATACAGGTATTTATAGTACCTCTGAAGGTTTTCTAATGTCATACATTATTGTAATAAGTCTGCTAACAATAAATAAATAAAAGTAAATTTTTACATAGCAATTAAATATTTTAAATTGCTTGCTGAATTAAGAAAATACTTCACTTATAAGAAACTATTAAGAGAAGTCTTAAAAAGTGGAAGTTAGGAAATATTAAGGACTAGTGCGTAAAGGGAATGTGATTAATTATGTTTAAACATGCAACTTTATAGGTTTAAGTTTTTTTATACATACAGTATTTTTATGATGTATGTACCTGGTAGTGAGCACAGACAACCTTTATTTCCTACGGGAAATCTTTCGTATCCTGGTAAATAAGTCAATAATAAATAGAATTAAGGTTGATAAAATATTATCATGTATTGGTTTAATGGAAAAACGTTTAAAACTAACTTTTAAATACGATTAAGTGTATATTACAAAACTAAAAACAAAACACTGATTTACAGAATATATACATACAGAGGACATTGTTCATGTTCATACAGAATTGAACAAAAGAAATATGAAACTGTACAATTACAGAGCAAGTTCCCTACTTATTTTTATTTAGAAAAGTACATAAATAATTCTAGAGATGATTTTCGACAAAAATATTCGTTCTTTTTACGAGTTTCAAATTGACCTGCATTTTAACAAATTGGAAATGTGTAATAATCATATCTTTTGTTATTTTCTGAAATGTTAAAGCATTTATAAAGCGAAAACTTAACGCATACTAACTGGCACCTTGGTTACTCTTATTGTTTCTTATAGATTATTCGATTAAAATTGGCATTTACGAAAAGAGTATACAGTTTCAATTAAAATTTATAAGTATTGATTTATTTGTAAATGCCTTTTATACATATGCGATAATAAATGGTGTAACATGGATGTGTTTTTTTTTGCAATTGTATGTGAATTTTGAGGTATGCATAATTTTCATTAAATATTGATAAAAACGAATTCGCATGCTACATCATCACCAATAAAAATTGTATACAATTGCAAATCTTATTTAATCCCTGAGTTTTTAAATGAACTTGCTAATCTTAATAGTGTATAAACCGTTAGAGGAATTATACAGTAGTTTTAAAAATTAAAAAAAAAACTGTAATTGACAAACATTTTTTTTTTAATTCTCTGTAAAAGGTATTATATTTACTACTAGAAGTTTTAACAAAAAACACGTTCACTTAATATGTTTATAATAATTTTAAATTGAATAAATTATTATTAATTTTTATTTATAAGTTATTTGCCCCTTAAAAAGATTGCGTTTCCTAATTTATGCTAATATAAATTTTATAAACATTAATTATTTAATTTATTTTCCTTAAGAGATCTCTTTCTGTACTAACCAAGGCTTTACAAAAGCTAAAAAAATATTCAACCGACGTTGCATATTACAATACACATAATATGTGCATAATAAACTAATGAATTAACCGAATAAAATAATGAAAAAGATCATTGCGCTGAAATAACAAAAAGTTGTTATTGTTAAATTTTCAACGTAACTCAATAACAAATAATAATTATTAACAATTAGTCTATCAATGAACACAATAGAGGCTTAACGTCTACAGTGAGCAATAAATTTTGAAATATTTGTACATGCCTGTCCGTACGTCACGATTTTAAATTAGTTTTCTGTTTTTAATTTAAATAAGAAATATTTGTCACAACAGACCCAAAAATTCATTTATCCAACACCTTTCCTCCGTTGTATTTCGATGATCGTCGACAATTCGAACCACAACTTCCTCTCATGACCATCTTTAACATTTAATGATAATTTTAGAAAATAAGTAAATAGCAAAATTTATTAAACTCACCGCACAGAAGAACTGGAGGGATTCTGATTATTTCCAGCCGGACTGCGATGTTGATGGGGGTATTGTTGAATGGGATCGGAAGGCAGCCCGTTCTCAACCGGCAACGTTTGATGTTGCGATGGAGGTATTTGAGAATGAGTTGTGTACACGCCATTATGTCGCGATCGAGAACCTTCGGGATGAGTAGAAACTGTCGGATGAATATTATTAACTGAAATAAATAAATAAATAGGGAAGACAAAGGTCAAATGTGTATTTAAATGTAAATTTTCAAAACTGAAAAGCCAGGATAAAACAGAACATTCAAAAAAGTTTTTTGAATTTAAATCAAATGCTTTTTGACTAAAAACACTTGAAAACTGCAAAAAATTCGAAACGAAAGAAAAATTATTTGGTAGAAAGAACGCACACAATCATATTGAAGTATTTATAAAAATAAATCAAACGATTATAAGATTCGTACCGGTATGCGGATGTGTAGCCTGTGGTGTGGCCGGTTGTCCCGTAAGCGGGATCGCCAGTCTTGCATTTACGGCTAACAAATGATCGCGTCTTTGTAGCAACGAACTCACGTGCTCTTCAAGTCTCAAATTCTCCGCCCGAAGTTGGTGCAAACACGACAACAGGGAAGCAACTGTAAACAAAAGGTAAACCGGAAACATTCAAGTGGAATATGCCTTTTTCGTATAGCTATGTAATTTTATTTATTGGCGTATTCGGTTTCTATAGAAAGCTTCAACCGAATGAAATCGAAATGTTAAACTAAACCGTACAAAACACGAGCAAATTTATAAACTTGAAATTTATTCGGTCCTGATGCCAAGTTTCCAGGAAAAAAAACCAATTCACTGCATGACTTACTATCGAAATGTTGTGCTTGTTCCATAAGAAACTGAGAACCTTGTTCCCACTGCCTTTCAAGTAATTGGTCTAAAGTTTGCGGTATAGATCCTCCACTTCCGCCTAACATAGAAAAGCCGCCGCTAGTGGCTGACGCTGTGCTTGAACCACCGGAGCTACTCGCCCTTGTCTGTAAAAATGGAACCGTCACTTTCGAAAAATATAAAAATAAAAAAATAATAAAAGAAATAAACATACGCCTGCAATGATCTTATGGTGTAACTGGGGCCCTATGAGATTCGAATTTTCGTTCATATTGAAAATACTGTGAGCTTCCAATTCGGCATTGAGATGATCGGTCATTTTCTGGGCCATATTTGAATTAGGATTCAACTGATTTCCCATCATGTGGGGCGCGGTCATACCATTTTGTAACCTGTTCAAGTTATTATTATAGCTTATACATACCATAATATTTAAAAAAATATAACTCACGCCTTGACATTATCTTTACTATCTTTGTGGGTGGTTATAGAGGCAGGGGCGCTTTTTCTTCCCCTGTTCTTCGGTCTATTCGTTGTTATAGAACTCTGACTTTCGGAACTCGGCGAACTCGGTGGAGACTCTTTAATCTGTGACACACTTCTTGATACCCCCATCGGATTAGGACTATTCTGAGTCGGTTGTGATGGAGGCGGAGTCGGATGCTGAGATCTGCTCGAACGTCTCGAAACACAGCCGTTATTTACGTTTCCTGTACTGCTACTACTGGTAATGTTATAGTTGTTGTTACCGCTTGTGTTGGTGTTGTACTGTGTACTAGAAATATTTGATCCTCTCTTTTTTGCTCGTGTCAATTTTTCTTTTTCGATTTTTTCATTAGACTGAGATCTATAGGGATACTCCGTTAAAATAAAATAAACAGACTTGAAAAGCATTCAGTACAATACAACAGTGACAAAATAAATGTGATCCTGTATTAGATAAACAAAAAAAAAAAAAGGGACAACTTATCACCTAGGTCTTTTTGATGGCCCGTCTTGTTCTATTGGCGCAATCTTTTCCAGTTCCATTTGAATATTACTGTTTAAAGTCTGTTTTTCGTAAGTTATCTTAAGTCCACCGCCGTTCATTTCACTGGCATTCATTCCGTTATGTTGATTCGTGCTGACGCCTGTTATTGTGCTCCCTAAAAATTATTTTATATGAAAATGCACAAAATTAATATTTCGAAATTACCACTTGCTGTTGAACTGGAAGGAGTACTTCGATCAGGTATGCTACCGCTGCTATTGCTATGATCCTGGTTTAGGTTAACGAAAGGAGTCTGGCTATTTAAAATGTGAGAACTTGGACTGATGTTTGCACTGGCCAGGGGCAACGATACGACTAATGAGCCCTGGGTTACGTTAGATTGGATGACGGGCTGAGAAGACGTGTTTTGGGGACTGGAAGAGGGAGTAATGGGCTCAGTTGCCGAGGTGGATTGGGAATTGCGTTTTATATTCAACGGCAAAGCGGTCGCTGTCAAAACTACGGTGGGTTGACTTATATTTATCGGAAGTTCCGTCTTCACCTAGAAAGAACAATTAACGCAATGACTTTTTTAAAGTAAAATAGCCAATAAAATTAAAACTTGCCTTTTTTGCCTTTTCTGATCCGTCAGTTTTTTCGGTCGAATTTCCTGAGTTACTCAGATTTCCAGCATTGCTTTCGTTTGAATTTATCAAAGGGGAAGTACTTACTACAACGTTAACACTTTCACTTGGTAAGCTTATAGGGGTCGGCGTTCTAGAGTTAGCTTTCCTTTTTTTCCCGCTCTTGCTCTCCTTAAAATCAGGTTTGACATTAGAATCACCATCCGGGTCACTTTTCACTTCTTTCTTTTCGTTCTTCTCGGTCTTATTATTAGAGTCGACACTGTTATTATCGAGGATTGCAGGACAATCGTCCATCCCTTTGGCACTTTTAACAGTTGAACTGATTACTTTAACTTTATCTCTGTCAGACTTCCCGGACGAATTATGAAGTGTTTTGGTGTATGACGAACTGGATGTACTTTTCGATAGAGAACTGTTCGCTTTCGAATTAGTTGACGATACTTTTCCGCTCGAAGACGATTTATTACGTTTATTAAGTGAAGATGACGACATGGACGAAGAAGATGTTGTTAATGTGTTTGTCGATGATGATGACATTTGAGAGGGGGTCAGTTTAGAATTTAATGCGCCTGTAGGATCGATTTCTTTTTCGGAACTTGAATCCGAAGTGTGATTTTCTGCAGATACTGGTTTATAAGGAGGAATTGTCTTAACGTTACCACCTTTTTTCTACAATCATTAATATAATTAAATGCTCGGCAACTATCGATAAAAATAATTCTAGTTGTCTTACCAATTTACCGTAATGATGTTGGCAATAACCACAATACTTCACATTATCTAAGTAGTTGCCAGCTTCTTCGCATAACAGGCCTAGGCTCTGGGCACAAGTAACGTGAAATTGTTGTTTGCAACCAGTTTTATTACACTGCATACAAGCCCCAACTGTTGCATTTGAGGGTTTTCCTTGCTCCTCACAAATATAACAAACCTGAATGGCATATTAAAAAAAGAAACGATCATCAACCTTACCAATCACTAAACCATTTGTGAATTGATATTGGTATATTTTACATGGATTGAAAAGACTGTCGTTATTTTATAAAATAATAAAGATTGGAAGGGACTCGTCCCTATTACCACACACACTTTTCATAAACAAGCAGGTGTTTCACCCACTTTGAATGAAGCCATAATCAATCAACGCGACACTGATTCTACATTGAAACACGTGTCCGTTTATAAAAATTGTGTACAGTAATAGGGGCGAGTCTCTTCAAATCTTTATAATTTACTTGCCACAATCTCCCATTGTATTTTCATCTTATAAAATAGCAAGTCATTAGTGATAGGGTGATAGGAGGTACCTTATTAAATCTTTCTGCTGGTATCAGTTGTAGCTGAATAGGTTCCATAGTTGTAACATTTCCAAATCGCACTTCAGGTATGTACAATGCACAGACCACATGGGCCCATCCAGAATTATCAGTTTTTTTGAGCGCTCCATACTTACTGGGACACAATTCGCATTTCTAAAATATTAATAAGGATAGAAATAAAAAAGGGATCTTGATTATGGTAATTATTGTAAAAAAGGACCATACCATTGACCTCATTATCTTATCAATTATTTTTAAGTAGGAAACAAGCTAAAGGCTTTAAACTTTAAATAAATGTTGGCCTCAGTGTGTAATTCTTTATACAACGGGATAAGCTTGGGAATGAATTGATGAATTTAGAATAGACATGATTTTAAAAGGGGAAATAAATTACTTTATTGTTTGGGTTTAGGGCGGTTTATATAATAAATATGTTTTAAACATACCACTCTTGCTGTTCTTTCTTGACTTTCACATTTACGACAGTACCAAGGACCCGTCGGAACCGTTACTATTCCATAACAAGCTGTTCAGAACAATATAAAAATTATCCCTCTCATAAAAAAAAGTATTTTCACATTTTTAAAGGTAGTATTATTTTAAATTTCAATAAAGTAGTTTAGCAACACCAATAAGTAATTGTAAGAGCACCAAGTACTAACAATCTATTTCAAAGCCCTACCTCCATAAAATGAGAACGTTTATACGTATACTACCAAAAGTAGTGGTGTTGTTTTTAAAAAGTAGAAACAAATAATTGCTCAGGACAAATTTAATCAATCAAAAGATCGTCCAACCGATCTAATTGTAACCATTTGCTGCCTGCCTTTATACCACAATACTAATTAATAAATACTATGTTTAAATAAGTGTAGTGTGAAAATCATTCGTATGTTTATAATACCTACGCTCTTTTGAGTAAATAAACATCCAACATTGTACTGAAAAATCTTAAAATTACCTTGATGTACAGCAACAGTGCAAGATTGTCCATCGCAATATACAAGGGGATTCTCAGGCCAACCTCTGTCATCAGAACACACGCAACAGCCTCCTACCATCTCCTTCATAATGCATACAAACGCACTTTGCTAAACTAGCGAAAAAATATGTCTTTCCCATATTCTCCACATTATTTTAATATCAAAATCCATTTTGCTTGCATTTCATTAAAAACTTAGAAACTCTTCTAAAACGTAAACAAAATCCACACGTCGTTTTTGTTCAATTTTTGAACGTTAGTTGATGCAACAGTTGGTCACATTTGCCTAATTTAAACGATATAAACAATGTAACTATTAATTTGGCAGCTTTTGTTTAAGTTTCGTTATATTATTTACAATTGTTGATCACATTGCAGTGCTAACGAATTCGCTACGCTAGCGAGTTTCTATTTTTAGTATTATCTCCCACAAAGTTATCAGCTTCGTGTAACACTTCAACCAACGACAACGTCATTACATTGAACAAGAACCCGTTGCATATGCATTCGAATAAACATGGTTATTTCTTATTTCGGTTTAATTAATAAACACTTCGTTCTGCTGAGAAGGTAACCATTTTGTTTTTTCTGTTTTAATTCGTAATTAGTTCTCTCTTATGCGCATGTCACGGTCTCAATTCCCTCTGTTTATTTGGAAGACCATAAACCCATGACCATAGATCCTAAACAAAACCATAGATACTATTTTGAATGTAATATTTAATATTTACCGATGATTTACCGGCATTCCGGCCCTAGTCGTTATCTAGGCCCTAGATGAATTCCGGCTGAATCCGGCTATGACTCCGGCCAATTCCGGCATTTGCCTTCCTTCTCTAATCTATGCCGGCGCCGAAACATGCATATATATATTTTGGGGTTTCCCTTCTCCCACGACAGCATGTAGGTAAATTATAGTTTCATTATCTAACAATTAGTATATACATGATCATAATTTTAGTAAACAAAAACGTATCTAATTGTAAATCTGTTTTATAACGAAATGCTTCTTCACTTATGCAACCCAACGTTCCCCTTATTAAATTTTTAATTTTCTTGAAACCCTTGGCGCCATCTCTTGTCGTTCACATCGTTGACTAGATGGAAGGCATTCTGTATCGGAATCCGTCAATCTCTTCTTATTATTAAAATTAATTTGCCACAACCTGAAAAAATAGATGAAAAAGCTAGGTTAAGAGAAATGTCAAAAATTATCAAAATCTAATCAAAATGCAATAAACATGAAAATAAACACGATTTATAATTAGATTTCGTGTAATTGAAAACTGTAAAAATATATTAATAATGTAGGCAACTATAGGTCATAAGATGGATGCTCCCGAAGTACTTCAAAAGAAACTGTATTTTTTGGTAGAACAGTTACAAAACATGGCCAGAGATTTGCCCCCGTAAATGCTATTATTTTTATCCATATTCATAATTATTTATTATTTTTTATAGCAAATACCAAATGCGTGTACCTTATGAATTACTATCCAGCTTAGCCAATTGTTTACTAAACGAAACTGTATTCGAAATAGTTAAAGGGCTGATGGAAATACAGCATGTAACTGAGCAACACTTATACCAACAACGCCTTCAATTAATCAACAAACATAAAAGTTAGTTAACGACACAATTATTTATCCCTTGTATTTTAATTATCTATTTTAGTGGAAGAACAAGATCTACTTAATAATTGCACGGTTACTGCTGCAGAGAAGGTTGAGAGATTAAAACAATTAAAAGAAAAACAAAAGCAGGAGTCTAAAGAACTCGATAAATCACTGATAATGCAATTAGATCAAAAGGTAAACTCAGAGACAGTTATAGATATCAGAGTTTGTATTAAATAATAATTAAATATTTTAGGTAACTGATCAACAACAAACTTTAGAACAAGCTGGAGTCCCTGGCTTTTACCTTACATCAAACCCTCTAGAAATTAAAGTACAAATGCATTTAATTGATTTCATTCTCAGATTGAGTAGGATGCCATACCCTTAGATTTGTAAGACTATTAATTGGAGATGTAAATAGATCCTTATGTATTTTACCTACACATAATAAAACATTCCAATTGTTCAAAGTATTTTCTTTATTTAACTTTGATAATTTCTTTAAATCAGCTTAAAACTGCTTGGTAATATCCTTTTTTATAATATTCTACTTTATGGCACATGTATGTACATATTTGTAAGTACAATCAATGCACTTTTAAACATATTATACATCCTATTAAACAAAACAGTAAAATAATACTTTAATCATGTTTTAATAAAAGGGCTAGTAATTAATGGAGAGTTGTTGCATATTTTGAACCTTTAATAGAGCACACCAATAAGCAAGCAAAATCGCTACCATACCAAATGTTTATTTTTCAAATTGTTAAGTAAATATATGAAGAAATACAATACTTTATGCCACTGTACATACATACAATTGTTTTATTGCTTTTATTTGAAGACGCATATGAAAACTTCCAAATTGTATTATACGTTTACATAAGGTGTTTAAAATACATATTACTATTATATGTATAAATTTAAAAATTCGGAAGGCCAAAACGAGCGTTGTAATTTACCTAAAAGACTAGCTTTTTTACATAAACACAAAATTATACTTATAAACTAGATAATATTTCGACTACCATACAATTTTCTCCATTAGTAGGAATTTTCTAATAGAATTGAGCACTATAGAAAATGCTTAACGCATACTATCGTTCGAGAAAGCTAATCGTCCTTTTTTATTTGAATATATATATACATATATTTATATAAATATGTATATTACCTCATCCTAAGCGAAAATGCGACGTAATTGGCACTAAGTGAGTGGAAATTTTCTTTCTTAATATTTTGCTTTTTACTATTTGGCGCTCTTTGAAGGTGTACTCGTTTTTCCATATGAAGATCCTTTGCTTATTTTCGTGGTTCCCACTGTCTTGTAGAGTAAAATAATAACTAAAAATTTGACACATAAAATATTAATTTCTAGTAGCTTAAAAAAATGAATTATTACATGCTCCAATAATTACAGATCCAATCAAAATGTAAAACGGATTTCCACTGAAAATTAACTTGAACATGTAGTAAGTCATTGGGCATAATATTGCAACACACCAGAACAACATGTTAATTAATGGGTGAATGCGTCTTTTAACTTGGAATTCTTCGACTCTCTGAACGCCAGATGTTGCAAAAAAGTCTCCGGTTTTCGCAAAACTATCCCTCATTTTGTCCTACAACATTTTCTAAATATTTACAAATTTTTTGCTTCGTTGGTTTCCGGGCTTGTTGCCACGTCGTTGATTATTGGCACTTGACATTAAGTCAAACAAACGGTATCTTTTTGGGAAATAGCTCTGAAACTTTTCAGAAGATATCGACAAGTGTCTCGAAACATCAAGTACGATTGACGACGTGGCAACTAGCTCAAAAACCAACGAATCAGCCACAGAATCCTACAAAACAAGGCAAATCTCCTTTTTGCTTTAAACAAATAATAATAAATTACTTTTTGAATGAAAATATTCCTTAAAAAATCTTCTTGAGCTTTTTCGTCGGTTGGAACGTCTTCCATTGAGTATCGTTTTTGATAATAATAAGCCGTCACTGATTTTCCGTCCATTAAACTGGTAATTGTAGGTTTAACAAAGTCATCTTCTTTAAATGCCACCATTGTATCATACAAAGCAGGAACCTTTCCTCTCATTGGGGGCAGACTCGCGATAAATCCTTTGAAACGAGGTTGTAGGTGGTACTTTAGTTGGGGTAAGTTCTTTTCCTCTGCATATTTCTCAGAAATTTTGTGTTTCTCTTTGGTGAAGCGAGTTCCTTCAGGAAAAAGTAACAACTGTAATATTTAATTATAATCAGTAAGGGAAATATCGGTTGTAAGTTAAAAATTTATAACCCAAATAGGATCCGGATGATCTGCTAAATGTGCAATTTGTTTTTCTATTATCTCCTTGTCTTTTTCAAAGGACCTTTCTAAAAATACAAACTCTGCAAATTTCCAAGCCCATCCCATGACAGGTATAAACTGCGTTGATTTTTTAGCATAGGCTTTACAATTCTACAAAACAGAACACATGTTACTTGCAACACTTCTATCTTTCAAATGTAAATACTGTAATGTAACTCTCTTAGGAGTGCAAATCCTATTAAAAAAAATTATACCCTTACACCTAGCAAATGTATTCTATCACAAATCATCCAGCCAATTAGCCAATCGATGTCATAAGAGTGATTCATGACACAATATGCATGTTCCTTGCCCCAATATTTTTGATAGTCATCTTTGTCAATGAAAATTTTTATATTTGTCTCTGACAACCAGTCGCCCATGAATACCAACTCTAAAGGTTAATTAATAATATTTTTTAATTAGGCAAAAGGGTGCAATGTATTAATAACTTACGTGAGTATATAGACCAGCACAAATACCAATTTATTTTCCTATACAAGTATTTATTAAAAGGTCTTAAAGTTACAAACAGTAAAGCTTGAATAAGGTTTATTATCACCCCTGATGTGAAAAACGTAATCGCCATGCATAACTGTAGAGCCTTTAGTCTCTTCAATTTTGACAAATCCATTTTTTGTTAATTTAATCTGAAAATAATGAAATTAACTAATTGGATACATATATGTATATATACAGTAGTTGACTCTTGTAACTAGATTAACAACTTACAAGAATTTGAAGTTGTAAAAGTATTAATTGGATGCCTCACATAATCATCAATCAGTTTTATCAATGTATCCTTTAACACGTTTTTATTGTAGGATATAGGTATGAACCTGGATACCGTTATCAGTTAAGGACTAGTAATAGTAGTAATATTAAAAGCACACGTAAATTAATCGTTTACACTTCAAGACGTTAGTGATTATATAACAAAGACATTATAAAAGACAATGGCCCACGTTTCAACTTTAAAACGATTAATAAAACGTTTATAAACAATTACAAATAAAAAATTCTCACCTACCTAGTTGCCAAACGTTAACGTAGCTAATGCAGGTTGTAACAAGCGAACAAGCCCCTGTTGCCAATTCTAAGGGGTGGTTTAAACCGAAATTACCCTGGCCAAATTATTATTATTATATACCTACGATACGATACCTGTATAAATACACATATTTATTTTTGAATATCAAATAATAATAAAGCAGTTTATCGATTAATAATTTACCTACAGATAAAAACAAAAATAATTAGAAGTTACAATACATACAGTGGTTCTCATAAGTTTATGAACGATCGAAATATACGTACAATATTTCGCTGAATAAATATAAAAATAACTTGTCTAAAAGTAAAACGTGCAAAATAATATCCGTTAATGATAATTAATTGCTTCGCAGATAGATACCTACATGTAGTTTTTCCTCTAAATATTAATCAAGCAACTTAAAGGGGTAATGTATTTATTTTATAATAATGCAGTGAAACGTCCGGTGTATTATTACTTAATTATATAATAAAATAAACAGATTAAGTAGGTACCCTTTTAAGTTGCTTGATTAATGTAATTAATTATTTGTTGTTTTGTTATTAGGTACCTTTACCATATTTATAATTATTATACATATTTGTATTTAATTAGTAGGTATTTAAAATTAATTGTAAGATCCGTCAGAACCAAATTAGGTAGGTACCTACATACATTTATGTAGTTTTTGAAGAGTTTCGAGTTGAATGTGATGGTGAGGGTGATTGGAAATTATGCAATCTTTTGAACGGAATGGAGGTGAAATGGGTAGGTACCTACCTACCTACCTACCTAACTACTATAAACGAATATAACCGGTGAAATGCACTCAAACAGCTTCATACACCGTTTTTAATAACTAACGATAAGTGTTTTCCTTTTTTAAACATTTAACGATAATAATAAAATTATAGGTAAAGATGGTGAAGTGTAGATTTTTTTTTATTATCTGCACCTTTGCGACATGTCTTATTAGCAACGCAATGGCTCGTATTATTTTATTACATCCGAATAATGAAAATGTCACCAACTATTACAACTCGCAATCAGTAAGTTTTTATTTTATTCATAGTCATTTATGTACATTGAACTTTATTAGGTATAAGTAGGTATAAATAAATAGTTATTCATTTTCTTCCTTACTATGTAAAAAGTCATTGACTTACCTAGTTATTGAAAATAAATTTGTGTGACATTAGTAAATAATAGGTAGATATGTATGTATTTACTGTTTTCATCTTTGTCTTTCCCGCACGATCATTTACCTAGTTAGTACCTTCTTTAGGTACTTTTTTACGTTATTTTTCAAGTTATTCAAATTTTGTTTTTATTTCCAACGTTCTATGGAATCAATAAAATATAATAATAGATAATAATTTCCTTTAAACGATTATTACTTAAGTACCTATTGGATATTAAAATTGCATAAATACAGTATACAAGTAAGCATGTAGCTATTTATAAGTTTATTTTACTATCAGATCATAACAAAGGTGAAAGTATCGTGTTTGATAAGCTCTTTTTTTTTTATTTTCCACTCTATCTACTTATAGGAAGGAAGGTACCTGCTTTTTATACACGTTTTACGAATAATGAAAATCTACATTATGTATTTTGTATGTACCTATACAGTACATATTAGTTATAGGTACCTACCTAGTAGTTGCACGAACATTCGTAGGATAATTTTTAAATTTGTGTTTTTTATTTTTAGAAAACGCGCTGCGAGATTCCAAAAACGGCACCAAAAAATATCGAGAATGCAATAGTGGAATGCCAAGTAGAAATTCAGATTGCTCTTTTATCTGGTACTTATCTAACGATTTTTTTTTTATTATTTATTAGTCATCATAAGTGTAATAAGTACTTACATACTTATTACATATAGGAATCTGTGTTTTTTTACCTATTTTCAATTCCTTTATTAACTCATACTACAAAACACATAAAAATAATAAAGATAATATTTAACAAAAGGTTGACTGGCAATAATGAAAAAAAAACAAATTCTTACACTTGCATCATTTCAATTTTTTTACCAAAATAAAAACTTACTTTTAATTAGCGTTAAACTAATATCTGACAAACAGGTGGTTAATTTGTGGTTGCCTATAGTTTATAAAAGATGTAAAGTTTTTTCAACATTTATCATATTATTTATGCGGATGCAACTTTTATTTTCTTATTTAATTTCATTTTAGTTGCCCATATTATCTGCCTATAAATACATACATATGTATGTATTTATAGGTACTGTATCTATTGGCGAGGTGATGTAACGTTCACAATTAAATTAGAAAGTTATAATTTATCTGTAAAGGTGTTGATAAATTTTACTGTTCTACTTTGAATTCGCTTTAATATTCCATTATCATTTAATATAATACCTATAATATAATACAATAAACACCGATCGTAATCGTTTTATCTATGTAGGTACTTAAACAAAATTTAATATTAAAATGGAAAGTTAGTTAATTAGGGAATAATACTTACTTAATAGGAACAAATTTACATAACCGACTTAATCCAATTAAGAAGAGTCAAAACTGTAACCAAATAAAATTAATTACGAAAACAAACGTAAATAAATGATGATGGTATACCCCCACCTATAATATTTAAATTGATTTTATTTCGTTTTTTGATAAATCGAAGAAACGACTCGTTTTATGTTTGATTATACAATCAACCGATAGCTACCGATTAATTAATTGTTTTTTTTTTTTAACAATTTCCTCGTTTACTTATTAATAGATTTACACGCATTTACCTTATTTTTATTTATTTATTTATTTTTTTTAAAACAGATGCTATAGAACTTGTTGGCAGTACAAAAAGTGAAAGCCAACGTGATTTACAACTGACAAACGATGAGAGAAATCGAAAAGTTCGATCGACCGATACGTTCTTCACAGAAGAGGAAAGAAAAATTGCAGGAGTAAGTAATACTGAAAAATTTTCTTTTTCTACTTACACAATAATTGACGATACCTACTCCTTTTCCTGTGTGAATATGTTTACTGACGAGGAGAGGGGGGGGAGATTGGGTATTTCGTAATTGACACTTGTACTCTTAACCCAAATCAAAATTCACGCATATATTATTATCGTTACGTTACGTTTACCATTCGTATATACGCTAACATTATATTACCTACATAAGACTGCTTATTACCTACCTACTATAAATTTTTAATATTCCCTCACACATGTATTACATCTACTGACTGACTATTTAAGTGGAACTTTTCTTCGTAACTGCCTACAATTAGCGTGACGAAAAGAAAAAAAAAACATTAATTAGAAACCAGTTTCATATTATTCACAGTATTATACATTGAATAATTATATTTTATCTTAATTAAATATAGGTAACTGTGTATGTACTATTAAAATGATTATAACACAGCTGGTTGTTGGGTTGCCTACTTGCTCAGTATAAGGGAAAATAATTTTAACAAGTTCCCTATAAAATCTTTTTTCTAATTAGATAAATAGTAACTTATTATTATTAATTTTATAAATACAGAATATACAGGGCGTTTGCCTCATATACATAATTCTATTTTAAAAATTTGGAATAAACAATCTCATTGTGTTAAAGAATAAACAAGTTCTAGATAAAATACATGCATGTAGTACATTTTTACAATAGGTTTATACTACCTGGTATCTATTATATCTGTTTTGGTGCAAAGGTTCGTTTCAAAGTTCGATGAGTATTTTCGTTATAAGTACCTAACTTAGTATCTACCATTTATCTACACACATTAATTAAAAATTATCAATTCATTTTGACTCCTTAAACATCATGTATAACAATAACAATGTAACATGTTGAACTTACAATTAGATTTCATATTTATTTACTTAATAAAGTACCTAACTTTCGAACCCTTCTGAAAAACATTATTATCTGATTTTATGATTTTGTTAAACTTGATACATAAGTGGGATACTTGAAAAATAGATCGTTAATAAAAACACAAATCAACTAAATAAAATACCTATTAAAATTCGTTTTTTTTTTTTTAGTGTCTTCTCCAGTGTGTTTACCGAAAAATGAAAGCAGTAAGTACATACACACATATACAGTTACTGTAAATATTATTATTTACTATAGTTTTTTTACTGATAAATATATTTTTATTGCTTTTTGATATTAAAACGCCAGGATGTAATGTTTTTACGATGACCCCATGTGTTATCATGTGTGTTGTAGGTACTTGTCATCGTTAATAATGAATCATTGATAAGTAAGTTATGTCTGTGTGAATTTTTAACTTTTGCTTATTACAAAACAGTCTACTAAACATTCCATTCGTTTCTGCAATTGATACTTTTTTGTTAATATAAAAGATGCTTAAATTGAAGTGCACGTATAATAACTTTTTTTTTTCATTCATAGATGAGTTAAATTAGTTATTGAAAAGATAAAGATGTGAAATGCTTTTTTAATGAAGCTCGTTAATGTTTCTTTAGCTCCTTCACCTATTTTAAATAAAACATTTTGCTATTAAAAGAAATAATTTTTCTAGTAGGTATTCCACTTTTTGACTGAGTTCACTAGTTAGTATAAGTGAACTGCACAATAACATAGATTGCTAAAGCTTTATTCAGCTGTTTTCATTTTTATTTATTTTTTTACTTTTTATTAAATTTAGGTAAACGAATTTGGATTTCCAAAGGCGGATGGACTTGTTACATTATATACAGAGAGTGTTACAGATCCTGAATACATAAAAGGAACATTTCAGGCGGTAAACAGCTGCTTAGCAAACGCAAAGAAAAAATATTCAACAACTTTGGAAGGTGTTAAAGGTAAATGCGATCAAGGCCACTTTATTAATTATACTTTAATTTTTATTTGTGTAAGATAATCAGCAGATCGTTACTTGCTACATAATGTACGATATACCTATATGTTGACAATTTTAATAAGTTAAGGTTTTGCTCTTTTTTAGACGATGGAATAACCTGCGATGTGGCCTTTTACACATTTGATTGTATTTCTGATTTAATAGACGAATACTGCAAACAAAAACCGTAGCACGACAATTTTTTTTTATTGTCATATTTTAGTTAATATACACTTACTACTTTTGTAATTATTGTAAATACGTAATAATAAAAAAATTGATTAAAACTCACCCTGATATTTGTTTATGACTCTTTTATTTCGTTTAGTGTCTTGGACTAATTTAAAACAAGCAGTTATAAGCACTGTCACTTTTTCCTACAAAACAACGATTACGATTGTTAAATACATTTGGTAGTTTTATAGGTATACATATATATTTAATTATCAGTGCAAGTGCACTATTTTATTTGATACAAATATATTCTGACTAACAATAAAGTAAACGCGCAATCAAAATAAAACTTGATTAATAATATTGTGACTGCCGCTTTTATCACGATAGAAACAACAACATGCAACTGATGCGGTTTCTGATTGTTCCTTTTTTTTCTTATCTATGAATAATTAAAGATTGACGAGACGCACACAACCATGGTTGGCTTTTTATTACATATTACATGGACATGGATTTATTGTACAGCGTAGATTAGTTGTAAATAATTATATGTACAGTTATAACCGGTGTAATTGTAATATTTTATTATGAAACGTTCATGAAAATACAATAGATTCGGTTAAATCATGCGTAATACATATACATATGTATATGTAGGTACATACGTGTACCAGATAATTATCTTTATAAGTACTTGGTTTTTTTAACAATAATTATAGGAATGCTTGAGAGCAATTATAAAGTAAATCCATGTATTTATGTAAATATACATATGTGTAATACTAAAGTAGAGTAATTGTTGACGTACCTACCTACTTACAATTAATTATCATTTAAAAACAAGATAAAAAATCTAACATTCCATTTTTTAATTGAGTTCATTAGTTGCGTTACTAGTGAACTATATAAAAATGTAGATTTGTAAAATTGTTTTCATTATTTCTCGTGATCATCTACTTAGTACCTTTGCTTAAAGTAGTAAAGTAGAGTATTAGTATGCCTACCTATGTACCTACCTACTTGCAATTAATTATTTAAAAACAAAATAAAAAATTCTAACATTCCATATTTTAATTGAGTTCATTTGTTGCGTTACTAGTGAACTATATAAAAATGTAGATTTACAAAATCGTCATCTACTTAGGACCTTTAGTTAAATATTTCTGACGTGTTTAGTTAGTTTTAGTTTAAATTTGAAAGAAACTGACAACAGCAATGTTACGTTATGTAATTAAAATTGCGGTGTTATTAAAATGTTGGGAAACTGTTGATGAGTTAGCATCACATGAATGAATTAAAATCGGAGCAGTAAGTAGGATCGTAGGATGGTCGTTATTAGCAGCAGAAATTACAAAAACGAGCAAAAATTGTTGGACCGTTAACAAGGACATCTCTGATCTTCACGCAAGGAAAAACAGGCAGCCTTCGTCGCTGTCCTGTTTAAAACAAGTTCATTTTTATTCAAAAACATCGTCTTATTGTTCTCTTTAACACACCTCTCTTTATAAACAATGCCTACATCAGACATGAAACAAAACTTGGTTCTAATTTTGTCCCACTATTTTTATCTTTCAGAGGTACCTACTTCATAAGGTATAAAAGCTGCCTGCAATTTTGTTTCTTAGTTTTTATAAACAGATTGGTATTGGTACCTAGAGGGTTGTTGACTACTTTGTGTTTTGTGTGTTATTTATGAGGTGAATTTTTTATTTTAATCGTGCGTTGTTGGATACAATAATAACAATAAAAATGGGAAAGGTACCTAAACGTTTTTCTTTTTTTTTTTCTTTTTTTGTTACTTTACCTTACTTTAGATTTCAACAACGATTTTCCTTGTATTTTCGATGACATTCGTTTTAAAAAGTGCCCTAGCTGTCGACGATTATAACGTTTTATATAGAGATAATTCTTTTGAATTTGGATACGATACTCCGGATTCTTATCATCACGGTCGGGGAAATAGAAATAACGTAGTTCAAGGTGAATTTGGAGGTCGAAATCCTTCTACAGGTAAATAAACTTATTGTTAAAAATATATAGCACAACTCATTTAAATAAAATTAAATTTATTTCTAAATAGGCCGTATAGATTCTACTGAATACACAGCTGGACCGAGAGGCTACAGACCTCGAGGAAAAAATATCGTAAGAAAGTACGATTTAAGCCAAAATGGTCCAAGACCAATAGGCAGCAAGGACGATCCTTATTTCGATCCTAACGAAGATCCAAGTTACAACTTTAATTTTAAAACAAGAACTTACCAAAGACAAGAAGGTAAGATAAGAAATTGATTCTTGGCTATTAGGCACAGAAATTAAAACAATTGGTACACTCGCTTTTGTTTTACAATTTTATTAGAACAACTGAACAAGCCCAAACAATTGTTAGAGTTGTCCTAATAAAATTGTAAACAAAAGTGAGTGTATCAATTGTTTTAATTTTTTCGTCTTATCATTTTTAGCATCGAACAACGTTGGGGATGTGAAAGGGAAATTCTCTTATATCGACGACGTTGGTGAACGCCATAACGTAGACTTTGTTGCCGGTAAAAATACAGGTTTTCATGTAAAAACCCCGTTCCCTGATTCGAATCCGAAAGCTTACGGACCGTTGTTCTTTAAAGGAAAAGGAAAACCAATTCCGAGAGGCAGGACGTCTGTTCAAAGACAGTTGGACGGAAGTTACAGGTTCGACAATAAAAACGAATAGAATTCGTAGATACAATAATAGATATTTACATAATTATTTAATTTAGGTTTGTTTCGGCCGGTCCAGATCAAAGAAGAACCGAAACGAGTGATTCATCTGGACACGTCAGAGGTTCTTACACTTATTTGGACGACAAAGGCGTTCAACACACGGTACATTACATAGCAGGTCCCGAAACGGGATACAGAGTCCTTAAAACGGTCAAAGGACCTCATTTACCGAACATATTTCCTTTCGGTAGTCCCGAATACGTTCCGCCTAATTTATACGACGATTATCCAGATGAAGTTTTTACCGCCTCTGAAAGTGGAAGGAACGAACCGAAAAAAGGAAAAGGTCAAACGCAAACGAATTCGGCAAAGGACGAAAGCGATTTTTCAAATCAACTTGATAATAGTCCTGGACAGTCCAGGGCATCATCGAACAATGACGATGACGATTTCGGTGATATATTCGGAAAAGAAGAGGAATCGAAGAAACATTCTTCTAGCACGACTTACCTAAAGACAAAAAAAAGCCAAGAAGAAGAAGACGATGGTTCGTACAAACCTTCCGAAGACGACGACGGCTCTTATTATAAAGAACAAGACGAAAACTGTTGTAGCACTGGAAATTCTGACGGAATAGACGTTGAAATCAGCGGGACCAGAGAAGGTGCCGTTGTTACGAACCTCGGAAAGAAAATTTTATCAGTTCCTCCAGGAGTTTCTGTGAGAGCTCACGTACAAGCAATCGATTTGATTCCTCTAAGACCTAAAGTACCGTCTCCCGGGGATCAACTCAAAGGAGAAATCGACGGAAAATCGGACCAATTTGGAGCAGAATCTGAGCACCAGAATGCAGTTGACTTAAAAACTACACAAGGGGGTTTGGGGGTTTGGGGTTGTTAATAATGTTAACCAACAAAGTGTACCTCCTACTTAACAGAGATTATTCGTGTTAGCAAAAAGTACCTACATATATAATTAAGTTATTTATTTTGTTAGATAACAAATTGTTAAAAAATCGAATAATTATGTACGTTGTATAATTTGTTTTTGTTAAGATAGGCAAGTGTTCTTTTTTTATTTTTTTCATACCTAAATAAATAAAAAAAAAACGAACAAATTTACGTACCTGCCATTTATTATTTTTTTCGTAATTATGTACCTAATAATACCTACCTAATAACAACATTAAGTAAATAATTGTCTAAATTAGATACGTATCTATTACATAATGCGTAATAATTCGTCATCGCCATTTTCGAGCCAATTTATTTAATAAAACCCTTACAAGAGTGGTAGTGAAATAATTCTATAAAAATACGTATAACCTATAGGATGATAACCACCCCCTGGAAGATAATAAAGGGGCGAAGATTGAAACTGTTTCCCGTCTCCCTGTTTTTGATCGGATTCCTAAATAGGTAGATTTATTTACTACCAATTTAATTAATACGTATTTATGGTACATACCTGTTGTGGTACCTGACTAGTAATTGTAAGAGGGTTGGGCGATTTAATAATGGCGGCGGGGACGATTTCGTGTTGAATAATTGCGGGTTGTGCAATTTCGGCCTCGACAGCCACCGCTCGATTTTCGTGGATCGAATAGGAATAATCTTTACCGCCGTTTTCCGATTTCACATTAACAACTGAAGAATCCAACGGAACAATTGAAGCTCCTTTCGAAGAACAATTAAGCATCGCAATAATACAAACAATCTAAAAACAATTGATAATAATAATAATATTTGTACGATAGATAATATTCACTCACTATTACTTTTATAAACATTGTGTACGTGTGTATGTATGTACGTATAGTCGAAGCAAATCAAAAACTAATTCTTGACGGGGTCCATTTATCCCTTTATATCAAAAATCAAATACATAATAATAAAAAAAAGTCCAGCATGGATGGGCATTAAAAATAAATAAATATTTCCAGGCGGGAAACGCACGCACGCACACACGCACACGTATGTACATACATATAAAGATCGAAGATGTATTTTATGTTCGCGAATGGATAACATAATAATTGATCCTTCTTTCCACCAAAATCTTTTCATGTACCTAAATTTTTGTTTTTTTTGTTATTGTTGTTGTTGTTTTTAAGAGTACATAATTGTAAACAGGTGTGAAAGTTGCAGACAAACTTATTACCTAAACAGACAGATCTGTTGTAGAATCGTTAATTTTTGGTAAATGTGTTGCATAGTTACCTAGTAGTTGTTACGTAGGCACCTGAATGTTAATTTCGATTGTTCTAATTTTAAAGCTAACTAACTATTTACTATTTACTATTTAAAAATAAAATACATATTATCTATATATTCATCGTACATAGGTTTTCAACTGGAGGAATAGTAATCTGTCCTGAACAAGTACAACCTACATTTTTTTAATTAATATCTCGTAGGTACATAAGTACTGACCATTTACCATTGCTATAAAATATCGTATAACATCCACCTTTAAATTAAAAGCTAAATAAAATTCTCTTGCACTTTATTGCTCATTAATTGCATGTAGGTAGATAGATAGGTAGGTAGACATATCTGCTACAACTTGTAAAAGGTAATTTACATATGTACTTTTTTATCTATCTATCGTTTGTTTAAAACAGTTGTTCATGAATAAGCTTTCAGGTTTTATTGTTGCCAGAACATTTTTTTGTTTTAATTATGTATTATCATTGATTACACAAACGTACTTTTAAAGTTTTCACTAATGTTACAACCAAACAATTACCTATAAGTTCAAAATATGTAGTTTTTTTTTTAAACAGAATGGATTACTTATATTACCTATCCAAATACCCACAAAAATAATTTTTCATTGGACGGTGTCAACGAGTTGATATTAAATTCTCCACCACAGCAGCAAGGTTCGTTGGCATCAGAAGCAAAGTCAAGGTTTAATAAACGAGAAGAAGCAAGTAAGAAGAAGGTAAACAGCTTTAAGCTTTTTAGTATAGCGAACTCTCACCTGACCGGTTCAATAAATTAATTATCTTCTCGTCTAATTTTAAATGCAGTTTTTAACTAACAATAAGTAAATATCGTACTTAGATCGGATTGTACCTAATGTACTTACTACTGTACTTATAGGCAGAATATTTAATTAATCTTTAAACTTAAAAATGAAGAAATATTTCTTTCAGTCACGTTCGTGCTCAGTAGGTATTTATAAAAAAAACAAAAACATAAATAAAAAAAGAATACCGTTATGTATGTACGTATGTTTTTGTTATTTTGGTAAATACCTATGTACATATTTGCAAACAGAAGCACTTCGTGATTAATTTTAATTTTACAAGACCGGAATGTTTTATTGGTAACCTTTGAGAGAGAAAGAGAGAGGACAGAAAAGTCATTATATGTTATACATAGTAGGTACATATTATATAAATACTTTTTGCGAATAAGGAGCGTAAAAAAAATGAATATTATACGTGTATACATAAGCACTTTTTTTAATTTTTAATTTTAATAATCCAATACATTTCATTACACCACCAATAGATATAACGGAGATTAATTTTATTTTACGTTGTGCCACTTTGTTTGTTACTATGTACTAGGCAGCTCCTACTATTGATAATGTTATGTACTGTTATGTAGGTAGTGTACTTATTACCTGTACGAACGTAATGATGCATGTTTTATTCGTTAAAAAATTATTTACCATTCACTCCAGACACGTTGTTGTTAATTACCCTTGAAATCTAAGGTGGTACCTACCATCTATTTCAAATGTAAATAACAACAATTATTATCGGTTTCATTGTAAGCTAGATAATTATGTAGGTAGGTAGGTAGATACATAAAACGAAAATGTTTGTTGAACCTGCAACAGGAGCCTCTTCAGTTAGTTAGACGTAACGTTCTTTGCCCCTTCTCTTCAGATAAATGTTAACTTAATAAGAGGCCGAGGACCAATGTTATTGAGCTAGTTTTGCAAGGGTCCACTAACAAAAAAGTTTTCGAAAGATCCACGCACGCCGCGCTGTCGAATACGATTTTATCTGTCTATAATAAGTACTTTTTATAATTACAAAAAAGAAAAGAAAAATGATAAGGGCTGTTTCGTTTCTGGTACGTAATTATTTGTTTGTTTAATTTACTCGCAGTTTAATTCACTTGTGAATGATACAAAACTATTATTATTTAATATGTACTATTATACTTATAGCTTTTTATTCAAATAATATCCTCTTTCGGTCATCGACTTCATTTACTACCATTACTGTAACTACACACATGCGAAAATATTCAGTTTATAAGAATAATAAATACAATTTTATTGTTTAGTTATTATATTAATTGCATGTCAAAATGCAAGTGAAACATTTGCTAGATAAGTACATACATAAAGACAGTGAATTTAATTTTTGTTTTTCTTTTTTTTTTATTGACAGATTTGTTGTTTTGTTTTAACAAATGCTAGACCAGAAGGAACAAACAATGAGGCATCATCTGATGTTGAAAACGTAGAGTAAGTAAATTAAATATATATCTTAAAAACTAATAGGTATCTACTAATATTTAATAATTAATTTTGTTTGCTTACAACTTATTATTTATTACCTACTCTTTACATTTTTTGTTTGTTGCTGACATAAAATATTAATTAATTAATAGAATCAAACTTACCCTTAAAATTATAAACAAAATGAGACTGTTATTATCTCCTCTTTTTTTTTTTTAACTTTCGTTCCATCTATTATCTATACATACCTACATAATTATCATAATTATAATTTTAAATTGGCAGAAATTTGTACAAGCCAGTGTGTGTTTCACGTGTTAGTTAATTAGTGCTTGGGAAATCTGCTTTTGAAGATAAGAAAGAGTGAAGATGCTGCGTAATTTTTTGGGTAAGTTATGAACCTATTAATATCTATGTAATAACTACATACATAGGTACAATATTTGATTGGTAAAAAAAGGACTGACAATTAATTAAATTTTCAGATTTGGAAGGCAACGGGTCATAGAAGTACTACAGCCTTTTTCAAAGATGTCCACGACCACCACTACGAACGAAGATAAGGACCACGAACGCAAGACGAAAGAAATATTGGCAAAAATAGATAAAGTGAACAAGAATTTGGGTTACGTGCAAGACAGGAATAAACCACAGAGGAAGTTATATTACGGAATATTTTCTAAATCGGAACAAAAGAGACCAGTTACTACAGCCGATCTCTTTCAATCTGGTTTGAAAGATCTCGCTAAAATTGTCGGAATCGATAGCAATAACAAAAATTCGAAAGAAATAACAATTGAAAATCCAAATCCTCGATATTTTTTGTTTCCAGTTCTCCCGCTTATTCCCAATAGTCGCTCTGTTAGTTTCGTAAATAAGGACGACGACGAAACTGACGTGGAACTGCTACAAAGAACGATAACACAAATAAAAGATATTGTAGCAAACGTTAATGGTCAAAGTTACCCCATTTTAAAACAAGGCAACAACTTTGTCATTTACGGTGTCAATCCTACAACGGGAGACACCACGAAGAGTAAATCCGATCAAGAAACGAGAAGTATAGGAAATAGTGGACCCACAAACTCACCAATGGTCATAATACCAATCGACGAAAAACAAAACGAACATTACGAAAAATTTGAAGGAAGAAAAAACACGAAAAGAAGAACAACAACAACTAGTTCTTTCGAAGATAAACGAGACTCCAGGAGACGTTACAAAAATCCTGAACCAACAGAATCGTCAAAAATTTTGGGCATAAAACTACCAACGATAAATAACCAAAAACTGGGAAACGGTGGAGAGAATAACACCAAAGACGTCCACAACCAAATCGGTGGCGACAAGAAAAAATTGTGGAGCAGAGACAATACCGGAAACGGTATATTCATACAAAGGCTTAAAGTGAGAAAAGGTGGAGTTGCAATAGCAGGACCGGGTGGTATAGCAACTGCTGGCAGTGGTGGTACTGCAATCGTAGGACCAAGCGGGGTGGCATATACTCAACCCGATAGTGTCGCTATTGCTGGAGCTGGATCGAAAGTTGTCGCAGTCGATGCTGGAATAAATTTAACCGATTTGATTAATGCCTTGCAAAAAATTGACAAATCGAAGGAAAACGAATTCGTACCAAGGGTTGGTAAGGTCGTAGCAACCGGACCAGTTATATATTATAACAGAGGATAAGGAACAATAAAATTAGACTAATATCATCTATGTATTAATTATTAAAGAGATATTTTCGTGATATGGTACCTACGTACGTACATAAATTGTTGCTCGTTTGTTTTTATTGTTTTTGTTAACGAAATACATACAATAAGTAAGGTATCTCTTATGTTAATAGATTTTATTTATGTCTTACAATTAGTAGGTACAATGCAATCTTTGATTATGGGCAATGCCAGAATGGTACAAATAAAATTATTTTTACACAACCGAAAGTTTTTCTTCTTCTACTTCTTATTTGTATTGCTTTTTATTGGTAAAAGGACTTTTCGTTAGATATATATAGTGTACTACGTATATAGGTATTTATAGTAGGAAGAATTGCATGTGTTATCAAATATCAATAGGTACCTACTAACATTATTTTTTCTTTTATGTGTAGATTTGCAGACCCTTTCAACTCACACTCCTTCCTAACAAGTTTCACTAATTCACTACCTGCTCGCTTTATTTCGGAAAAGAAAATTTTAGAAAATGACCCAAAAGTCATATCATCGCCAGTTCAGGCAGTCAACTTGAATGACTTTTCAAAGGCTAATAATAATTTCGTAAAAATAGACGAAGACGTGGTGGCTTACAAAAACAACCCGTTGTTTCAATTTTTGAAAAATGGACACACCATTGAACTGAACCGAGTTATCAGTTTTAGAAATGTCGATGGAAATAACGACGTGGCCAGTTTGATATTAAAACCTGTGGCTAGAGCCGTTGCGGCTCAGGATGGAACAGCAATAGCAAACCCCTTGTCAAGGGCCGTTTTACGAAAAGGGACTGATGTCGACATTCTTTTTGAACCTGAAGCTTTTGCCATCGTTGGGCCCGGTGGAATAGCCCATGCACAAAGTGATTTGGAAATAAGCTACGAAAATTATGATGAAAACTTTATGAAAGACTTGTTGAACACTTAAAGGGCATACCATACTAATACTAACTAGTGCTCTTTCTCTCTCTATCTCTTTCTCTGTTCATTACAATATAAGTAAATTTTACCCGAATTAAGTTTTTACAAACTATTTTATAATTTATATCATTTTCACTGTTACTAACTGTTATTTAAAATTATAAAACTAATGTAAGTACTTGTAGATATGTATATCGTAATTATTTATTATTATTAGTAGCACGTACGTATACCTGAAATCGGTCACCCATGTATTGTAATTTGCCTATCAGTTAAACAAAAAAAAAAACAAAAGTCTGCAAAACTTTTTCATTTGTTCATCATGGTACTCACTCTATTTTATTTAATGAATTTCTTTCAAGTATAAAACCTGTGAAGACATCATTGCTTCCTTTCTATGGAGGGGCGAAAGGGCAAAGTTTGGAAATAATACAATTACCAGACGGTAAAGTAATAATGAATATAATAAAGTCTCCACCTACTACAGAACGTCCTAGGGAAGAAACAACCCCACATCCTGACGACGTGGAATATCCCTCGATTCCCAACAGGCACGAAGACGATTTCGACGAACCTGAGACGAATTTAAGAACGGTCAAACTTATTGCCGAACGTTTAATTGAATTGCAAAACAAAGCGAAAAATGACAGCCCTTTAAATGAAGAAGAACAAAGAGAATTTAACAGGGGAATTGCCATTTTGAGCGAAACCGCTACGAAATTTAGCAAACTTGTACAGAAAGAAAGACTGATAGAGTCTGTAGTAGAACCGAAAACGGACGTTTCGAACTGGTTGAGTAAGAAAAAGGACAAGAAAGAACCCAACAAACCCAAAGAAGACGAAAAGAAGGAACAAAAAGCGAAAGAAGAAGGACCCGAAAGAGAAAAAAACAAAGAACAGAACCAGAACGAAGACTCGGACGAAATTGCTATCAATTTACCCTCGGAGGAAGCTTCTGTCGCAGAAGCTAAACCGGTAGGGTTGGCTGTAGCAGGTTAGAAATAAATTACCTATTTAAAAACAAACGGTCAAACAGACTGTCATCATTAATATTGCATAATTTAGGAATTCTAAGCAATGTGATAAATAATTAAAAAAAAAAAAAATATGTCCTATATTTTAGGCGAAGGTGGCGTTGCAGCAAGTCGACCCGTAGCTACGGCCGTTTCAGGTAAGGGTGGTCTGGCAGTGGCACGTCCTGTGGGAACAGCTATTGCCGGTGTAGATCCTGACGAAGCTCTTTTATTAACGTACGGTCCTGGAGCGGCGAGTCGTCCTTCAGGAGACAAAGATAAAGGGAAAGTTAAGCCGAAAAAACGAAATACCGAAATGGTATATAAACTTATTCAAAAATATCAGGAAATGTAGTAGATATCTAAATATATGTTTTGTACATTCTACTTATTTTGTTAGTTTATATTACTTTAAATTAAATAAAAATTAACTATTAGGTACATAGATATATACATATAATATAAGTATGTTACGCTTATTCAATAAAGCAATGAAATAATCTATTTTGTATTCTTCTCAGCTATTTCAAGAAAATAGTTCTGGTTTAGTTTTAATAATTTACAGAAGTGCAAAAGAATGAATAAAAGACAAATTGAATGGAGCATTCCACTAAATGAAGTGATTCACAATGCACGAGCACGGACTTTTATGAATATTTACCTACGCTACTTAGACCAATGCATTTTTGAAACAGAAGAAATATCTTTAAATCAGTTTGACGTTTAGGCAACCCATCATACACCATATTTCAAATTTTATTATTAGGTGCATAAAGATCCGTCGTTTCTTTTGTTTTTTTATTATTTCCTATTTTTATCTTCAAGATCTGGATTCCACCACAAGAAAAAATATATATTCCGCGTAAACAATAACAATACTATGAATAATATTTCCACAATCCAAGAATGCCAAAACGTGTTGGGAATAGTAATTCTCCTAAAGATGAGTACCTATAATAGTAAGTACATACATGTGTTTATGTATATTATACGAATAATTGTCTTATATGTATAATGTATGCATGCATAAAAAACAAATGGTACAAGAACATATTACAGTTGTCTGCATTTGTGGTATAGGGTTCGGCATTGACTCACTGCCCCCCACCTGGGGAGTCCTATAAGAAAGGTCGTTGAAACATTATTGTTTAAGATACACTTCTCAAACTATTGTGTGAAGACCGAAGACGTTGGAAAAAAAGTTCGGTAAGTGCAACCCCCTAAGTACATTTTTATTTTATTTTCCTAGATAGGTACATAGTTTTATAATTTGCCATTCAGGCATCAAACTATGTATTTGAATACTTATTTTTTAATTTTAGTCAATTTGAATTTGATTGCTTATTATTTTTTTTTTTACTGTATTACATATTTTGTTCTTAGGTAGATATGCACAATTTTGATATAGGTTGTTGCTGGGGACATAATAAATAAATTAAATTAAATTAAATGTAAATTGTTAGTCAAAATTTTATATGCAATAAAGTCTCTTTTTTTAAGTAATTCTGTGAAATAGAACACACTAATTATTTATAATTAACGTCAAGCATCATTTACTGTGTTAATAATTTATTACGTTGTGCATCTAATTAATTGTATTTTCTGAAATATGTTGTACTTGTTAAAAAGTACAAAAACATCTATTTTCAAATAGTCTTGTAGGTACGAAACTCTGTATCCTACACCTACTTTTATAAAATTAACCTTTAACGGTATAATCTTAAATAAATGAGATTTGTCGCGTTTAAATCTTAATTAGACATATAGGTATTATGCAGCTTTTAGCATTTAATTTTCAATTAATTACAAATTTAATTTGATAGGCTACAAAAGCCCTTCTAGACGTATTATGTCAAGTGAAAAACTTACTTAAATTTCTTTTTAATTAACAGATACCTACTTAGATAATATGGTGATTGTGAATTTTTCGAAACTTTTGTTCCTGTTTGTGCCTGTTTTTATGGGAAGTACTACTTTTGGAGCAGAAAATGATCAAAAATTACAACATCAAAACGATAAAAAGGTCGATTTGAATTTCGAAAACGCCCATCCGAACGCTTTTCAATACAACAACGGACTTTCGTCGCTTTTTCCCGAAATTCAAGATGAAAAATTTGGCAGTTTCAGTGGAAAACAAACATTTCCAAGGTAAAATATGATCCATTAATATCTTAATATTTTTCCTATAAAATAATAGAGATAGGTACTAGAATGTAGGTAGCGCTTAGGTACCTACATAATTTAATTGTGTAGTTTAACCATACAGAAACAAACGAAGGAAATTGCGTAACTCCTTATTACATTCGTAAATCCGAAACAGAACTAAACGAAAAAAAGTCTGTCGTGCGTCCCAAATGTTGGACATTTGCTAATAAACATTTTGTATTCCGCGTATGAACTGATTATTATATTCACGTATCTTAATAACATCGATTTTTTAATTGCGAAATTTCCAAGGTGCAAGACCTTAAAAAAAAAATGTTCTGAGGTCGATCGTAAAACAGTCTTATTATTAAAATTCACACGCACTTACGATGCGGTACAACTATGCATCCTGAATAAAACGATTGTAAAATATGGATAGTTGACCAATATATGCACTTGCATAATACAAATGTGCAAAAATAAAAAGTAGGTAGCATACATACATATTCAGAATTAATTGCATTCCAATATTTTATGCAGGATACAACCGCAAGTGTTCCTGTATCCCGGAAATCTCGCTCCCGGTCAACAATTTCTCCTTCAACCGGCCACCCCACCGAATAATTTTCTGATTCCCCGACCGCATCCAGGTACCGATATAATCCTCCAGGACATACCCCACTTCTTTCCGCCGAACGGTTACCCCCGACCGGCTAATGCACCACCTGTTGAAAAAGACGCTGAAGAAATACCCACCGATCAAATCGGAGTCCATCAACCCAATCCCAAAGGCAAAGACAAAAAACCTGAAAAATTAGAAACTTTCGACACTGAAGAAAAAACAGTTGCTAACGAGGCGGACATATTGAATGAAGCTGATAAAGAACATCGCAAACCAGCCACGTCCAGTTTAAAACCTGGCGAAAGATTCTTTTTCTTGAACGGCCAAACGCTGTTCCCAAATTTCGAAGGACTTAAAAACGATTTTCTTGATCCTTTCAAAATATTCGAATCAAGTCCTCAACATTCGCCCGAAAAACAAGTCGACGAAAGGAGTCACCAGACTCCTTTCTTTTTCGGCCACAAATACCTAGAAGACATCCACAAAAAGTCCAACACTGACGAAAAACAGGATAAAGGGAATGATCAGCAACGTTTTGGTTTCTTTTACCCCGACAATTCGATTCTTTTAAATCAACCAGTTGCTCATATAAACCACCAGAGTTTAAAGGACGTAACAATCCCTGCATTGTATTCTTCTTCACCTGCAGAAGATACAAAAAATGGAGGAAGTAAAAAAACTGAAGATGAACTGGAAAAAATCACAAATCCTCGCTCCACCAACTTTGGTACTTTACCAAATAGATTGAGTTTATTGGGGTCAGATGTTGACCATGTCTTTGGAAACGGTCATTTTCCTGGCTTTTATGATTTTAATTCGTTTCATCCTCAGAAAGACACTCACGAAAGAAATGCCGTAGAAATAAATGCCAACAATGAAAAAGACACAGGTAAGAAGCCAAAATGTACAAATTATCATAAAACCTAAATTTTTATTATGTATATAGGTAACCTTCAAGCAAACAGTCCCGAAAATAATAATCCTACAATTCCTCAAGTTCAACCGGAAGCTGTTGATGTTTCCAAAAATGATTCAAAATCGACTCCCGTAGATGGAGAACATAAAACTGTTGTATCCAATCCTCAAACTGCAGCAACTACAGGCTCCGATACTATCCTACTCCAGAAAAGAATTTTATATAAAAGACCAAGAGTGTAAGATAATTATTGATTTAAACAAGTTTAAAAAATAATTATAGCAATTTTTGTATCTAAATTACTTTAAATAAATTATTCGCTTAATAAACATTTATCATATGACTGTTCTAATAAGGTAACAACAAAATTTCTTCTCCTCATTTCATTTCAGTTCAATAGATATTCAACAACGAACTAACCAGGAATCTATCGTTTGAGTTCATTAGAAAATATTTTCATTTTGACATCCATTTGACAAATTTGACATCTGCCATTAAAATGACAGATCGATCACAAATTACAGAAGGGAAAACAATAAATACCTCAAAAAATGCTTTTATTTTATAAATAATTATTCTTGTTTAAGATTGTTTTGTAGTTAATGAAAAATAATATATATTTTAAAATGTAAAAAAGTAATTAACAATAAATTGTTAACATCACTGCAAAAACGGAGACTTAAGTTTTAAATACTTGTTACTTTTACTAGCAAAACATGTACTTATTTATTTTATTTTACATTTTAATTAAAACTCAGGTGTCTGACTCAAGCTGTGGTTGTCAGTTAAGTAGAGGAAGTGATTCATGTGGAGATAATCCTAATCCTGCAGCCAAGTACTTTAAAAATGTAAACGAAGAATTCAAAAATAGGGCTCAAACCCCACATAAACTAAAAACTGAAAATATGGTACTTATCAAAAGAAACACTTTTGCAATGGGTACTGATAAGCCAGTGTTTGCATTAGATTATGAAGGGCCAGTACGTAATGTCACTGTGACAAACTTTTATTTGGATGTATATGAAGTATCAAACAGAAATTTTATGAAGTTTGTTGAGCAAACAGGCTACAAAACAGAAAGTGAAGTTTTTGGCGACAGTTTTATTTTTGAAATGTTTGTATCAGAAGAGGAACAGAAGAAGCATAAAGATTACAGAGCTGTTCAGGCTCCATGGTGGATAAAGATGAAAGGTGTATCATGGAAACACCCTGAAGGGCTCTCATCTAATATAGAGGGTGAGCAAGGAACAATTGTTTGTTTAATTTAATTTAGCATTGTTCTATTTTGTTAAATAGACAGAATGGACCATCCTGTAATACATGTTTCGTGGAATGATGCTACTAAATACTGTAATCATTTGGGGAAAAGATTACCTTCTGAAGCAGAATGGGAGATGGCATGCAGAGGAGGATTACATCAAAAGCTTTATCCTTGGGGAAATAAATTAATGGCAAAGGAACAACACTGGGCAAATATTTGGCAAGGTGATTTTCCACAAATGAATACAGCAGAGGATGGATATACTTCAACAGCACCTGTTGACAGTTTCCCCCCCAACAAATTTGGACTGTATAATATGGTTGGAAATGTTTGGGAATGGACCCAGGATTCATGGGCATCTGATACAGTAAGATTTTCAACACCTAGTAAACAGTTTTATTATATTCAGCGTAATAACTGCTTTTCAGGATTTAAAAGTTAAAAAAGGGGGTTCATTTTTATGTCATAAAAGTTACTGCTGGAGATACAGGTGTGCAGCTAGATCACACAATACTGCAGATACATCAGCCAGTAATTTAGGTTTTCGTTGTGCAGCTGATGTAGAGAAAAATAATGATTAATTAAATGATAATAATTAAGACAATAACGTGCATTAGTACTGATTCTAAGGCATTATTATACAAGAAACGCAAAATTTTAATGTTGCCCTGTTTCACCAAAAAATAGGATATGTTGTGTAGATTTATTATTAAAGTGCAATTAACTTTGGAAATTTTTACTAATTATAATAGTTAATTGCAGATGGAAGTTAACTTTTTCTGAATGAATAGAACACATTTTAATTATTATAATTGTTAAAGTATGTACTTAAATTGTTTTGTTTGAAGTCTTCCATTTGTATGTATTAAAAGAAAAAACAAAAAATGTAAAATCTAATGAAATAGAAAAATATATATTTTTTGCAAGATTTGCTTTACATTTTTCTTTTTAATTTTAGTACAGAGTAATGGCAAAAGATCACATTTTGTGTAAAAGCAGTACATTTTTTGGAAGGACCTTCTTACATTCCTTGAAAATAATCTTCGCCTTATTATACAAATTAAAATTAAGCATGGAATGTCATAAAAAAAGAAAAATGATTGAAACAAAGTTTAAATTACAGTTCAATCGTACTTAAGTGAACTTTATGCTATTTAAAAAAATGTACACCATAGCCCCATAAACAAAAAACAAAGTAGAAAAAACTGCTAATTTAACAAGGCTTCACTCTCCCTTCGTTTTAATAACTAATCTGTTTGCTACTTATATCACATGAGTTGATTAGGGACTCTTTGTATTCGTTGTGATTTTGTCTAAAACGCCTTGGCATGTTTCCTTGAGTACCTGAGGCACTGGCACGAATCGATAGACCAGATAACATCCCAAACTTAGAACAGACACCCTTACCGTTATTTTCAATATCTTCCATGAAATGGAAGGAGGCGGAACGGTCAAAATTGCATCAACGTAGGGCCGTTGATCGATGTTCCATAATTTTGTTATACCCATCACATGACCCAAACCCACCACACCCACGACTCTTAAAGGCTCTGTTAAGTTTTCCACATGGGCTGAAGATTAACAAACAATCCCAAAAATAGAAAAGGAATCAAATCAAAAGGCACAAAATTTGCTTACTTTTGGGTTGTAGTTTCAAACTAGCTGCCATTTGTAACGAATGCGTTAAATAAACATCGCGTTCGTCTACAAAGACTTCACCTAAAGCAGGATATTGACCAGACATCTCTGCCAGAAGCTGCTCTAACATGTCACGTTTTTTTGTACGTTCTATCTCTTCTTTGCTGTACAAGTAATACTCATTTTTTTATTTTTTCTTTTTTCTTTTAGTATAAAGATCTAATTACAAAATATTTACCTAATTGGTCCTTTAGTGGTTAAAAGATGCCAAGCCAGTTTAAAGGTTTGGAACCAAGATAATTTTGCTAATGCTCTTTGAAGAGTTATTTGAATAGGCCTGTCTCCCAAATGTACACCGCAATTTTGCAATTTTACTGCCTAAAGTGTTAAGTGTATAATAAAAAGGGACTGTAACAGTTATAAATTTTATACCTCTTTGAATGCAGCCCTAAATTCCCCTCCAGGGGCCATTCCTATTTCTCTAGTAAGATGAGAGTTCATATTTAATAAGAGTAAATACATAATTCCATTATAAACCCCATTGCTTCTTATAGTAGAAAGTATTTTTTGCATATCAATGTTCTTTGATTCTTCCAAAATTGTTTCCTCGTCAAATGACAAGATACTTGTTCTTGCTTTGCATAATTCTAACATAACAATATGAGGTTGAACATTTCTAATCACCTAAAATTTTTTGTTTGTATTGTTATTCTGAACACAGTAGCCCTGTTACTCTGTTAACCTTAATAACATCTTCTTGAGATTCTTTACTAAAGTGTGCTGTTCCAACAAGATAAACTTTCACTCCAGTGGAAGGGTGTTTTAGTAGAGAAACAGTCTCCGGCAAATTATTATCAAAATCTTCCAACGATCTATTCTCATTAGATTCAGTAGATGAGACATCACTTTCGCCTCCTAATAACTCTTCAAAATTCTCGCTTTTCTCAGAACTTTTCTCTGAATCTGAACCTACTTTTACCGTACTCTCTGACAAAACTAAAATAGAACGATTTTAATACTAAGTATTGGTTCTACCAGAAAGTTTGTTTGCTCAAAGAGACTATTTTCTTCTTACTAAATTCTGCCGATGTATCCATGTTACGCTTAATAAATTAATATGTATATACAAATTACTTAGACAATATTCAACACGATAACAAAAATATCATAATCAAATAACTAAAACTACTAATCTATTGATAAAATTTATGTTGTACGAAATAAAACGATTTTGGTTATTCGTTTGACGTTTAACGCCATTTAACTGATCTATTGATAATCTATGGTAATTTAACGTCAATAGCAGAAAATATGTTCACTCTCTATGGTTTATTCTATTATTTGTCAAATAGTTAACACATCGAACGCCGCATGGCGCTGCAACATGTTGTAAAATGGGTTGCATAACAAGACTAGCATTTATTAATAAAAAGATTAAAAAAGGCCTGTTATATACATAGATTAGGTTATATATATATTTTCTAATTAACGTGTCTGTATCACTAATCGTCTTACTTTTATTACTTTTAATATTAACACCATAGTCACATTTCTCAATGAATACACATTTTATTTAAACCATAAAGGACAGGAATAGACAAAAAAGGGAAAATCACTAACAAAATTCACTGCTTAGGGATAAATCAAGTATAATTAGTGTAGAAAAATATTTATATGTCCTTTTCAATAGAATATTTAGTTACACATATTTCTAAGAATGAGTCCTTCAACAAATTTGTATTAATTTGAGTAGAGGTTGCCCTAACTGTACAGATACCTTTATCAACAACCTATAACGAAGATGACGAGAGCCAAGAGTTGGGACAAACAGAAGAATCAAAAATATTGGTTTAGGATTTTAATGAAGATGGAGAGTAATGATTTTGATCAAATAAAGCACACCAATTAAATTTAAAAAAGAAATAGCTGTATAGTTGTTTTAACAATTTGTGTGATCATGTTTGGTTGTGTTGATTGATTGATTGATTGTTTTTATTCCGAATGAATTTCAAAATGAACAAACAAATAATTATTTCAACTGAATTTTTGAAAATTTAAAAGCGCAATTTCAAGATCAACTAAAACTTATTCCAACTTTGTACCAATTCAGAACCGTTTATGCCAAATAAAAAAATTGATAAAGATAAATACGTAACATTTTAACAACGTTAGCTGAAAAAATATCAAATAGACCCCTCGAGTGACAAGTACAATAAATAATCGTTTAAAAATATGTGTATATGTGGAACATAACACCCAAAGGAAAGCGTGGACAACACATCGTTACATCGGTTACTCTCCATCTTTGAACCTACAGCACTCACATCTAATAAGTTTTTGAGAGGACCTAAACCAGCAACTATATAATATGTAATAACATAGAGCCCCAATGAGAACAAAATGTGACGTTACAGGCACCGCGCCTGCAACGTCGGTCCCTAACAGCTGAAACGTCAGAAATTGATATTGGAACGACAGTGGAGCCCCACGTTAGGGGGACAACCCAAAATAATAAAAATAGAAATATAAAAACTTGTCACTCAGGTCTATTTGAAAAAATATCCATTAGTGACTAACCTTTAGGCGTCGGCTAGACCTTACTAGGGATCACCGAAACCTTTATATCCAGCGGTGGATGTCCAAGAAGGGGGGGACTGGAACCGCCGTCCATATCAATCCATTGTTATCCATGAAAAAAGGCACACACTTAAACACCTCACTACCGACCTCGAACGACACCAACTTTACGAGAAAATATTTTCATTGAAAAACAGTAACGATTCGAACACAGCACAAAATTAAGCAGATCTGCAATAAAAGAAAAACATAGGTTATTCCTGTGAAAATAGTACGCAACAAATTTAACTGCATCCAACTCAAGTATAAAAAAATTGTTTTAATTTATAAACAAACGCATTAATTATGCAGAGTCGTTTGTTTTCGGCAAACGTGGTCAAAGTTTTAAAAAACAAATAAAAATCAGTTAAGTATGAATCGCTTAAAACAAAAAATTGACAAGTCTAACCTAACCTAACATTACCTAAATCAAAAGTTCTAACAATAATACTAACAAAAATGCATTGATGGAAAAACCCGTACGAATATCGTAATCAGCATTATTTACCGTTAATATTTCGACAATTGTATGAGTTATGGCAAAAATATTTACCCAAGAAACTTTAACTTCTTACTTACTACAAAATGCAAGAGCTACGCAACAGGACCATTGTTGACTGGCAAATAACTGCTGCCAACTTTAAGCAAAAGCCGTAAATTATAAATAATATGTGGACTTATGGTTTATATGCAACGTTGTTTTTTAATACTTGATTTTAAATTAAAAATGCGATCAAATAACACAAATAAGTAGTAGATATTATTATGATTCAATTTTCTTATCGTTATTCTGCAGTGTTTCGATAAACCTTGTTTTTTAATACTCACTACAATTCAAAGATGTCGCAAGAGTCAAATCTTACTATTCTCTATGGATCTGGCTAAATGCACGATAACCGGTAACGTTGCTGTCACCTAAAAAAAATCACATCAAATTATTTGAAATCATTCTATTTTTATTTTCGACTGACAAATGTAGGTGAATATATTTACCTAAATTTACGCAATGTTCATTAATTTATACATTCATTGATTCAAATATAGCACAAAGATGGTACGAGTACTGGTAAGTTTATAAATTCACATTATGTACATAGTTTTAATAAATTTTATAAAATATAATTGCGTTTCAGTTTGGATTACTTGCTGGACTATACGCCGGCGTCTACTTAGCACAAAACTTCAATATTCCAAGAGCAGACGAACCAAAAGCTTTGGTAGACAAGATCAAAGACTTCTTAGATGAATATAAAAAACAACGATAGCAATGTTATACCCTTTATATTTCTTAATTATACAACAAAATGCAATATGCAATATTTAACTTAATATAACACCTCCACCTAAATATTCTTGTCTTTGTTGTGGATCAATAAATGCTAACCAATCACTTGAATGAGTAGGTAATAGTCCCATACTTTGACACTTATAAAGTGCTAAACCAATATTTATAAAATTACCTAATATATAAACAATCTTTTGGCCTATGGCACTGGAGTTCTCTATCAGCTTAAATGTACTGTTGACTGAAAATAAGGCCTGTATGGGTCGCATGAAGAGCATTCCTACCATCATTATCGGAAAAATAGATATAGAGTTGCCTGCCATGTACATGATAAACAGATTCATTGGTACTTGTTTTATAGGCCCCAAGGCCAATTCCCAGGACTTTTTGAACAGTAAATGACTTGTATCAACTTTCTTTGTAATTTCGCTATTACTTGAAATTGCTGAACTACTGTAGGCAGGAGGAGAGGCTAAGACTGTATCGTTGAGAACATTTAAACGATTATTCCTGCAAAATTGTAAACGTATTTTTTTTAATTCAAATTGCTATAAATTACCTTGACGAATCCAAACTCCACTTTAATCGACGATTTGTTTTACTGGACATTTTTATAAATTCTTGATAATGGTTTCCCTCTTAATTTACACGTTATTTATTCAGAGAATATAAATATTTATTAACTTTTAATTGTATCTATTAAATATTTCTTTATAAAACCAAAGATCAATAATAAGGAGAACTGCCTTAATTAATTAATCGACTGTGGCTAGACAGATGCAAACGTAGACGACACCAAATAAAATTACAATATGAAAATTTGGGACCTTTGCAAAAATTGTGTAAGACTAGAGTTACTTTTTTCTATCAGTAACTCTTATCATTATTTATTAATTTCAGATAAACTTTATTTACTTAGTATATCGTACTGATTGATTCTTGACCCGACATAAATCTATTATCTATAGTATAATGTCAGTTATCTATGAAATTAATATAACTATAATATCTATGATAATCTGAAAAATAACCTCGAAATTTTGAAAACTTTTTGCTAGTTATATAAATTAGTTGATTAAAAAAAGTAAATAGTGAAAAAGTTTTAAATACTAATAGGCTTTTCTTGTACCAAAAAACTAGGTTAATAGATCCATTCTAATGTTTTAGTTTTATATAGCTTTGTGAAGAATCAAATCACATGAATAATTATTTTATGAAGGAGTAAGTAACCTTAACATGTTTTAAAAACACGTTTTAGTAAATAGATCTTAATTTAATTTATTTCAGTAACTGTTAAAAGAAGGACTAGACAATGAAGGAGAACAATACTGTGGATACTGGATCCATATATAACAGAAAAAGAGTTGATAGCTTTAGTACGATAAATGAAAAACCTGTAGATGACATATCTCTTGAATTCTTTTACAAACCTCATACCATAACACTTCTGGCTATTTCAATAGGAGTTGTAATCTATACTGCATTTGTAAGGTATGAATGAAACATTTCAATATTTCATGTTTTAAACTATTATTTTGCTTTTAAATTATAACAATAGAATTCTTTATAGCGAAGTAATATATTACATAATCTCACTAAGGACATATGTTTATTTTGCTGATAAGAGGCAAATTACCTAATAATTGAAAATACATACTTTTACACTACTTGGGATGGCTTTTATGAATTTTAATATGTGAAATTTTTAACTGTTAAAATTATGCTTAGAATAATTATACTGCTAGTATGTAAGACTTTTCCTTGTATAACATAATACAAAATAAATATAAATTTGTTCATTACAGAGATAACAGTAACATTGAAAAGAATATTTGGGATGGTTTTCTATGTTGCGTATTTTTCTTTCTCATCATTTCTGTGTTGGCTTTTCCCAATGGTCCCTTTACAAGACCACATCCTGTTGTATGGCGAATGGTCTTCGGTTTGAGCGTCCTGTACCTCATGGCTCTTCTATTTCTCATTTTCCAACAAACTCAAACGGTCCGTAACATCCTCCTGTGGCTTGACCCAAGTCTTGCCACATTCCACATAGATATGGACAAGGAGTATGGCGTGAACTGCTCTGATATTACTGTGGAACGAATCTGGAGTCACATAGATGTGTTTGCATTGGGCCATTTTCTTGGTTGGATGTTTAAGGCAATTTTATTTAGACATGCAGGAATTTTATGGGCAATCAGTTGCATGTGGGAGATAACAGAAATTGCATTTGCTCATCTTTTACCCAACTTTATAGAGTGCTGGTGGGACGCCTGGATCTTAGATGTTCTCCTTTGCAATGGTCTGGGAATTTGGTGTGGACTTCTCATTTGTAGAATGTTGGAGATGAGAGAGTACAAGTGGGTTAGTATAAAAGACATCCAGTCTACCACTGGAAAAATAAAACGTGCAGTCTTACAATTTACCCCTGAGAGCTGGACATCAGTTCGTTGGCTGGACCCCAAATGCTCCTATATGCGAGTAATAGCGTTCACACAGCTGGTATTGTTTTGGCAGGTGTCTGAACTTAATACCTTCTTCTTAAAGCACATATTTGAATTACCTCCTTCTCACAGTCTAGTAACAGGTAGACTGATTTTAATCGGTGTCATTGTGGCCCCATCTGTAAGACAGTATTACACTTATTGTACAGATACTCAATGTAAGAGACTTGGAACTCAATGTTGGGTGTACATGTGTATCATGGTGTTTGAAGCCCTTTTGTGTATTAAACATGGACATGGACTCTTTCAACAGACCCATCCTGCTAACATAATCCTCTGGTTTCTTATACAATTCATAATTTCGGTAGTGTGCGTTATAGGATGCGTATTTTGGAACAAATACTTAAATACAGGTGAACTTTCTCGAGAAGCAAGCCCTGTTAAATGTAAAGGAAAAGTTAAATTTGGTTCTGGTTCAAAACAAGACTAAAAAAATAAATAAATTTGGTAGTTATTCATACCAAAGACTTATGCAAAGTCCTCAGATAATTTCTAGTCAATATTGACGTTCGTATTTAAATGTATGTAATTAAGAGTTATTATATTTTGGAACTATTAATTGATGTACTCTCTCTTTTTGGACCGACAAAGTTATTGTTAAATATTTGTTATGTGCCATTACATTTTTTACAAAAGTGTGATATTATACAATGCAAGAAAGTTGCATTTTCAATTATTAATACATACATTATATAAAATTTCGTAGCAATATAATTACATAACCAAATAGTAAGGTACTTAACAAATTTTTGTTGTAATAATTGAATTTATTAAACATGATCAGAATTATTCAATTAGGCAATTTTATAGAAAAAGGGGCAATGAGCAGAGAACTGTTAAGTTAGTTAAATTTACTATAAGTACATTTTTTGGTTGAATTACTTTTAAATTAGGCATCTATAGGTGCCTTTGTTTGTAATTTTCTTTTAATTGTCTGGTTACAAAGTGGCCTTTAAATCTGTATATATTTATAATTATTATTATTTTGATTGTAATTAGTGTACAAATTATTCGTTAAGTAAATGTTAAAAAAAAAATTTTTGTATATTATTAAAAAAAAGTATAGGAAAAAGTATGTATTCGAACCCGTTTTACTGCAATTTAAACTAAAGTATCCCATGCCTCATGCGATCAAGTCCGCATTAGCACATTTTTTTTTTTATATTTAAGTAAAATTTTTTAATCGAGCTAAACTATTGTTGCTAACAATTTTTAAGTAAATACAAAATGATAATGAAGTATTGAATGTGTTGGTTTGTTTATTATTTGTAGTAGGTATTATATGTTTAAAAGTGGTGAATTGTTATCGATAGTCGTTTTTTGGGCTCTATTTCTTAGCTCCCTAGGTAAGTAAGTATATAGTTAGAAAGTAGGTGGGCGTAACCACTGCCACCCTCGCGAGATCCACTGTCCAGCCCCTGTAAATTCCGCGATCTAAAATCTAAACTTAAACTTGGTTCCCAGTATCTCTGTCCTTGACGGGAAACGGGTCAATAGTTCATATCTACCTTATTTGCCAATTTTAATTTTCAAAAGCACAAAACTGCAATCTGAATTTCGTCTGTTTTTAAATAAACAAAAGAATAGAGTCATTCAGTGTTTATATAGGTATATCCCTATGCCCGATCGTGTTCGACTTTTTCGAGGAAGATAATCTCAAGCAAGAGGGGTATGAAGGGAGGGCGCTGGTTGTAGCGGCTGACGCCCCTTGGCCTGCGGCTAAAAAAGGACAGTCATATCTGACGTACTAAATAAGAAAATTGTTATTATTCCATTTGTCTTGCTATCGATATGCTCAAAAATTATATAATACAGAAAATATTGCTTGATAAAATCGTTCGAGTTAATGAAAATATCTTTAGCTAATCTAAATAATTGTATAAAAATTAATGTATATTCAATTTAGGATTTAAAACACGCACATGCTGACGTGGAGTAAAAAGAAAGAGAAAATTGTATGCTTTCAAAGCCTGGCCCCATGTGTTAGCGAATGGCGTGGTTTGAGAAACAGTTGCCCAACCTGCAATAACGTGCATGGAAGAACTGGGCCTAAACCAGCCTAAATTTTGCACGCCCTAAAGTGTTAATTTACAGTCTTAACGTGCATTCAAAGGTTACGATTTTCGTAAAGTGCCTTATTAAGATATTAACTGTAGGAATTTTTACAGTTTAAGTGTCGTATAAAACGTTATCGATTTCAAGGTAACTGAAGCCCGGTTCACAACAGACAGAGAAACACAAAGTGTAGTGAACATGTACGGAATTTATTTTAATTTTGAAGAATAATGACTTCAGAAGTGACGTCTCCAAAGGCAGAATACGTTCAGAACAACACACAGGTACCTAGATTTTTTTTTTTCGGTGGTGGTTGCTAAATTAGCGTGTTTATGCTATTTTGTTAACTTAGGGCGGGCAAGTGCGTAGTGGGCTGTGGGAGTTGCTTTGTGGTTCCAGCAATAGATAGGAGGCCGAGCATTGGCTCCGGTTAGGGTCGGAGCCGTTCTTTATAAAATAAGATTGTGCTTAGTGTTCCAGTTCTCGATATATTTTATTAAATAGTTAAAAAAAAAAATTAAAACAGCAGCCCATAGTAGTATTATTTTGAACTCGTTAAATATTTTAATATGTAGGTACCCGTTGAGAGGCAATAACCAATAAGCAAATACATCTGCTCTTGAGGTTTTATACATTCTAATTATTATAAGATGCATTTAAAATGAGACAGGAAAAATTATTATCTCTAATAACAATTTAAGTTGCGCTTTTAAAGAAACAATTTAATATCTCTTTATTTACCTATTTACTTTATAATTAATTTCAATAGAGAGCTATTTTTAATTCGTGACGTAAACAAGATCTTACTTTTTTTTAAACTATAACTAATATATATTTGCGTTACATAAACCAAATGTAATGCGCAAGCGCATAAATTTGAAATTACATCGATTTAATTATGCAATTTTGGTTGCCTACCTTTTTGCTAAAAATAAATTACTAATTTTTTATGAATATTATTTAATTAATAATAATACTTTTTTAATTTTGCACATTTATTTTTTTTACTTACTTGTTGGAACTTTTTACAATATGTGCATCGCCAATAGTTTAATTTGTTTTGTTTTTTGTATATTATTTAATTATATAAACAAAAACGCAATATTAGAATTAAATTATTATAAAATAATATGAGTATACAATGCTGGAAACACATTGCAATCTTGTTTTTTTTGTTTACATACCTATTTACATAAGTTTCAAGTTTTGTGCATATACGAGGAGCGATCACATTTAAATTAAACGATGTTGCTCGTTTAAAGATCATTGTACGTCTATTAAACATGAATAAATTTAATGTTATGTAGTTCTTTTATGTAACTATTGCTGCGAGAGACCGAGTAAACCTCTTGTTTTTAGAGTCACCCCCATAGTTTTTTGGAAAGTTGTTAAAACCACGCCCTTATATGTTGACAGGAATTAAAGCCAACCCCTTCTCCTCTCGCTCTTTTGGCGGCAACTTGCAGCAAGATCGGTCCCACTTCTAACGAAGCTATCAGCAATTCTAATAATACCGACAGTACACCGCCCACGATGACCAGCACGCCCAATTCGATCAAGAATCTTCCGGTTACCGGAAGTCCTCAGGTCGTAAGTGTACCTGTAGGAATACCTCAACAGCTCCAACAACAACTTCTTCAACAACAAGGAGCGCAGTTGGTGAGCGCGGCCGGCGCCGGCCAGAATCTCGCCTACAATGTCATGCAACCTATGCAAACAGTCACTGTAGACGGACAGGAGGCCCTATTTATTCCGGCCATGTCGTTGACAGGTCATTTTTTATCCTGGTATTTTATATTAGAATATTTCACATTTTTTCTTCTTTCATGATAAAAACAAAATGACTTTTCGGTCATTTACATAAGTAACTAGGTACTTATTTCGACTTCATCCAAAATTTACAATTTTTGAGATTTGCAGCCAATCTCATAGAGCTAGAAAGAAATAATTAATACACTTTGCAATCTATACTCTTTTTACATTTGAATGCTACCTGTAGGAGTATATGTTGTACAATTTTAGATTTATCATTAAGTTGATTATTTTGTTTATATATAGGAGGACAACAACCGCAGCAAATCTTTAGCCCTAGTCAGATTATTCGATCTCCTGGAGTCATGCCAGCTAATTTGCAAAATATCCAAACAGTACAGTTATCTAACGGTCAAAGTGTTGCGGTACGGCCGTCAATTCCTCAAGTGGTGCAATTTCCGACGATGCAACAGACAATACCCGTACAAGTTCCGATATCATCGTCCAATGGGCAAACGATCTATCAGACAATCCATTTTCCAGTACAGCTGGCTACGATGCCGAATATCATACAGACTCAACAGGTAGTTCCTCAGATTGCCAGCATTTTGACACCAAATGGTCAGTTACAACCGGTACAGATTGCTACATCTGTGGCCGCCCAACCTGCCCAACAAACGCCACAAACGCCCACTTCTGTGGCTACTCAAAACGTCACTGTTCAGGCAGCTGATACCAATGCTCAACCACTCACGTTTACCAGTGCAAATGGGCAACAGTTTACGGTTATTCCTGCCACAAATTTGCAACAACTTAGGAGTACTAACATTGGGAACGTAATTCAAATGCCAAATATTCAAACTATCCCTACCATTCAAAATATACCGGGTAAGTTAGTTGAGACATTTTTACCATATTATTATTATTTAAGCGTTGCTTTAGACACTATCTTGTTTGACGTCACATATGAAACGTCAGATTACAAATACAAAATGGCCTTGACTACAACAAAAAAAAACGACGAAATGTTTTTGTTTGTTTTCGTAAATAATTATTCTTGTTAATTAACCAAAGAATCAATCATGTTAAAAAGTATATGGCTTTGTAAATTTTGCTTTTTTATGAAAAACTGTAATGTGTTACAGTAAGTGTATGGAACATAACCCTAATTAATTGTCAGTATGAGAAAAAAGCCAAAGAAGACTATAAAATTAAGCCGTAAGCAGGTTTACAAAAAGACTGTCTAGTACGTTATTTCTTATCTGTCTTTAGGAATTGGAAATGTTCAAGTTATTACACAACCAGCTGCACCACAATTAGCGGTTGGTCAGCAATTGCAACAAGACCCTAATGATCCCAGCAAATGGCAAGTTTTACAAAACATTACTACTACTGCTCAGCCAGTCTCGTCATCTCTCACACCAGGGGTTGTTGTAAACACTTCACTGGAACAAAACACAACTACACAAACTAGTGATTCGTTACAGGACGGCTTGCAAAAGCAAAGAGTGCGACGTGTTGCTTGTACATGTCCCAATTGTGCAGAGGGCGAGCGGCATTCTGATCGGAAAAAGCAGCATATTTGTCACATACCAGGATGTAATAAAGTTTACGGTAAAACTTCTCATTTGAGAGCCCATCTAAGGTGGCATACAGGTGAAAGACCATTTGTATGTAATTGGTTGTTTTGTGGGAAAAGGTTTACAAGGTCAGATGAACTGCAGAGACACAGAAGAACACATACAGGAGAGAAAAGGTTTCAATGTCCTGAATGCAGTAAAAAGTTTATGAGGTCAGATCATCTATCAAAGCACATCAAAACACATCAGAAACAGAGAATAACGGTATGCATCTAATTGTATACTTTAAGTTTTACTCAAAATGCCTTTCATCCTTAAAAATGATTTTGCAATTGTTTATATTTTGATTTACTACATTAAGATAATTATCAACTTTTATTTTTATAGAGACAGAATGGAGAAGTCAATGAACCAGGGGAGGAAGAGCACTGGGAACAAAGTCAACCTGCAGAAGACAGCAAAATGATTCCTCAAGTTTGGATAACTGATGGCAAAAAAGTAAAATATGCTATAACACAACTGAACTATTCACAGGTTTGTTCAGTTTTTTAGTTATGTTTTATTACTTTGTAATACTTAATTCATTTTTTGTTTAGGAGGCAGCAACATCTACACAATCAGCGTCCTCTGATAGTTCGAGTAATGAAGAAAAAATGATGATAACAATAAGTACTTCAGAAGCAGATGAATTAATCATAGCAGATCCTCTAGACACGTGAAATAATTTAATTTTTAAGATATTAAAGTAATTTATGTAAAAATAAGAACATTTATTATATGAAAACATTTTTTGTTAATGTTTGTTTTTTTTTTCTTAATCTTTCCTAAAAAAGGTTTCATATACATGCATTTTTATTTCAACGTAAATATCCATTTAGTTAAAGATTTTATTTTAATGGTATTTTTGGAATAAAAAAAGGCTGTGAAAAATGAAAACTATAAAATACATCTTCAGTACCACGATTTTATTATAAAAATAGAAAAATAAATAATGTCTGTATCTAATTTCTTATACTATGTACTTCAACCATGTGTTTCTTGTAGCCTTCTCTATAATCAAACGATTCAGGGCACAGATGACAGCAGTACATATTGGTCAAATCAGAATGTACCAGTCGTACATGGTACTTTAGAGCTGATTGATTTGAGTAAATTTTACCACAGTGAGGACAATTTCCACATTGAGAGCTGTGATGAACAGTCTCTGAAAGACTTCTTGCCACCAGAGAAGAAAGTTCAGGTGCACCTTGTGAATTTTCTGGACTTTGTTCAATACTAATTCTTCCTTCACTTTCACTTTTAATACTTTTAGGTAGACTTTCTATTATGAGATCATAAGCTTTTGAGGTGGCAGTTGAAGGACTGTCTAGTTTTTGCTTAAATACGGAATGGTCTAATTCTGTTTGTTCTAAAGTCTTTCTGGGTGTAACTTGAGATTCAAGTGGATGTGCAAGAGTAACTATAGGCTCTATTGGAAATGAAGTTGATGATTTAGCTGTAAAAAGGTATTGCATAGCTATATTTAGAGTAGAAAAATAAACAAAGTCTATTGTTACCTGGGAGAGACATTAGAGATCTTTCTAATATACTTGGATGTGAGTCTTTACTTTCTAAAGCAGCCTCTAAAATTGATCCTTGTGAATTTTTTTCATTTTCAATGTTTTCATTGTAATCAAGAGATTCACTTTTACTGTCATCTTCTGCTTCTGCCTTGATCGATTCAACTTGGACAATTTCAAAGTTTTCATCTGGTGTTTTGCTATTTTCAAATTGATCATATAATTTTGTAGGTGGACTGTTCGTCACAGATTTTGCTGGCTTACTTTTAGATAATAACTTGGCTTTTTTTGTTAATCTATCTGGGGATGTATTTATTTTTGTTTTTTTGTGAGGTTTAGTAGAAGCATTACTTAAATTAACAATATATTTATTTCGATTTTCTGACACCCCAATTAAACCTGATACTTGAAGCAATTCTGCAGTTTGTAAAAAAGACTGTAACTGACTTTGGGTAACAAGAACTTCTCCATGATACATAAAATTGAGGATTGCTAACAAATCAACATAATTTACATCTTTCAAGATAACTATGGGATGAGAACATGGATTTTCCTATAAAAAAAATCAATTTAATACTGCTGCAATTTACTTTAATTGTTAAAGTGTGATAGTTTTATATTCAATATGTTATGTATATGGGAAATAACAAAATACCTTGAAAACAGTTCGAAAGTATGGGCTACAAGCTGATAAAATAATCTTGTGCGCTTTTATGCTAATACCTTCACAGGTTAACGTTACATCCACTAAGTCTTCGGTATTTTGTAAGCTCTCGAATGCAGAAATAATACTGTTTTGGAAATTGTTCCACTTTAAACAGAATTGTTCCATACTTGTTCGATTAACCTTTTAAAGTAAACAACACAACCATCCTCAACAAACAAAATTGATAAAAAACTTTTATTTTAAATATGAAACGAAGACTTTATAGTTTCATAAAAATAAATAAATAAAAAATAAAATTATCAAGAAAATAAAACGTGTCAAACTTAAACCGTCAATAAAATTAAACATTGACTTAATAGATGTCGCTTTGATATCTACGAACAAAACCATAAAACCATAACGTTAATAACAAACCATAACCTATACAATCCATATCTATGCAATTAATCCATAATCTATCCACTTGGCCATAGACATGCACTAATAATTGTCTAATTAATTCATGGATCTAATATGTATCTATTTATTTATTATTTATGTACTGACATAGTGTATCTCCAATCTATGTCTATGTCTATGAATAAATCCCAAATCCATAAACATGATTCATCTATAAACCTTCTCTAATCTATGGTTTATGTCCATAAATAATCTATGGTCCATAAATCTAATAAATTTTTAAATTCAACGGGTTGTGCTTGTTATCGGGAGTACAGTGATAAAGAATGATAAAGCTTGAAATCTGTTTTCATTTGCCTCATTTTCTATTGTGTTTTTATTATATGTGCTTAAATCATACTGCTTAAATGACACTAACAGCTATGGTAAATAAAGGCATTAGCTTAGGTGAGACATTACAATTAATTACCTACTATTTGATTGTTATGGTTTTCTTGTTTATTTTTTTATATAGATTTGGAATGGATAAACCAGATTAATACAAATTTAGTAGCTGTTAATAAACATGCCAAAAAGATAATATCGTCACGAACTTTGGAAGGAGATCATCATGTAGCATGGATAATAAAAGCCCTAACTTGTATGGACTTGACTACCTTAAGTGGAGATGATACTCAAAGTAATGTAGCAAGACTTTGTTTAAAGGTAAAATTCTAAATTTGCACTCAATATATCATAGAAATTGTAAGAGAGCATTTCTACCATAAAAGCGTGGATTTTTGGTTAAGCGTATTACCAGTTAATATAAATCATAAACTGTTTGATAGGCTAGCAATCCTTTACCAGAAGATCTTGTCCAATTGCTTGGTTTAAATAATGATAAATATTCAATTAATACAAGTTCAGTTTGTGTTTATCCATCAAAAGTTGAAAGTGCAGTAAGAGCTTTGCAGAAATTAGGAGTTTGTGATAAAATAAATGTAGCATCAGGTAGGAATTAGTAAATATTTGCTTTAATGCTTTCGGTAAGTAGGTTTGTATTTGTTTGTGTTTAGGTGTTTATACATATTTTACTTACAAAAGGTTGATTTTTCAGTAGCTGCAGGCTTTCCTGCAGGTCAGACCTCTTTAAAAGTGCGTTTAGAAGAAATAAAGTATGCCATTGAAAAAGGAGCTAAAGAAATTGATATTGTTATTGATAGGGCTTTAGTTTTACGTGAAGAATGGAACAAACTTTATGACGAAATTCAACAAATGAAGATAGTATGTGGACCAAATGTTCATATGAAAACAATTTTAGCTACAGGAGAATTAAGCAATTTAAATAATGTATGAGAAATATGAAATAGGAAGTTGTTACCAAATAATTTTTCTTATAATTTTATTAGATTTATAAGGCTTCTTTAGTTGCAATGATGGCAGGTTCTGATTTTATTAAAACTTCAACAGGAAAAGAAAGTGTAAATGCTACAATTCCTTTTGGAATTGTAATGTGTAGGGCAATTGGTGATTATTACGAAAGAACCAGTTATAAAGTAAGTAATTCTTACAAGAAACAGTTTTTTTCCTTGTTTTAAGTAATAAATATATGTACATTAATGATTAGGTGGGTCTTAAGCCAGCAGGGGGTCTAAAAACGTGCCAAGATGCTATAAATTGGTTAATTATGGTAAAGGAATTGCTAGGAGAAGAATGGTTGTCTCCAAAACTATTTCGCTTTGGAGCATCTGGACTTTTAGGCAATATTGAACAAACTTTGTATAAATATGCTACTGGTAATACACCAGTGTCATATGAATTTGCCTTATAAATAAATAAAAATCTTATTTGTTGTTATTACAAATAAAGTAGTTGCTAAATAATGAAGAATGTTTCTTTTTGTTTCAAAACAATATCTTTTTTTAGTACAGGGCATTTTTATAATGTACGTGTTTTATTTTTATGCGTGTTAAATTATTAATCACCTTGTATATAATTGAGGGGGTGTTGTATTTAAATTTACTAAGTGCGCCAAAATTCATTAATGCAATTGGTGGAAATGGGAACATTTTCGTTGTTTGTGATTGGTAATAAAATGGAACGGTCCATTTTTTTTCACAGGTGGTAACGGATATTTTGTTTGTTTGTTTATTGCGGTTTCGGCATTATTATAAAGTGTTTCATAAAATGTGTATTACAATATTAATTAATAATTGAAAATGATTAAGATAATAAACTAGGTTTATGGTTTATAAAGTGTTCGTTTAAGAAGTAGCTGGGTGAGTTATTTCACTATGTTTATAATTATTTTTATTAAATATTGCTAGAAAACTTATAAAACGTATAAAAACAAATTATAAACTAGGCGTTAGTATAACAATATTGCTAAATACTACATATTTATAATAATTACTCCATAATTATATTAAGAAATAAGTTTTAATTACCCCACTTAAGTGTGTACTTACTACTTATTTTTTTGAGTTATTTGTATAAATATGTTGGGAGTATGTTAGACGTTCTTTTAATTTGTACCCTCTACTGAAGTAATGATATTAAAAAAAATCTTTGGCTATAATTGTAAAAAGGTAACAATAGTGATAAATATGATTATTCTGTATTAACTTTTCCAAAATTTTCTGTTTCTGCATTGAATCCTTCTGTAGGATTTGCATTATAATGGACCATTCTTAATTTTCCTCGTTTATCATAATAACCATAATGTCCCTTTACATGCCCAAGTTTATCTCTTTCTTCATATCTAAAGTGTCGGTTGCGACTGAAATTAAAAATAAATTAATGAGGTAAAATTATGAAATCGTCAAGTTTTTTTGTTGGAAAACTGAACGAATCTTGAGTTAAAAAGTTTTGCACTTTGAATCAAATATTTGTATTGTGTTACCAAAAATATGTGCATATGGTACTCAATTAATTATTGAATAACAACAATAATAAATCATAATCACTAATCTTGTTATATGTAGTTACACATATTGAAAATTAATTAATGCTAAAGTTGATGAATAAGTTTAGGACCTTTTGCTGAAATAAGATATTGTCTAAGGTCGTCTGAAGACACAATTAAATTGAAATTCATTATCAGCAACTTGTTAGCATATTAAAGTAAGTGACAAAGGTTCTTTGTTTATAAACATAGACGTAAAAGGCGTTGGTTAAAAAGAAACGAATGGAATTTGCAAATGTTATAATAATATTAGCAAAAGTGTTAGGTAATGTAAAGAAGGACGTTTTGAATTATTCATTATATATACGAGGTACATTTGTTTTATACGTATGTACCTACTTACTATGTTTAATGACTTTAAACAAAGATACAAGATTCTATTACTTATAACTTTTTTCTTTTCTTTGCTATTTCTATTTTGGAAAAGGTTCATATTATTTTCTCAGTAATTATTCGGTAAAAAATAGAGGGCTGATTATTATAGATATTATTATTGATATTTTTGTCATGTCTTTCTACTTTGTGCTGACGTTTTGTGAGCTTTGCGGTCCTTCTTCAAGCAAAGATGAGTTCACACGACAGATATATCAACAAATCAATGGTAATATAATGATTACTGGCAATCGTGAAAGATTAGATGTGTTAATTAAAAGTGTGTGATTATTGTTAGTAGAGTTTGAAGTTAGTTTACCCTTCTCCAGTGTCAAAACCCCATTTATAGCTTAAAGGTCCGTCAAAGCCATGCATTTGAAATTCGACCCTATCTTTAGGTGCTGGATTGTTAGGATGAGAACCCTTTAAAGATTCTGATTCATCTCTATTACTTTCCGCAGAAACATATTCGGTTTCCAAAGAGGTAGTGCTGTGATTTTCTCCATCTGAATTGAAACCCTGACTAAAACCGTTTGTAGACTCTTCAGCAATTGGTTCGTTGCTATCTTTATTATGTTGTACTGGTTTTGGTTGAACTGTTTTCTGTACCTTATTTTCGGAATTGTTCGGTTTCAATTTCTCCTTCTGTTCCTTTTCCTGTTTTACCATAGTTTCTGTAGTTGTTGGAAGAAATCCAAATTGTTGCTTAAGTTTTCCCAAAAGTGGTTTTACTTCTGGATTGTATTTTTTGGGATAGAGGTTTATTGGGGGTTCCATTTTGGTCAAGTCGGACGGAACCTTGTAATAAAGGTTGGAGTTGTTGTTAGGGTTCCATGGTTCCATAGAAGGAGCTTGCAGTTTATCAATTGGAACAGGATATTCTTCATTAAACTTGGCGTTAGGACTGTAAGACGCAGTAGGTGGTTGCAGCTGTTGTTGGACTTTTTCAGAAGGTAATTGTATCTCTGGAATATCTAGGGTTTGTTGATGCAAATGATAGTTTCCAAATTTTATTTGGGGTGGTTCTGGAAGTTGAATGGGTGATAATTTTATGTGCTGGAGTCCTTGAAATTGGGGTTGTGCTAGCTGTGCATGTACCCTTTCCATTTTCTTCTTGTTTTGGTATTCCTTAACGAGAGCCACCTTTTTATTTTCTGGTTTAGATTGATATGACTTGTAGTTGCTGTATGTGGAGGATTTAAATTGATTCCGAGGAAGAAGGGGTTGAATGCGATATTTATTTTTTATAGACTGAAACTGTTGAATTGGATATTCTTCGTTATACTCTTTTACTTCGTATCGTGGCTGGTAGAGTTCTTGCGTAAAATCTTGGTACTGAGGGGAGGCATGGAAGGGTTTGAAATGGGTTTCTTCTTTGGGAGCTTGTAGTGTAAGTGTTAGGGAATGCATAGGATGATAATTTTGTAGTTCTTGGGACGAAATAGTTTCAAACCATAACGAAAGCGTGTCCACGACTAACTGGAAATTGAAAGTAAATTAAATTAAATATAAAACATGAAAGCGATAAATATTTATAATTTTATTATTACAGTATGTTTCTTTTCTTTATTATTCTTTTTTACAGTCAAACAATGTTAAATAATTATTATAATTAGTTAAACGTGAACGAAAATATTATTTTTAATGATAAATACAATACTGTTACAGCATGGATTAATTAATTCCGGAGACCTTTAAAAGTCTTTTCAACTCTTTCATTCAATAAATCAACTTGACCTAAGAGAAATTCGCTTTTCCTTTTTAAACGTTACTTTTTGTTCGCTAATTTGCCCTTTCCACACCAAGATTATATAGTTCAATGTTAAAACCAATCGTTTTGCTTTAGTAAATAAATATTATTGTCTGTTTTCGAATTCTGCCTCTCTTGTTTTAAATAAGTAACTTGCTCCTACGTTTTACCATTCTTTTAGGGGTCCTTCCTTAATCACACAATATAATATACATATTTTTTGAGATTGCTCTTGTGATAGTAATGGTTATAGAAAATAGATAATTATGTTGTAACGTTAATTACCATTAACTAATTTTGTAAAAATTTCTCAGCACGATGTTTAATGCAGCGTAAAATAAAACTTGAATTTGCTAATACTTTACTAATTAAAATTAATAAAATTTTAAATGCTTAATTTGTATTAAAAAAATTGGTAATAAGTGTGAAATTAATTTATCTTACAATTGGTAGGTGAAATTTGGGTTAGCAAAATATCAATAGGAGTTTAGGTTTTATTAAGTTGTACGTAAAAATTGTGGTATAAGTTACGTAATAGGCACACACTGTTTAGTCAAAGATAATAGAACCCAAAATTTTATTTTTGGATAAATTTTAAATTATTAGTTTTTTATTTTTATTTAAAAACGTAATTTTTGCAAGACTGTATGGGAACTTTTAAAATATTTTAATAGAGAAAAAAAATTTCGGCATAAAATATGGTACCTAGTCAAAATTAGTAGTATATAAAGAGAAAAATTGTGTTTTCAGTAGATTATACGTTCTAATTTTGAAGAAAGTAATTTGTTCAGCTTTTTTTAAAATATTACTAAAAACTGTTCTCAATAAAATTAATTAAACAGAAGAATCTTATAATAGTATCGGAACGAGGTTGTTGAACTTAATTAAAATATTTTTTTTTGTGTTAAAGAAACAGTAAACAGTTAAATGATCGTACACCGTTTCAGATAACTTGTAAGTTTATTAACAGGTATCGAAGAAAACAGAAGTAGGTCTAAACAGTTATTTAAAGTTCACTTACATTCAAGTTCAAGTTTCACTTTCAAGCTGGTTATTGTACTTTTTTACTGAAAAAAATTGTTTTTAGGAACTCTACGGATTTCATATAATTTTCACTACAAAGATTTCCCTTTTTTGTAATGATTGTTGAAACGACGATACTTATAGCAGAATACTACATGACGTACATAAATAAAATTTAATAAATATGAAGGTGAACTTACCAGAGAAAAAAGATATTTCATATTGATAGCTCCTTCTTCAGCCTTTGCACAGTTTGTTCACGACACTCGAGTGTATAATATGTATATAAAGTAACTAGCTAGAATAAGTCGGAGGTACTGAGCTTTTATAAAGTTTGATACTGCTCCCGCTTCTTTCAACTTCAACACTTTCGACAATTTTCGTTTAACATCTCATGAAATTACTCCAGCAATCTTGCCACGATTCGCTGCAAATGCTATTATACTTTTGCTGCTACGTTTTGTTTTATAGATCAGTTGAAATGATTGTTATTGCAAAATTACATATTTTTAAAATGGCTTACATTTCTAATTTCGAATAATTTGGCGGTATTGGATTGTATTTAATTTGAAATCGTGAGAACAGAATGACAAAAACCTAATTATTTTTAAATTATGTGAGTTTTGATGTGTATATACCATATCTAAAAAATAATAAAATGATAAGTTAAATAATTTATAAAGTAACTTTTAAATATTCAAAGAATTTTCAGTTTTTTATGTTATTTATCATTTATCAATTGTTTTTATTAATAATGATATAAAATAAATTTTGGAACTTTTTCACTATAATTTCAGTTAGAATGATACTTCATATTTCTTAAAATTTTACTTGTACAACAATTTTCTTTTACTAAACAATGTTTCAGCTTGTATTTATAAACTATACATTTAGTATTATGTTGTATAGGGCGAATAGTCCATGTTTATTTGGGAAAAAATAAACCATGATCAATTTCGAAATTAGATATATCTATGTCATGCTCTAACGATATATGAAATTGCAAGTTTCTTTATTGTTCAGTCAGGTGTGAAAGTAGCTTTTATATATTCATATTCATATGTACATATGTAAGCATTTCCTAATTAAATTTTCAAAACCTACTGCTGCGATTAAATTATTCAAAACTGTTTAAAATACAGAGTACATAGTTACAAAGTTCCGATTGACACCTTTTCTTTTTAAATTCCATTTTACTTTATTTATTTTTTTTCACAACAAAAAAAAACATTTACTCAAATTATTCTTCATTTACTTTATGTATTAACACTTTTCTTTAAAGTATCTACATATTTGTTCCTCGTTCTTGTCAAATTTTAAGAGCACTGATAATAAATGATCTAATTGAGCATAAAATAAAATCCAAATAACAATTAAATTATTTTGTTAATTAGAAACAAATGAAAATACAATTACAATACTTAATACCTAATTAATTAGGTAAATCTGCAATATCTTCGTCTTTTTTATTTACACAGAGAAGTTCTTGATAGGTGTACTTAGGAAACACTCTTTTGTATAAATTCATAAGGACGGTATCCATAGATTTTAACTGGCCATCAAAAATACATTTCATGTGTCCATGAGTCCCTAAAAAAATATTTTGATTATTTTGTACATGTGTATAATGTTTGTGAATTTTATATACCTAAAGGTTCTTTTATATGTCCTGTTCTTCCATATTTCGTCCTTAATTTTACTGGTTTAAAGTAGATTATATCTTCGCGGTTGAAAAACATGAAACGAACGACTGCTGATCTTTTATGCACTTTCAGTAGATGTCCTGAATTATTTCATTATATTAAAACAAATTTGCATTTACTATTAGATTTTCTGCATACAAACCTGATAAAACAACTCTTTTAATTATGAGACGATCAGGATCACAATTTAAAACGCTACCGTGTGCAACTAGGATGTGTTTACCATTAATTTCTTTAAAACATAATACCGGGGCGGGTGGAAAACATATAGGGGCAAAAAATGTCGCGACAACTGTCGATTCTGGCTGGAAAAACCTTTCAAACTAAAAATTAAATATTAGGAAATTGAATTAACTACATTACCTAGATTACATAATTAGATTCTTTAATTTCAATGCAATATACCTTATGCTTGTTTCCATTAGTGTGTTGGCTAAAAATGGGATTGACTGTGAATCTTCTGCAGCCACACTGGAATATCAAGGTTTCTTTCGAAGCTATAGGTTTATCAAATGCAGATGTACGTTTTAAAACAACGTTTACTACAGTCATCTTTCGTTCGTGGGGTAGCAAACCAAATAATGTAACAGGAATTCTAGATTCTACAGCTGTTAACCAAAATTCTTTTGGAACCTTTTTCACGTGAACAGTCACGTACCATCCTGGCTATAAAAAAATTAATATTTAATATTGTAACTTGTATGATATTTAATGAATTTATATACCAGAGCGCCGTCTTTATCTTCTAATTCTTTTATTATTCTTTTTCTCGTTCTTTCGAAACTCTGAAACTGAAAGATTCTTCCGTAGTCATAAGGGAGGTTTTCTTTAGTATCCCAAGGAGATGTTCTAAGATAAGAGTCATTAAATTAGATTTTTATTTAAAAAAAAACAGCATAAAATCATTCTTTTACCTAAAACTTTCCAATCCTCTGTATTTTTGAAATCTAACCCTTGCAGGCACATCTTGGGGTGTGTCCATTTCATCAGGAAACATTCTTTCAATTTTGGCATGCTTAATTTTTTCCAATTCTTGTTTTTCTTCGTTCATGTCCATGTCTTTATCATACTGTTGATCATTCACGGCCACTTCGGACTCTGTCATGTTGTCCATGTTATCTTCAGCATCTGAATACTCCGAATCATCTTCAGACATGGCGTCCATATACTGTGAATTTTCAGATTCCTCATCAGGTTCACTTTCATCTATTACATCTGCATCCTCGTCGGGAATCCAGGCCGCTTGGTAATCGGACCAACCTTTAGGAACCTTTTTAACTTTCTTTATCTGAAATTTGGTGATGATGATAGTCTGTTGTCTTTATTATAAACTATTTACTTTTGCTTCTTCGGCATTTTTAAATTCTTCCTCGGTGGGCCACGTTTGCTCTGCGTCCATAGGATCTGGGATATTCTCAGAGTCCAAAGGAGTTTGTTTAGTGGGGTCTGCTTTTTCTAAAAGCCTTACAGTCTGAGCATGATCTGCCTTCATCTCATCTACACTTCTAAAATATTTTTTGTTATTAAGATCAATTGTTGCTAATGTACTCTGATAGTGTACCTTTTCTTATTGTTAATTAACGGATCTGTTGGGGCATCAATCTGTGAAATTTGAAAATCTCCCATTCCTGTTAAATGGACCAAATCGTTTGCAGAAAGAGGAGTTCCTCTTAAATATCCTGTTAATTTCAATGTACCTGTGTGATCTGTAATAAATGTGGTATTTAAATGAGTTTAAAAGAAAATTTATATTTAAAAATACCATCTTCAGGCATAAATTCGATTTTTTCAGCTAATAAGTGTGCCCTCCTGTCTCTGTATGTAATATTTTTCTGTTTTTGATTGCCAATTTTACGTAAAACATTAAGTGCATCTATATTTTTGTCTAAATGCATAATTTTTTCACCTGGGAACCATTTTGAGACTAATTTTTGAATTGTTTGCTTTTGTTCATTTCGCTTTTTCGGCGCTATACTATCCAAATCTGTCACCACTACTGTAGGTGTTGGCAACCCCTTAAATATTAAGAAATTTTGGTTGAAATGATTGCTCTTTTGTTTAAATACTTACTTGTGCAAAAGCACTAAGCAACAATTCATTTCCCCATTGGTCTATGCACTCGCTGTTGAAGATTGTTTCTGAAGCAGCGGATATCACAAATAAAACTGTGTTACACACTTTTAAAGTGTCCAGAATTTCAAATTCGCTGTCAATAGGAGGTTGAATAAATGCAAATCTTTGTTTAAATTTTGGAACGCTAAAAATAACTTTTTGCATTTTACACAACGTTACATTTATATATATGTAAATAATACCTTAAATGAGTAATGCCAGAAGAACTTTTATTTATTATATTTTCTTTGTCACAGCTATTGAGAAGTTGAAGGGCTGTTGTAGGGTCCAGTTGCTGATTAAGAGGAATAATGCACACTAAAACATGGTACTACTTTAACAAAAATAAATCAACTTCATATTTATGTAAATAAATTTATTCAAATTATAGGTGTTACGTTGTAAAATTTGAGTAAATACCTAAGAAGGGAGCTTGGTTAAACGTTCCCAACTGTCTCTTTTTTGCTAAAATTTCATCACGTTTGTTTCTACGAATTTGTTGAGCTTGATGACGCCTCTGTTCTTTATTAAGTTCTTTCTTTTGTTTTTTGGATAATGTTTTGATTGATACTTTTCCTGGGAAGAAATTTATTAGTTTTTTTTTTTTAATATAATGTACTACTTAACCTTACCTTGAGATGCTTCATTTACAGCTCCTTTTGAGCGATGTTTTCCGTGTTTATGAGGTTTATTTGTTTGCTTAAGTAGTCCAGAACGGTGTGCTTCTTTTTGAATGGCCATTTTTATGTCTAAATTCTTTAAAACAGTATTTTTTTGCTTTTTTTAATTTTTTTCATGTGCGTACACATAACCTTAAAATGTAATTATACCATAGAAAAAAAAAAATAGGTCATAGATAATGTTATAGGTGTTTTTCATAGATAATGATTTTTTTGCGACTATGTTCAGAGATTTGATAAAACGCTAACTTAATTCTTCATTTACGATTTTTTATTATCAATTCTGATATCTATGGTTGGAATACAAATGTACAAAATGGTGGTGCTTAATAGTAAAAAGTGCATAAACCAATGTGGAAAATGTGGAAATAATGTTTCGTTTATTTAAGTTAACTGTTAATATATTTTTATTGCATGTAAGTAATTTTTACTTTGTTTTGTAAATAATCGTCATCTTTATTAGAGTACTTATTAAACTGGCTATATAAAATAATGGTTTCGAAGGTATAAAATTTGAATTTGTGGAATTGTTTGTTTTTGAAGGTTATGGTACTACAAGAAGCACATGTCGATGATGTTATAATCACAATCTAATTTTTCTTAAAAGAAATTGAGTTTCCATTAAAGAAAAATGCCGGAAAATATATGTGTAACTTCTGTTATAAATACTTTGCAATGTTGCAGTAATGACAATGTAGAACTTAAAAGATTAGCTGAAAAAACGTACAAGGTAAGACATGTTTTTTACATAGTTGAAATGGTTATTACAATAATAGCTTATGTTTTAAGAAATTGAATAAAAGCGATGTTGAAACACTTTACAAAGATTTGGCATTGTTAATGTTGAACCCTCAACATGCTGGAGAAATTGTTCGGTTTTTTAAAGAACATGTAGTCAGCATTTTGTCCTATGCATTATTTGATTCCAGCTTAGAATGGGATACTGATATACACATAAGAAATTGCGTTGCATTAGGAAAAATAATAGATTTACATCCAGATGTGGGAAGGTATTAAAAATAAAACAACTTGACTCCAACTAGGTATATATCTATCACATGATTGTGTGTTTCAGTGTTGCTATTTCATATTTCAATTTACACCCTTCACCATTTGAAAGTATTACATTAGAAAATCCTGTAAGAAAGAAAAGCCGAGTTAGAGAGTCTGAAGTCAACAGGGAGATGAAAATGGGTAATGTGGATATTGTAGAAGCTTGTTATAAATTGTTAAGGTTTTCTCCTGATTTCTTTGGAAGGAAATGGCCCTTTGGGCTATGTTTTTTAAGAAATTTTTCACACTAAGCCATCCTAAAATTAACTGGTAGATGTATTTTTATCATATAAAAATTGTATTATTTATCTTTACTAATTTATTGTAGGTTTTGCTGTCGTTGTGTTGGTATTTTAACTGGAATGAGTGAGTCATCTTTGGAGAAGTTTATGAGGTTGGATTTATCAGATGAGCAAATGGATCAGTTTTTAATCCAGTTTGAATTTAGTAAATGCTTAGAGCCAAATATTCCCTTCAGAATTAATGAAAATGATATAGCAGATGAAAATATTTTTATTGATAGCAGTTCCAGTTTATTATCTCATGTTACTAATGTGGGAGGTGTATTTTTGTCTGTTTATAATAGAGAAATTTGTGAACAAAAATGTAGCAATATTGTTGAAGTTGAATCAACAAAGAGGAATTTATTTAAAATTGCATTAGCTGTGTCTGCAAGCAAGCCAGTTTGTTTACATGGTCCAGTTGGATCTGGAAAGACTTCTTTGGTTGAATATGTGGCCTTGAAAACGGGAAGGATTTTAGGCAAATCCTTTTTTAAAATTCAGTTAGGGGATCAAACAGATAGTAAATTACTTTTGGGATCTTATATATGCACCTCTGTTCCTGGAGAGTTTGTGTGGCAACCTGGTGTTTTAACACAGGTAAAAAGCAAAAACATTTATATATATATTTATTATATATTTATTTATTTTGCATGTGTAAGGCTGTGATTGAAGGCAGTTGGATACTTTTAGAAGACATTGATCTTGCAAATTTAGATATAGCATCAGTAATTAGTGCTTTAATAGAAAACAAATGTCTGTCTGTTCCTGGTTATCGAGATGCTATACCAGTAGGTCCTGGTTTTCAGATTTTTCTTACACAAAGGTAAGAAATTCAATTTGTTGTGAATCTTTTTACTTTATTCAATTAAAAATTTTACTTTAGATCAGTCACTACTACAACTGGCCATCATAGGAAACATACAAATACCTGTGTTTTACTAGAAAAACACGTCCTTTGGATAAATATCGAACCCCTATTAAAAGAAGAACTCATACAAATAATTTCAACGTCTTATCCTGTTCTAAAAACTATTTCGTCTCGAATGGTCAACGTGTTCAATCTTTTTTCTTTAGAAAATTGTGAGAACCTGTCTAAAACTGTAGGGTGCCGATTGATTTCTACGCGGGATTTATTTAAGTGGTGTTCACGAGCTGCTATAGACTTCGACGTTTCCAGTCAAACAAGCGCTTTAAAAGTTCTACAAGAAGCGATAGATATATTTTGTTGCTCTTATAGAAAGTTTGAAGAAAAGTTAGAAATTGCTAAAGCTATCAGTTCCAAACTGGGAATTCTGAATGAGAAAGGTGAATACTTTTGTATGAGGTACAAACCTAATTTGTCCCTTACTTCGGATAGTTTCGCAGCTGGTCGAGTCACATTACCACGAAATACGAATTTGGAGTCAAACAATTCGGTATTTTCTTTTACTAGATCTTCCGTCTGTCTATTAGAACAAATTATGTGCTGCATAAAATTGAAAGAACCAGCACTTCTTGTTGGAGAAACAGGAACTGGAAAGACCACATCAGTGCAATATTTAGCACATGTATTAGGAAAGAAACTTGTGGTGATTAATATGAATCAACAGTCAGATTCTGTGGACTTATTGGGTGGCTACAAACCTGTTGACCTAAAGTTTCTACTTTCACCACTATTGAGAGAATTTCGAAACGTTTTCTGTAGCTATTTTAACGTTGAAAAGAATCAAAAATTTTTAAGCAACATCAATTTCTGCTTCAATGAGCAAAAGTGGGATATGCTGTTAAAATTGCTTAAGAAGAGCTGTGATGCTGCTTTAGCCCGTGTATCTTCATTTGCTAATATATCCCCAGAAATTGGTGTCAAACGAAAAGCACAAGATGTGAAAAAAGCACATTCAAATTTTCTAAAAAAATGGACAGAAATTAGCAAAAAATTAGAGAAATTAGAATTACAACTTAAAAATAAAAATGCTTTGGCGTTTTCGTTCGTTGAAGGAAGTTTAGTGAGGGCAGTAGAAGAAGGACACTGGGTACTTTTGGACGAAATCAATTTGGCAAATGCAGAAACATTGGAATGTTTATCTGGCTTACTAGAAAGCAAGGAAGGATCCCTAAGTCTTTTGGAACGAGGCGACAAGGAACCAATCAAAAGGCATAAAGATTTTGTTTTGTTCGCTTGCATGAATCCATCAACTGACATAGGTAAAAAGGATCTTCCTATGGGTCTTAGAAACAGGTTCACAGAATTTTTTGTGGACGAGTTGACCAATAAAAATGACTTATTATTACTTGTTAATAATTATTTGAGCGCCATGGCTCTTTCAAATGAGAAATTGGAAAATATTGTCACACTTTATCTGAGGATTTGTAAAGAGGCACGACTAACTTTAACAGATGGCCTGGGACATAAACCCCATTTTTCTTTGCGATCTTTATGTAGAGCCTTGGTAATTGCATCGAAGAATCCTTGTGGAGTGTTTTTAAGGAGCCTTTTTGAGGCTTTTTTGCTAAGTTTTCTTACCCAATTGGACGCCAAATCTTACAGAATTGTTCAAAATCTTATTTCTGAGTAAGTTTAACTTTTGTGTTTGCTTTATCATTTTATTCGTTTAATTTTATATATATGTACTTACTCTAGGTATATTTTTCGCAATGCCAAGGAAGCAAAGAGTATTTTGAACCAGCCTATTCCACCACCTCAAAAATTAAGAAATAAAGATTTTGTGCAGTTTGAAGGATACTGGATTGCAAAAGGGGTTCTTGAGCCCATGCCGATTGAAAATTACGTGTTAACGGCGTCTGTTAGGCGAAATTTAAAGGATTTGTCAAGAGTTGTGTCGTTGGGACACCTACCTGTTTTACTACAGGTGACATTAATTTTGTTTTCGTAATATTTTTGGTATCTAACAAATAATGAATTATTCTTTTAGGGGGAAACATCTGTAGGAAAGACAAGCATGATAACATATTTGGCAAAAGAAACCGGAAATAAGTGCGTCAGAATCAACAATCACGAACATACGGACTTACAAGAATATATAGGCTCTTATGTTGCTAATTCAGAGGGAAAATTGGTGTTTCGAGAAGGTGAGACTACCTTATTACAAAAATTACTTGCATATCTTCTAATTATTTTTTATTTTGTAAATTATGAAGGTGTTCTCGTCGAGGCAATGAGAAAAGGACACTGGATTATTCTGGATGAGTTGAATTTAGCCCCGACGGACGTTCTGGAAGCTCTAAATCGAGTCCTCGATGATAATCGCGAATTGTTCATACCAGAGACGCAAACAACTGTAAAAGCAGATCCCAACTTCATGCTGTTTGCTACTCAGAATCCTCCAGGGGCTTACGGTGGTAGGAAAATGCTTTCGAGGGCTTTTAGAAACCGATTTGTTGAACTTCACTTCAATGAAATTCCTCCAACTGAATTAGAAGTTATTTTGCATGAACGCTGTGAAATACCCATGTCTTATTCGAAGAGGATGATAGCCGTTATGACAGATTTACAGGTGAGTGTTTAAAATGTTTTAGTTTGTGACACCTACATCTCCATAAACTGATACAGTTAATTTTAATTACACAAAGTAATTTTTTAGAAATGTCTATTGTGCGAGAAAAAGTAATTTTTTATTTCTTTTGCATATTGTTTTTATTTTGTTAAAAAACGTGTACGGCTCAAATATTGTCTCGTCTCTTCGTTTGTCTTCCTATTTTAATTATTTAGAAAATATTGCTTTTATTGATAATTACTTCATTTTATTAATACCTATATTATTAAATTATCTTTCATTTTTATTGTTTTTATCTTAGACACGAAGGCGTAGATCTGCAGCTTTCGCCGGTAAGCAGGGTTTTATAACGTTGAGAGACCTCTTTCGATGGGGTGAAAGGTATCGACTCTCGAAGGTTTCGAATCGGTTGTACGATTGGGATCAGCACTTGGCGGACGAGGGATATTTGTTACTAGCAGGTCGGGTTCGTCAAAGGGAAGAACGAGACGAAATAGCAACTGTCATAGAGAATCATATGAAACGTAAAATCGTCCCTGAAAATCTTTTTACATGTATGTAACATCCTTTTCACTAAACAGTGTATTTTTCTTGTTTAAATATATTCTGTACGTATTTTCTTATAGTGACCGAGAAAACTTCATCCGTTACAAAAGGTATACTCGAAAAGCTTGAACAAAACAAGAACAAACACAGAAATATCGTTTGGACTTACAATATGAGGCAATTGGCAGTTTTAGTGTGGAAAGCTCTAGATTTTCACGAGCCAATTTTATTGGTGGGTGAGACAGGATGCGGTAAAACGACCATTTGCCAGCTATTGGCTGAACTTCGAAGACAAGAATTGTTAACGGTAAATTGCCATATGCATACGGAAAGCAGCGACTTCATCGGTGGTTTAAGACCCATACGAGATCGTATCGAAAATGACGATTCAAGGCTGTTTGAATGGGCAGACGGACCTTTGATTAAGGCAGTTGTTGGGGGTGAAATGTTTCTTGCAGACGAAATATCATTAGCTGACGATAGTGTTTTGGAAAGACTCAATTCCCTTTTAGGTGAGTCACCTTTATAAAGATTTTTTATTTAGTCAATTTACGCTTTTTACTTTATTATTATAGAATCGGAAAGGACTCTGCTGGTGGCTGAAAAAGGAACGGACATCAACAGTATAAATAATTGCGAATTTATTGTGGCTAATGATAATTTTCGATTCATTGGTACTATGAATCCAGGGGGTGATTATGGAAAAAAGGAGCTTTCTCCAGCTCTTAGAAACAGATTTACCGAGATATGGTGCGAACCATGCAAAGACAGAGCCGATCTTATTCAAATTATTGAAAGTAATTTTAAAGATACGCTTTCGCTGGGTAACTTCGAAGGTGGAACGTTAGGCCTTGGAGAAATGATTATGGACTTTGTGGAGTTTTTCTCTAAAACAGAATTAGGGAGAAGGTAACCGATTAGAACCGAATTATTTTTTTCATAAATTTTATATCATTGTTTTTAATTTTATAATTAGATTGACGATAACTGTGAGAGATATTTTAACTTGGGTTAATTTCATAAACGTTTGTGATCAACAAATAAATATAACGGATGCCTTTGTACATGGTTCTTTCTTGACCTTCCTGGATGGCATGGGATCAGGATTAACAACAACCGACAGGTAATTTATATTATTTTATTTAAATTGTATACCTAGTTAATATTCTTGTTACAAATAATTATATTTATTGTTGCAGTGTTCAATTAGCAACTGTACGTGAAAGCTGTCTGCAGTTTCTCAAGAAGCAGCTGCATAGTGTTGGTCAGGATCTTTCCAACTTGTTTTTTGACAACGAGAAATTGTTAGAGATAGAGTATACGTCGCACAAAACATTTGGTATCAAACCGTTTTATGTGGCTCTTGGAAATTACGAACAGGAATCGTCGAATTTTTGTTTTGATTCATCAACCACCAAATTTAATGCTCTCAGGCTTCTCAGAGGAATGCAGTTGAACAAAGCTATCTTGTTAGAGGGAAGTCCTGGCGTTGGAAAGACCAGTCTTGTAATGGCACTAGCAAAATGTACCAAAAACAGAATTACAAGGATTAACTTATCTGATCAGACGGTAATGAATAACTATTTGTAGTACGTATTTTTTTTATACATTTTATGTCAATGTTTTTCTATTTGAAGGATATTTCGGATCTTTTTGGCGCTGATTTGCCCACCGAAGATGGAACGGGGGGTCATTTTTCGTGGCGGGACGGTCCTTTTCTAAGGGCTCTTAAGAACGGAGATTGGATATTGTTAGACGAACTTAATTTGGCTTCTCAATCGGTTTTGGAAGGATTAAATGCTTGTTTGGATCATAGAGGGGAGATTTTTATCCCCGAACTTGGAAAGACCTTCACGGTGAAGCTTGGTATGTAGATAAATATCAATTAATAAGTAATCTCTTAAATTGTTTGTAATTTATATTTAATTTTTTTTTTGTTAAGGTACCAGGTTGTTTGCCTGCCAAAATCCCCAACGTCAAGGGGGTTCAAGACGGGGATTGCCACGTTCGTTTCTTAATCGTTTTACACAAGTTTATATTCATGAGTATAACAACAACGATTACGAACGCATTTTGTCGAAGGCGTTCCCGTCATTTCCCCGGGATCTTATTCGTAAAATGATAGCTTTTAACACGGCCGTGAACGAAACCTTGCGATTACGCTCTTTCGGGCACAGAGGCGGCCCATGGGAATTTAATTTGCGTGATTTGACGCGGTGGTGCGAAGTAACGCAATTTTTACACGACGACGTGAACTGCGAACTCATTCCTGAGCGTTGCGTGAACATAATCTACGCAGATCGGATGCGAACACGCGAAGACAAGATAAAAATGTGCAAATTGTTCTCGGAAGTGTTTGGTCGGGAAGTAACCGGTGTCGCGCCAGTCGCTTACGTTACGCGGAATAATGTTTATATTGGGGACGCGAATGTCTGTAAGATAGCTGACGGAGTTAATATGAATGTATTAAAACAGGAAAAGACTAATTTGGTGCTTCGAAAACAGTTAAATGTCTTGCGCAGTCTGTGTTACTGTGTCAACTTAAATTGGATGGCCATTTTGGCAAGTTTAAATTTTATACATGTCTTTGGCTTATTTGTGTTTTACGAATGTTGTTTTGTTTTTGTAATATTAATTTCTTTTAATTGTTTTATAGGTCGGTTCTGCAGCTAGCGGAAAAAGCAGTGTTGTGCATACGTTGGCCAAATTGACTGGTAGGATGCTGTACACGTTACCTGTCACCCCTGCAATGGACACCATCGATCTATTAGGAGGTTTCGAACAGGTGAGTTTTTCAAAGTTTTTATGTGATAATTTTTAACAACTGATGTGGTTATGGCAACCTGAAAATACTAAGGAAAATGTCGTGTTAGGACAGCAATATATTTATAAATAAATCGTTACAATGTTTCAGTACATTTCGTGCAATGAACTTAAACTTTACACAATTATTACATCGTTACGTACTTATTATTTTATTTTTCTTTAACAACCTTTAAAATCTCATTAGAGGACGCTTGTTAATTATTTCATATTTTTTTAGGCACATTTTTTAAGAGTAAAACGTATTATACATATATGTCATATATAGTAAAACAATCCTTTTATAATCGTCAAAAAATAAAATTATAGACTTTTAAATTCGTCAACATTTGATTTTGCTATAACAATTACTTTAATGTCGTTATTATTCATTTGTACATAAGTATTATATTTATTTTTATTACTTTCTGAGATATCTTTTCTTAAAAAATAACAAAATAATTACAATAATATAATTAAAATTAGCTCCAACAGAAAAAAAGAACGAAAAACAAGCGGAAATGTTTCATAAAAAGAAAATGTAAGTTTACAATAGAAAAATATTATTTCTATAAGATATTAAAATATATATATATCAGTTGTTAAAAGTTTTATGCAATTTATTGCTTGTACTTAGGGTATTTATTACGTTAATAACTTGGTTCGAGATATTTCCCAAGTAGTAATTTTAAGTTAATGTTATTTCGTGCACCCATATTAGAACGTTGACGAATATTAATTTTCTTACAAAACGTTACTATTAATCCTAGTGCCTGTAAGTACACATATTTATGTATATTGTGAATTACTTAATTTCGAGTTAGAAATAACCTTTTTTCGATATTGAAAAAGACATAATAGTACCTAAAAATAAACTAGGCGTGTTTGCTTCAAGTGAAAGAATAAAATAATGTACAATATATATTAAAATATCGTTCAGTAGAAAATGTTGGAATTTTTTTCGTTTTAAAATAAGTTTATTTACTATACATACATGTTTTTGGCTGTGATTATCGATGGTGTGTTTAAGATCGAGTCGAATGTACTAGTACTAAAATACGTCTTAAAAATCTTTAGTTTAGGAAACTTTCGATTTCAGTTAGGCCATTGTTTTTTCGAAATTAAATACTAAGCCTTTCGTTTTTAATTCATTGTAGGTAGGTGTGTGTTTTTTTTTGTGGTATATCACTGTATGCTTTTGTATCACATTGACATGGTATAGTACCGTATTTACATAGATTTAAAATACTTAAGACATGTCCGGTCATTCAGTATAAACTATATACACGCTGCGGCGTCTTCCTTGGTTTTTAAATTTCTTCATTTTCGGGAGATGATCCCAATGCGGGGCTCGAGAAGTGAGGAATTTGTATGTCTCCGTTAACAGATTCGGGAATCCAAGGGCTCAAATCGGTGTCTCCCTTAAAATTTAACTTTTTGATGCAATTATCGTAATTAATAAATTCGAAACGAATTGACAAAGAAAGTGCTACAAGAAAGGTGTTGTTTTTTTACTTTTATTAAGGAAAAGAATATCCTGTGAAAACGTTATTAAGTTTAAGCTGTAAATATCATAATAAGTAACATGCATACAACAAAAATTTAATATAACTCTCAATAATTTGTTTGCCAAACATTAGATATCTATTAAATATACTTTTCAACTGTAAAATGTAATTAAATAAGTTTAAAATCGTATCAGTCATCGTGTATGAATTATATATAGAATAGCAATTTGCTTTCGTACCTATATGTTAATTATGCGGGAATATATATAGAACATGCTGTTTACACCACTTACATATAATATTTAATTACCATAGAGCTTTCTGGTTGTGCGGGCGGAGGAAGGGATGATTTCAATAATGATATGTCAGCCGCTCTGGGTGGGTCGGGGGGTGGGGGAACGCTCATGGGTGCCAGCCACAGGGGTAACCATCCGCAACAGAGGTCTATTGCAGCTTGACGTAAACCTTTATGCAATACTAGGAATAGGGTTGGATTTACAATTGCATGAACGTATGATATGTGTAGAGCGATCTGAAATATGTTTTATAAACGTTTTTGTTCGTGGAAATGAAAACTTAAATTTCTCTTACTTCGTATCCTAACGCATTTCCGATCACCGGATGATGCGCCAAAGTAACGAAAAATAGTGGCCCCCAAAATAGGACGTAAGCAGCGGTAATTATCAGGAACATTTTCACTCTCTGTACACCTTCCTGCTCCATTTTTCGCAAGTAATTTCGCATCCTTCGCTGTTCTTGTAAAGCAGAAGAAGTCTGAAAAATTCCATTACACATGAAATGTATTCATCGTTAGACTAATTTTGGAATTAAATACGTACATACATACAAAAAGTATATGGATTTACTGAATATAAAGTCTTATTTAGAACTGTAACTGTTTATCTCGTTATATTTTAAACTTGGGTGAATTTTAACTTATAATAATTAAATGCTGAATACTTATGCGTATTTTGGGTTGCCTAACACGACATTAAAAAAAAAAACGCTCCCCATAATTTATCTATTTACACCAAATTGAATCTCGTGTTACTCCAAAAACTATTTCTGTACATTATTAACATATTATTATTATTCGAAAATAATGTAAAAAAGTTTAAGTGGGAAGGTGACATTGTGTTCCATTTGTGAATAATGAAACGTTCCACATTAAATTAATTAACGACCCTGCCTTTTGGCATTTGGCCTTATATATTTGGCGGACCATTTATACACTTCTAAACGCTTTTTGCGACTCTTACAGCGGCGCAGCGTCGTGACGCTTACGGCTCATCGTCAGACATGCTGTGTTGTAAAGTTTTGAGTCGCCGCTCGTGATAATAATAAACCGACTCTTTAATTAAAACTTTACTCATCCGGGTAGTATCAGAGGACATGCGAATTGTTAGAAAAACTATGCGTTAAGAAATTTAACGAGATTTTAATTAACATTTTTTATTTCCGTTTAAAGTTTGTTCGTTTAAACATTCTTTTCTTTGCTTTGCGGTAATAATTAGATTTCTATTCAATCAACATTCGACTGAAAATAAATGATGAAAACGTGCAGTGTAGTGTAGTGTAGTTTTTCACCACTCATTTCTTCGCTTCTAGTGGAATCGATTTCATTGTATTCCAAAACTTCCTAATGACCCGGTAAAGTGGACTGGAATGAACCGAAAATATTTTGTACTTACCTGTTCACCGGTGGAATTGGCTACCCCCGTGCCGTTACTATCTGTCATGTTGACTAAGGACGTGATGAGCCCTGCAACTCTCACTGCTTCCACATTAGCTTTAGTCAGGTCGCGGTGCAGTTTGCGTAAATGAAAGAGGGTGAGCAGCACACAAATCAAGTTAACCGCGATCCACAGGACGTTTAAGACATAGTGGCGTAGGGGCCCGTGGATTAAAGGACACGAAGGTGCATTATGGCCCAGTTCTGCTTGAGCAGCAAGTGCACCTGCAAATGTAATTAAATAATAGAAGTTAGGGGTTGATTTTAGCAGTTGTTTTTGTTCATTTTTCGCTGACATTTAATCGATTATATATATTGTTTGTGGTGTTTTGTTGTACGAAATTAAGCTAGTGTAAAGAAGACGGGACTACGAATGTTTGCCTTATAATATATTACATGGAGGAGTCGTAGGAGTTATCGCTTTTATTCAGTTGGAAAAGAGAGGATCGAGAGGGTGTATATTTATAAGACGTACAGAGTGGAGGTAGTAGGGCGAGTGGAGATGATGATGTGACGACGTTGACAATAGCCTTCTCGATTGCTTGCGAGGGAAAGTGATTCGATAATGGTTATTGTGTTCCTGCTATTAGGGACGACTTGTCTTTTTCACAATGGATCAAGATAAAAGTTGAACTCCTTCTCAGTTACTCGAGACGAGTATTTATTTTATTCGACAGTGAGGTATGTTGTTAAGCAATTTTCTTTCGTCCCAAGTTCTATGGTAAATTGACATACCAGATAAGAAGGTTGGTCCTAAATTGATAGTGATGGAGGCGAACCAAATCATGAAGGTTCCGAATAGAACACATTGCGGTGAGTCCATGAGCAAGGGTGCAGTGATGTCGGCTGACGATGACTCGTCCTCGTCGTCCGGAAAAACTGGCGAATCATTCAAAACGGTGGTGAGCATGTTGACGGTGGCAACTGTGACGAGTAAGAGGAAGGCGGTTTCGACCAACGAGCATTTTTGCACTGGCTGACATTTGAATATCGATACACCAAGTGGCATCAAGAGAGCTGCCCTGGCACAATCGACGGCTGCCTGATGAAACAAAAGACCGTGGGTCCATCTAAAAGACAAGAAATTTATACTTGTACATACAAATGTATTAAGTATTGTAGAATTAGTTTCAATAAATTTTGTTTGTTTTATACTTGGAAGTTTCATTTCTGAGGTGGCAGGAAAATAAAATGGGATTATGGAGTTTATAGTGTAAAGTTCCGCATAAAAAACTCCTGGCAGTTCTATATCCAGAAATGATCTGCTTTGATACTCGATTTTTATTGCCAATAAATACGTAATGTAATGAAAGCGGGTTTAATAATAAATTGCCGGGTCACACCTTAATATCCTTTAAGATTAAATCCATTTTATTTTCCGCCTTTTTTCAAAATTGCAAATTTTATTACGCGTTTCAGATGTGATGAATGTTTTTCGTTATTTTATATGATTACAACACGTTGACGTACAAAACAAAATTGAAACCTCATGATTTATGATTCTTTTATAATAAAAAAACTTATCAAATAGAAGCATTGGTTTGATGTTTACCTTCACGTGAAAGATTTGAAATTGTCGTAGAATCGTTTTTATTTTACGATTGAGGTAATATATTCCGGATGTCATAACTTTTTTTTGAGAATTTTCTTTGCGTACAATGTGGAACGTTTGCACATTTGTACATTCTACAAGAATAAAAATGTAAATTTCAAATCAACATTCTTTACTTGTATATGTGGAACTTTGCGTAATGGAATCGGCAAATCCTTCGCTGCTTTCGTGCTTTACTATTTTATATATATATTTTTTATTTGAACGTCAAAATCTACTTTCAAGAATCTATTCAATTTATCTCTCTCTTTTTTTCTGCCTATATGTATTTGGCTGAATTACCCACATAATATATTATCATAAATTGATTTATTTGTTGTTGTTTAATTTTATACACATGTAAGGATGGATATGTGAACCTCAAGGGGGAAGACGATGATTATGAGTTCGCAAGTTGTCCCTCGCGTCGACTTGTTCAATTAGTTAATCCTCCATTTCGGGAAACTAGCTTGGTAGCAGCTAATGGCTCCAAGTTGAGCCAATTCTATCTGAAGTATTAACTTTCGAGCTGTGGGGGTAACTTTGAAACGCAAATTTAGAAAAGGGGTCAACAGTAGCTTAATGAATTACGAAATACAATCTGTTGTGCGTGCTAAAGTTTGTTCCTTCGAAACTTACGAAAGTAATAGAAACATTTACAAACTTTTTTTTGAAATTATTTTGAACATTAACGCTCGTAGTGTTTCTATTCGTGTCCAAATCTTATCTTTAGGGTCTGGATTCTGTATTTTCAGTAAATAATCGCATACAGTAATTACATGTTGTTTGTATGCTAAAACAATTACCTCTGATTGAAGTGAAAATTGCACTTTTTCCCATCGTGAGCGAAATGCAGCTTCAATATTACGTATGCAGATAAAATCAAATGCGGCATATATATATAAAAGGTATGGAAGGTACCGTAATTATAAAGTCTAATTTCCTTTCCGCAGATTCAGTTCGGTTCCTTGGAGCGAGAGTTCAGCTTCTTCGTTTTCTTTTCCTTTGGAATATTAGACTTCGATATTTAGAACGCTTAGAAGTAAGTGCATACCCTTAAGAAAACTAAAAGGGGACAAGTGAGCTAAGTGCATATATTTTTATGTATTCAGGAAAACAATTTGAGATTAAACTGCAGGCAAGAATGAAATCGGAAAAGATGCGGAAGCGTTTAACTCTTTTTAGCCAAGATATTAACTTACTTTGCTTTTATAATACAAAAACATGAAAATTTTATGTTCACGAAGCAATTTTTTTTGTGCAGATGGCGAAGAGTGCAAAAAGTCTGAAGCTGAACCGCGCACCACGGTTTCCCCAAACTCATATTAGGTATGGCCTATGAATTATTGAGAGTCGTTATTCATTTCGGACGAGGTGTACATGTATGTATAGTAAATATGAGCATGAGATCATTTTAATTAATAAGTAACGAAATTCTATTCTAAATTCTGCACGGACCTTACTTTCTCATCAGCATTTCGGATATTTGGTATTTTACAATAGCTTTTATGAAACGGATTAGCCAAGGTCCATCTCGTGATGTATTTGGCGATCCCTTTCGTTACCGTGAATTATTCAAAGCGCGAATGCCCAGAGGAAAAGGAATGCGTCCTCGCAAAGAAACGGGATAGAGAGACGCTTGATGCTTGGCCTCCTGCTAGGTGTCCTGACAAGGGGGGCGAAAACGAAATCATTAGCGCCGTCTTTAACGACGACACATTTTTCACTTCGCACTGAAAGCATCTGGCTATAATTAACGCACTCAACCTTTAGCAATTGTTTCCTTCCCTCCTCTCTTCTCACTCTGCACTTACCTTTTTAGACAAAAAAAATGAATCGTTTCGTCAAATTTCACTTAATAAAGCTGCCACGTTCCATGAGAGTGTCACCGATTCTCCCCTAAAGTGCTTAACATAAAATACAGTTTCTTTTTATATCATTTGAATGATTTTGTTAGAAAATGACTTGCATGCAATCTTTCTTTGTTCGATTTAGAAAGTATGAAGGTATGTAAGTAGGTAGGTAGTTGGTGGCTTTACCGTTAGAAAATTGACGGTCGACGCGAAAGTTCAATTAATCTTTATCAAGTTTAGAGAGAAATTCGATAAGTGTCTTTTGTGCGATGATAGCAAGGCCCAAGGCACTCGAAAATGACATGACGCGTTATAAAACTTGTACGTGACAGCATAATTAAACCGAAAGCGAGTTCTTTTCTAATTACTGACATTTTGTTTTATAGCTTCTCTCATTATATATTATGTAAGACGGTGCAGGGCTGCACCCTATATATTTACACAGTTTTAGGCATTAATATTTTTTTAACTCCCTACCTACTTATTTATTATAAGTCACATAATATGAAAACCGTTCGTAGTAAGTACGAGCACGAACAAAATGTTTTGAAAGGTGGATCAATGTTTTCTTTCTGTCTTTAAGCGTTTTGTTTGTCGTCCAACTCGACTAAAAGACTAAAAGAAACCACGGAAATATGATGCATTCTCTCTGTTTATTGTATGATGTTTTCAATTGGTGCTTTAAAACTTGTACGTACACATCTACTTTCGAAATCAGTTTTTCTTTTTCATTTGTACTTTTTTAGATTTGTTGAATAGTTTTGTTGCATGGAACGAATAAAACGTATTTTTTTCATTAATTAATTTGGATCTAATAAAAAGAAAGGAAATAAAAAACAGGCACCGTTTTTGACGGCCATTTCCATAAAATAATGTTTTATGTCCTGTCATTTCGGAAATGAGAATAGAAAACCGAAAGAAAATAAGGGCCATTGGCAACGAAATTTATGATCTGTACATGCCCATTTAAACACTGACCCTTTTGATACCGCCCACTGAATATTATATTATGCTTGTTTACCCACTATCACAAATAATGTATGTGTAATAGGTAATATGCATAACTTTATCCTTTTGAAAGCCCTTCGTTTTATTTATTTATTAGCACGTTCTCTCGTAACATATCCTTTTACTTTATTTCTAGCATAAAAGAATTAATAAAATGGAAAGGCGCCAAAAAATATCAATAACTTTGTTGTGATTTTTGAAATACACAGTGGGGGGGTTAAATCGAAACGATTGTAGGGTCAACTTGCCTTCTCAGTTGCCTGTTTCCGAGAATGACACCCATGAGAGCAATGTTTGCGGCCATCCCCATCGTGGCCAGGGCGAATATAAGCAATGCTTCTGTTGTGCCTCCGGGATGACATTGAAATACTTTGGTTGCGTTAGCACTGGCATTGCTCGCGCTGCTACCGAAACGCAGGTTCGCACCTACCCCTATCATTGCCACAGCCGATCCTGAAAAAAAAAGGAAAACTTTTATAGGTATTTTATCCAAATACCAGCAATATTATAACAGTTATAAAAAAGGGAATAACAACTCGACCATTATTTATTACAAAAACTAACATTAAAAGAGCCATTGTGTAAATTAAAACCATTTAAAACTGAAAAACAAAAATGTTGCCTAATTGTTGAAGGTATTTAAACTATCATAGTTTAAATAAGTCATGTCTTTGTTAGGTGTGTTTAGATATTTATGGTAGTTACTTATGTATAGTGTAACATATACGTTAATACATAGGTATCTACCTATATGTATAAGATGACGTTGAATTTGTTGCTGTTCAAAAATTGGTTTTGTCGAACGACCGAGGCGATTTATCTCTGACAAAAATGAAACTTGATGCAAATACGCTCTCAATCGATTAGGTCCTTCCGGATGAATATAGAGATTACACGCAAAATGTATTATGTATATAGGTAGATATTTACCCTTTACTTATTCACATACACAGGCAACTATGTATTTAGATGTATGACTGTGCAAAAGTATTCGAAATTGTATAGGTTTCCCTTTATGCAAAGATAGTATGAAATTACTTATATGTTTGTAATTTTATTAAACATGTGCACAGGTATTATGTACATACATATTATTGTACCTAAGTACATAACAGTTGTTCGAATTTGCAGTGCCATGAAGTTGATTTGCCTGCATCCTGCTTTTATGTACATACCTACACACAGTACCTGGTGCACTTAGGGACCGAAACTTTATGCTGACAAAACTGGAATAAATATGTGAGCTGGTAGTGTATAGTTCTGCAACTTTTAAATTTTTAATTTTTTATATCTGCTGTTTGCTTGACAATGGGCATACTTATGGTACATATTCTATTTTGAAAATTCGCTCAATGTCGTGTATCAGTAATGTATAGCTGGGTAGGGTCTTTTTGTTTTTAACTTGTTCTTATTAATTATGGTAAATAAACTATTGAGGGTGCGTTTGTCGTGCATAAATTGGTGTAAATGTTCATTATTGCTGGTCATGCACAATTTGCTAGAGGTTATAGGCTTTGCAGATATGATCGTCCACAAAACAAATTGATTCGAAAACGTATGTACACCTATGCTCACCTACAAAATGCAGTTTAGCATATGTATTCGTGTATATAGACAGGCACAGATCCTGATGGGATTAGACTAAATTGCAAAAGCACAAGCGTGTAATTATTCGCAATCCCCATTCGAACGTGCGTGTGTTAAACACTACCTAATATTTAATAAAATATGTACCTTTATGATGGAAACTGGATTTTAATTAATTGAAATAGCCACAGTGTTGCTATTATTGTTATTAGCTACAATATATCGTAAAATATATAACACTTTGCACTTTTGAGAATAAGTAGTTTTTTTTTAGTATTTTAAAGATGTTCTAATAATATTTTTTTTTGTTTCAGGTGAGTCCTTTTGAAATTCAACTCTGTAGAGTTACATACAATGCATTGGCATGAAATGAATGTAAGTCTTTTTTGCTTTGTTAAACAGTATTATTTTACTTGCAAAGTAGTGTAAATTGCGGTTTTTAAATGTCATCGCTATTTATCCGTTCGGATTTGAAAAATGAAGACTGATTATTTACCCTGGTCTCTTTTTTCTTGAGGGTTGATTAATGTCGTTTGGGTGATTTTTTTATTCAAGTGGCGCGAAGCCTGTCTGGTTAAAATACTTAAAATAAAAAATTACTCTCTTAATGCAGAATGCTAATAAGCAAACAATTACTATTGCTATATATGCTGAATTTAAAATGAAGAGACGATGTAAAAAAAAGTTTTATTAGTCATTTTAAGCCCCATTTAACAGGAGTAGGTATAGGTACTTGAATATGAATGTGTATTACTTGTATAAAAGGTATTTATCGACCAATAAAGGACCAAAGGCGACGGAATAAAAGTCGTTTAGAGGGTTTCGCTTTTAAAAATAGAATTGGCAACAGCATTATCCTGAAGGGGATACATAGACTTTTCCAATAGATAAAATCTCTTAAGAAGTTCGATGTTATCGTTGACCTCGTTCGGTTACTTTTCTCCAGCTATTATTTGTGCCACTGACTAGCTCATTCAGTTGGGTGTCTACATTAGAAATTGCTTTAACGATTACATCCGCTGATTGCATACGAATGCATTAGATTTCTCTCTGAATCATATCTATTTAACTTACATCCCTTTAAAGTTTTAAATTTTCTTTCATCGATATCGTCCTAGTGAATTTTATCTATCTATCTATCTATATTTGGGTTAGCTATCTCACGTAGAGTCGATATTTTAACTTTGAACGGAAGTTTTCGTTTAAAAAGGTCAAGTGGCATCTGGTTCTCGATTCTCCATGCCACGCCACGTAATCGACTACATAAAAAGCATTAATAAGACTGGAACTCGAGAGTTCGTGAAGAAATTTCGCATTAGATGTCTTAAGCAGTTTCAGCTCCGGTATCAGCTGTGCGCTCTGTTAATTCTCATACCATACCATCCTGCTATCAGGCACCAAATTTCACCAATAAAAACGAGTCTATTTTATGTATTTGCACATTTTGCGAAAATCAAAATTTTGTGTGCGTTCGCTACCTTTTCTTTTTGCGGTTGGGTTTTAAGGCAACCAACATTACACCCTTTTCTTAGGAAGCTTTGTATGTTCACTTTTCCCAGATTTAGTAAGTAGGTTTATCCTCTAACCCTCTTGTTATTTTAAGTTTCTGTATTATTTTATTGGACTTTTCCTAAAAGCTTTGCCATTTTCTTTGCTTAATTCATATATATATATATATATTTGTTCACCGTTGTCGTGTAATTTTGTGAAAAACACCAGTGTGCTTTCAAGTGATTGATGATACCATACCCCGTACCTGCCTAAGAGAGCGCAAAGCTTGTATAAAAGCTTCTGTGTTATTGCTACAGGTTTTGTTAAACGGATTAAATTACTGTTGTTGTTGGTACGCATTTCTCCCTTCAGACAACCGTATGAAACGCCAAACGTAGTAGTGACCTTTATTTACAAGCATGGGCTACGTATTACATAAATTTTCTTGATTTATCGCGCGTCCCATCGCTTTTATCCTGTTTCGCATTGCGCGTTGTTTGAATCTTTTGATTTTATTACATAAGGTACCTAGGTACTTATCCTTACTGTATAAATAACTGCCAGAAATAAGTTCTGACAAAAGAAACCAGCTTTTCGTTCCGTTTGGCATATTTTTTATTAACGTGCTTTAAGTGACAGACCCTGTACAGACGTTAGTTTGTTTTTTAAATTTTTTATTCGCCCTTTTTCTGTTGTTTTTTTTATAATTTGTAATCTGTTCCAGAGAGACAAGATATAACATCGAAATTTTGATTATAAGAGTAGTATCATATACCTACCTATAACAGCCAATAGACAATTTAATTTCACTTTTCTTATTAGCTAATTATTATTTTTCTTTTTATTGTCTGCGGTTTTCGGTATACATAATTACACACCGACGTTGTCTGCGTAACATCTTTTTGTTTTTTAGTGCCCGTTTGAATACAAAAGTCATTTCGAGGAAACGGTGTGGGGTCTGTTTAATTAGGTAGGGAAAGTTTAAGTCGTTTCCACCATTTGCTTTGAACGAACCGGTAACTTTTCTTTTTTAATTTTAAACGAGAGCGAATTAGAAAAATAATACGTTAGTTAATGGTCTTATAATTGGGATTTAAACAAACTGCGTTGTTTTCCTTTTTTAATACCCAACGACATCATTTCACTGTTTTAATTTTCCTGCTTTTACGAGGTACTTTTTTATCTGTCGTTTTTATAATGTCGATTAACTGCTATTTATCAGTGGTATACCTAGAGAATTATTCAACTTTATGACATTTCGAAATAGACGTTTTATAAATTTTTTTATAATCAATCAAAAACTGTTTAAAACTATAACTATAATAAATTAGTGTAGCTGTTAACTTATATAAAATAATTGTGCGATAAATAATTATAGACGTGTTCGTAGACTATAAACATGACGGCTCCTCCGGGTCCGAGTCGTAAGATTTTGGGAGTTAAACCGACGTATAGAGCAGAAACACCTTCCTCTTTTAAAATAGTGACCATGGAACCGATTGTAGAGTTATATTTGACGTGTCCTGGAACGGGTTGCGGTCCTTGTATTCTAGATTTAGCCACGTCGAAGGGTATATTGGCGCAACAAGCTACGGTTCCGGCGGTGAAGCCTAAAATTAACTTTTTTATTAAATTCGATTCACTGGAGGACGTTTTGTCTATTTGAAACTTTTGTATTCCGGAATAATAGCTGCCAAAATAAATGGTACTGTAGACGGCGTTCCTAAACATCGTGGCAACTAGTCCTTTATAAAGTCCTTTCTTCCCGAAACCGTTCTCTTTGATAATTTTTTTGGTTGTTATCCACGCACTGTTCGCATTGCTGCCGGTTTCTCGACATGCTTGACAGTTGACTTTGATTACTTCGAACGGATTAGAAAGAAGCGCTTCGACAAGGCCTGATCCCATTCCGGCCATAAAATATGTCCTGGTCGTCGGTCCTTTTCTATTGTCGCCGTCTACCGTGAATATATCTTTGAATTGTTCGAACGATACGAATTTGACGGCACGCTTGGGGGTTTCTGCCACCAAAGGCGACAGCATGCCCCTGTAAAGATAACGAAATCCTTCGTGTTTGTATGTTTTAACGAAACAATCCAGCACACCGTTAAAAAGTTTGTCCTGTTTGCATTGTATTTGTAACCTTGTCTTAACCAGATCCAACGGGTACATGAGCAGGACTTCGAGAAATCCTGCGGAAGCTCCGGAAGCCGTTTGCAAATAGACATTGTGTAATCGGTTGTTGATAGTGATCATTGATAAGAAACAATTATTAGCGTCATTATGAGGAAGAATAATTTGAATAGTTAATTAGTTGACATTTAATTTTTGTCAGAAAGATTAAATCGCTTAATCAGTTTTTGTTACGTACGTTCGTGAATTTAAAAAAAAAACCTTATTAATTATTTAAAATACTTACCAGCAGCCATTTTATTGCTTGTAGAATTTTCGAAAACTTGCACTCTTTCTTGTGTGCTTCAAAAATTTTTTTCAAACACGATATTGTCTTTGGCACACATTTGTATTTTTATCTTTATTATTTGACGTGTTTTTATAGACGAATAAACGGTTTTGTTAATGTTTAATTGACTTTTACCAAATGTCCATATTGTAACCATTTTTAAAACGGTATACATTTTTGTTAGGTACCTAATAGTTTTAATAAAATTTAAACACTACTGTGTCGTCTACTAGGAAACAATCTAACTTTGAAAATTACTACGTCAAGTTTTTTGATTGATTTGCTTTATTGGAAAAAATGTAAGCTCTTAGGCCGTAGGGATTTCAGATGGTAACCGGCCCTTTTTCGTATTCTGTTACGTCAGTCGGTGTACTATTTATCAAAAAGTTGTGGAAAAACTAACTTTTCTCTCGCAAACAATCCCACAAAATTTCAACCTTTATAAAAAATTAAATGTTGAAAAAATATTAATAAAACTGCTCTTATTAATTATCATTTAAAACAAAATATTATTCTAATTGTCAGTTTAGTATACATAAATATGAATTGTATAGGTACCTTAAACAATGCATTGATTTCAAAAATAAAAAAAAGTCCTGAAGGCTAATTTACACGTTAAGAAAGAATTTTATTCTTCGGATGCACTATTCGTGTTGTGGGTACCAACAAACGCAACGTGTTACAATTATTCGGATTTATACTTACATAATATGTATCATCGATTAGTTTTTAAATTGTTTATAAAGTTATTTTTATTTAATTAGAACGGTTTCGTGTTATCATTAATTTATACCTAAGTACGTAATTGTTCTTTTGAATGATCACAGGTAACTTGAATTTAAATTGTACAGTTTAGGTATATTTGTCGTATTTTTGCTGTTTTAGTCGAAAATTTACAAGTTTCCTGTTTCGGATCCCGATATTGTACATCCACATGTACCGCTTTCGTTCGTGTGTTTCGGAAGGAGAGTTCGCGCAGAGACTGCAGAGATGCTGTAGTTTGCAACCCTACCAGACGGATTCGCTCTCAGGGGGCGCATTTTAGAAGGTGTGGTCACATGTTTGTGTGCGTTTCTGTCATTGAAAATCGCGAATTTTCCGTCATTCTCGCACTTGGGAGCGAACGTTCTCAAAAAGTTTAGGAAACACTTGAGAAATAGTACATAAAACCGAAATTTAACCCTTCAGGTACACTTAAGTTTTCTTTTTCGAGATTTTCAATTCTTTTGTCCTCTAATATTAACGTTGCTGTTGTCATGCATTCGACGTTTCTCTAACTACTCTGGTTGACATCTTCAAGGAACGTAACAAATACTTAAAGTCCTTCGCTGTGATTGTAGTGATTATGAGACTGTCTTAGCCATCATCACAGTGAACGACATTATGTCCTCGTTACGTTACTTGAAGATGCCAACCAGAACAGTTGGCAAAACGTCTGATAAACTAATCTGAGATTATGGCCATTAAGCCTGAGTATTGAATAAGGAAGTAAGTAGACTTGCTTAATAAATTACTTGTTCGTAAAAAAATGATCAAATTGCAAAGAATAAAAAGTAGAAAGGTTTTTCCTAGTGTTGGAGTAAAAAGTAGAAATAGCACAAAGAAACGTGAACGGTGCTAAACGAGCAGAAAACGATTAGTTTTCCCGAATCGGAGCGATTTAAAAAATTACAGGAAAATCCTTATTCCGCCGTTACACGTCCCTTTCTAGCAAGCTTCTCCGATGACAAAGAACGGGAAAATTAAGGTTACGAGGTTATACATACTATCTGATACCGAATTAAACTGGAAGGGGGAAACATGTTACGAGAAAATATCCCGAAGGCTTGCTTGCATTAGCTCTTCCGCTTATCTATCTTCTCCAGCCCAAACGTCCAACCCCATTTATTCCCTAAAACTATTTTCTTTCCATATACCAACTGTCAACAAAAACATTGCATTATTTTTTTGCGCAGTATAACGTAAAAATTTGTATCAGTTGAATGCTTAAATACTGTACCTCGTAGCAAGGATAACACACAGATCTCTGTATATATATATTACAAAGGCGTTAATTCTGTTGGAAACTTGTTTTGGTTTGGTGGTATCGACTTTAGTTAATTGCTTCTTGTCCGAGGCACTTCCTCCTCCTCCTTTGAACTTTCCCTGTTAAACGAAAGGGCATTCGGCATAGCTTTCCGAACATCACTATTGTTCAGAGTTACCACCCTATATATGTGTATGTTTTCCTATTTACAAACTAATAGAAAACTTTGTATGGTACAGTTGATTCCTAAACGATAAGGAGTGACATTCATCAGTTTAACATTAATTATACATATAATATATGGTATAAGTAGTAACAAGTCCTGTAAAGGATAATACGACGTGGGTAAGCTTTGTAGGATGTATTAGCAAGCAATTTATCGTATAAGTTAGCGTTGAATGGTAATTTTAACGGCGTTTTTATTTAACAAGCTGCAAAGTTAACGCAACTAAGCAATTTTATTGGCCCAATAAATAGCGATTGCACAAGCGAATTGAACAGTACTTGAATTTAGTGTTGCGTTTTATAACCCTCTTGGCGGTTGGTTTATTGGTTTTTAATATTTTATTGTATCGCTCGTTACAATAACAGACTAAACTGAGCGCGAAATTTTCCAATCACCAACACACCTACCTACCCACCCACCTATTTGATCTTACGAATAATTTTTTTCACGAAATATAATATTCCTTTACATACATAACAAATGATATGTATTTGAAGCCCTTCTCGGTTCACACTAATTACAATTACCAATTAATTGCAATCGTATTATTATTCGTTTTGAATTAAAGCTTTAACTTTGTTAATATACGTGGATAGTAATAGCGTTGTTTAAAAGTACTTTTATGAATTGATTTCTGAAGAAATTTCACATAAAACCAAGAGAGCGGATGTTAACCCAGTTTTGCGGACGAATTCGATTACATGACAAGGGCGTAGTTCTAGTAACTGAACTTGATTGCAATTTATGATGAATGTTCTGTTTGTTCTAATGAATGTTATAATATAAGAGGTTGGCCTCTACAGAAATCTAATTCTCTGTAAAACAACAATTTATCATTAATGTTATGTGCGCAGGTTAAAACTTAATTTATAAGACGCCAAAGTTGGAGTGGTGAACTTGATCAAAACAGACATACAGTATTTTGTATCAGTAATTGTTTTCCCATTCTCGTAGTTTCAAACAAACACAAACTTTTGGGTGTTCATAAATTCTTTTTTGAAAACATTTTAAACTCTTGCTCTCCTGGCAGTTCTAAATTCGCGATAAGTTAAGAAAAATTCGAAACACGACGAAACAAGAACGAGAAAGTTATTTAGTTCTAAATAAATTACATATTCGTTAATCGACTGAAATTTTGTAATTAGATATATTTAATTGAGTTGACCATTAAGAATCACATCCCTAAGGAGAAGACAGAAACATGTACATAAACAAAACTGTGTTTAAAAAAGCGAAACGGTAGGCAACCCATTATACACGACTAATTCAGAAATACCCTTAGGACAATGCAGAGAGGCAGGTTGGTTGCCTACTGTCTAGGACTTAAATGCATAATTACATCACAATAGAATATAAATATGTGGTTTATAAACAATGCTTATACATTAACCACACATGTATGTATTATTCGCTTTAGTCTTTTAATATCATTCAGCTTTTTGCGCATTTCCATTCTTTCAATTTGGAGTCATTAACTTTATAATGGTTAGAGACATTTTGTTTGTTTTACGACAGCATTATCTCCCGTTGTTCTTTCGGAAAAAGACCTAATAGAAGTGTGTTTTCAAACAAAGTAGCCGCCGTATAATTTGCTCTTTGTTCTCCGGAAAACTTTGTGAAAATTCATCTGCCAGATGAATTACAATCCATCCATCCAGATATTTGTGATGTGATCCCACGTTTTTAATTTTAACGACTACATTTAAAAATAACTTGGACGTTCTGTCTTCCATTTATTTGTCAGACAGACGTTGATGTTAGTTAGCAAACAGTTAATGTTCCCCGATAAAGTTAGCATATGATCAAGTTAATTAAATTCTGTAATTATTATTTTTACGTTAACGTCTTGTAGGTTTTTCATTTTTCAACTTTTGAACTAATCAGGAAATGTTTTGTGTTTTGCAATCGCGACAACAAACGGCAATCGTGCAGTACATTTGGAATATCGGCTTTTGTAGCGGAGATAAAGCTTTTAAATCCTGAATCTCGCCACGGGTGAAATTTATGGCAATCATGAAGGACACGGTCTTATCTCGGTTGAACTTGCGGATCTAGGCGGCAGCAATTTCTTCCTTGTAACAGGATTTTACCGACCAATATTGGCTTCCTTTATTTTTACGAAAGTACAGTACATAGAACCCGAAATGAAAATGTTGGGATATATAAGAATTAAAAAAAGAAAAAGGAATACTCAGTATCAATAGTAAAAAAAAAAACTTTTATGTTTATTTTGGCGAATTTTATTTTCTTTTTATTGGCCTTCTTAGTTGCCAACATTGTTTTCTTAAACGAGCCAGTCTGGCTTCCTCCACTGAATATCTGTATAAAAATTGTTTTATTTAAGTTGTAAAATCTAGCGTCTGTCGTTATTTATTATATTAAAATAATTTTAGTGTTAGTAAATTTTGAATGATTAGGAACTTTGTTTATCATAAGGTTTAGGATTTAGGGTTTTTCTAATTTTTGGTTTTGTATCTCGAGATATATTCACAACTGCATTGTAACAATAATGTAAGTAAAATAACCGTATAGGAAGTGTTTTTTGTGTTGTGTGTTCTGGCGGATATAAAATATAACGTACTTACAATTATTAGGTAGATCGGTGTGAAAGAGTTTAAGCGCTAAACATTTTCAAGTGTTTGCATTGTTATCCAAAGTAGGGCACGTTAATTGCACCAGACCAAACCATGTGCCAAGGGATTTTTCATTTGGTGATATCGTATTTTCCGTTTTTAATTAAACGGAAACGAATCACCTATGTATTTAAAAACGAATATAGGTATCATATTATGGTAGAATATACAAGTTCGTGTCTATAGCCCACATCCTGTACCCTGCAGGTAGGTACCTCATTGTCAGATAGGACGAAATTTTGCTTGATAGGTTTTCATCTATTGGAATGTTTATTTTCTATCCGGTAGTCGTTTATTATTAGAAACGAAACCCTAATCATCACCATTAAAAACAGGGTAACGTGTGCATGATCCAGTTCTTGTGTTGGGGAAGAAAATTTCAATTATGAATTGTAGCGACTGGTACATACGTATGTTTAAAGCGTTCCCAACATTCTAAATCTTTCGACTACATTAATTAAGTTCCGATTAAACGTTAAAACAAATTAGGTCAGGTCGGTACTCGATAGTTCAAGCTTACGATTATCCTGCCAATTAGTTTATAAATTTTACAATAGTTTATTTATTAAAAAAAAAAAGAGAGAATTTATGTCATTGTTACGATTTGTTAATATCCTACTTTTATTTGCTTCCTTTTTTGAGTTAAACAGATTTTTTCAGATAATGTGTCGTCCCAAAATTTCTTTTCTACGTTAGTGGAATCTGGCCATCGTCATTTCCTATATAGACCCGGGGGTAGTGGGGGCAGTGTCACCTAAAATTCCTAGTTGCATTTTGAAACAAATTAGTTTTTAATTAAAAGCATCACCCCTTTGATGATCATAGGTTTAGGTGGACTGTAATCCTTTTGCATAGTGGTAACGTAACCGTTTGGGAAATCTGTACAAACAGAATCAGTGGATTTTTCTTCAAAGCAGGGCTGCAGCCTGAAAAAAAAAATATTAAAGAAAAGTAGCATTTCGAAATAAAGTATAAATGTTAAATAGACACTTATTATATGTATTTCCCATCTTGTACGGTAATTTTACGGTCCGTTAAATGACAAAGTGGTGCCCAGACAAATTGCAAATTGTTCTCGCTCACCCTGACTGTGCAATGTCGGACTTTGAGGAAATTCTTGAATACATAGAAAGGATTGCATGTACGTACGTAATAGCTCCCATTACATAATACTACGCCACCGTCGTACGTATTAAGCACAACCCTTAAACCCCGAATGTACATGCTAAATGAGAACTTGGCTCTTTTCATTAACACAACTTCAATACACCAACAGGTTATTACTATTTTTCAAGTTAAGAATTAAAACTTTCGTATTTAGAAAATGGTTTATTAAAGTAATTATGTTCTTGGCACCTAATTTATTTCATTTGTTGTTAGCTAATATTAAATAAAAGTAAGTCTAGTAAGTAAATCCTCGACGTTTGCTTTTTGTTAATTAATAGATTTAGGATTGTTATATAATGTACCGTAGGTATTTTTATTTGTTATTATCTACTAATTGTTTTTTTTTTCTGTTCCAGACTGACTTTTCCCGACACTTAGAAGAAATCACAAAACGAACAGAGTATCTCGTTTTAAGTGTTATCCAAAAACAGTTCATTAAGGGCAACAAAGGCAATGCAATTACACTTTTGTCTAAATGGGAAAATTGCATTTCATATATTCGTAAAGGTATTTATTATCATTTAATATATATAACATAAGTATTATATTGATTACGTTTGGGGAAAATTGTTTATCGAAAAGTACCTACCCTATTATGATGATGTAGAGAAAGCCCGTAATTTTCGGTGTTCTCCTTTCATCATGGCAGCAATATTAATTCAGATTCCTTTCAACGGTCGTTATTGAAAGACCATGATCGTCGTGCTTTGAGGGAGCAGCGACTCTCCCTCCGAAAATGATTGATTGCTTCGGTTGTTCTTTTAGAAATCCCTCGATTGTTTAAAATGCACTTTTTATTCCATTTCTTTTTAATCTTTCAATTTTATTTAATCATATTATACTAATTTCTCTAAACTAAATATTTAGTAGTAGTTTTTTGAGTATATATAACTAATTAAGTAGTAAATATTCGTTTTTTTTTTAATACAGAGGCAAATGAACAGACGGTGGCTGAAATATCGAAACTATTCTTAACAAAAATCGAATCATTAAAAATATTATGGAATGATCTAATTAATGTCGGCGAGGTGGACGTCGATTGTTTTTCTGTAATTGAAAAACTTCAGAACAAGGCTAATGCCATTGGCAATACAGTGAACGCAGAGGGAAATTTGAACGCCGGTGGTAAATTTGAATGGGTCGATTCTGTATTGGTAAAAGTGAGTATTTTTTTTCCAATTGAATAAATAATTTAGATTAGATAGGCTAAAAAGGTAATCCTTTTATATTTTAGTGTTTGCAAAATGGTTATTGGTTACTGATCGATAACGTCAATCTGTGTAACGCTGCAGTATTGGATAGATTGAATGGAGTATTAGAACCGAATGGTGTCCTTACAATTGGAGAGAAAGGAGTGGATAAAAATGGTCAAGTGATACAAATAAAACCACACAAAGATTTCCGTTTATTTTTAACAATGGACTCCCGAAATGGCGAAATCTCTAGGTAAAATCAACTTACATTAAATTAGTTTCAAAGCTTTTTCAATTCTTGCAACTTACCCTGAAATATTATTATTCTTTGTCCCCACTTAGCTCTTATTATTTAAATTTAAATTATTGTTTTTATTTACAGAGCAATGAGGAATAGAGGAATAGAAATATGTATACTAAACGATGATGAAATAAACGAACTAGACTTAATGAGTTTAATTAATCTGGAGGGATTAAAACACAAAGATGTAGTCGAAGCAATCGTAAATGTTCACGATTTTATCAACGAATTAATAATAGGTGGGTGGAGAGAATGTGGTGTTTTTTGTGTTTGATTTAAAATTGAAATTTAATAATTTCAGGAGATAAGCTTGATGTCAGACACATGTTGCAAAGTGCCTTTTTAATTTCGCAGCAAATATATCGTGGAATCTCTTTAGAACCTGCATTCGTATCGAGCATTTTAGACGTTTATTTAAAAACGAACCACATTTCTGATTTCAATACCAACGATCCCGAAGTAGTTATCACAACTAAAATTAAATCTGAACTCGAAAAGTTATCGGATTCGTTACTATTACATGCAACACTTAGCACGAAGGATCTCGAGATCAGCTCCGATTTGGAAAAAATTCGACAACAAACGTCAATTTTAGGAAACCACTTACAGCCAAGCCTGGAGGCGAACGTTGACGATTATAATAGAAAATTAATTCAGTGGTTACTTATACATTCCTATTCGATATCGAATAAAAATGATATCAAATTGAGATGGAAATACATGAACGAAATGTTGAAAAGGATAAATGCAAAATCGTATAACATTTGCAACGACATAATACGCGAAGAAATATTAAGTAGTCTTGATGTCGAAATGCAAAATAATAGCAACAATAACAACGACACTCCTTTAGATACGGGGTGGTTATTGGATAATATACATATACAAAAAGATTCGAATTCAAGGAACAAACTCTTTTTGAAATTATATTTCGTGTCCACGAAATGTTTATACGAACAAAGAACGGAACGGCAAAAAGAAAACTTGACCTTATTACAATATATGGCTAGTGTAAGGGAAGAAAAACAAAAGAACAATATAGACGACGTTATCGTTCAAAACTTTTTCACCCTTCTCGACGAATATGACGCTTTCGTTTTGAAAATGCTTAAAAACGAAAGTTTATTAATCAGTGACTTTGAGACGGTAGCTGTATTAGCGCTATTGCACTGGAGGATCGCATTTTACAAAAACACGACATTTAATATACAAGGAATAAACATAACAGAAATGAAAACTCTTTTGTCCAATCTTCATTTGCATTATAAATGGTTCTTTAAGTTTTCGATCTCTTACATTTCGAAAATATTAAAAGCTACACCCAACACTAATTTGCAACGTTTAATCGATAACATCGGGTCCGAGTTGTATACTCACTTTTCTCTGGTTTATAAAATGGGAAGACTGTATGCGAAAAAATCCGCAACACCTGCACCGTTTACAAACGAAAACCAAATTATAAATAACTTAACGTACGAAGAGGAAATAAAAAATGTAGATTTGTACAAAGGCAGATCGAATTTTAACATTATCGTAAGGAATGCTATTAATAATAAACGAAGAAGAAACGAACTGATCGAAGCGAAGCTCGTTTTAAAATCCGGCCAGGAGAATTTCAATTTCGACTTTAATCAAATAGCAATAAACGGAGAAGAGGCCGTTCGTGATAGTGATGTACAAATTTTGCCCGTTTTAGATTACGTTTGTTCTTTAGCACTTTTGACGATAAAGTGTCGGTGTGACTTGACAAAAGTTAACGAAAACTTTTTAAAGAATTCTAAAACCGTACCGCCAGATCTTGCAGGATTATTATTAGCTTTTGATAAAACACAAGAACCAAGTTTTTATCACGAAATCAAATCAAGATTGTTCTGGTACCAAATAAAATCACCGTCCTCTGTTCCGAAACGTTACACGAAATTCAATGATCTTTCTACAAGTTTAAGCAATACATCAGTGATAACACTTCCCATGCATACACCTCGACTTTTATACTTGATTGTGGACCTAGCGATAACAGATGGAAATCCTACAAATATTTTTAACACGGTAACCTTAGGGACTTTCAGAGAAAATTTACATTTAACGGAAACCTTCAGGCACGTTTTATGGAAAAATACACGACAGTTATTCTACAACGATTACGATTTCGTGTAAGTTAAATGCCAAAAGTGATTCAATTTAAAGATTAAAAACCTATAATTCTGTTTCAGGACTTGTGAAGTTAAATATCTTTATAAAGAGTACAATAACGTGATTACCATTTTATTAAAAGCCCTAACAAACGATCCAAATATAGGAGGTGCATGTAACAATCATATGGAAATAACTGAAATGTGCCTACGTCAAATAAATAATTTCGAAATGAAATATTCAACTCACAAAGGTGATCTTAAGCTACTCAAATATCTAATACACAAATGTCTAAACGAAATCAAAAATATCTGTGGTATAAATAACGGAAGAATTGAAAAAAAATTACTTCTTACAAATTTAAACCGAATATCGAATGTTTATTTAATTCTCAACAATATAAAGATTTGCCTGTATTCAAAATTACCAGCAGTGGATCATCTGACGAAAATTAAATTTAAAAAACAAGGTATCTCCGAAGTTATAAACGAGTTGGAAATTCTAAACCAAAGTTTCGAATTTGTAAATTCTGTGTATAGTGACGATCAAAAGTCATTGCATCCTCTACATTTCCATGTTGGTCAAAAAATTAACCAACTGAAAATTGAAAACGAAAAATACAAAAAGTTTGTTGCTGTTAGACCTGAAAATATCAATTATCAGTCGGTTGTAAAGGTAAGCTTTAATCGAAATTAAAATTAAAAAAAAAAAACAAATAATTATTTTGCAGGAAATTTCTCACATCACCTGTACTATTTTATCGCAGCAAAAGTTGGACAACTTTTATTCCGAATCGGAGAAATATTTTACATTATTAACTGGTGCTGTTGAAGGCGACAATGTAATTTTCGACCAACAACTAGAAAAAGAAACACAGATGTTCATTAACATATCACAGAATAATATAAAAACATACGAAACTGCAATTGAAGATGTTTTGGAAAGGTATCGCATCGGTTTTCCTGACGTAATTGAGCCCTTCTTATCAACAGTTTCTGAATATCTGTATGGATACATTCTAAAAGTTAGCCTATTAAAAAAAATGCTGATACGATACAAAGTATCAAAATATAACATTGACATGAACCACCTGCTAACAAATTTCATACAGTTCCCTTCAATCCCCAATAATTACCAGGAACTCTTACGAATAATTAAAATGTGTGCCAACGTTTTCAAGATTTTTATGAAGCATAAAACCGAGGAAGAAATCGAAAACGTTTCGAAAACCGAAAAGTCAACGTGAGTAAAATAAAATATCGATAAAATCATTATCTTTGTTATTATTTGTAGACTTATCTTTATCGCCATCCAAGAAGTTTATAATTTAAATGTAGTTATTTCGAAGAATATGGAAAAGTTAGAAACGAAATTGTTTAAGCATTTCGATTCTCTAATAGAATTATTTGTTGATGCTTGGACTAAACAGAAAGATTTAGAAGAAGCTCGAAAAAAAGAGAAAGAAGCTTTGTATAAAATAAGGTTGGTACTCAGTAATGATAAACATAAAAAACTCAAAAAAGAAATCATTTCAGAATTAAAACAGAAGATGAAATTGACCAGGAAGAATTTTCTCAACTTTTCCCAAATTATCGCGAACTCGATTTTTCCGATTTGGATTTGAACGAATTGGAAGAAACAGATAAATTTGAAAACGTCGACGTGAATAATTTGGAATATGTAGAAATTACGAAAGAAGATGCAAATCATATTATAAATTTGCACGGGCAGCTTGTTCACAATTTTACAAAAACTACGTGGCTAAATAGTAAAAGAAAAACTGACGTACCTTTGGATTTTGCGGATCCTCTTTTAAAAAAGTTTAAAATTTTTAAATTGATTCTTGATGAAAGTATTATTTCTACGGATTATTATTTAGACGCCGAAGCCATCGGCAGTTTAAACATCTTAACGCATATTGCAGGAAACTACGGAAAAATTGTTTTTGGTAATTTTCCTTTTTAATTTATTAATAGACAACCGTTTTTATTATATACATGATCATGATTTTCAGAAAGTGATTCGTATCCAGAAGTAGTTCAGGAAAAACGATTAAATTTTTATAAGGATTCAAATACAGAAAATTCAAAAATGTCTTTTCATGTATTGAAAGAACTCGAAAACGAAATCGATATTTTGCTAAATGAATGGGAAGATCATCCTGGACTTTTAACTGCAAGTTGAAATACTTTTTATTTATTTCATTCTTTTTAAGTGTTTTTTTCCTTTTCAGATAAAAAGCATAATAAAACGCATTTATGAGTTTTCAGTAACAAGTCCACTTTCTCGCTTTTTGACCGGTTTTGAAATGCTCTTAAAAAACTGCCACGAATGGGAACAAAACGCTCATTCGGGCGTTAGTTTATCAGCTCATATTGAAAAGATAGTTGAAGTAATCATTTCCTGGCGTAAAATTGAAATGGCCACGTGGAAGGAATCCCTGAATGGTGTGTACGACAGGTAAATATAATATAATGTAACAGTTTATTAAATAGATTATGTAATTTTATTTTATACATTTTTTTAGGATGAACGATCCAATAACGAATTGGTGGTTTTATATCTATAACGTGACTAAACAATTTATATACGAAAGTTGTTTAGATAAAAAGGAACTGATTGAAACATTGCGGAAATTTATTTTCGAGTCCAACTTGGCCGAATTTAATGGCCGCTTAAACCTACTCTACACATTCCATTGCCATGCTGTACACTTGGAAAAAAATGATAGGAGAGGTAATAAAATTAGTTGTTATAGTTAGATTGTTGAATACTAAAAAGTAAAAATTGAATTGTAGATCAATACATTAGTATTTTATGGAATATTTATCAATATTTCAAACTGTACGAACCGATAGTAGAAAATAAAATTAAAGATCTCCGATCACCCATAGAAAAAAAGCTAAAGGACTACGTAAAAATCGTCAAATGGAAAGACATCAGTTATTGGGCGATCAAAGAAACTTGTGAAAAAACTCATAAAACGCTCTTTAAACACATGAAACAATTCGAGGTTTGTATTAATTAATTAATTTATTGATTAGTTAATAATACTTGCATATACGTATGTACTTAATAACGTTTTATTCAACACACTCTTTGTCTTTTTAGAAAGCTCTAAGCAGTCCTGTAAAACTTTTCCTGGTGAATGTTACGAGCCAAATTATAAACGAAGAAAATGTTGGAATTTGGGACAGGCCTCAAAGACAAGTCCCGAAAAATTATCATTACACTATCGATTCCTCAAATTATGTCGCGAAATGTACTACATCAAAGGTAAAAATGAATAAATTAGAAATCCGAAATGTTTAATAATCAATAACTCTCTCATATTTCAGAAAATTTCTAGTGACGAACAACACTCGAAATCGTATAAATATTTTTCAAAATCTCGCACGTTCTGCAAAGAAGTGATCGATACATGTCGGTATCCAGTATTAATAAAAGCTCTGGATTGTTTTATTGTCGAAATAATTGAAAGAAGTACACACTTGCAAAATATTCAGGTATAACATTAAGCAAATAATTACGACATAAAATTTATTTATGTTTTATACCGTAGGTCGACACTTCGCTACCGAAAAATAAACAAAAATCTAATATGAAAAGCATCTTACAACAGAAACGTAAAGCTCTATCAGATTTGTTCAAAAATTTAACGAAAATAGGGCTTTCATATAAAACAGGTTTAGTTATAGAAAACAATAGTAACGATCTGGATGATTATTTTCTAATCAAGCCAATAGATTTATCAGCAAGTCTAAAACAATTTCCACAAAGGTTGGTTCTCTTCCTGTTTTTATAAATATATCCGTATTTTTATTGTAGTTGTTTAACAAAAACAAAATAATAATATTCGTTCACCTTTTACTACTTATTACTTTCAGCCACTACAACGAAAAAATAACCACAATCTGGGAAGGATGTGAAACATACTACATAAGATCCCTTATAAGGCTTAACTTGTTAAAAAATACGTTATCAAAACCTGCCCCCGATTTGGGAGCACAAAATGTAGAAAGATGTCGCGGATTCGCTACCCATTTGGTGGTATGTGACATTTATTATATACATATTTTATTTATTTATTTAAATTGGAAATTGATTTTTAGGAATCGATTCAAAATCAAAAGACAAAAGTGATTGACAGTTTCGAAACCCTTTACAATATCAGAAATTGTAAAATATATCTGACAGACATATGCGAAAAGAACTTTATTTTCCCGACACATGTGCTAGAAACAATGAAGGATTGTCTCGCCAATGTCATTATAACTATGGAACAGTATCAAATGTATTTATTTACGGCACCATGCGAACCTCTCCTCGATACTGATTTACAAAAAAATACGCCCGTTCTACTGCCGGAGCCTACGGATTTTATTCGTTATAAGGAAGATGAATGCTGGAAAAGGGCAATGTGTTTGGTACGCGAAATACAAGATAAAGCTCAAAAATTACTGTCCTACTTAAAACATTGCGACAATTCAGATTTTAACTTATTTGCACTGCACGATACTCAAGAAACTACTTCGGAATTTAATACTATCGCCAATAAAATTACTAGTTTATTTTCAATAATTGGAGATATACCGCTATCTGACGCTTTGAAACATCGTAAAGCAGAAATAAAAAACGTATGTAACCAGCTCGTTAATATCGACTATGATTTAACAAAAACAAACGAAACAGTGACACTGGACGAATTTGCGAAGACTATTAAAGAATTCGAAAAAAGTATTCTACTGTCAGTACAGAAAATTTATAAGAAATATGAAGAAGATATAAAAAAATATAAGGATAAAAGTTTGGAAAATCTGGAATTAAATGACAACCACTTAAAAACGTTACTACTAGAGAAATTAGACGATGACATCGGAATAATTAGTATGAAAAATATTTTGACCGATATTCATAAGGTAATTTCGAATATAAACTCGATGGACAGGAAGACAATATTCGAAATAAAACCGAATTTATCAAAAACGTTTCCTATATTAGAACAAGTTCTTCTCCTTTATCAATATTTCATAACACAACAAGTTTTGACTTACAGAATAACTTCTAAGCTGACTTCGATTATTCTCAATATTTTTATAGATTTATTAACAAAAGTAAGTAACCAAAATATTAGAAACATCAAATAAAATAAAAAAATTGTAGGGATTTTGTACACCCCTTGACCTTTTGGACGAACAAAATAAAGAAGGAGAAGGAGAGGGACAGAATGGTGGATTTGGTCTAGCCGAAGGGCAGGGAGAGAAGGATGTTTCAGAAAGGATCGAATCTGAAGATCAACTGGACGATGCAAAACCTGCTGGGAAAGAAAACGAGAAAGATGATGATAATCAGCCGAACAAAGAAGAGGAAAAAGGCATAGAAATGAGTGAAGATTTCGATGCAGATTTACAAGTGAGTAATTATTTTAATTTAAGTCTTGCCAACTTAATTTTTTTTTTTTTTTTTAATTTCTTGTAAGGACATCGAACGAAATAAAGAAGACGAAGAATCGAATGATGACTCAGATGCTGAAGAACAAATGGGAGATGTTGATAAAGGCGCCGACCGAGTAGATCAACAGCTGTGGGGTTCAGACGAAGAAAATGACAAAGAAGAAGACGAAAACGATGCGAAAGGTTATTATTTTATTTTGTACTATTATTTTAACCGATTGTTACAATACAAATAATTATTTGCAGATGAGGTTAAAGAAGAAACAGGTGGTGGAGGTGAAAAATTAGGAGAAGAACAGATGGGAACAGAAGCAGGTGAAGAAGACAGTACAGGAAACGAAAAGAAAAAACAAAAACCGAAAGATATCGACAATTTTCAAGAACCGGAAATTGATGATGATCAAATCGATCCATATCATGGTAATCATCCACAATATCCAGAACCTGAAGCTCTTGATCTTCCCGACGATTTTGGTCTAGACGAGGACGATAACGATAACGAAAAGGAAAAAATACCCGAAGAGAATCCCTTTGATATCGATACAATGAAAGGTTTGATAGAAAATCTTTTTTTAACACAACTGCTTTTTTCTTGTTTAACTGTACATGTATGTATTTTTCCTTTTTAGATCAACTACCAGCAAAGGACACACAGGAATCCAACGACCAACAAGACAGCGAGAAAGAAAAAAATAACCTTGAAGATGAAGAAAGTGGAAATGAGATGGAAGATGAAAAAACTGAAGATGAGATAGAAGATGAAGAAATAAAAGAAAAAGACGACGATAAGTTAGATAAAGATAAACTCGAAAAAGATGAAAATCAGATCGAAAGCGAAATCGAATCATCTGAAATGAAAGATGAAGATACCAACATACAATCCGGACCAGATCAGAATCAAAGTGCTGAAGATAAAACTCAACCGATGGAAATTGATAACTCAACCGACAACGTATATATTTAATAGTTATGGAAGTATTGCTGATTTAAATATTATGATATATTTGTATTTTAGGTGCAAGCAACAGACATGAAAACCGCTGCTGAGTCTCAAGAGAATCGAGATACTATAACGGAAGAAGAAATGGAAGACAAAGAAGGTATTGGACAGTCTCAAGCGGAAAAGAGTAAAACTGGTCATAAAACTCCCGCAAATGCGTTTGAAGATAATTCCAATTCAAAACAAGACGAAAGCGAAAAAGAAAAGAAAAGAAAACCAGGAGAAGCTGATTCAGAAAGAAGTCTAGGTAGTAATAAATCAACTTTGATTTTAACGACGATAATAAACACAATGTTTAACAAATATTTGAAAACGCCACGATAATTACTGTGGTTATTAATAAAATTACAAATAAGTTGATAATGCTTTTTTTGTTATAGGCGATATAAAGGAACCAGTAAAAAAGAAATTAAAAACACTTAATAATTCAAATGAAACAAGGGAAGAAGAACATGAAGAAGAAAAGTCATACGAGCAACAAACAGAAATATACAAACACATCAAGGAAACTAAAAAGGCCACTGAGCAGGTAAGTATTATTAAAAAAAAAAAATGTAGAATGAACTATGATTTTTTTTTTTCAAATAATAGACTCTCGATTTCGCAACAGACGAACAAATACAACAGCAGCAAGAAGAAATAGCCAAATTAGAAGAAGAAGATGAAATAGGAGAAAATATTAAAGAACTGGACAACGATGAAGAAGAAACGGATGTACTTGATCAAATAGAAAAATGCCATACTGAGCAGACAGAATCTGGTCGAAAAAAAGATAAAAACGCTAAAGAAAAATCCGAAGGTAACTTTAAACAACTAAAAGTTTACAAGCATTTGTACGTAGGTTGGCTTTCTTATAGCCAACATAATTAAGCTAGTTTGCCAAAACACAATTTGATTAAATTAATGTATTAGGCAATGTCAGCGAGGAAGCTTCAGAGATTAATGTAGAGGGCGATGTTATTGAAACGCTTACTGCTAATCGAGCTGCAGAAACCACCTACTATACTCAAGATATTCCATTCAATGTCACAGAAAAGCAACTGAACAAAGATGAAATCGCAAGAATCAGAATCGAAGTAGAAAACCAACTTTCTGCTTGGAACGAAGTATGCATAAATTATTTATGTATTATATAATTCTTTTAATCCGCGCATTTATTTCAGGTTTCGTCTGGTGTAGAGGCAGAAAGAATTTGGGAAAAGATTTCTTCAGTTACGACTCCCTTAGCCCAAAACTTGTGCGAACAGCTTCGTTTAATATTGGAACCAACCCAAGCGTCCCAACTAAAGGGAGATTATCGCACAGGTAAAAGAATAAATATGATGAAAGTTATTCCATACATCGCCTCCCAGTTTCGTAAGGACAAAATTTGGCTGCGAAGAACGAAGCCTTCGAAAAGAGATTACCAAATCGTTCTTGCAATAGACGACTCTTCAAGTATGTCCGACAATAGGTCGAAGGAGCTAGCGTTCGAGAGCGTCTCTCTTATTTCAAAAGCTCTCAGCCTACTAGAAAGTGGACAATTGTCTATATTAGGCTTTGGAGAAGACGTGGATATTTTACACAAATTAGGCGACACGTTCTCAGAGAAGAACGGTTCAAATTTAATTCAAAAGTTCACTTTTGCTCAGAAGAAGACCTGCATCGCAAAATTGGTCAATTTTACGACCGAAATGTTGGCAGTTAATCCGTCGAGTTCCAGTGCACAAGTGGCCCGATTATTGATAATTGTTAGTGACGGAAGAGGAATATTTTGGGAAGGCGAAAATCAAGTACAGCAAGCGGTCAGAAGAGCGAAACTCGCCGATATTTTCATGATATTCGTAATAATTGACAATCCCCAAAACAAAGATTCGATTTTGGATATTCGCATGCCCATTTTTAATGAAGGAAAACTGTTAGAAATCAAATCCTACATGGATTCGTTTCCGTTCCCGTTTTATATTATTTTAAAGGACATCAACTCTCTTCCAGACGTCCTGAGCGATGCATTAAGGCAATGGTTTGAAATCGTGATAAATAATAGTAAAATATAAATAATTTGTCAAGATTTAGCAAGATTAATCATTTTAACAAGAAGACACACAGGTTTGAAATAGTTTATTATTATATGTTTTTGGTTTTTTTTTTCTTGTATATATTTTTTAATAAGAAATAGGTACGAAATAAAAAAGTACGCGAAAAGATTTTTATTAAGTACCTCAGTGCCTCAAAAATTTGACCTTTTTTTCAGTAAGTAACGAAAAAACATAAAAACAAGACCAAGACTTACATAAGAAGTCCAAGAATTTTTTTAAACGAATGTATGAATTAGATCATATTTGCTAACAACTTCGTTGTTGCCATGGTACCTTTGATCATATCCACAACATGCACAAACATACTTATGTGACATAAATTTCTATAACTTATAACCTGTATTCGTTTTATACTGTTTTTTGCGTACAAAATACGGCTTTTGCCACATAATATCGATTTGTGTAGAAAATTGCATGACTGTAATTTTCAACGACTGAAATAATCAATAAAATGGTATGTATATTAATCCTTAAGTAGATTAAACGTGATCTTTAAGAGAATGGAAACGCACAGAAATAAAGTGAAAATTAACACAGGAACTCCAAAGTCCTTACCATTTTATGAACTACCACAAAGAAAAACTAGCGCGGAAATTATAAACGAAGCTAAAGCTGTTTTAACAGGTAACAGAAACAATTACAATATAAAATTTAATTACTTGTTGTTGTAAATAATGAAATGTGAACTTATTGTTCAAAATGTAGGAACCCCCAAGATGGATTCTTGTACAGGAACAAATGTGAGACCGCTCTTTACAGAAAGGCCTTTTACTCCCAAGGAAAAGAACAGAATATTCTTTGGAAAAAAGACTAAAGAAAATAACAGACCTCCCAGTTCGTTTAGGTAAATTTTCAGTCATAATGTATTTTTTTTCCTATGTATTAATTTATTATAATATTTTTCAGTTTGAGATATTTACAAGACCAGTCGGAATTAATTATGCCGACGACTGTTGTGGAATGTAATCCAGAAATGGAAATGGACAACATCTATGTGAAAGATGAAGGAAAAGAATTCGCAAATAATAATATCTACGACTCGTCAAAATTTACCGGGAACAAAATTTTTAATTTGGAAGTGAAAGAGTTGTTCCCGCAAAAACTCAAACTACCGGCATTGGAATCGACCACGACCACTCCAAAAACGAAGAAAACGTTTAAATCATTTATCTCTTTTGAGACAGGTAACAATATGCATTAACTCTTTTGGTTTTACTTTATAATAATTAATCTTTCTTCTTGTAGTTACGATCATTGTTTTTTTTAGTTTCAGATACAAATTCTAATTATAGATGTGGAGAAAAACAAAATGAATACAAACGCAACGCTTTCAGTTCTCCACAGAAAAGAACCGATTTTTCTGATAACCAATCTCAAAGTTGTTTTGACAAAATGTCAAGACAAAATACCTTAACAACCTGCCTAACGTTGGAACCACAAAATTTAGATAAGCTGTTTGGAAATAAACAGATAATCGAAAATTCCGAAACGCTTTTCGAAAAAACAGGTTATTTCAGCAACTTTACCAAAAAACCGTCCGTTTATAATAAAAATACAAAATCGATTTCCATAGAATTACTGGACCCGTGCAAAAATCTTTCATTACAAGAGCTGTTAGATGTGTTGAATTGCGAAGATAAGCAAAACGATGAACATTACGAATATACCATAAAACTCGTCAAAATTTTATATCAACGTTTACAAGAAGAGAAATTGTCAACAAACAAAATTAATTCTAAAACAAAAATAACCATTTTAAAATGCCTTTACAGATACGTCGAAGCGGAAAATCAAAAGTTGTTAATAAACATAGCAAAAATACTTTTATTCGTACGTAAATTCTTAAACAGTGTTGGACCATTAAAAATATCATTATTGTTTTAGTTAAAGGTGACGGGTAATAATCTTACCGGTGTTTGCAAACTAATTTTCAAGATTTCCAAAAATGTCGACAACGATTTACTGTTTATCGAAGAAAAAATTTTGGGTAAGTTACAAATTTGTGTAATTAATAGTATTGTTTATTAATGTTTTTATAGACCTATTTTTGGACGCCCTGGGACGTTCAAGTCCATTAGAGGACGCCGAAGCTTGTATATATGGATACGGCGCTATTAAATTTTTAGCAACCAATTTGGAAATTTTAGAAAACTTATTGGATCTGGGCATTCTTCCACTTATAGTACTTCATATGAAAATAATTAATAACGCAGTAAATTATTTTAATACTGAACACATACAAATATTTATTGTTAAAATACTTAATTTTAGAAAATTGAAAATCACCCAAAACAGGATCAAATAAACAATGTGCTATTCCAAGTAACGGGGGCTCTAAGAAATTTGGCATCAACTGAAGAAAAATATGAAAATTTCGTCACTAGCGGTGCCATCGCCCAATTATGTACAAGTTTAAAATTGTTTTTAAACGATTTTGATATTATAAGTACCATTTCTCGTAATTTGAGGTAATAGGCTCTAATGATCTTGGGAAAATACTTTTTTTACTAATGTGATTATCGTTATAGTTGTCTGTCGAGTCTCGACAAATGTTGCAGCGAAATATCGGAATGTGATCATTTATACCCAACGGCATTTGAAATATTAGAGAAATATGCCGGAAACGAAGAAATAATCGTTCGCGTAGCTTACACTTTGGGAAACACAGTCGCCAGAAACGATTCAGCTAGACGTAAAGTAAGTCTCTGTATCCTGTATGTTAATTACAAGTACGATACATATTGTATATCAGTTATATAGAGTGAAAAACTGTGTGAGAATTATGATCAAACTATGGCGGTTGTACTTGGAGTTGACGTTAAAACGGTGTTCCATGAAATGCGATACTACGGAAGAAAGGGAAAATTCTACCGAAGACGTAATGATAAAGGTATAAAAATAAAGAAATTTAAGAATGAAAATTTAACATAATTGTATAATTTTGCACAGATTATCCGTATTATCGCCAATCTATCGATGAATACGACCATTGGAAAAGACATCAGTAAAAATTTCGGCGTTCAACTTATTGACGAACTTATAAAAGTTTTAATAAGTAATCCGTTTAAAAGAAACAACGACCTTGTCTTATCTGCTCTTACAACTTTGAACAACATTTCTTACTACTATATCACAGATGTAGAGGAAGACGTATTTTATACGAAAGAAGTTGAAATTATGGATGGTAAATATTGATTAACAAATATCTTTCTTTAAATCATTAAAATTATATCCTTGATAAAAAAATTCAGCTCTACGTGAATATATAAACAGCAAGAATGAAGAAAACAAATTGGAAGCCATGCGAACTCTAGGCAACTTATCAAGATCTAAAATTACTAGAAGTTACATTGTAAGAAACGGAATGGTAGACGTACTGACGCAATATTTGAGCGAAGGTAAAATTTATAAACAATAACTTGTATTTGAAATTATTTAAAAATTTTGTACTTATTATTTATTGCAGATGATCGTGAACTATTGGAAACGACAATTGGAGTATTTGTAAACTTAATGTCAGATTCGCCTGGAAAAGAAGCATTCCGAAAAAAGGACGGAATAAAAAAATTAATGGAAATTTTAAGGAAATATGGTCAACAGAATTGGAATTTAAGCACCTTAATTTGCCAAACCATTTGGAATTATTGCATTGAAGCTACAAATTTTTACGATCTCATGTCCGAAATTGAATTGGAAACGTTAATGATTCTTCTAGCAGATCGATTAGGTAAGTCAATAGACTTAAAATTATTAGTGACATTTAAAACTTGTAATTTCTTCACAAAAACACTCCTGGCGCAATATCATCAAAATTCAATGGTCAAATATGATTTATTGAATTGTAGATGAGGAGAAATTGTTTGGTATAAAAGATGTTGCGGGAAATGCAGAAATTTGTTCAACTACAGAATTCTTGGCCTGGGAAGAGTTTGCTTTTGTGGCAACAAACTTACTCGAAAAAATCGAACATTTTCTCGAGCTTCTCGATACTTCTTCCACTCTGCCAGGTTTAAAACATTACAATAAAAAAGATTTTTCAGCCAATATTAAAAATACAGCAGACCAGAGCACTAATTTAAGCTTTGCAACTTGGTAAAAAAATCAAATGCCCATTTAAAGACCTCCGTTGTGTATTTTTTATTCGAATTTTAATTTTTTACATGCACTTATTAAAATTCCATGAAAATACATTATGTAAAGTTGAAGTTTTTTTGTATCCTTTAACAAAACATCATTTTGCTTTAACGTGCTTCAACGACTTTTACATTTAATAATTAATATGGCATTCTAGACATTATATCCTTTATCCTTCCAAGTACAGACTCGTTTTTGCCTAGGCATTGGTCAGGGCCGTATGGGGGTTCGATAAAAACTTGGTCTTCAACATTTAACAAGACTCCGTCTTCCCTAACACGCACTAAATTCTTCAGCAACCACATTTTTACATTTAACTTTTTAATAAACAATTGCCGTTGTTTATCCACTTGACGGTTTTCGTGGCTTAAATTATCGCTGGGTTGTTGTTCTGAAATAACTTCGACATCCTTGAGTGCATGGGGCATAATTGCGTACAAATTGTCGTCGTTATCAAATAAAACTATTACTTTTGTCTGAGGATCAATAACATATACAGAACCGGTAAATAACTTATCATCTATCGTTGTAACATTTATAGTTTTTCCAATGAGGTTTTTTATATAATTAACGTCTTCTTTATTCACTAACTGTGTTTGATCCATCAGTAATTAACACTTTTTACCGTTAATTTACCTTTTTTGCAAAAAAAGATCACAAACAAAAATTTTACGTTTTATTTGTATAAATGTCAAAAATAATACATCGTTTTTGTTATTATAGATACAAATTTAAGTATACTAATGAATTGCCAATATTTAAGCATTTTATTCTTAAATTATTTTATAAACGATTTAGTATGGTGGTTAAAAAGTAAATATAAATGAAATAATAAAAAAATATATATCTCAATTTATAAAGTTAACATTAGCTTATGATTTGAACACTAAAGAAAAAGTAATGTACCTATTTATTACAAGAAGGATAATTAGAGAGAAACAATCACAACTTACTATTACTGCTTAAATTTTATAGAAGCCTTTAATGATATAACAGAGCCCCCTACTATTTTAAAGGCAAATGCCATTGTTGATACCAGCACAACATAAGCAATTACCAACGTTGCTGAATACACTTGATATCGGTTTAGCAAAGTTATACATGATACAAACATATGTGAAGTAAATACTATAAATAAATTAAGTTTATCACCATTATCCAAAGCATTAAAAAATATCACATTCCAAAATGTATGTAGAAGTATAAAACACAGTGCCATTGCAGCACTAGTAAGAACAAATAAGTCATTTCCAGCCTTCAGTCCCATGGTTGCAGGTCCAACTGTGTCAGCAAGGACATTAACGATAGAAAAAGCACCACTTATTATTCCAAATCCTAGGCCACTTACATAAGCTAGTATATGCTTATTTTCTATTAAATGTGTACTATCATCTGTTATCTTTTTTAATCCATTTTGAGCTTTGCGTAAAATTTTATATATGCAAAACCGAAACGTTTCTTGAAATACTACTGAGAAAACCAAACCAAACACCAAATGACTTCGTAAAGGAATTACAACAAACCACCATAATGACGATAACAAAAGAGATAAAAGCCAAAAAAACGATGAGGCAATTAAAATTATAATTTTAACAGGATCGTCCGCAATTGTGAAGATAAACATTGCCAGTGGGGGACCAAACGCTAACAAGCTGCACCCGAAAAATTCTTCCACGGTCATTTTCCCGTTATACTCCACAATATCTCCTTATATCTTGTTGTTTCACAAATTGTATTGTTTAAATTTTAACAATAGTAATCGTTTTTGGACATTTTATAATAATTTATCACAAAAATACATTTTGAAACAGTCGTAACCTAACAATCAATGAATCAATCAAGCTTTAAATGTCATTTCGAAAATGTCAAAAGAGAACAGATAACAATAGAACTAGAAACTTTTCCAGCAGTCTGAAGTTAGAAAATAACTATATAAAATATTTTTGCACACAGCAATGTTTAACAATAGGTTTAAAGGTTTAATTATAAGATTTTATATTATTTGAAAACTTAGAAGCTGTGAAATTTTTCCATATTTGAATAGAAACAACAATTTCTTCTTTATAATTAATTATTACAATATTGTTTCATGATATCATTAAAGCATCACATGATCATGTCACAGTATGGTAAATTAATATTAGAGGTTTTAATTTAATATATCGCTTCATTCCTTTGGATGTGACACTATTTGGAATCCTTGACTTTTCTGGGTAATATATTTATCTATTTTCTTTTTCATAAGTATCGGATGTCGTTTGTTGCGCCACTACATTCTATAGATATGCGGTGTGTTATACATTTATCTATGGTTATGTAATTTATATTACCAAATGTGACAGATGTTGGTTAGTCATCATTTTACGTTTAATTTTGGTAAATTTTCGGTGGGTTTTTTAATATTATTTGGTGTTTTGTTTACTTAATAGTGTAGCTAATTTAATTTTCTTGTCCGTTTCTACAGATTGATCAACAAAATGGAGAAATTAGAAGCAGATTTTTGGTAATTATGATGCTAACCAAGTTGTTGTAATGGTGCAGTTATCCTTTCTTTTACCTTTTTTTTGCATTTAGTTTGCTGTTGACGTCTTCATTTTGCAATATCATACAGTTAATATTCAAGAGATAAGCGAGAACAACTGGGGATGTCTTTGGAATCTCCTGAAACAAGAAGTTGTTTGCAGATGACATTGTTCAACTTTGATGAAGCACCATTTGGAATCTTGGAGCTCTTTGGGTAAGATTTTAAAACAGTATTTTGTTTAAATAGATATACATAGTAATGTTAAGAAGATAGAATGATATGGATATTTTATTATCCAATGCACTTAAATTTTTTACAAATTATTATATGCAAATATATGAACTTTTGAAGTGTGTTTGTTAAGGAAAATTATTAGTAAGTAATTAATGGAATTTAAAATGTTACCCATAAGTTTTCACAAAATGAGCCCCATTCAGTTACTTATCAAACACAGTTTTAGACAGGATATACGTAGGTCCCTTTACAATTATTTGCAAAACTTCAGATATTTATTGTTTTTCTAGAGGCTTCACAATAGAACCAAGGATATGAAAATCATCTTTGTAGAGATTAGAGATGTCGACATTCTGAAGATGTTCCTTTTAAGATGTTATTCCTTTTGACTACTCTTGGAATTCCTTGGGTAAGAATTTAAAACAGTGTTTTGTTTAAGTAGATATAAGTACTACAGTTAAAATGATGGGACAACATGGCTACTTCAGTTGTTAAATTTATTTAACTACTAACTAATATATGTATTTGAAATAATCGACCTGCTTGGCACTTAGTGAAACGTTTCATAAATAAAATATTAGATAAAGGAAACACTTAGCAAGTTTCATAATGTTTTTATTTTCTCTGACGATCATTTCAGCTTGACAGAGTATCTAAATGTATACTAAGTAATGTAATATAATTTTGTTTCTCTCTACCTGAATATTTACATTTAATAAGGGAGATACGTCAAAATCCAGTGGTTATTTACAATGGGAAGTCCTAATAGGCTAGCTTTATTTGTTTGGAAAATTTCGAACAGATTTAACCATTTACCTTTATTGCACTGGTGTAAGTTTTACATTTACGTTCAAACTGTTCTTTAGATTTACAAAATGCAAAACTGTTACACCAATGCAATAAAGGTAAACGGTTAAATCTGTTAGAAATTTTCCAAATAAATAAAGCTAGCTTATAGGGAGTTCCCATTGTAAATGAACTGGAATTTGATATATTTCCCTTATTAAATGAAAACATTCAGGTATAGAAAAAATAGCCTTTAAGAAACAAAATTATATTACATTATTTAGTATACATTTAGATACTCTTTGAAAATTATGTAACTGAAACGATCGTCAGATAAAAACATTGTGTGAAACTTGCCAAGTGTTTCCTTTTCTAATATTTTACTAACTAATAGTTTTATAATCAAATACATTTAAATTTTATACAAATTATTTGATGCAAAGGTATTAACGTTTTGAGTATGTCCAATAAAATTATTAGTAAGTAATGAAATTTAGAAAATCACGTGTACATATTTAACAAAATGAGCAGTACTCGATTACTCAATCAAACAGAGTTCAAATAAGAACATTTAAGTAAAATAACTACTAGTTTATTATAAATTAATGAATATTTATTATTATTTGTCTAGGGGCTTTACAATCCATGGACCGTAGTAGAAATTTTAACATTCTGAAGAGATTTTTATATAATATATCGCTCCGTTCCTTTGGACGTGACACCATTTGGAATCCTTGACTTTTCTGGGTAATATTTTTATCTATTTTATTTCCAAAAATAAAGGATGTCGTTTATAGCGCCACTACATTCTATAGATATGCGATGTGTTATACATTTATCTATGGTTATGTAATTTATATTACCAAATGTGACAGATGTTGCTTTTATTAGTTATTATTTTAGGTTTAATTTTTGTTAATTTTCGGTGGGTTTTTTTTAATATTATTTGGTGTTTTGTTTATTTAATAGTGTAGCTAATTTGTTTTCCTTGTCCGTTTCTACAGATTGGTCAACGAATTGGAGAAATTTGAAGCTGATTTTTGGCAATTATGGTGCTGATGAAATTGTTGTAATGGTGCAGTTATCATTTCTTTTACCCTTCTTTTGCATTTGGTTTGCTGTTGACGTCTTCATTTTGCAATATCATACAGTTAATATTCAAGAGATAAGCGAGAACAACTGGGGATGTCTTGAATCTCCTGAAACAAGAAGTTGTTTGCAGATGACATGGACTTTATTGAGAAAGAATGTTGGTAAGTAACTTTAAATGAATAGAAATAAGTACGTGTTTATTGTAATGTAATGACTGTTTATTGTTTTTCTAGAGGCTTTACAATGGAGTACGAAGATGGTCTGTGCAGAGGTGTTAACATTCTCAAGAAGTTTTTAAGCGAATTGCTGCGTTCCCTTGAGTGAGCCATCTTTTGAATTCTTCGGATTTTCGAGGTAGTATTTAAGTCTAAAGTGTATTTGTTTTCATAAATGTTAAACACACAGATATTTTATCTATGTCCTTTTTCAAAAGTAACGGACGTCGTTTATAGCGCCACTACATTCTATAGATATGCGGTGTGTTATACATTTATCTATGGTTATGTAATTTATATTACCAAATGTGACAGATGTTGCGTAGTCGTCATTTTAGGTTTAATTTTTGTTAATTTTCGGTGGGTTTTTTAATATTATTTGGTTTTTTGTTTATTTAATAGTGTAGCTAATTTGTTTTCCTTGTCCGTTTCTACAGATTGGTCAACGAATTGGATTAATTTGAAGCTGATTTATGGCAATTATGATGCGGATGAAATTGTTGTAATGGTGAGTTATCATTTCTTTTACCCTTCTTTTGCATTTGGTTTGCTCATTTTGCAATATCATACAGTTAATATTCAAGAGATAAGCAAGAACAACTGGGGATGTCTTTGAAATCTTCTGAAACAAGAAGTTGTTTGCAGATGACATGGACTTTATTGAGAATAATGTTGGTAAGTAACTTTAAATGAATAAAAATAACAACTTAATTTAAGTGAAACAAGTACGAGTTTATTGTAAAGTAATGACTGTTTATTGTTTTTCTAGAGACTTTACAATGGAGTACGAAGATGGTCTGTGCAGAGGTGTTAACATTCTCAAGAAGTTTTTAAACGCATTGATGCGTTCCCTTGAGTGAGCCATCTTTTGGATTCTTCGGATTTTCGAGGTAGTATTTTAAGTCTAAAGTGTATTTGTTTTCATAAATGTTAAACACACAGATATTTTATCTATCTCCTTTTTCAAAAGTAACGGACGTCGTTTATAGCGCCACTACATTCTATAGATATGCGGTGTGTTATACATTTATCTATGGTTATGTAATTTATATTACCAAATGTGACAGATGTTGCGTAGTCCTCATTTTAGGTTTAATTTTTGTTCATTTTCGGTGGGTTTTTTTTTTAATATTATTTGGTGTTTTGTTTATTTAATTGTGTAGCTAATTTGTTTTTCTTGTCCGTTTCTACAGATTGGTCAACGAATTGGAGAAATTTGAAGCTGATTTTTGGCAATTATGATGCTGATGAAATTGTTGTAATGGTGCAGTTAGCATTTCTTTTACCCTTCTTTTGCATTTGGTTTGCTGTTGACGTCTTCATTTTGCAATATCATACAGTTAATATTCAAGAGATAGGCAAGAACAACTGGGGATGTCTTTGCAATCTCCTGAAACAAGAAGTTGTTTGCAGATGACATAGACTTTATTGAGAAAGAATGTTGGTAAGTAACTTTAAATGAATAAAAATAACAACTTAATTTAAGTGAAATAAGTACGAGTTTATTGTAAAGTAATGACTGTTTATTGTTTTTCTAGAGACTTTACAATTGAGTACCAAGATGGTCTGTTCAGAGGTGTTAACATTCTCAAGAAGTTTCTTTTAAACGAATTGCTGCGTTCCCTTGAGTGAGCCATCTTTTGGATTCTTCGGATTTTCGAGGTAGTATTTTAAGTCTAAAGTGTATTTGTTTTCATAAACGTTAAACACACAGATATTTTATCCATCTCCTTTTTCAAAAGTAACGGACGTCGTTTATAGCGCCACTACATTCTATAGATATTCGGTGTGTTATACATTTATCTATTGTTATGTTATTTACATTCTCATATGCTGCTTATCATTTTAGGTTAAATTTTTGTTCATTTTCGGTGGGTTTTTTTTAATATTATTTGGTGTTTTGTTTATTTACTAGTGTAGCTAATTTGTTTTCCTTGTCCGTTTCTACAGATTAGTCAACGAATTGGAGAAATTTGAAGCTGATTTTTGGCAATTATGGTGCTGATGAAATTGTTGTAATGGTGCAGTTATCATTTCTTTTACCCTTCATTTGCATTTGGTTTGCTGTTGACGTCTTCATTTTGCGATATTATGCAGTTAATATTCAAGAGACGAGTGAAAACAACTTGGAATGTACTTGGAATCTACTGAATCCAGAAATTGTTTGCGGTTGGTAGTGCTTTCTTAGATTTGGTTTGCTACGTAACATCACAATCTTCACATACTTAAGGTGAGAATAAACAAAAGTTAATTAAGAATTACTCGTTATTAATCTATTGCCACCGTATCTGTTTCAGGGCTTCGTTGGAGAAGACATAGAAGATTCATTCCGTAGTTAGATGCTTTATTTATTTGAATTACTTCTTTATTTTGCATGCTTTTATTATTTTGCTTGTTCTCTTGCTTACCTCTTCGCTTTGCTTACTGCAATTCTTACTGTCACGCTTCGCATTTACCCTATATGATCCGCAGGATTCAACGTTTCGTTATCTTGCTTGTTCCTTCTCATCCAAGGCGTAGAAGCAAAGGCCTCCCTGAGTGACTTGCCTTGGACTCAGCTTTTTAGTTGTTCTTTGAAGTGTCTTATACACTTTGCGCGGTCTTATTTCTAACGTCACTTAATTTCAGACTGTTTGGTGTGGGTTATCTGGAATAGGAGCAATAGGCGACTGCCCAGCTCTCACAGACGACATCTGTCCAATCTTTTCTACCAAAATTCTATTAGTTTTTGCCGTTAGTCCTTTGTAGTTTAGTTGGTAATGCACTGCACTATTCGCTTACAGGTAAAGGACACCGAACGAAGACATCATACTGTTTTACTTTTCTTGTATTCTCTTTGATATTTCGTTTGTTTTCTTGTCTTTTTCTCTTACAGGTATTTATTTGTTATTTTATAAACTGTTATGTTAATATTTTATACGATGTATTTGGGACAAAAAGCTCCTCCGATACTTATAATTTTTCCAAATTGACTTTTTGGCACATTTGTTACAACTAAATTGAATTTTAATAATTAGAAGTAACTGGTGGATAAGGGTGTAGCTATAAGGGGCTGATGTGGAGGCTACAGAGTATTGGACGGAATTTTTTACTCCAAATATAACGTTTAAATATTAATATAAAAGTTTATATAAGTTTTTCGTATTGCAAGTTGTACTGAATTAATTTTCTCATATTTTTGTACTTGTAGGAATATTCTAGTAACTCTTTTTAATATACCTAACAATACAATAATGTGAGAAAATCAAGTACAACGGACAACAACTTGCTTTCTTTTCTTGAGTATTTATTAAATTAGGAACGATTTATAAACTTTTCTCATGATCTAATTAATCAAATATTAAAGTTGTTAATTTTATAAATGAATTTGTAAATGTAAAAAATGTGAATAATGCCATGTACATAATTTTGTCTCGATTGTAACAGTTTCTTGTTAAAATGTATGTTGTTAACGAAAACATAACGTTAATGTAATATAAAACCAAATGGGCTAATAAATGTACCAATTTTTAAAATAGTTTTAATTCATGAAAAAAGGTTAGTGGTATCATAGTGTATAAAACAATTAGCAAGGAAAACACGTATAAGATCTGGATCAACTTATACTCTCCTAATACAAAATCACAACTGCTTTTATTTAAAAAAAATTGTCAAATTATTTCTTGATCAACCCTCGTATAAGCTCAAAAATTAAAATTTTGCTTAATTTTGACCATTTGTATCAGGAGAGCATAAGTCGCAGGAGGTATTTTTTTATTTATTGATTAACCCTCGTATAAGTTCAAAAATTGAAATTTTGCTTAATTTTGACCATTTGTATCAGGAGAGCATAAGTCGCAGAAGGTATTTTTTTTATTTATTGATTAACTCTCGTATAAGTTCAAAAATTAAAATTTTGCTAAATTTTGACCATTTGTATCAGGAGAGCATAAGTCGCAGAAGGTATTTTTTTTATTTATTGATTAACTCTCGTATAAGTTCAAAAATTAAAATTTTGCTAAATTTTGACCATTTGTATCAGGAGAACATAAGTCGCAGAAGGTATTTTTTTTATTTCTTGATCAACCTTCGTATAAGCTCAAACATTAAAATTTTGCTTAAATTTTGACCGTTTGTATCAGGAGAGCATAAGTCGTAGGAGGTATTTTTTTTATTTATTGATTAACCCTCGTATAAATTCCAAAATTGAAATTTTGCTTAATTTTTGACCATTTGTATCAGGAGAGCATAAGCCGCAGAAGGTATTTTTTTATTTATTGATTAACCCTCGTATAAGTTCAAAAATTGAAATTTTGCTTAATTTTGACCATTTGTATCAGGAGAGCATAAGCCGCAGGAGGAATTTTTTTTATTTATTGATTAACCCTCGTATAAATTCCAAAATTGAAATTTTGCTTAATTTTTGACCATTTGTATCAGGAGAGCATAAGTCGCAGGAGGTATTTTTTTTATTTATTGATTAACCCTCGTATAAATTCCAAAATTGAAATTTTGCTTAATTTTTGACCATTTGTATCAGGAGAGCATAAGTCGCAGGAGGTATTTTTTTTATTTATTGATTAACCCTCGTATAAATTCCAAAATTGAAATTTTGCTTAATTTTTGACCATTTGTATCAGGAGAGCATAAGCCGCAGGAGGTATTTTTTTTATTTATTAACCAACCCTCGTATAGGCTCAAAAATTTTTTGACCATTTGTGTCAGGATAATCAAAATTTTTGTTTTTAAGCATTTGTGCATTTGTATTAGTAGAGCATAGGAAGTTCCCGGTCTTTTTCCATAAATATTGTCAAAGAATCTTTCACTCATGAAATAGCCACGCTTACATAGTAAAAGAAACCACCCGTATAATATTAATTGATTTATTTAGAACAGTAATTTATTTACATTTTACAACAAATATAACTACTTATAATACTTATACAATATATTAATTTATCAGATTCATATAACACATTTATACTACAGACCAGAAATGAACCAAGTGACAATATGAGGAAATTAATTCAGTACAACTAGCAATACGAAAAACTTATATAAACTTTTATATTAATATTTAAACGTTATATTTGGAGTAAAAAATTCCGTCCAATACTCTGTAGCCTCCACATCAGCCCCTTATAGCTACACCCTTATCCACCAGTTACTTCTAATTATTAAAATTCAATTTGGTTGTAACAAATGTGCCAAAAAGTCAATTTGGAAAAATTATAAGTATCGGAGGAGCTTTTTGTCCCAAATACATCGTATAAAATATTAACATAACAGTTTATAAAATAACAAATAAATACCTGTAAGAGAAAAAGACAAGAAAACAAACGAAATATCAAAGAGAATACAAGAAAAGTAAAACAGTATGATGTCTTCGTTCGGTGTCCTTTACCTGTAAGCGAATAGTGCAGTGCATTACCAACTAAACTACAAAGGACTAACGGCAAAAACTAATAGAATTTTGGTAGAAAAGATTGGACAGATGTCGTCTGTGAGAGCTGGGCAGTCGCCTATTGCTCCTATTCCAGATAACCCACACCAAACAGTCTGAAATTAAGTGACGTTAGAAATAAGACCGCGCAAAGTGTATAAGACACTTCAAAGAACAACTAAAAAGCTGAGTCCAAGGCAAGTCACTCAGGGAGGCCTTTGCTTCTACGCCTTGGATGAGAAGGAACAAGCAAGATAACGAAACGTTGAATCCTGCGGATCATATAGGGTAAATGCGAAGCGTGACAGTAAGAATTGCAGTAAGCAAAGCGAAGAGGTAAGCAAGAGAACAAGCAAAATAATAAAAGCATGCAAAATAAATTAGTAATTCAAATAAAGCATCTAACTACGGAATGAATCTTCTATGTCTTCTCCAACGAAGCCCTGAAACAGATACGGTGGCAATAGATTAATAACGAGTAATTCTTAATTAACTTTTGTTTATTCTCACCTTAAGTATGTGAAGATTGTGATGTTACGTAGCAAACCAAATCTAAGAAAGCACTACCAACCGCAAACAATTTCTGGATTCAGTAGGTTCCAAGTGCATTCCAAGTTGTTTTCACTCGTCTCTTGAATATTAACTGTATGATATTGCAAAATGAAGACGTCAACAGCAAACCAAATGCAAATGAAGGGTAAAAGAAATGATAACTGCACCATTACAACAATTTCATCAGCACCATAATTGCCAAAAATCAGCTTCAAATTTCTCCAATTCGTTGACCAATCTGTAGAAACGGACAAGGAAAACAAATTAGCTACACTAGTAAATAAACAAAACACCAAATAATATTAAAAAAAACCCACCGAAAATGAACAAAAATTAAACCTAAAATGATAAGAAGCAGCATATGAGAATGTAAATAACATAACCATAGATAAATGTATAACACACCGCATATCTATAGAATGTAGTGGCGCTATAAACGACGTCCGTTACTTTTGAAAAAGGAGATGGATAAAATATCTGTGTGTTTAACGTTTATGAAAACAAATACACTTTAGACTTAAAATACTACCTCGTAAATCCGAAGAATCCAAAAGATGGCTCACTCAAGGGAACGCAGCAATTCGTTTAAAAGAAACTTCTTGAGAATGTTAACACCTCTGAACAGACCATCTTGGTACTTAATTGTAAAGTCTCTAGAAAAACAATAAACAGTCATTACTTTACAATAAACTCGTACTTATTTCACTTAAATTAAGTTGTTATTTTTATTCATTTAAAGTTACTTACCAACATTCTTTCTCAATAAAGCCCTATGTCATCTGCAAACAACTTCTTGTTTCAGGAGATTGCAAAGACATCCCCAGTTGTTCTTCCCTTATCTCTTGAATATTAACTGTATGATATTGCAAAATGAAGACGTCAACAGCAAACCAAATGCAAAAGAAGGGTAAAAGAAATGAAAACTGCACCACTACAACAATTTCATCAGCATCATAATTGTCAAAAATCAGCTTCAAATTTCTCCAATTCGTTGCCCAATCTGTAGAAACGGACAAAAAAAACAAATTAACTGGACTATTAAATAAATAAAACACAAAATGACATAAAAATCGCACAAAAACGTATATAAAATAGTGAAATTCAACAATGGCGTACTTCGTAGTTTATAATGTTTATAACGCACAACAGGACTGTCAAGTATCAATGCTGTCCATATGCTGTCGTTATACCAGAAATCATAGATACACAATATACGTTTATCAATAGCTAATAAACGCAATGACAGATATGCTACCCACTTAACAACACCAAAATCGGGTTGCATACAGCTAGTTAAAAATTACTGAAAATTACATTACAATGAATTGTGTAAAATTGCAAAAGTTATCATGTACTATCTATATTTATAAAAAAGTCAAATCAACAATTTTAGAGAATATTATTTCTTTTTAAACAAACTGTAATTAAAACGTTTATGATAAAATAATCTCAAATAAGTTTTAATCATTAGTATTATAACATACCCATTCATTATTATATGAATCCTCTCTTTATAATCGATAAGGCGTTTGTATTTTCCGTTTGAAAAAAGAATACAGCAACACGGTTCTGCTATATAATGGGATAATATATATCTGCTGCCATCACAGTTGCCCACAGCATATTTATAAGGAACCTGTAAAAAGATTTGCTACATTAAAAGGTATTCAAATTAGAAATGAAATGTTAAAGTTTCATAAAACTTCATAAACATATAAACATTATAAGTAACTTTCCTTTAGTATGCTTAACTACACTAGCAAATAACTATACATGAAATAAAAATCAATATTCATTAATATTTTTACTGTCTTGTATAACAATACTTCAAAACAGTGACATGCCTTTACATACTAAAATGCTTAAGATGATCAATTAAATTAAAATCTAAAAAAAATTGATATTGTTTTTTACCTTTATATTTAGTGTTTCTATTTTCTGTGGACAAAGAGGTGTTGGAACATCTGATTGGCACACACTATCCATAGTTTGTACAATGTTCCTGTAAAAAAAATAACACTGAAATAATAATAGTAGATAATATTCTGTAAAGCTAAAACGATCAAAAAATAAGGGATGGTGGGACTACAAATGGGCAAGTGGAATAACTTATAATAAATAAAGTATCTGCAATTGCTTTGTAATTAATCCGTTTACTAGAATTAAAAAAGAACAAGATAAGGATTAATATTATAATGTAAGAACACACCTAAAGACAAAACAGTAAATTACGTCTTGTGCCACTGATAATATGCTGAGAACAGAGATACATGTGAAAGGTAAAATAATAGATATGCAATTCACAATCAAGCAATTTTATGCTGGTTGTTTTTCTGGAATTAATTTTCAGAGATCTAATTATAAAGTTTCAATTTAGCCCTATACCATCTATGTATTCTTCCACTAAACAAATGGTAATTAATCAGTGTATTCAGAGAAATAAATTAATATTTTTATATACAGTCTGCTAATAAATATTTAGAACTCATTATTGAATCAATGATTCATTAATTTATATCTCAATAGTATATAAATTATATTTACAATCATAACATTTCAGTATTTATTTTGAAGATGAGTAATCCACAAATGAAACAACCACATTCGTGCTTTTTTCTGTAAATGTGGATCTAATATTTCATAATCAACTTTTTGCAAGCGATCTAAATAATTATATACAGGTACAGCAGGCAACAAGGCATCTAAAATCAATTAAATATTTCATTAGAAAAGATAAGAACATGAGTTATTTGTTTTACCTCTGCCCTTTTTAGGAACCTGCTGTAACAAACTTCTTGCTTTCATTAAATGTTGATAAGCCCTACTGGAAATTTCATGTATGCATTCTTTCAAATTTATACTTGTCTTGCCTCGTAGAATATCTTCTTGACTGAGATTGTATTTGATTAAGAGATCTTGAGGTATTGGTATTGTATTAAACTGTTTTGCATAAGGCACAGTTCTATATAGTACAAATGTTTAAAATAATTATAGTACATTGCCAAATAATCACACAATATACCTCAGTTGTTGTGTTATCCCTTGAGCTTTCCCTAAATGAGAAGCTGCATGATCTGCATGTATATTTCGAACATCCATTCCTTCAAATATTAAATAATAAACTGAGGATATTGACTTTTCAGCATATTTTTCCAATTCTTCCAAACTATTGAAATAATTTTGGGGTAAATACTGCTTTCTAGAGGAAATTAAATTAAGAAAATGATGCTTTGACAGTCTGGTGTTCATCAAAACCTATAATAAGTTGAAGCTAATATTAAAAAAAATTGGTTGATGGAAATGTATTTACTCTATAAAGTTGTATTGCAACGGGATGTTGTGGCACATTTCTTGGATCTTTAGTAAAGCATTTATCAACAGTTTCCTCCCAAAATTGCAAACGCATTGTACCAATCTTAGGATCGGAAGCTTGCTCCTTTACTTTAGCCACTTCTACATTAAAACTTCTTACAGCAATGGCACATGATCTTGTCGTATTTTTTAATAACAACGTGCATACAAAATTTTCATAATCGTACTGTCTGCGAATCAATAATGTTCATTTAACTGGAAATAAATTAAATCCACTTACTTTATCATATCTAAACAGTAATCCACATTAGATGTATTTTTAGGTTTCTTAGCAATACTAATCGTTTCCTTTACACCAGTGGAATACAAAACTTTATTCCTTAAATTAAACATTGCTCAGAATTTATTAAATTTGAATCATTTCTCAGTATTCTGTTACGTGTTTTCGATAATTAAAACATTTTTTTACATCTATTTATACGCTATATGTCATTATTATTGTTTCATTGTCTATCATCTGTCACCACCTTGTCACCAGAGATAATGACTCACCTCACACATGAAGCTTATAGAAAGGAGTTGAAACTCTCTATACCACTTGGTAATAAATGTATGCTAAATGTGTGGGCGGGGCTAATGCAATAGTTACCATGGTAAAGTCATTTGCGCATAGTACGAGTGCACATCCTCGGTATACTACATCTCGTGTGTATTTTATAAGGTGGTATTTATTTTGAATGCAATACAATTTGATTAAAATATATGGTATGATGTGGCACAAGAAGACTCCCTTAAAAAAGTACAACTTTATGAAATACACACAACTTACAAAGGATGAACTCTCGTACCTTGGGCAACTGACTTCGCCATGGTACCAATGCATTAGCCCCAATTAGCCTCGTCTACCCATGCGAATACTTTTAGCGTTCGTTTCTATCAGAGTTTCATCTCCCTTCTACACTTTTCTTGCTGTCGCAATAATGGATTATCAAATTATCATAGATTATTGGATGGCAATTTGATACACCATAGAACATACAATACAAAATACATTAGTAATAAATTCCAGAGTTCTTTTATCTATTTAAGAATGAAAAATAAGTAACATATTTTACATGTATTAATCATTTAATATATTTTTTTAACATTAAATATTTATCAGTTTTGTAAATGTTATTGTTAAAAAGCGAAGTAGGTTTTTAAATAAAGATACAAATTTTTCCTGTACAACCAATAAATTAAAAATGGTATGTAGTAATTAATATTATAAGTTATTCCCTAACAAATATATTCATCAATTTTAGTCAGCAAACAGATCTATGTGTGATATTACACCACAAGTTAAAGAAACAGTCAAAAGCTTTCGCTTTAGGAAAGGGGATGATACGTCAGCAATTATTTGTAAGTTTTTAATTCTAATGAAACATAAATGTCACGATTTATAATGAAAAATATATTTTATTTAAGTAAAAATTGATCGCGAAAAACAGGAAATATTAGTTGATGAAATACTTGAAGATACCAGTATAGAAGAATTAAGGGAAACTCTTCAAGGGCACCAACCCCGTTATATAATTCTTTCCTACAAACAAGTACATGATGATGGTCGTATTTCTTACCCTTTGGTATTTATTTACTATACGCCCCGAGATAGTCACAGAGAATTACAAATGATGTATGCGGGATCAAAAACTGCCTTACAAACTGAAGCAGATATATCAAGATCATATGAAATTAGAGAACTGGATGAACTAACGCAAGATTGGCTCCAAGAAAAACTAAATAGAAAGTAAACACGTGATTAAACATTACCATTCTCAGCAATATATTCAATACAAACCATAAAAATATTTTAACTTTGGATTTGCAGAGAAAAAGCATTCCACGTTATTCAGTTAAAAATTAAAGATGTAACATAACATTTCCTTTTATCAGTTAAGTTTTTATGAGGCACTGACAATATTGCTATTTATAGTATTTGTAAGCTGTGTAGTTTTATAGGATAGTGTGAAATAGGGTTTTTTTTAAAGATATAGGACAAATACAACAGTTAATTTTGTAAGTTTACTAATAATTATTTTAAGCTTGCTACCAAACCACAACAAAATCAATTTTGTTATAATTTATTTTAAGTAAAAAAAAAGAACAAAACTGAATGGACATTTGAAATGAGTAAAATATGTAAAATTATGAATAAATATTATGACAGAAAAAGTACATGCAAGGCTTTTTTAATTAAATGAATTTGATAAGAACCAAAATCCCTGGTACTACATTTCTATCTGCTGAAACGTTGTTCATCCCTTGGCTGAACCAAATCACGTAGAAATCAGACAGTATATCATGCTGTAAAAGACAGATAAAAATTTCAGGGCGTTTTGGTTCTTTTTTACATTAAAGAAAAAAAAAATTATCAAAAACTGCGTATTGTAACAATATTGATTCCTTAAAGTCAAGGTACTGCAGTCTTCAATAAACATGGCTCATCTCTTAAATTTTAATAAACACTATTATAAAATATGGGATGTTTTTGAAATAAAGTTTTAAATCACGGTGATTCGTTTAATTACAAATTAGATTAGGCACACTTTATTTTATGATTTATAATCGTTATTATTTGATGTTAGTTGTTATTTAATTTACATATTAAATAAACCTTCATTTCTGCTTAAACTTGCTTGTACAAGTTTAACATGTTAAAATTGCCACCCCGGAAAGAGTAATAACAGTAATTATCATTCCTATTAACGGAACCACTCAAACTTCATATTACTATTTTACTTATTTACAAATAATATAATAACTAATTCTCTAATAATAATATCAAGTATTTTCATTAATTGTTTCTAAAGCTATTACATACCCATAAAGGTAGTAGAAGAATGACAATAAATAAAATGCCAATTTTATCCATCCTTCCTTTCTACATCGATCTAATACATCAGCATTCATTATACTTGTAGGGTCATACAAACCAGCTTGAGACATTACTGGTCTTGTTCTGTAGCGATTGATATGATATGCTATCAGGGGGATATTTATCATTAAAGAAATCCACTCTCCAGCACAGGCAAATAACACATTAAATAGAATATGAAGTATGTATTCTGGTAAAACTAACTAAAAAAATTGGTGTTTAATAATATTTAGATTTTCACTACTTTGTACTTACTGGATTTAAGCCGTTACATTGATCTATTGGATTTTTATAATCATTTTTAAGTTCATCGAAAGCTATTACATGGAAAAGTGAAAAGAAAATCAAAAAAGCATCGATTATTAAAGCAATGATATATGAAAGGGCTGGAAAATTGAATGCCATATCACCACTTGAATTGATAAACGACAATTCTACCTCTTTTCCAATTTCTTGTATAAAGTTAGGTTATATTTACTATTTCGTTTTGTTACACGCTCGTCCATAGATAAGAGGATTGTAGCATAGATAGCTGAAATTTAACGCACAAATGTGGCTATAGTCACGTAATCGATATCGGTATTAAAAAATATTTTTTTGTCTAATTCAACATAATATCTTCAAATACTTGCACCTTCAAGCCAGTTTTATTAATGAGACATGTTTGTTTAGCTATGCATTTGTAATCACATTCTCGAGAAAAGTTTTAAATATTTTCATCAACTTTAGCAATTGAGGGTATGCAACCCAACATACACGGTGTATACGATTTGCATAATTTCAGTTAATCTAGTATAAAACAGGAAAATTATCGGAATGAATTTTAAATACATACCTAGATATATAAAGGCAAACTTTGTAGTTTAATATTGAAATTTAAATTTAATTAATAAAAATGCCTGTATGCACTTAATCGACAAGACGCTTTCTGATCGGTTAATAAATTTAAAATGCATGAAAACCTTTTATATTTAATATTTTTCATGTTAAAACCCGTTTTCTATTACTTAATACGTTTTATAGTCGTAAGGGTATTTAAATGATATTGTTGAACATTAAATTACCTCCTTTGTAAGATATGCAACATATAGTAAAATTATTAAAATATTGTGCTTACGTCATCCACATAGATAGTCTGTAAGAACTAATCGAGAAGGTAAGTTGCTCAAGTAGGGTTGACGTTACATAATGTAAAACAAATATACGTTGATGCGTTTTAATGGGGAGAAAGAAGCAAGCAATTGCGTGCCTTATTTCGTTGATTAATTAATTGATCCACAGGCAATTTCTCGGTAATACCTACTAGAGTACACATAAATAATAAAAGTGGAAGCGAAGCATGTTAAAAAGCAGCAGCAGCGTAATGCCGCAAATACATACGTATACCGGTGTGCATTAATAAGGGTGCATACGATACGAATGTACGAAAGTTGTATGGTGTACAATGGGAACGTTGTTCGTTTGACAGGTCAACCGTAATTCTTGCGAGCCGCGCGTGTTCCGAACAAGTATATTACAACAGGACCGCGCTTGTTATTGTTTAAAAACCAATTTGAAATTTATGGCGTCACATTAAAAAAAACCAACAGCGCGCGGTTTATGTTTCCTTTTGTTTGGTGTCTTTAGTAACGTGACTCTCGCGAGCAACACCCAGCAAATTGACATACAACGTCCGTTAATGACCCGAGCTATTGAAACAAAACAAAACAAAACAAAAAAAAAAGAAAAGAATTAAAAAAAAAAATAATAAACCCAGTTCCAGCCACTGTAGTACCTAATATACCTTCATATGTACATTTATGCCACCACTTTTACAGGTACCTATAATGGGAATGGGAATGGGTGTAGATATTGACTCCTGCTGGACATTCGTTTGCGATTGCGAAGGCACAAGGGGCATTTTTTACTACTGCTACTACTACTTAATACTTATTGCATACGGTGCATAGGTACAAGTCGATTAAAACTTAATCTTAATAACAATTATTATTACTACCCGGCATTCCTAATGTAATCGCTAATCGACATCATTAAAGGTGTCGTTTTACCTTACCCCATCAATAATATCGAAAAAGCAAAGCATGTATGTACATATAGGTGCATTTACAAGCTTTAAAAAAAAATAATATTCACTCACTGGGTAGGTAGGTATGCCTATTATATTTTACACGTCAATTAATCAAATTATTGTACTTAAAGTACTGAAATTATTTATGGACAAAACAAAATTTACTTATTAGGTAGGTATCATTTTAAATTTGTACTTATCTTAAAATATCTGTATGTATATACATAGATAGATACGTATTCAAACTGGTAAACATTTTATATAATTTTTTATCAAAATCAGCTGCAGCAGAAGAACTGCGTAAATAATAATAAATTAAAATTATGCATAGATACATTTTTATTTAATTGATGTACCTACCTACCTACCAAAAGAACTGAAAAGAAAATCAATCGTGCAATAAGTACCTGATGACAACAATTATAAATAGTATGTATGTAGGTACAATAAATTTACAAATAATATTTATAGATACAATAATTAGTTAGTCAGTTGGTTAGTGGTTAGAGCTTATCAGGACGTAAAGATGTGTTTGTAAATAAAATTGTTGTCGGTATTGTAATTGTTTGTTAAACAGAATATTCCGCAACACATTTTTGCAATTAAATAAATCATAAACATTTTCTACTTTTTATAGGTACCTAATAATAATATTAATACCTAACTAATATGTATCTACCCTCCTGTCCTCAGATATTTCATCTATTATGTATGTACCTATATAAAATTTATTATTATTGTATTTGCAAATTTTGAAAATGTAAAAATATTAAATATGTATATGTAATAATTTTGTGATAAATTTATACAGTACAGTACATAGTGGATAAAATTTTATCTGACCTCCTCAGTTTGTCAAGAACATACATACATACAGAGATATTACTTTGGATAATTAGATGATATTCCTGTTGTTGGTTGCAAATGACCTTTTAAACCTCTCTATCAATAGATATTCCGAAACCGTTGCCTAATAGAAATCTTATAAATAAATATTGATTACATAAGGCCATCGGCGACACATGGATGGTAGATAGTATGGTTCGATCTTCCTATATATTACCACTATTATATTATTATAGGTATATTATATGTACCTACTTATTAGTTTATGCGCAGGTTTCAATATTTTCATTTTGGATTGATATCAATAAAATAATCGTCTAAAAATATACAAGACAGTGAACATTTGTACCTGCGTGCAATTTGAAATAAAATTTTAGTTTTTATTTTTTTAATAATTTAATTTTGGATGAACTTAGTGACAACCCCAAGCCTTAATAAGCCCAAAACCTTAAAGTGCCTTGATGCCTATATATCTACAGAGTGAGTCGTCATGGGTTTCCGAGTTACAAATTTAATTTATAGAAAAAAATCGTTACAGCAACCCAAAATGATAAAAAATCGTAACTTCCACAAAATACGACTCAGACTGTTGAAATTTTTACTACTTACCATAGTAATAGCTGAATATTAAAAATTGAACTAAATAATTTATACAGGGCGTTCACAATGAAATTTTAAAATTTAAAAACTTCAAACACGAATAACTTCGTTTTTCAAATGGCATCTACCTACCATTTGTTTTTTAATCTTCTTTCGTTCTATGTATATCATTTTGAAAACCCCTGTATATCAGTAAAAAGGAAATTTAATTTTGCATTACATGATGTGAAAAAAATAAGGCGTTGTTATTCCGGTTTAAATGTGCGAATTTTATAACATTGAAAAAATATTTGTTCAAGAATCGGATCGTGTAAACCGCACCCCTTTAAGTGCTTTTGGTTGTGAAATAAAAAAAACAAATAACTAACTAACATTTGTTTTTCAAGAGGTATTCAATAGTTCAATAACAAAGCTAAGGTACCTATGTATACTTCCGGTATAACCAACCGGAAGTCTGCCATATTTGAAAATATTTTTACATTATTACCCTCTTAATTTTTTTTTATCACTAATACCTACGTATGTATTATTATTATTACTACATTATTTATACGATTTCACGTATTTAATGACTCACCCCGTATAATTTTTTTTTTTTAATTTAAGAATTACGGTCACCCCAGGTAGGTAGGTAGGTGGGTACACGTGTAATTTTAACTTTTGCACGGTCAAGTGGTCGTTAATTCCCAGAATAATATGGATAGCATTACGTTTGCATCGCGATTCGATTTAAATCACGTTCGAAGATCAAAATCAAAAGCTTAGTTCAATGTTCTATATATACTTAATAGGTAGGTACATAGGTACCTCTACACGTACTATATGATAGTAATACATATAATTATAGAAGTGTGAAATACCTAGAACGATATGAAACGGACATGAAAATTCGTCGGTTTGTTCGTTCGAAACGTCACGGACTAAAAAGACCATCATCATCGTTCGTGCAATCGGACACGTCCAGGGACCAAGGTAACGCGATCCTTCACTTCTTGTAACGTGCTTTAATGTTACTATGTTTGTTTTGTGTTTTTCATTTTTTTTTTTTTTTTTAAATTTTTTTACATCTACTAATAACTTATATCTAGATATCTATCGTTCCTTTATTATTTTGAACTAATTTATTAATAGCTACCGTACCGTACCTACCTATACATTATATATCTATAGTATGTAATATTGTATATAATATACCTACCTGTAGTAGAAAAAGTGTGTCGTGTTGAAATGTTGCTGATTTAGCACAAGGCAATGAGTTAAATTAGTTGTAATGTACATATGTATGTATTATACCTAATAGGTATTGTTGTATGAATATGTGTTTTGTAACACTTTTACTACTATTTTTATAGGTTAATGTCTGGTCAGCATTATCGAAATCTTTACATTTTTTCCGTCTTCTATTCCTTTACTAATAGGTACCTATACCTAATATACCTATCTACAATTTAATTTTTTTTTAATAGATAAATACGTGAGACGAAACTAAAAAAATAAATGTGCACGTGGGTGCACCCCCAGCCCCTAAAATGAGCAGGGACACGAAGAGGCGGGGCTTCTCCCAGAGCATTTGGTAAGCAAAGGGCGGAGTATGTCTCTGCGCACGTCAAGATCAAATCTCATGATTTTAACAATAATACCCTCCCTAAAACAACCCTATAACGTTTTTGTTTCTTAGGATTTACTCAACTATTGTATGTTTGTATGTATTTAAAAGCTCCTGTGGGTTAAGGTGCTTTCGAGCTCTCCCTACCTGAATAAATAAATCAATGTATCTAAATATGGAAGCTTTAAAAGAAACATAAATAATTAGTTACGTACCTACTTTGATTTTATTAAAAAAGTATTTTTTTAAATTTACGAATTATTTTTCGGTAGTTTCTTTAAGTTACTCTTGTTATTACAATCTATATTATTAGTTTTTTTATTGATGATTTGTACTTATTAATATCTAAACTAGCCTTTAATTATCTATTGATTAAGTCCGTGTTTCCTTCTGATACAATTTTTCTCGAATGTTTCCATCCCCCGTTATTTTTTGAGAAATTCTTGGAAGTTTTACAGACCGATCGACATCCCTGTTAGATCAATAATTGATTATTAATTTCGTCATTGATTGGAACAATTGAATAAAAATAGTGAATTTATGATCTCAGTAAAAGAAAAATTAAATTAATAACATTTTTTTTATAACAGAACCCTTAGTGAAAGTGGTTTAGCTTTTATTGTAGCTTCAATTACATTTTAAAATGTAAAGATTTTAAATTAGCGATTACTTTAAATACGTGTTAAAGTGAAAGGACTTTGAACACTTTGAAGAAGCTTTAGGAATATTCAAAAGACTTTAAGTGCATTGAAAAAACTTTTAAAGCTTTTGACAAGGCTTTAAGAAATTTGAGGAGACTTTAGGTACGGTAAAAAAAATTTGAGAGCTTTGAAAAAGCTTTAAAATTTTTGATGGGTGCTTCAGGTAAATTGAAAATGCTTCAGGAGCTTTGAATATTAAACTGAAAGAAATTTCAGAAGGCATTAACAACATTAAAGAAGTTTCAAACACTTTGGCAATGTTTTAAAAACCAATACAACGCTTTGAGAAGTTTAAAAAGGCTTCAAGTGTTTTGTAAAAGCTTTACAAACATTGACAGTGCTTCTGGCACACCAAAAAAGCTTCAAACACTTCAAAGCAGCTTCAGGTATCTTGAATATTAAAGTGAAAATGCTTTGGGCACTTTGACGAAGCTTTAAGAACATTAAAGAGACCTGAAACACTTTGAAAAATATTTAAAAACTCTGACAGAGCTTTTTAAGCACATTGAAAAAGCTTCGAGAACTTAGAAAAATCTTTAGGTTTTTTTAGAGGGGTTAACACTTTGAAAAACTTCGGCATTTTAAAAAAGGGGTTTTTTAATTACAGTGAAGTGGCTTCAAACAGTTTGAAAAAGCTTCAAGCACAGTGAAAAGACTTTAAAGTGTTTGAAAGGGTTTCAAGAACTTTGAAGAGACTTCAAATGTTGTAGATAATCTTCAAGTGTTTTATAAAAGCTTTAAACTTTGACAGTGCTTCTGGTAGTCCAAAAAAGCTTCAAAAACTTTAAAGCAGCTTCAGACTTGAATATTAAAGTGAAAAGGAATTAAACACTTTTACAATGCTTTAAGAAAATTAAAGAGACCTGAAACACTTTGAAAAATATTTAAAAACTCTGAAGAGCTTTAGCACTTTAAAAACTTCAAGTAGGGCATGAAAAATCTTTATGTCTTATAAAGCCTTTAAAACTTTGACGGTGCTTTATAAGTAATTGAAAAGGCTTCTGAAACTTAAAAAAGTTTCAGGTTCTTGAATATTTAGGTTCATTTTTGTAATTACAGTGTAAGGACGCCTGGCACTTTGAAGAGGCTTTAATAACATTGAAGTGTCTTCAAACAGTTTGTAAAAGCTTCAAGCACAGTGAAAAGACTTTAAAGTGTTTGAAAGGGTTTCAAGAACTTTGAAGAGGCTTAAAATGTTTTAGATAATCTTCAAGTGCTTTATAAAAGCTTTGAAACTTTGACAGTTCTTCTGGTAGTCCAAAAAAGCTTCAAAAACTTTAAAGCAGCTTCAGACACCTTTAATATTAAAGTGAAAATGTATTAAACAGTTCAACAATGCTTTAATAAAGTTAAAATATTTAAAAACTCTGACGGAGCTTTAAGCTCTTTGAAGAGACTTCAAGGACCATGGAAGACCTCTTTAAGTGGTTTATAAAGGCTTTAAAACCTTTGACAGGGCTTCAAGCACTGAAAAAAAAAAGAATTCTGAGCTTTCTGAAAAAGCTTTACAAACTTTTTTAGGTCTTCAAGAAGTTTTCATAAACGACATCTCAAACACCCCAAAATAGAATATTTTAATGTTTTCCAGAGAGTAATTGGGGGTGTGTATTTGATAATAAGAAGGGGGTTGTTGGGGGTGGTCCCGTACCTACTTAGGTATTATGGCTGTAATTAAACGGTAGATTAACGTTTTCGTATTTTAGCTGGATGGATGGATACCTGCGTGCGTATATCGGGATAGCCTGGATTGAGACATTATAATGGGAAGGCGGTGCCCGATTAGTGATGGTGGGGCGTCGGGACGGCCCCTCGCCGGCACCCGTGCAAACTGGTTCGTACAACGAGTGCGAGTGCGCGGCCAAAAGTGTGGGCTCTTTTACAAGTCGGTGCAAAAGCCGCACGTAGTCGCACACTGTTTACAAAATACTCGTTTTTTCATTTTTTTTTTTTCGTATTATTATTATCCGGGGCGGCCAATGTTTTACAGAACACGACGGTTGCAGCACAACGTACGCTCTATATGTGTCTGTTGCTAGTATTCGCGGCCCGCGGCGCGAGATTTAATCTGTATGTAAAACCCTCTTTTTTTTTTTGTTTTGTTTTATTTCACAACAACAATTGCCGTTTTTAGTGCTCTTGTGAAAATATTTATATTATATTTATTGTCAATTTTTTGTTGTTTAATTTTCTCACACGGTGCGGTGGTGGCAGTAGTGAAGAAGAAAAACACGTAAATAAATAAATAAATAAATAAATAAATACTTTACCGTCACAAATAATAATAAAAATAATAATTAATAACTAGTGCGTTTCTAATAGAATAAAAGCATTATTTTTTATCATTATTAGTTATGAATAATTAGTTGGTTAGTTGGTGAAAGTGTCGTATTATTAATAAGGATGAACGAGATTCCTGAAGCTTTAAATTTCACATCCAACAGGAGCGCCGCCCTTCAGTCATCCCACATCATGTCGAGCGTAAGTATTTTTTTAAATAAATTATTACATAAGTACAAGTAAAAACTTTTGATAAATTTCTGGCAATCCTAATAGGGATCTTTCTTATTAATCATTTGTACCTAGTTTAAGAATTTTTAATATGTTTTAAATGAAAGTTTAAAATACTTTTTGTAACTAAATTCAGACGTCGCGCCGTCGCTCTTTTACTATTATACTTATACTTAGGTACCAATACATACAACGTGTTGTTTTGCCGTCGCTAGCATCGTACGTACACTCATAACTTTTAAACCAGAAAAGTCCATGTTTTTTTATTTTATTCACCTATTAAATAATTTCTTATTCCCTATTTTTAATTAATTTAATTTTTTTTTCTGGAGTTAAGTGTAGTATTAATTCTCGTGATAGGTAGTTTCCTTGGTTTGTGACCCAATTTTTAGTTTATTATTTGCCAATTAAGTAGATCGTTTGCAATAGGTAACTAAAAAGTGTGTCACTAGATATATAAAAAATTCCCAACGTCAGCATAATATTCTTCACACTCTGTATATGTACTTAGGTATTACATATGCACATACAGATATCTAATATTTCTAATACATAGTAATTATGTACATACGCAATTTCGAAAAGGATGTGATGTGATGTGTAATAAAAGGAGGTCAAGGACAATATTAATTAATCGTAATCATCATTCTGATATTTTTATAATAGATATTTAATATATTATTAAAAAAAAAATGTTACTTTTGAACATCCCTAAACAATAGATATGTAGGTACCTATAAAAGAATTTAATTTTGCTATTACGTATATGATGCCTTCCTCATTTGTTTATTTGTTTGTTTCTGTTGTTTTGAAATTAATAACAAACGAAAAGTAATCGCCTCAAAATTATTTAGACTTGAGAATATTAATTGCCTATTATTTATAAATCGACCTAAATTTTTATCTAATTGTAAGCATACATAAGGTACATACGAGTATACTCTATAAAATTGAAGATTGCAAAAGCAAAAAGAATGGTTTTTTTTCCATTGAGGGGGAAAAAAAAAAAAAAGGAAAACAAAAATTCAACGATAAAAGGGTTTTTAAGGCCAGCCCCAAAATTTTTTTTGTTTACTCGTTTTAATTAAAATAAATTTAAATTTGAATTTTAAAGATTAATAATAAAGGGAAAAGAAATTTTGAACAAAACAAAAAAACAAAAAGCAAAAAAAAAAAAAAAGGTTTTTTGTGTAACTGGGTACAAAACAAAATAAAACTGAAAAAGTTGACAGATGATTTTGTAACTGACTGTCTAAAATAATGTCCTCGCTTTAATTAAGAATTAAACGTAGAAATTAATTTAAAAGTAGTTATTGGAATGAAATTAATGTTAAATTTAGCATAGGGCAGCGTTTTACGGGTTTTTCTACATTTATAATGGAAATAGGAAATCTTATCATCATTACGTTACGGTTACAAAGAGTTAAAATAACAATAACAGTAATAATAATCGAATCCTAAGAGTACCTATCTATGTATATTCATATTACGGATCTTTTCTATAAAAATCTTACAATTAGGAAATCCCCAGAAGCCCGCACATGATATTAAATATTAGGGGAAGCCAAAAAAAAAATTAAAAAATATTTTGCTGTACTACCAAACTTACATAAGTAATATGTATGTAATTAAGAACTCAACATCCCCTGCCCTTACGTTGATATAATATGTAGGTACACTGTATAAAACTTATGTTTGCAATTGTGCAAAATTAACTTACAGAAATGTTGAAGTTTCATTTAACGTTTTTTAACAAATGTTTGGCTTCAGAAACATGTACAGTATGTGCGTTTTAACGTGGCACAAAATCAGACCATCAATTTAAAACCACATTGATTGATTGATTGGTCAGTAAAAATGATAACTACAGTCCATAAAATTTAAGATTCAATGCTGTCATAATACTAAAATGTATCAACGACAAAGTTTAAGTTCCTTTAATTATTGATAAATAATAGTGTAAAGTCGTTATGGATAAATTAATGCAACTCATTAATTAAAATAAAGTATTAAAACTTTAATTGTTGGTAAATATGATGTGTATCTACCTAATATGGAAAAAGGACAATTTTTATTAATTGTTAAAGGCAGTAGACTTTAGCGACAGAATTTCTGAAAAAAATAACATAAAATTTCAGAAAGCATACGAGACCTTTAAATCGTGTGACATAATTAAATTGAAGGGAATTGAGTCAAATTATTTACAAGTTATATTTTAAATAAAAACGAATCAAGACTCTCGTTATTTATTATTTACAATTTTTCTCTGCTTTTAAACATACAACAACGACGTATTTCGTAAATAGATTCAGTTAAACAACACATACTTTTGAACGTTCTGCCCTTGCCTTGTTATTTATTGAATCGAATAAAAGACACACGTACATATGTACGTCGGTCGTTGATTGTTTCATACACATGCAATCTTCAATTTTATGGGGTATATTTACTTGTATGATTAATTTCATAGGAAATTTTAAGTTACTATTTACAAGTTGTCTCCGTTTTTACTTCGCCAACGACCCCAATTTCGTAAATATTTTTACTTCTTCATACACACCACAATTCAGTAGGCATTAAATTGTGCTTTTGTGCCACGTTAAAGCGTGAGACCAGTACATCTTTTGTAGGTAATAAAAATATATCTGTAAGTATCTACTTACATAAATTATTATACAGTAAGTATTCGTAATTCGTAATTAGAAAAAATATTACATACAATACCTAGTAACTCGATCAAATTACTGGTTATAGCTAGCTATAGCTGATACATAGGTAGGTAATGTCCACACGGATATTAGTGTGTGTATGTATGTATGTATGTATAATGCGAGTGACGTCAGCTCGTAAAATTTGTTGTTATTGCAAGCCCTTATCAAACGTTATATTTAATACACATATAGAAACTGAAATTGGAATGTTTATTAAACTGCAACATACATCACTTTTTTTTTATTTGTTCCTTCTACTACTGAAATTTGTTGACACTTGTTTGTTTATTATGTTTTACTTTGGTTGCACGATTCTAAGCTAGCAGCAGCAGCTGACTAATTGCAGTAATAAAACATTATATGTATTATTTTTTATGTTCCAACAATTCTCATTCTCGTTATTTATTTATATTTCTTGTATCTCGTCCTTTTGTCTTTAATATTATTGCGACGCGACGTACGTAGGTATAATATAGGTACAATAAGGAATCTGTCTGTAAGTTTATTTTTGTTTGCAAAGTTAATGACAATGACCAATTATTGGCTGGTTTACGCTCGTATTAATTATTACAGACCACCCTTTGTACCTGTAATCATATTATGTGGCGACGACCTGTGAAATAAGTGCAGACTCCTTGTAATAACCAATAACATGCACCTGCGTTTGATGTCTGCCGACGAAATTTCTGCACGCTTTTTTATTTACATATGTACGTATTATTACGTAGTCCTGAATAACTTTCAAAACAAAGGACACCAATAAAAATAAAAAGATAATTTCTGAGTTGAATATTTAAAAAAAATATAAAAGAAAAATTCACAAATCATTTTTTAAATTTACTTTTAAGGAAATACACGAACAAAAAACTTCCTCTATTTATTAATTTAGCCTTTAATTATTTATTGACTAAGTCCATGTTTCTTTCTGATACAATTTCTCCCGAATGTTTCCACCCCCATTATTTTTTGAGAAGTTTTATAGACCGATCGACATTCCTATTAGATCAATAATTGATTATTAATTTCGTCATTGATTGGAACAATTGAATAAAAATAGTGAATTTATGATCTCAGTAAAAGAAAAATTAAATTAATAACATTTTTTTTATAACAGAACCCTTAGTGAAAGTGGTTTAGCTTTTATTGTAGCTTCAATTACATTTTAAAATGTAAAGATTTTAAATTAGCGATTACTTTAAATACGTGTTAAAGTAAAAGGACTTTGAACACTTTGAAGAAGCTTTAAGGGAAAATTAAAAGACTTCAAGTGCATTGAAAAAACTTTTAAAAGCTTTTGACAAGGCTTTAAGAAATTTGAGGAGACTTCAGGTACGGTAAAAAAAGTTTAAGAGCTTTGAAAAAGCTTTAAAAATTTTGATGGGTGCTTCAGGTAAATTGAAAATGCTTCAGGAGCTTTGAATATTAAACTGAAAGAAATTTCAGAAGGCATTAACAACATTAAAGAAGTTTCAAACACTTTGGCAATGTTTTAAAAACCAATACAACGCTTTGAGAAGTTTAAAAAGGCTTCAAGTGTTTTGAAAAAGCTTTACAAACATTGACAGTGCTTCTGGTACACTAAAAAAGCTTCAAACACTTCAAAGCAGCTTCAGGTATCTTGGATATTAAAGTGAAAATGCTTTGGGCACTTTGACGAAGCTTTAAGAACATTAAAGAGACCTGAAACACTGAAAAATATTTAAAAACTCTAACAGAGCTTTAAGCACTTTAAAGAGACTTCAAGTAGGTACCATGAAAAATCTTTATGTTGTTTATAAAGCCTTTACAACCTTTGACTGGGCTTCATACACATTGAAAAGGCTTCGAGAACTTTCAAAAAGCTTCAGGAGTTTTGAATATTAAACTGAGAGAAATTTCAGAAGGCATTGACAACATTAAAGAGGTTTAAAATACTTTGGCAAAGTTTTAAAAACCAATACAACGCTTTGAGAAGTTTAAAAAGGCTTCAAATGTTTTGAAAAGGCTTTACAAACATTGACAGTGCTTCTGGTACACTAAAAAAGCTTCAGACACTTCAAAGCAGCTTCAGGTATCTTGGATATTAAAGTGAAAATGCTTTGGGCACTTTGACGAAGCTTTAAGAACATTTAAGAGACCTGAAACACTGAAAAATATTTAAAAACTCTGACAGAGCTTTAAGCACTTTAAAGAGACTTCAAGTAGGTGTCATGAAAAATCTTTATGTAGTTTATAAAAGCTTTAAAACCTTTGAAAGGGCTTCAAGCACATTGAAGAGGCCTCGAGAACTTTAAAAAAGCTTCGGGTTTTTTGTACATTACAGTGAAAAGACTCCTGGCACTTTAAAGAGGCTTCAATAACATTGAAGTGGCTTCAAACAGTTTGAAAAAGCTTCAAGCACAGTGAAAAGACTTTAAAGTGTTTGAAAGGGTTTCAAGAACTTTGAAGAGACTTCAAATGTTTTAGATAATCTTCAAGTGCTTTATAAAAGCTTTGAAACTTTGACAGTGCTTCTGGTAGTCCAAAAAAGCTTCAAACACTGTAAAGCACCTTCAGGCACCTTTAATATTAAAGTGAAAAGGCATTAAACACTTTTACAATGCTTTAAGAAAATTAAAGAGACCTGAAACTGAAAAATATTTAAAAACTCTCACAGAGCTTTAAGCACTTTAAAGAGACTCAAGTAGGTACCATGAAAAATCTTTATGTTGTTTATAAAAGCTTTTAAACCTTTGACGGGGCTTCAAGCACATTGAAAAGGCTTCGAGAACTTTAAAAAAGCTTCAGGTTTTTTGTACATTACAGTGAAAAGACTCGTGGCACTTTAAAGAGGCTTCAATAACATTGAAGTGGCTTCAAACAGTTTGTAAAAGCTTCAAGCACATTTAAAAGATTTTAAAGTGCTTGAAAAGGTTTTAAGAACTTTGAAGAGGCTTAAAATGTTGTAGATAATGTTCAAGTGCTTTATAAAAGCTTTGAAAACTTTGACAGTGCTTCTGGTAGTCCAAAAAAGTTTCAAACACTTTAAAGCAGCTTCAGACACCTTTAATATTAAAGTGAAAACGCATTAAACACTTTTACAATGCTTTAAGAAAATTAAAGAGACCTCAAACACTTAAAAACTTCTGTAGGACTTAAAAGATTAATAGATAATAATATGAAAAAGAGTGGTCAGTCAAGTACCTACATATGTATGTACATACATTTAAATAAAATGGATTGTAGGTACCTATAAAAATATTTAACGATACTTCACGGATTTTATTTGATTCCATTGAAATTACCAACACTGATAAATCGTCCAAATAAAATTTTACATAGAACGAATTGAATAATGGCACTACTGCACTACAGATTTATATCCATACACATATAATAAATATAATTTAATATATTATAATATAATGAATGGGTAGGTGCACCTGGATCTGTAGGTACATGTATCTACCATATGTACAGATATTACCTAGATATATATTTTATGTAAAGTGCAATAATACTAAACGTGTTCGATCGATCGATTGATCGTCATATTATGGCCAAGTGGCAATAAAGACAAAATAAAGATTATATATGTACATATATATTAATATTTAAAACATTATGACTTTATAATTTTCCATTGAACCGGAGATAATACGTCGATAACACTTTTACACCTTCATGCTAGTGGAAAAACAATTAGCGTTGGTAGGCAGGTTATAATTTACCTAAGTAAAAACCAATTCAATTGTTATCATAATCATAACCTCTCTCTCAAATATATTAAGTGGACGAATTAATTCATAATGTTATTACATTATATATCTATGCAGGTATGTACATAACGTAGTTGCTTATATTATACAAAAAAAAAGGAAATTAACAGTTTCCTACAACAAAGTTTAACAAATATTTGGCTTCAGAAACATGTACAGTATGTGCGTTTTAACGTGGCACAAAATCAGACCATCAATTTAAAACCACATTGATTGATTGATTGGTCAGTAAAAATGATAACTATAGTCCATAAAATTTAAGATTCAATGCTGTCATAATACTAAAATGTATCAACGACAAAGTTTAAGTTCCTTTAATTATTGATAAATAATAGTGTAAAGTCGTTATGGATAAATTAATGCAACTCATTAATTAAAATAAAGTATTAAAACTTTAATTGTTGGTAAATATGATGTGTATCTACCTAATATGGAAAAAGGACAATTTTTATTAATTGTTAAAGGCAGTAGACTTTAGCGACAGAATTTCTGAAAAAAATAACATAAAATTTTAGAAGCAGACGAGACCTTAAATCGTGTGACATAATTAAATTGAAGGGAATTGAGTCAAATTATTTACAAGTTATATTTTAAATAAAAACGAATCAAGACTCTCGTTATTTATTATTTACAATTTTTCTCTGCTTTTAAACATACAACAACGACGTATTTCGTAAATAGATTCAGTTAAACAACACATACTTTTGAACGTTCTGCCCTTGCCTTGTTATTTATTGAATCGAATAAAAGACACACGTACATATGTACGTCGGTCGTTGATTGTTTCATACACATGCAATCTTCAATTTTATGGAGTATATTTACTTGTACGATTAATTTACTTAATGTGTGTCCAGATTTTTTATTTTAAGACAATCGTACACAAATGAGAAAAGCTCGATCCTGTAACTTTTTGACTACGTATTAAATTACTTTACAGTTAGAAATTGATGCAAGTTTGACCTAAGGATTGAGTACGTTCAACTAAAAACTAATAAAATAAAAATATTTAATGCAATTTTAGCCACTCTAAAAATTTTTATTTATTTGTATTTGTGTTCTTTTTGTGGCCGTTTAAAAAAAATCTCAGCTTGTTATGATTTATATCAGAAAAAATTGGACAGGTCGTAATAATATAAAATAGTTATTTGTACACTGATTGCAACTCGTAAATTTTTTTATTGTAGAGGTAGGTACTGTAGTAGCAAGAAAGGTATTTAAGACAAATGGATTTTTCAGCTGACTTGCCAACTCATTTTATGTCTTATAAAATTCGTGTTGTCGCTATTTTTATCAGAAAGCCACATTGCTTGCTATTCGGCGCTATTCTACGTACGTAGGTACATATATTCAATCCGAGTTTAAATCTCAACATAATAATATAATTAATATAATTGTTTTTGTGTTCTTTTACAGGAAATAGTAAAGTTCAATGGGGAAATTCATAAAATCAAGAGCGAGCCGGGGGTGAACAACTACACACTACCACCATTTACATCAGCCATTTCCTCTATCCATCTTCATGGTGCATGTAAGTATAGATATCTAATAATATCATAGATATAAGATACATAATTATTTAGGAGATAGCTAAAGATAATAAAATAGTACTATTACTCCTAACAGGTGTTATGTTTTAATTAAACGACACTGAAAATGTTTTAAAGTTGGTTTAGGTGTTTGTTCGAAACCCATTTAAGGTTAATAGTCTGCTTAAACGTGTGGTCGTAAATAGAAATTTCGTGCTGGATTTGCGTCTGGTGGCAATGGTGCAATGTCCCGAACACGAAAACCGCTCGTTTTAACACGTACCTGTGTCACAGGCTAAAAAAACACCAGAACCACATCAATAGGTACCTACACTATGTACGTACGTGCAACATGCATTCATAAAAAAAAAGCTGCTTTGCTGTTTTACAAATAGTCATTTTTTTGGTCAATGATCTACCACATCACATCACAAAAAATCTGCTCCATGAGTGCCTGGCAGGGATGACTAATCGATTGATCAGTTATCGACCACTGAGAGAAATGGCGTTTGGTGGTAGAAGGATAAAAATTAAGGTTTATATCTATGCATTTTTTAATGCCAAATCATAAAAAAATAAAACAGTTTAGTTATTTTATAAAGTAAATAATTATTTAATTAATTTACCATATCGTGAAAATTTCAATTTCCAATGTCTCATTTATAAAGAAAATATCTTTACTTTCCAATTAAAAATTGTTCACATTTTCTTTCCCCATCCATCCAGTAAGTAATATGTGTTAAATACGGCCCTGCATATTATTGATTAAATTGATCACGTAATGGTGCTTAAAAATAAAAAAATTGTGTGGTAGTAGGTACGATTTAATTTTGAAAAACGATATTTTTGTAGTAACCTAGCCATTCCGTTCTCGTCGTCGTCACTATTATACATACGAACATAATTTCCGATTTTCGAGTGGTTTCCGTCCGTCGGAACGTAAAAGTGCGTAACTAAGTGTGTAACACTGTTACACTAGACGTTTTTATATACCTAATAAGAAGAAGCGAAGGGGTCTGGAAGATAAATAGATCACTTCACTTAAGAGGAGAGAGAATCGGTTTAGAGTTTCAACACATCTGCATATTTATACTACCTACAACCTATGTATAAAATAACGTAGTACCTAATAGGAGGATAGACGACAGGTGCAAGAAAAGAATTATGTAAGTAAGAATAAACGTAGGTACGTAATCCTTTAAATAAATGCTGAAAGTTTTGATATAAAATTTAGATAAATAGGTAGGTAAGGTACCTACCAGCATATTATAGGTATTTTTAGGTGTTATTATCATCGTGAGAAGAAAAGTTATGTTTATTGTCGCTAAACTTATGAAAAGTTAACCGTGGGTCGTAGATTGTACCATTGTCAATTAATTACGGCTATAAACAAAGGTGGCAGGCAATTAGACCCGGGCGTGCTTGTCGTAATGTACATGAGCCAGTAAAAGACGTAAAAAAACTTTTTTTATTTCTTGTAATTGTAATCGGCCGTTATAAAGTTAAGAACAATTTATTATATCACGGAGAAAAACTGTAAATCAAACACGAATAAAACCGAGTGCATTACGGTCACTTTTTATTTTTCTTTTTCTATTTTCAAAACACAACATCCACCTACATACCTACCTAACTCTACTAATAACTACCTTACCATACATACTACATCTACTTGTTCCCTCGTTAGTTCGTTCGTTCGTTCGTTCATTAACAATCAATCAAATCGGTCAATTAATTAAAATTACCTATATCATGCAAATTAGACACCCTATAGACACTCGATAATTAATTAAATTAACCATAATAACTGACTTTTTGTCTGTAGATAATACAATTACGAATAAGAATTACCAATAAAAAAAAAAGTAGCGTTGTAAATAAATAAATAAATAAAATAAAATAAGAAGTTGTTGGGTTGGTTTGTTGGCATTTGTATTTTATTTGATTTAATGATTATTTCATTAAGTTATCGTTTACAGTTCAAAGGATATCGAGACCATTATTTAAGTAGTGCCTATTGTTTGGTGGGCCTCGTTATCAAATGTCAAAACAACAATTAAACAAGCTTCCTAGTAACGTATCAGAGACTTGCATAAACATTGCGAATGTAACGTGAAACTTATGAGAATACGACAACTTGATGCAGCCAGTCCGTCCGTATCTGCGAACACATAGCGAAGGTGATACCCAATCATAACCAACATACATACATCAATAATTAATAATATACATATAATCGTAAAAGTGTCGGCTTTAGCTGGTTAAGCTTAACTCTCTCTTATCAAAACAATACCACGAATATTGTAAGTTATAATGTACCTACCTACCTACAAAAATATTTCAACAATTAAAAAAAAAAAGGTCGTAAATTCCAAATAGGTAAGCTTAATTCTACAGGGTTTTTCAAGTTGTTGGGCTATTAGAAGTAGATATATGAATTAGTAGAAGGAATTCAATTCTGAAACTTGGGCTCATTTGGTTATTGTTTATGCCGCTTCTTTTAAAAATATTTTCAAGTTCGATTTACATCCGGTTATACCGGAAGTCGATACCAACTTTCTTATTTTAAATGGAATGGTATATTTTTTACGCTGAATTCGAATAAAACGTGTAATTCTAAGGTAAGTTTGATAACCAACTTGTACCTACACCTCTGTGACGATCGGTTTCTGAGTTAATTTAATTTATAGAAAAAAAAAATTTGTGATCGCAACCCAAATTATAAAAAATCATAACTTCCACAAAATACGACTTAGAGTGTTGAAATTTTCACTACGTAGTAATAGCTGAATATTAGTGCTAACGCCTTGACAAAATTGAATTAAATAATTTATACAGGGCGTTCAAAATAAAATTCTAAAATTGAAAAACTTCAAACACGAATTACTTCGTTTTTTCAAATGGCACCTACTATTTTTTATTTTTTCAATCGATTCCTTTTTTTATCCTCTTTCGATCCATATGGATACTTCCTATTTTATTTGAAAATTTGGAATAATTTTGAATTATTACTTAAAATAGGAAGTATCCATATGGATCGAAAGAGGATAAAAAAAGGAATCGATTAAAAAATAAAAAATAGTAGGTGCCATTTGAAAAAACGAAGTAATTCGTGTTTGAAGTTTTTCAATTTTAGAATTTTATTTTGAACGCCCTGTATAAATTATTTAATTCAATTTTGTCAAGGCGTTAGCACTAATATTCAGCTATTACTACGTAGTGAAAATTTCAACACTCTAAGTCGTATTTTGTGGAAGTTATGATTTTTTATAATTTGGGTTACGATCAAAATATTTTTTTCTATAAATTAAATTAACTCAGAAACCGATCGTCACAGACGTGTAGGTACAAGTTGGTTATCAAACTTACCTTAGAATTACACGTTTTATTCGAATTCAGCGTAAAAAATATACCATTCCATTTAAAATAACAAAGTACCTAGGTGTCGACTTCCGGTATAACCGGATGTAAATCGAACTTGAAAATATTTTTAAAAGAAGCGGCATAAACAATAACCAAATGAGCCCAAGTTTCACAATTGAATTCCTTCTACTAATTCATTTACTTCAAATAGCCCATCAACTTGAAAAACCCTGTATATATATTGTGACGTGTTCAGTCACGGAAAACACAATAAACAAAACAAAACAACGAATTTATTTAATTACTAAAGTTAATTTGACTACACTACGGTTATAAACAAGTCTACGCAATTTATTTCACTAAAAAGTCTATTTTCCCGCTCGCCTCTACTACAAACACTCGCTATACCATAGACACTATGACTTCTATCGCCTGTTGTTCGCCTATCGATCGCTTCGCTTCCAAACATCAGCTGTTCACTGTCAACAACTCGGTGTGTGTATAGTCTTTTCAGCCTCTTTCTAGGGAATTCTACAGCCGTCTAGTAATCCAATTGATCGTTGCTGGTGTTTTCTAGATGTTTCAGGAAAGCCGGGAAATATTCCTTATGTATTCAGGGAAGATGTTCGTTAATTATGCTCACACCAACTTAATTGGCAAGTACTCGTAACAATATGTATACATAAGTATGTACATGGAGATAATCTAATATATAAAATTCTCGTGTTACAATGTTAGTTACGAAACGGCTTGACCGATTTTTATGAAATTTTATAGGTATGCATATTCAGTAGGTCTGAGAATCGGCTACTATCTATTTTTCATACCCCTAAGTGATAAGGGTTCTCCATCCCTAACCTTTAAGCATTAAAAAATACATATAACCCTATAATTTTCATCCTTCTACCAGCAACCCTCATTTTTTAATAGTGATATTACGTAGTACTGTAATAATCTTCAACTCTCAGTCAGTGGTCGATAACTGATCAATTATTTATTATCAATCGATTAGTCATCCCCGCCAGGCGTCTACTGATGTCACTACTCATGGGGATGAGAATGAACCAAATTTTTTTATAATGTTACCTACAGTGAGTTCACATACGTTCTAAGAAGTAAAATAATGTTTTATTATCTATAAAACATTTCAGAATGATTTGGCAATGTTCAAGAATGTTTCAGAATGTTAAGAAAAGTTAGAGAATGTTTTGAATCATTATGGGATATTCAGGATAGTTCTAAATTTCAGTCCTCTATTTCGTTTTCATATTTTAATTAATTTATCGTACAAGTAGCTGCCACATCTTGAACTAATAGAATTTTCGTCTAGGGACCACTTATTATTCCTGTTCCTGCTTCTAATAAATAGTAGATAAGGCTGAAAATAACCCTTAAAAAACTGGCCCTACAAAACCTTTTTTCTATGTCTGTCACCACATCTTCGAAATTAATCAATTTATATATTTTTTTTATTTACACAGTATTCTGAATCTAATAATATAATATGTATATTTTTTGGATCATTTATCATACTGTGTATTTTATTTATTTGAAGACTTGGGAAAAAAATTAAAAATATTTTTTGTATTATCTATCACATCTGCTTTGCCACCTTCTGTGTCTATATTATAATTAATAATAATTAAAATAAATGTTGTTTTTAACCAGTCGTAAGCGGTACGAATACAAATAGTTTACATGTTCCTGTAAATATTGACAAATCATTGCTAATGATACGTACGATGATTTACATTTAGACAACCGATTGTTAGTAAACTATTCTCAGTACATAAGAGAGAAATGATGTTATTATTTACATGTTTCACTTATTCTACAACAAACGGCTAAACCTCAAATAAATTATTTATTTATTTTTATCAGTCATACCTACATCATATTTTGCTGCTGCTTTCATTAGGTATTATCTACATACATATTTTAACTTATTTATACCGTTAGTTATCATAAGCGACGGGAAAAAGAGAAATCGATGACGTTCTGACCACGTCACTGACCAATAACATCTCGTGACCTCTGATAACAGAACTTTTAATAATTAATTAATTAATTGTACAACTTATTGAAAATTTTACTATTATTTATTTAATACGTATAACAAATATCGGCATACGTAGTCACGAGATTATTGTTTATGGTAAAGCAATTTTTACAGACAGAGTGATTTTAATATAGGACATATAGGGCAAATTTAAGGGACGCAATTGCTCACCTTCCGCGTCCACTGCCTTATTACAACTGACGAGGAAGTGAGTGTTTCGCATGCATGAATATTTTTACAAAAAAAAAAAAAAACTGACTAACACCAAAGTATTTATTGTTAAATTTAATTTATTTGTTACGTAGTATTTTGTTTTATACCTAGTAGTAGTAGTAGTAGTAGTTATTTGTTATCGAACCGGTCGCGTCCCGGACACCACGTTATTATTAAATAAATAATATCGAAATATATAAAATTAATAATGTTGTACACGCGCACGATCGTCCTCGGAGACGAGAGCAAAGTGACCCCATTGGCGCCAAGGATAATGGCTTATCAAACGCTTTCAAAACTTGCGTGTGAATAAGACCGTAGTAGTACGTAAACATACATATTTTTTTATTTTAAAAATAATAAACAACAAGCAGCAGCTGACATTATATATATGTATATTATTAATAATCGTTTATCTTAATTATTAATAATGTACTTATGCATAATGAATGATATAATGATTGTGAATAATATATTATGTATTTGCAAATTTGTCTTTTTAACAGCAACAAATTAATAAATAATATGTGCTCGTAATTGGAGGCTAATAAACAATTTTATTGATGCTGCTGAAGATTCTACCAGCTACCAGTTAAAATTCATCCAATTATAAAAAGAAAACTACTTTAGGTATCTATTAGGCCTTGTTAGAATCAGAATTACATGCAATCAGGACCGGACTTAACACTAAAGAGGCCAAAGGGCGAGAACATATTGTTACGAGTACTTGCCAATTAAGTTGGTGTGAACATAATTAATGAACATCTTCCCTGATTACATAAGGAATATTCTCGGCTTTCCTGATACATCTAGAAAACACCAGCAAAGATCAATGGGAAAACAATTGAATTACTAGACGGCTGTAGAATACCCTAGAAAAAGGCTGAGAAGACTATAAAAGCGGACGAGACACTCACACCGAGTCAGTTGACAGTTTACAGTAACAGCTGATGCAAAGCGATCGATAGGCGATACAGGCGAACCATAGAGGCGATAGTGTTCATAGAGAGCGATAAATAGTGTCTACCGGAACGGCGATTAAAAAGAAAATAAATTGTGCGGACTTGTTTATAACTGTAGTGTAGTCAAATTAATTTTAGTAATTAAATAAACTCGTTGTTTTGTTTTGTTAATTGTGTTTTCTGTGACCGAACACGTCACAATATAAAGTGAAGATTTAAATTTCAATATCGTTTTGGTCTCAAATTTTTTCACATCTTCGTCATCATCATACGAGTAGGTAAATTTAAAATATGCAGGGCCGGACTGGGAACAAATAAGTAATTTTAGTTATATAAATTTGAATCGAGGAAAATACCAATTTCCTACCTCCTCATTTATTTCTCGACAGTTCTGACGACTGTAAATTTTGCCTTGTCATAGTAGTAAAAAGAAAAAGAAATATTTGAACATAATTAATTAGCCCCCTCACCCCCAAATGCCCTTATTTAAAAATCTGATCGTATAATGGTACCTTTTAGAAATAGAAGAGAACAGCAGCAAATATGTACCTGGGTAGGTACTCCATAACGTAACGAGAAATAACTACAACTAGAAGTGGAAAAGTATGTAAGTAAGTGAGTGGAAGAAATAAAATTCATCGGGCAGCGTACACCTGCGTTTAATAAACGTGTAATTGTTGTGTGTAGAATCTCTTATTATCCACCGAAGCTTGCTGTGTAGTGTAGTGTAGTGTAGTGTACTAGGTACCTACTGTAGAGCTTGTTCGATCGAGGGATTATTTAGACGCTGTAAAATTGGCCGTTCGGTTAATCAAGTTCGCTGATTAATTGGTTTACGTGTAATGAACAACCTAACCATGGATAATCTGACATCAAATGCACCAGGGGATAATATAATACATTACATGCCGAACATGTACATACAATTTCCATTTCCTCTGCATTGTTTCAAACGTCAGAAGAAATTGAATGGAAAAACGAAAAAAGGAAAACGACCAAGTAATCGATAATAATCGGCATAAAATGTTGTTCTTACGTTCCTAAACTTGTGATATAATAAAACAACAACCACAACTAACAATAATAATAACAACAATAAGCTCGATATGTATGTATGTATGTATGTACGTATTACGAAACAAATCCACTTTTGGGGATAGATGGATTACCAAAAACGACTAATTGTAACTGGTCGGTTGGTTTGTTTAGATTTTTAGTAGAAAGGTACCTACTGGTGCAAAAACATGTGGTATTATAAGAGATAAGGAAAAAGATGAATGACCAAAGATACGTTCAATAATGTAGAAGAAATGAGGACAATTTTAAACAATAAGTCGTCTAAATGGAATCAGTATGTGTGGGAAGTCCTACATAGGTACGTTTGTCGAAGAAAATAAGTTTTCAGCAAAATCACCAAAGGACTGAACTAACAATGAGTAATTAAATTCAATAGGTCTTAAAAAAAAAAAAAAAAAACTTTGTAAGAAATTGTAGTTCATACCGATTCGTCCGTTTTTTTTTTTTATTTGTTTGAACCAATGGCTGACTGAATGTTCCAAAAACTGGAAATAATGTCCAAAATATCCTCGAACGTTTTAATTTGGACACAATTCTTTGGTGGAAATGGTCTGATGTTGATTCTGGATTCTTACACAATAAATCTAAACGGTTCGTCGTATCCAATCCATTTGTGGGGTTTTGATTTCGAAATAAAGTTGCAGATTGTTGTGCAAAGTTCAAAACGCGTGTGATACCTTTCTCGTTTATGGTTTAGCTTATGTGGCGTGCTTTGGGGGAAGATCGATAATTCCACGTGTTGCGTTACTGTTACTTATCGCCAAAAATGGTAGTGTGTTGTCGAAAGTGTTCGTGTTGTTTTCATAATATTGCTATGAACAATAAATAAATGTATCTATACGAAAGGGGGCAAAAGTTTTTCGATTTTCCAGAAACATTTTTGACCGTTTCTATTTCGACTCCTTCTTTTTGTATTTATTGTAAGTAAGTATGTCATGTGTGTTGTAAATAAATAAATAAATAAATAAATAAATATAAATAAATGTACATTATATAGGGCTTTTCAAGTTGATGGGCTATTAGAAGTACTATATGAATAAGTAGAAGGAATTAAATTCTGAAACTTGGGCTCATTTGGTTATTGTTTATGCCGCTTCTTTTAAAAATATTTTCAAGTTCGATTTACATCCGGTTATACCGGAAGTCGATACCAACTTTCTTATTTTAAATGGAATGGTATATTTTTTAAAAAACCTGTAATTCTAAGGTAAGTTTGATAACCAACTTGTACCTACACCTCTGTGACGATCGGTTTCTGAGTTAAATTGATTTATAGAAAAAAATATTTTGATTGTAACCCAAATTATAAAAAATCATAACTTCCACAAAATACGACTTAGAGTGTTGAAATTTTTACTACGTAGTAATAGCTGAATATTAGTGCTAACGCCTTGACAAAATTGAATTAAATAATTTATACAGGGCGTTCAAAATAAAATTCTAAAATTGAAAAACTTCAAACACTAATTACTTCGTTTTTTCAAATAGCACCTACTATTTTTTATTTTTTCAATCGATTCCTTTTTTTATCCTCTCGATCCATATGGATACTTCCTATTTTAAGTAATAATTCAAAATTATTCCAAAATTTTCAAATAAAATAGGAAGTATCCATATGGATCGAAAGAGGATAAAAAAAGGAATCGATTGAAAAAATAAAAAATAGTAGGTGCTATTTGAAAAAACGAAGTAATTCGTGTTTGAAGTTTTTCAATTTTAGAATTTTATTTTGAACGCCCTGTATAAATTATTTAATTCAATTTTGTCAAGGCGTTAGCACTAATATTCAGCTATTACTAGTAAAAATTTCAACACTCTAAGTCGTATTTTGTGGAAGTTATGATTTTTTATAATGTCCGTTGCTATAAATTTAAAATTAAAACTCAGAAACCGATCGTCACAGAGGTGTAGGTACAAGTTGGTTATCAAACTTACCTTAGAATTACACGTTTTATTCGAATTCAGCGTAAAAAATATACCATTCCATTTAAAATAACAAAGTACCTAGGTGTCGACTTCCGGTATAACCGGATGTAAATCGAACTTGAAAATATTTTTAAAAGAAGCGCCATAAACAATAACCAAATGAGCCCAAATTTCAGAATCGAATTCCTTCTACTAATTCATATACTACTTCTAATAGCCCATCAACTTGAAAAACCCTGTATACTTAATTACGTATGTGTTAAGAAACTGCAAGATCCGTGATAAATTTTAACATAACGGGAAGGCCATATATATAAATATATAATAAGGAGGTTAGATAATGTACGTCGTAGGGGTTATCGCGCTCGGGTTCCTCTAGTGTTTCAAGTCGCTAAAATAAATGTACCGTACCGTACCGATCAAGCAATACAACAGCAAACTGATGTTGCTTTCGGGTTTAAACAAAACGGGGGTGCCGTACCGCGTTACTTACTTACTTACTTACTTACGTAATACCTACCCTCCGGCCAGTTTCACCAATTAGAACTGACGACGTCTCTAAACAATGATAAGTATCGCCTCCAGTCGAAATTTGATACGTACTCTTCTACTTATGTACATAGGTACCTATATAAAATACAATTAGTAGATATCTATCTATCTATACGTAGCTAACTAATAACAAGAAAACAAAATTAAATTAAACCGATCGAGGAGCGAGAAAGTGAAAAAATACGAATCAAATAATTAAAAATGTATCGATCGATCATCATTGATATCTAGAATTAACAAAAACTCACTAAATTTAATCAGCTAAATAATTAGGTAGAGAACAACTTCGATAAAATACATAAAATACGTCACACTAAAATTAGCTTTTTTTGACCCCTGAGATTTTCTGTACGTCACAAAAACTAAACCCTCCCCTGACCATGATAAATTTTGATTGGTAATACACAAAATTTGATAGTGAAAAATATTTATTTTATTTTCATAATAAAATTTAAATAAACTAATAAAACAAATAAAATTTCTATTTATCAGAAGTCCAAGGATTCTGTAAAAAATTCAGTAAAATTTTTGCCGTAGAACCCCCGTCACCCCTTGTCACACTCCTCCCCCCACTGTATGCGAACGTATTTTATGAATGGCCCCTAACTCAAATGTCAATGTCAAATTTATTACTTAGATGTATCTTACATGAAAGAAAGAGAGAGAGAGAGAGTTAGGGTACGACCACAAAATCTTACAGAAAGAGGTGATCCAGGGCCGTACTGGCCATACAGCCAGCCGGGTACCCTAACCTTACGACCTACATGTAAAATAATTCATTGATACTCAAGAGAATTTAAACAGAAATGGAGACCGGGCAGATCGAAATAATTAGAAAAATACGTCACGTAATTAATGGATATCTAAATCTTATTGTTAGTATTAGCAGTATAAAGGATTTTGACCTTAAATGAACTTGCTGCTTAGTGCTTACATTAGATTACAATAGTTCGAAGTCAGAACGAAAGCTCCTGTTCGTAGGTACTAACGAAAGAAATCAACCAACACCTGACAAAACGTTAGTTGGGTTGCTTTCGCCGCCTACTAACTGTACTGTCTGTCAATCCGAAACACACATTACCATATCACACGACCACTAACTCGCTTGCTTGTTTTTGCATATTGCACACTATACAAATAAGTATACACTCACTTCTACATAATATGTACAACTATAGCCATTATAATTACATGTATGTAATACATACATAGGTAGGTACTTTATTAACCGTTGATCTCTTTTTTTTTTTCTTTTGTAATGTATATTAGGTACTAGACATGCACGGTAGCAACACCTGATGATGATTTCTGATTGCAAGCTAATGGAAACAAGAACGAAATTCTTCTTAAAAACGTTGCTCATTTATTTCCATATGTAGTTACTTATCGTTACCTAGACATATTTTCTGATAGTACCTAATCATCATGATGTTTGTGCAAGTTGATTGAATATCTAAAAATATGTGTATGTTGTATATTATTGTATAGTTTATAAAATTTAAGATTGCATCTGTGTAAAAAAATCAACGACCTGTCTTTCCCTTTTCCCTTTTAAATTGTTCGTTTTAATAAATCGATAGTATGGAAAAAGGATAGAACCACAAAAATAAAAGTCTGTGTTGTGTAACTGATTGTGAATTAATTTAGGAAATATGTACGTCGTTGATGATATGTCTAAAAACAAAAACAAACTGTAAATAGTAACGAGAGTTATTAATTCAATTTTATTTAAAACTAATACGAGCTATTTTTTTTTTTTTTATTTTAATATTTTAGTGGCTAAAATTCGATTTAATATTTGTTTATGTATGTACTCATTGTATTAGAAAAAGGTAATCAAGAAATCAAATCTAAAAATCCTTGCACTGATTTCTAATTGAAAACCAATCTAATCAAAAAGTTACAGGATCAGAATCGATCCTTCCTTATTTGTATTTTTTTTTGCTGAGTGTAACAAGGGGCGACGGGGGGTTTACGGCAACGTGACGTTCGCCGTTGATCAAAAAATTTTACTGAATTTTTACAGAATCCTTGCATGGACTTCTGATAAATAGAAATATTATTTATTTATTTGTTCATTATAAAAGATATTTATTAATTTATTTAAATTTTATTACATATGAAAATAAAATAAATATTTTTCACTATCAAAATTTATAAATAATATTCTCGAGCCTAAATAATTTTGAGGTGATTACTTCTCATTTTTCTGTCCAGATTTATGTGTACAACTTTAAGGGTACCTAAAGGATGTAAGGGATACAGAATTAAAGCTAGATATTTTTTTTTTTTGCTTTCCCTAATATTCCAGATATTTAATTTTCTGTGCGGACTTCTGGGGATTCCCGGAGTTTCTTATTAAAAAAAAAAGAGAGGGTAAAATGTCTGTCAATCTCTCACGTCAGTTTTCTTTCTGTTCCAGTTGTTGTTGTTGTTGTGTATATAAAATAAACCAGGCTTACGTTGCTATGGCAACCGAAACGAACAATTTGTCGGACCGTTGATTTTGATTTACTAGAACGGTATCAAATTAGCTACTTATTCCGTAAAATTGAAAGATAAATCAGAAAATGGGACACTTTATTGTGCTAACTTGCATGCAGGCAATTAAAAAGCAACAAGTTACTAAGGTACCTACCTACCTATACATTCAGCTGTGGTGCTGCTGCTAGGACTACACGAGCGCCGAGCCACAGCCTTCGAGTAAAATATCTTTCTGTTGTAGGTACCTGTATGCATGTATATTTACCGGACGCCAACGTTTATATAAAAAAAAAAAAAAAATCGGTCGAAAATTTAAGAAATCCAATCGAAAACTTAACACCACCAGTAAAAGAATCGTCTAAATCACGTCCCTGTATTAATATATAGGAACTAACTAATTGTAGTGTAGATGGGACTGAAATGGTTAGAAACAACCAGAAGAAATATACCTATTTATAAGACGTTCATTCAGATCCTCATTGATTGGTCAGTAAAAATGACTATAGTCCATAAAATTTAAGATAACATCCAGTCAACGATTTTAGAGTCAATAAATAAAGTTTCAATTTCTACAAAATTATTAGGTATTATTTGATACATACACACGCTATTAGAAGTATATATATGAATTAGTAGAATGAATTCAATTCTGAAACTTGGGCTCATTTGGTTATTGTTTATGCCGCTTCTTTTAAAAATATTTTCAAGTTCGATTTACATCCGGTTATACCGGAAGTCGATACCAACTTTCTTATTTTAAATGGAATGCTATATTTTTTTTAGGCTGAATTCGAATAAAACGTGTAATTCTAAGGTAAGTTTGATAACCAACTTGTACCTACACGTCTGTGACGATCGGTTTCTGAGTTAATTTAATTTATAGAAAAAAATATTTTGATCGTAACCCAAATTATAAAAAATCATAACTTCCACAAAATATGACTTAGAGTGTTGAAATTTTTACTAGTAATAGCTGAATATTAGTGCTAACGCCTTGACAAAATTGAATTAAATAATTTATACAGGGCGTTCAAAATAAAATTCTAAAATTGAAAAATTTCAAACACGAATTACTTCGTTTTTTCAAATGGCACCTACTATTTTTAATTTTTTCAAACGATTCCTTTTTTTTATCCTCTTTCGATCTGTATGGATACTTCCTATTTTATTTGAAAATTTTGGAATAATTTTGAATTATTACTTAAAATAGGAAGTATCCATATGGATCGAAAGAGGATAAAAAAAGGAATCGATTGAAAAAATAAAAAATAGTAGGTGCCATTTAAAAAAACGAAGTAATTCGTGTTTGAAGTTTTTCAATTTTAGAATTTTATTTTGAACGCCCTGTATAAATTATTTAATTCAATTTTGTCAAGGCGTTAGCACTAATATTCAGCTATTACTAGTAAAAATTTCAACACTCTAAGTCGTATTTTGTGGAAGTTATGATTTTTTATAATTTGGGTTACGATCAAAATATTTTTTTCTATAAATTAAATTAACTCAGAAACCGATCGTCACAGAGGTGTAGGTACAAGTTGGTTATCAAACTTACCTTAGAATTACACGTTTTATTCGAATTCAGCGTGAAAAATATACCATTCCATTTAAAATAAGAAAGTTGGTATCGACTTCCGGTATAACCGGATGTAAATCGAACTTGAAAATATTTTTAAAAGAAGCGGCATAAACAATAACCAAATGAGCCCAAGTTTCAGAATTGAATTCCTTCTACTAATTCATATACTTCTAATAGCCCATCAACTTGAAAAACCCTGTATATGTGATAAACAGAAATAGGAACAAATAGGGGTTGGTTTGGTAGCCAATTTTTCTTTTAACAACCAGGTAGGTAGGTACCTACTGTAGTACACTAAGAGACGTGTCGATTATGATTAAATCTTCTTTAATGTATGTTGTACGTTTTACGATAAGTAGCTGTGTACGTGGTGTAGTAAATACCTAGTACAGGTGGTCTTGAAATTGAATTCCCGATTTTTTATTCTTTAAACAGTAGCAATTATTGTTAGTCTACTTATAATTCTGCACTCTCTCTCTCTCTCTCGAGTCGAGTCTCGACCCACAACGTACGTTATCGTTTCGAGAATCGCTTTACAACGTTATTATTACAACGACGTGGCAAAACAATGAGTGTCCGCATTACCGAACGTATTTACTATATAATTGCATTGCACACTAGTCGTAATTGTTCGATAGATTAATTAATTGGCCGGTCTCGACCCCCGCGCACGCCACCCCCTCACCTCCCTTCTTCCTCCTTACCGGAGGGTTTTACGCTTTGACGCGAATGTCATCGATTACCGTTTCGTTTTTGCCTGCTGCTGCCTTGCATTATTATTAGGTGTATGTATGTATGTATGTATGTATGTTTGTGCCTACCCACCACCTTCACTTATTTAACTTAACGGTCCGAGAACGAAGAAAGAGGGCCGCGTAGGGCGAACAAAATAATTACCTCTTCATGTGGGCGTGACATACGAACTCACCCATACATACAATAGGCCTACCAATACCTACATAGGTACATACATATCTACCTGTATTTCTTGCATACGTATTGTAGTATGTGCGTGCTGGTTTAGCTTAATTAATTTATTTCCCAATAATAAATAATATAGGTACCAAAATGAGTAGATAATCATAAATATTTATATCATAAAATATGTCACGCTTTTTTTGACCCCCTCTCCACAATTGTTACATCTTGTCACACTCAGTAACACACCTCCCCCGCCCCCTTTGTATGCGAACGTATTTTGTGGACGACCCCTAAGTAGAAAACTATTTTCTGTATTTTTTTCAAAATTTTAGTTTCAATAGTTAGGTAATAAGGGAGGGAATGGGTCAATTTTCGTCTATTTTCTTAAATAATTTTAAAACTATTTATTTTAAAATTATAAAAAAAAAAATATAATTGACACCGTCACAAGAAGCCCTTTCATTTGATATGTCACACCGTGTAGTTTGCAACAACTATTTTTTTATTATTTTCCAACTTCCCCCCTCCTAAAGTGATGTCATATTAAAATTCGTCTGTTCACATTACACAGGACTTGATCAAAATTTGTACCAATAAATTTCAATTCAATTTGGAAATTTTAACACCGGAATCGTGAAGATTAATCTACTTTTCGAATTTTGTCATTAAAAAAACAAAAATAACGCTTAATTATTTGTGTATGGCTCAGCCAAATTGTTAAGTACACAATTGGTTATGGTAAAGACAGACAGACACACCCACCCATTGGTCACCATTGCCTCCTCCAAACGAGTTTTACCAGATAGGTGACCGACTGTGTGGAACGAAAGAAAGGTAGACACGCATAAATAAAGAGCAGGTATTATATCCATCCAATGGATGGACTTTTATCTTTTAGCGGCCATACGTAAATTACCTCACACAAAGTTTACAGTCTTTGTCACCCCCCACAGACGTGACGTTACATATACTTATATTTTATACGCCCCAAATACTTAATACTAACTAATACCTAGTTGTGTGTATAGTATCAATTTGTTTGTTTCAGCAAATTCCCCGTCGCTGGTCGTAACCAATTCCACCTCCCCGGTAATCCCGAGTTCGACGTCCGTCACGAGTTACAATTCGTCATCGACATCGTCATCGGTCACGACGCAGCACAGCACGGACTCCTCGACGGACCCGACGGAAAAAAAAGACAGGAGCATAACGTCAGGGGGGGACAACACCCACAACCAGTCACCGCAACCATCATCGAGCAGCACCGAAACGAAACCCCCTTATTCCTATGTCGCGCTCATAGCCATGGCAATCCAGTCTTCGGAAATGAAACGTGCAACCCTATCCGAAATCTACGGCTATATCACCTCGAACTTCGCATACTTCAGGGAATGCAAAAAGGGTTGGCAGAACAGCATCCGTCACAACCTTTCGTTGAACGAATGTTTTATAAAAGTGCCCCGCGAGGGGGGCGGCGAACGTAAAGGCAATTATTGGACATTAGATCCGCTTTACGAGGACATGTTCGAGAACGGCAACTACAGAAGACGACGAAGGATGAAAAGGCCCGCGACCTATCGTTCCCACCCCTACGCCAATTCCAAAATCATGTACGACAATTCCCGTAGCCTCCATCAGTTGCCGCGAAATATCGAGATGTTTCCACCGCCGAGCGTCTACGCCACCCATTACGATCCGACGTCTTGGTTTCCGCAATCGGCCCAATTGACCCTGCCCAGCTGCCAGTCCCAGTTGGGTCTGCAGAATTGCGCTGCCGCCGGACCGTCTTCTTACACCCAGCAGCCCTATCCGACCTCCACGTCCGTGTCGGCTGCCGCGGCCGCCTTCTCCTCCGCAGTACAACGGTATACCACCCCATATTGGAGCCACGAGAGCGGATACTCCAGTTCCCACGATTCACCCCCATCCGATCGCCAGTATCTGTTCTAGTGACAGACATTAAGCCAGCTAGAAGGAGCCACCCACCCACCACCTTAAATAACAACAACGTTAGGAGTAAAAGAGATGGAAATTTCGGTTACGTTTTTGTGAAACATTTGTTTAAATAATTAAATAAAGTAAAGTAAAAGTAAATCCTTTGAAACATTAAAAATCTTTCACTTTATTTTATTTAATTAACTTTAGTAGTGTTTGTTGATCATGATAGATACTTAATTAAATAGTTTAATACATAATTGTGATTATGGCTCTTTCGATTCTCTCAAAACAAAAAAAGACTATTACATATAATATATACTTAAAAAAAAAATCATTTTCTTTTTGTTTTTCTTTTATTATCATTATTATTATTATTTGACGTTCGTTACGTGCTTGGTGTTGTCAGTTGTCAGTTGTCATCCAATTCAATTAATTCATTGCGATGTTGTTTGTTGTCTGACGAGCTCTCTACATGCACATGCCTTTATTTAAATAAATAAGTGTATTTATTATGTGCACCATATGATTTTATTATTATTAGTTAGTTGTAAATAAATAACGATTACATTAAGGGTGTTTTTCCAGTTCTAAAAGTGAAAAACAACTCTTTTGTGGTGGCCCTTTTCATCCTTCCTACAGAACATTTCCATATTTACATTTTTCAGTGAATATACATATATATATATATATATATATATTTTTTTGAAATTATAACAAAAACAAAAAACAGCCACCCACCCGCCACGTAACGATACGATACGATTAATATTTATTTAATAAAAAATAATAAATAGAAATGCTTTTCTTGGCACCCCAGCGCGGCGATCATCGTAACTAAACAACTACCTACTACTATAAAATATTTTTATTCGTTGCGTTATATATCTACTTATTGTACAGTACCTAATTAATACCTATACCTAGAGATGATACTACTTATGCCTTTGATAAATGTTATTGTAATAAGCTTTATGAGTAAATTAATTTGTCTTTGTTTTTTGTTCTTCATTAATTAATTATTATTTTTCTGCAGTAGTTGTCGATATAAATTATAAATTATTAAATAATAAATGTGCCAAGTAAAACTTTATTATTGTTTAAACTTTTTAATTCCGTCCGTACTTTTGATGTGAGAACATGTCTGTTATTATGTACCATGTATTTATATGTTGTAAATTAAAAAAAATACAATAATACAATAAATTTCGACTATTTTATAAAAAAATATCAGCAGAAATATATATATTATTATACTGTTGAAATGCTTTGGTATGAACGAATACATAATAGTTTAAGAGGTCAGTATTAAGAAAGTAAGAATACAGTAAAGAAGCGAGTCAGAGTGAGGGTTAGGGTGGTGTAGCGGGTGACCGCTATCACTCACCCTAAAGTCCCTGCTATTTGCTACATCCCAAAGTGTAAATAAACTATTTAGGCAAGTACATATGTGGTAACTAATATTATCTACCTATATATATATATTGTTGTAATCATGTATGTATGTAGTAAATCTTTAAAATACTTGATACAAAATTCGCTCTTCTGTATGACATTATGCAAATCATCATTATATATGTGTACGTGTGTGTATATTGTGTCTTCAAAGTTGTTAAATTGTTAACGAGCGGATTGTTTTGACAGAGTATTCAAAAACAATTTCGTCCATTTAAAAATTATATTTACGGTACGATAATACTGTTTGTTGTAACTTTCGGCTTCCGTTTACTAAACATCAAGATTCTAAATGACACTTTTCAAAATATCAGCAGTAAGCACTTTATGTGTGCCATTATACGCGTGTTTTCGTTTTGGTAACATCTGTGTAGTGGTTTCTTTATGTTTCCGATTCACACCAACTTAAGTACCTGCCTACCTACCTACCGCAACTCTTTTTTTATATATTATTCAAATAAAATAAATATATATAAGTAAAAGGGGGTGGAAAACTGTTCAGTTGTTAATTAGTAGATAAATATTCCGTTTTTTGGGTTTTAATTGGGACTCTCTCGGGCCACGAAAAATTACCAAAAACGACCCAAAAATAAAATCAAATTAATTACACACACGCCGGCCGGGCAGCATATTCTCTACGTTCTACGTTCTAAATCCTGCTGTTTGAAGACAGCTCGAATAAATCCGTTTCCCGTGTAACAATTTATTATGCAGGCGGATTAATTGGACACTTTGTACAATATTTAGACGACAAAAAAACAACCGAATACCTTCATATTTAAATTAAGAACGCCCTAATAATAATTACCTACACTCGTAGAAAATTGTTGATTTTATTAACAGGTACAAGCGAACTTCGGTAACTCGAATCACCACAACTTCTACTTATTGCATAATTGTACATAGGTGTACACACGTCTATGTTTCGGTCACCGAAATTAATTAGGGGCTGTTTATAAAATACTACCACTTTTTCTAATAACTCTAACTCTTCATTTCGCCTTATCAAAAACCGGCCTTAGGCCTTAATTAATTTATAATTATGGTAGGTACATTTGTTTTTGATATCTAACAATAGATATATGTAAAAATAATGTTGGCGTCCGTCGCGGCGGGCGTCGTCGTCGTCGTCGTGATTAAAGAGACGTGTCGAGTGTTAATAAAGCGAAGACAGGCGGTTCCCGAGGGATTACCCAGGAATGCAAGAGGAGAGAACGCGGTGGCTCTTCGAAAATGTGGAAATAGCATCATCGTTTCTCGTCCCGTGGTGGTTTCGTTCTTCTCTTCTCCCTATACTAACAGCTGACGCACAGGCAGGCACACACGACGACAAAGATGAACAGTCGACAGCTGAAAATCAAACAAACTACACACTCACGTCACTCTCACTCATCTTAAAAACCGACCTACCGACGAATTAAGTATCCACAACAACTACTAATTTAACAAAAATAAATTATAATCTTATATCTATATCGTTTATGATAGTTACTAGATATAATAGTTGGCATTGTAAAAATTCAAAAATACGTATTGTAGAGCAGCACCTGTCTCTCTGTCATTAATTATTTTTTATGTAACATCATTAAGTCCATCATCGTCAACAATAAGAAATCGTTCTGTTATCGTACATGACGAATTAAGTAACTATGGGGAAGGATTATTATAAAATTCTCGGTTTGTCTAGAAACGCTACGGACGACGACATCAAGAAAGCTTACAGGAAGCTAGCGTTAAAGTACCATCCCGACAAGAACAAAGCGTCGGGGGCCGAAGAACGATTCAAAGAAATTGCCGAAGCCTACGAGGTGTTATCAGACGGGAACAAACGAGACGTGTACGATAAATATGGGGAAGAAGGGCTCAAAGGCGGTATTAATCCTGAAACGTCCAATTCAGGAACATTCAGGTGACAATTTAATGTTGTTGAATCATTAGTTAAAAGAGATTTTATAGTCCCTCCCTAAATTTAGGTACACGTTCCATGGGGATCCCCGAGCGACGTTCGCCCAGTTCTTCGGCAGCGCCAACCCCTTCGAAGCCTTCTTCGACATCGGTAACCACAGTCACAATCCTTTCACGTTTGACGATGATACTGATAACGAGGACGACCCGTTCTTCTCAGTTTTCGGTTTGAATAATAATACGAAGACGAAGGTCTTCCGCACACCACGGGACAACAAACCCAACCAGGATCCGCCCCTGGAAAAGGATCTTTTTGTAACGTTAGAAGAAGTATCTACCGGGTGTACGAAACGCATGAAAATATCGAAAAAGGTGCTCAAGGACGACGGATCGACGTCACGGGAAGAGAAAATAGTCACCATAAATGTAAAGGCTGGCTGGAAGGCTGGGACGAAAATAATATTCCCGAAGGAGGGAGACCAGGAACCCGGCAGGATTCCTGCAGACATAATATTCGTTATAAAAGACAAACCGCACGATTTGTTTAAAAGGGAGGGCAGTGATATTAAATACACGGTCACCGTGACGCTAAGACAGGCCCTTTGCGGTTTCAAAACTGATATACCGACACTTTCGGGGCGCATTCTTTCCCTACAAACCTACGATCAAGTAATCAAACCGAATTCTGTTAAAAGATTTTCCGGACACGGATTACCTCTTATCAAAGAACCGTCCAAGAGGGGCGACCTCATTGTTAATTTTGACGTTATATTTCCCGAACATCTTAGCGACAGTACCAAACAGATACTTTATGATGTTTTGCCAGACAATTATTCTCGTAAATCGTAACGTAACGACGACTCTACAATATTATTAATTTTTCCGAAGTTTAAAGTTTGTTACAAAATATACATTAGATAGATGGATGATTAATAATAACAACGAAATGTTCGATATTTATTATGTGAAATGTAAATTGAATTTAATTATTGAATTAGTTGTTCCTTATTATTATTTTTGGTATATAAGACCCAAAATAAATTTTATTCTGATTAATATGTTTGAAAGTCAAAATAAGAAAATTTCTGGCTGTCACTTACCTAAAGGTATTTAGTAGGTAAGCGTCAAACAGTAAAGCAAAGAAAAGTTACGATGACGTCTAAATTTAGTTCATGAATTATAAGTGCATCGCCTTCTTTTTGTATAAAGATTTGCGGTCAGTTTCGAAATGAACAGAAAAACATTGAATCGATGAAAATATTGCAGAATGCATCTTCATTTCTAGTAGAAAAAAAAAGTAATATGGTCAATTTTTTCGTCTATTTTTTTAAACAACTATTTTAAAATTACAAAAAATATATAATTTTAAGACCCTCACAACAAGCTCTTTCATTTGATATGTCACACGGTGCAATTTACAATTATTCTAATTTCCCAACTTGCCCCCTCCCCCAAAAGTGCCCCCCCCTATTTCCCATTACACGTCCGTCTTTGAATCACAGACATCGATTAAATTTCAACTTAATCGGTCCAGTAAGTTGATTTGGAGCAAATTAGCCTTGACAGATACACAAGTGATCCTAGATCCTACAAGGGTTCAGTTTTTTTTTAAAAAAAGAAACATTAAATCGAAAAAAGTATTGTAAAATTCATCTTCTTTTCTAATGAATTTGTTGGTGTACCTACCTACACAAATTATAATTTTTTTTTCGAAAGCCACTTTAAATTATTGGCACACAATTAACAAACGCCCTGTATATCCTTATTTCCATCTGATTATCGATAATTTGTATGTAAGCTTTGAAACATTTGAAACAAACTATAAACAAATGTTTTTGTTTTTTTGGAAGTTTTGTTTATTATTATAAGACAGTCAATGTTTTTTGCTTTGCTGTATGTTGTAAATTCCCATTTATTTGTATACAATAAATAATAAGTGGATGTTGATAGAGTTATAATAAAATTTTGAAAACAATAACCGTCGATTTTCTGACAATTTATCGTTGTCGTCGCCCTGTAAATTTCGTTCTAGTCCCGTCACATACCGCAGCTAAACAACAGATTAAGCCGGTAATTAATAGACCGTCATTTACTGAGGCAACAATTTGTAAGCAGTTAAGGGGCCGCTTTTTTCATCGTAAATCTGTCTTTTATTGGACGCGTACTAGAACGTCCGTCTATTTCGTTTTAACGGTAATTGAGTGTTTTTAAAAATACAAATATACCTACAAACATTTTAAGCACGCCTTAAGGCTTTCACAACGACATGAGTTAAAGGCTTTATTTCGGTTCCCTAAGCGCATTTATTTTTATCTACGTACACCTTTATTACCGCAGTCACACGCCTATTAAACAATTTCACAAATGGACTTTTTTCGTGACAAAAGTAAAACTTATTTTATTGTTTTTAAAATAAAAATTTCAAGATCTTAATTTAAGTCAAAAAATGTTCAAAAAACTATGATTAGTATGTATCTATTATTATCATTACGTATTAAAAATATTTTTTGTATTAAAAGTTGCAACTATAAACAAAAACCTTTGAATTATTTTTTCCCCTAAGATTGGTACTTGCGCGCCATCACTCGGCGAAACGTAAAATTAATGAGTTTAGCATTTCCTATCACAGCGCCATCTTCCGAGTAAAGATATAAAAATAGCGTACTCGATTACTAAGTTAACCTGCAGAGGGCGCTACCACCTGGACATGTAAAATATTAAAACATTTCAAATAAAATTTCAATTTGAAGCTTTTTACATGATTAACATGTAAAAATGGCAGCAAAAACAAATGCCGGCCGTTATCCCACAGCTTTCAAAATGGCTCGTAACCCTGTAAAAAAGAATATAAAAATCCTACCTTTCACGACGCTGACGAACTTCTTCCTCGATTAAAACCTGCTACGTACCATCGAGAGACGAAAATACTTCAAATAAATCCCGTCTTCATGTCCATCACTTGCACCAAATTAATTAAAACACTTTACGTTAAAGAGGGCAACATTTTATTAAAACACAACCACCACTTGCAACCACTCGCGATGAAATAAACAAATTGCGGTACCGAAGTTGTTGTTGCCCAACTTTGGAACGGTAAGGGCAGGGGTAGGCGTAGGAATTTAAAATATTTTAATCAAAGAAGATAATAAATGACCTTAAATCAGGGTTAATGTTAAATAATTACAGTTGATAATGTAAATGTGCAATATTAGTTTAAATTTTCCTAAATTATTTAACTTATTTTATAAAATGTTAAGGTACTACTTTTTACTACAAACACTGTTTATTTTTCACAAAAATAATGAATTAAGCAAAATATTGTACCAGATTTTGTTGTATTAAATAGTAAAACTTATTTTATAGGTATAATAAACATCTTTTTTGAAAAAACTTGTAATTATTATAAGTATTTGCTGATAACCTCATATTTTCAATTGTTGTAAAGTTAAAAGAAAAATTATATTCTGACTTTAATAAATCGCTATTTACCTGACAATAGGTCATTATTTCAATACTATATACAAATTTTTAAACAAAGGACATTTAAAATAGTAAATTTTGCATCAAATATTGATGTTTCGATAAAGCTGCAGGTATCTCTATCAAATATGCAATAAATGTAAATAATCTTGACTTCAATTGTTAGTTAATAATATTAAAAGAGCAAACAGTAATAGTTTATAATTTATTTATATTAAATTAAGTGAATCAAATAAATGAAATTAGAGAATAAGCTTATACTTTGTACGTAGTAATAGTACGAACCAAAGCAAGAGAAAGTAGTACTTTAACTTTATGAGTGAATTAAAATAAGTTCAATAGTAGAAAGTACTTGCTATATTAAATAAATAGAAACTTATACAAAGGATAATTGGGGAAGATATAATATAAAAAAGCTAATTTAAAGAAAAAAATAATAATTTCACATAAACAATGCAAATGTTGTTAATAATAATACTTGAAGTAGTTGTTATTAAATTGATTTTTAATCTGAACTCATGAAATCATTTAATTAATAAGAATTTTGTAGTTATTACCTATTATTATATGCCCTTTTTTTCCTTTAAAAACACCCGTGCCGCACCGCACCGCGAAAAACTTATAAATGGCTGTCATAAATAATAATATTTTTAATAAGATTGTATTGTACAGGGTCGGACTTTTCAGGATTTGGTACTAACACTTTTAAAAAAATTTCTGAAACTAGCCCTCTACATTTTATTATTTAATGGATAATTTATCAGTACTTTTGCATTTAGTTATTATGAAGAACTTTTATGTATAATATTTTCATATATATAATTGATAAAAAAATTTAGCACGAATTGAGCAGTGATTCTTAATACGGTCCACAACTTCGCTCTTTTTTTAAATAATTATTTAGGAGGCAAATTCAAATTTTCGTTTATTTTTTGTTTTCATTAATAATGTAATAAAATATTTTTAAAAATATTAATTAAACTGATTCTTTTCTTAAAAAAAAAACATTCATAATTTAAGTTTAAAACGTTATTAATTTAAGAATTTTGACTTAACCATTATAATAACTGGTTAATAAGGGGGAAAACGGCATAAAAATGCGTCCAGGTTCAACATAAATTATTATAGTTTATTAGAAAACGTACATCTTTACAACATTATCGTTCAGGAATGGAACTTAAAACAATACTGCGGAATTATCCCTAGAAAGCCTTTAGCAAAACCGTTTAAACAATTATTTCATTTATTTAATATATTCAGTTTCTTTATAAGTATTTATACTACTTGTTCAATCGGTCAACAGGTCATCATCTATATTAATATCCTGAAAAGACGACAAACGTTTTGCTTTCACGAAGAATGTAAATAAAATTATGTAATTAACAACAATTTTAAAAGTCACTTACCGAGGTGTCGATGTTATCATCTAAATTCATGCCTTCAAGGTCCAAATCTAAGTCATCGTCAAAGGCCTGGGGAAGAGAATGTGGCTCAGGATTCACATGGACATCTGCTGAATGGGTTTTAGACCTTAAATTAGAAAAAACAAAAAAATTACAGTTTCCGTTGTTTTTTGTAGGTTTTTAGTTGTAGTCATTAATTAATTAGTAAACAATGAAAATCTTACCCTGTAGAACTGATATCTGATGATAAATTTATCAAAAGTTGTTGTTGAGGAGATTTTGCAGCTTTCGTTTCCTCAATAAGATGTCTTTCGTGGTTGGGTGTGATTTGCATGGCTGCTTTAGCTGGGGGTGGATTTTTTAATTCCTTTTCAAAAAATCGTTGGGCATCTATGGCGTCTTGGAGTCCAGGGAATAAATTTTCGTAATCGTCAGGATTTGCCAGGCTCTGAGCAGCTTTTTCATTAACGGAACTTAACTGTTCACGCCATAATTTAACTACACGTGACACCTGATCAGGCAGATACGAACGAGCAAAGAATGCTGCTTCTGGTAATCTTTCTGTTTCTATAAGGATTTCGAGGCATTTATGTAAATCACCCAGTAACATGTATGATAAGAATGCTAAATTGTTTTTCCCTAGAAAACAACAAAAAATATATATTAAATATAACAGTAACTATAATGGAACAAATAAAATCATTTACCCTCAGCAAGAGTGACTTGTCCTAATTCTTGAACTAATTTATCATCACCAGTGCTTGTTCCTATCAGTAATAAACCACCAAAATCTTGTGCACTTTTCATGCATTCCTTAGCTAAAGCAAGGTCATTGGAAGCAATAGCAAGTTCTCCAAGCTGATTCCACTTCTGCGAACTGTTGGCTTCTTTGGCAAGGGCATGAGCAGTTTTTAGGTCTTTAAGAGAAACTGCCAAATCAAACTTATGTTCCAAATCGGTACTGACGGCTAAGGCTTGTTGTTTGAAGCCCTGCTTTTCCAAAAAATGGGCCACACGTGTTCGATGCTCTTTTGGGATTGACGGTAATACTTTATCTGCCACAGAGAAATCTTTGCGCATAACAGCCGTCTGATATTCCAATACAGAGACCAGCAGTTGATAACTGACTACCCCGAGTTCCTTATCGATAAGGTAAATACGTTCGTCCCGAGGTACGTAACCCAGAAGATACAAAGGACGATCCAAATGTGCTATTGTAACCAATTCTCCACCTACATAGTAATTTATACGATTCACTGCGTTTGTGTATATGAAACAGTCTCCAACCCAGAGACCTGTTTTCACAGTCTCATTAACCTGTTAAATAAAAATAAAAGAGTTGTTAGTAACGCAAATTTAATGCCGTAAAAATTTTATAGACAAAAGTGTTTTTTCTTACTTCTCCTAAGACTGAAAATGCGGTTTCAATTCCGTCTTCAGATGTTTCGTTTGCTTCTCTGGCCCTCTGAACTTGATCAGCATCATAACTCAAAATGAAAAAACTGTCATCAGTAGCAAGGCACACAAGTTTACCGCTATCAGACCAGTAGACAGCTTTAGGTTGTATGTCAATCCTTCTAACTAAATCCTGAGTATCCCAGTCGTAGAAGGTCAGCCCCGACACAGATTTCACTCCCAATAGCCAACCACCAAAGATACCTTCTGCTCCAAAGTCTGGCTTGAAGTTTTTCTTTTCTTTAAAATTTTTAAATATCCTTATTGTTGATCCAGCTTCTCGAATCGCATATTCACTGGAGTCTTGTGACCAGACAAATTCCTGTGCACTCCCAAACGCTTTGTTTCTCAGAGCCATTGCAGTATATACGATGTATTCACCATCGCCACAAACGACGACGAAACGTCCGTTAGGATTGTGTTGGATTGTCTGTGGATAAATCTCGCATGCCCCCATATCTTTGACAGCTACAGGAAGGCGTTCCCCATCTCGAATTTCAGCTCCTTCAGGCAAGGCCTTCAAATTAGCCTGTTGAAGTTCTGAGTGCCGGGCCCATATTATTTTACCTCCACTGGCATCCATGCTGACTGCAGGCTCCTCACGACCAACTTTCACCAGAATGCTACCCTCATCATACCCCAAAGCAACATTATTTGAACCTTAAAAGATTATGTATTTCAAACATCAATTTGTTTTCATTTATATTTATACAATAGCATTTAATACCTTTAAGACAACAAATGGTCCACACTCTTTCAAAGCCATAATTAAGACTACTTTCAAGGCGATGTGTGTTTGTATGCCAAACCCTTACAGTTCCATCCTCACTGCCTGTTAATACAATGGGAAGCTCTGGATGAAAACATACGGCACTTATGTTCTGAGCATGGCCTTCTAGGGTCTGCACACAAGTTTTGTTTTGATAGTCCCATATTTTTACAAGTCTATCATCTGCTCCTGATATCAGATAGGGCTTATCACCACCATGATAATAATCAACACAATTTACCCCCTTTTCGTGCCCTTCCAATGTAAAATTGGCTGTGGCAGCACCTAACTGCCAGACTTTAAGCGTCCTATCAAGTGAAGCACTTGCAAATGTATTGTTGTCTTTGGGATTAATGGCAATTTGCATGACATAATGGGAATGTCCTTCAAAGACCTGTTGGCATGCCCATGCTTTTTCCCAGTTCCATAACTTTATCAACATATCATCTGAGAAGAATTGCCATAAAGAAGCCTTAAGTAAACAACAAGAATCAAAACATTGAATACTAACCACTGCTGGTGAGGATGTAAGGCTGTGTTGGATGAACCACGATACTTCTTACATAGTCTGAATGGGCTTCAAAGGTGTGAACTCTTTCTAAAGTATTATAATTAAACACTCTAATTTGCATATCATCCGAACCGGCCACTATCCAGTTCTTCCTTGGGATAAACTTTGCTGCTCTAATGGGTAAATCACAGACCTCAAAGTTTTTAACAAGTTGCTGATTTTCATGGTTCCATACGTTTATATTTCCGTTATACAAGGAACACAGCATCCACGGTTCAGAAGGATGTAAATCGACACATTTTACTCGATCAGATCTAGCTGTTAGACGACGTTTGATATCTAGCCGGAGAGGCTGAAATAAAATAAAGACATTACCAACTAAATCTTTGATATGGATGAACCATAATATAAACGTAATAACTCGTACCATTTTTGAAGAATGCCTCCAATTTTATTGCACTACACTAGACGTTATAATTTAAATATAAATTATTTTATTACTAAAACATTCACAGCAGACAGAGCACAATAATAATAAAATACGTGGACAACTTCTACGTCAACCTCGTGGCTGTGGTCCACACGGATGTATGACTAATTAATAATTATATTTAGACTATTTAATTTTTGATTTGGTTATTGACGGTGTATAATTTATTTTTAAAGAAGTTAAAGTGTATTATTAATGTATAATTTAATACAAAACAATATAAAAAATGCCTGTGGTAGGAATATACCTATGGTGCAACAAAATATTCTATGCATTCCATAGATTGAATATATATCTCTTATCTATGTATGCATTCTATGGAAGAATTAAAAATAAAAATAAGGCACTTGTCTTATACTATTTGTCTGACGTCCGTGCATAATGGGTTGCCTGCATTTAAAACAAACAATAATATGCCCAATTTGTCCTTTGGATGACATTTACCAATAAAAATTAAAGTATATTTATATTTAGAAAACAACAGACAGACCTTAATTAATCTAATCAATTTAATAAAACAAGAATTACTATGTCTGCTTCTAGGTATACGGTTACTCTGCTTTGAATTTTCTTTTACCATTTTAAAATGAAAGTTTCCAGGCAACCTAGTATTTTAGATGACAATATTAATGTAGATCAGTTTTTAAAGATATCTAATTATGAAGAAACTGTTAGGCAATTGGACATATATTATGGAATCGGTGAGATTTATTTGTACTTTTGCAATATACATAAAGACATGAAATTTCAGTTAAAAGGCAACTTCTCCGTTATCAAAGTCCCATTACTGGATTATTCCCAATATATTCTACAGACACTGAAATTGGAAGCGTACGTGAAAGTGTTTACTGTGCAGCTGCTGTTTGGGGCCTGTATCAGTCATACAGGTACATTACGTTGTTATTAAAAATATATCTGCTGTAATGGGATTTATTTTAGACGAATTGATGATGACAGAGGTAAATCCTATGAGTTAGGACAGTCAGCTATTAAATGTATGAGAGGTATATTGGAATGTTGGATAAAACAAGCTACACGGATAGAATTATTTAAAAAACAACAAAGTGCAGCACATGCATTACATGTTAAATTTCACTTGACCACTGGTGACAGTGTATTTACTGATGAAGAGTATCCTCACTTGCAAATTGATGTGGTGTCAGTTTACTTAATATTTTTAGTACAGATGATAACTTCTGGCCTTCAGATAATTTATACACAGGTACTCCTCTTTTGGTTGGTTATTATAGTTTGTAAACGAGTAATCTTTGATAGGATGAAGTAGCTTTTGTGCAAAATCTGGTTTATTATGTGGAAAGGGCCTACAGAACTCCAGATTTTGGTATGTGGGAAAGGGGAAGCAAATATAACGATGGTACACCTGAAATTCATGCAAGTTCCATTGGTATGGCTAAGTCTGCTTTGGAGGCAATTAATGGTTGTAATCTGTTTGGAGAAAAGGGGGCCTCTTGGAGTGTAATTTACGTTGATATCGATGCCCATAATAGAAACAGAAGTATATTTGAAACCATGCTACCCAGAGAGTCATCATCTAAGGTTTGTAACTTTTTAACTGTTGTTTAAATACATGTTATTATTTTTTTTTAAGTCTGTAGATGCATCACTTCTTTTAACGATATCTTTCCCTGCTTTCGCGACTCACGAAGACGTTTTGTATAATCAAACAAAGACCAATATTTTAAGTAAATTGAAAGGGGCTTGTGGTTTTAAACGTTTTAGTAGAGATGGATATAAAACTGTAATTGAAGACCCTAAAAAACGGTAAAATTATTTGTGGCAAACTATTTCCGGTTTTATTACATTGCATTTGCTATGCTGCAGTTATTATGATGGGGGAGAAATTAAAAATTTTGAAAATGTGGAGTGCGAATGGCCCTTATTTTACATGTTTATGATAATCGACGGTGTTTTTAAATCCTCGCCAGAACAAACAGAAGAGTATCAAGATATGCTTAAAGCTAGAATGTTTAGAGATTCTTTTGGAGGTTTAGAATTATTATAGTTACATTTTAAATCTAAATTATAAGTTAATAAATAAAATTTTAGATCCTGTTATACCAATGTGCTTCTACGTTCCCGAGGATCAATTAGAACAAGAGCGAAATGAACCAAATACGATTTTAAGGTCACCCTGTAAAATACAAGGACTCTTTCTGTGGAATCAAGCTATGTTTGTTTTGGCGCAGCTTTTAACTGCGGGCCTATTACATATTAACGAATTGGATCCCATTCGTAGGTATTTACCATCTTACAATCGACCACGAAAATGTGGAAGATACTCGGCTTTTCAGGTAATAATTATATGTTGTAATTCTTTTCTTTTTGCTCTAAAATTTGATTTACTCACAATCAGGGTAAAATTATAATTCTAACAAAAGTTGTAAATCCTTTAACTTTTTAATGCTTGTAGTTTAATTATTTTTCGGTAATTGTACGTAAGTAAAAATACTTTTTGCAAGTTATTTGACTATAAAGCGCTTGTAAATTGGAATTACTAACAAACTAAATAAATTGCTTTTTTTATAATAATAATTTTAGGTATTAAAATTATTTTAATTTACTGTTAACTGCTTTTAAATTGCTTTCTTGCAGAGTATTAATTAATTTTTTTTGTTTTCATGTTGCAGGCCAAGCCGTGCGTTGTAAGTAATTTCGTTTTATGTCGTACCAGTCACAACACACTTTTTTTCGCTTCTGGCTTAATAAGCTTTCTATTTATTATATGCCTACATTCTGTTTTTGTCTTATTTTTTATATATTTTTAAATAACAATTTTTCCTGCAAACATATAACACGACGTTGATGTTTTTTCTCAGCACATTTTGATATTCAAAATCAAAAACTTCTAAATTATTATTTAAACACTGTTCTTTATTTTTTAGGGAACAGCTACAGATCTGGTCGTGCAAATAGTGTTGATAGCAGAATCAATGAGATTACAAGCAATGATGGCCACGTATGGGATTCAAACACAGACCCCTCATGAGGTCGAACCCGTTCAGATATGGTCTTCCACCCAATTAGTTAAAGTTTATCAGAATTTGGGCGTTAATAAGAAATTGGGGCTTGAAGGGAGACCACTCAGACCTGTAGGCAGTTTAGGAACTAGTAAAGTAAATACGTTTTATTAGAATTAAAGCAATTATCAATTAATGTATGTATTTTCAGGTTTATAGAGTATGTGGAATGACCGTGTTGTGTTATCCTCTTATATTTGAGGTGTCTGATTTTTATTTGTACCGCGACATGGCTCTTTTGATTGACGATATTAAAACCGAACTTCAGTTCGTGGGACGGTATTGGCGTCTATCTGGGCGTCCCACTGTGTGTCTATTAATTCGAGAGGAGCACATGAGAGATCCTCAATTCAAAAAGATGCTCGACCTTCTGGCTATGTTAAAACAGGGTTACTGTGACGGAGTCAAAGTTAGGATAGGAAGATTGCAGAACTTAATTTCGAGTTCTTGCATTGGTAAGCTTTATTTATACAAGTGTTTTATTTGTCTTCGTGGTTTGTAATATTTGCAATTTTTAGAACACTTAGATTTTATGAATATCATTGACATGCCTAACGACTCGTTTTCCCATTTTGAGCAACTGGTTCATGACTACATTGGTTACCAAAGTTTAACGGACGTACCCAGACTCTTTAACTTGAATGAAGAATTGAAAGATTTAAAAGTAGACATTGAGATACATTTATTTTTTATAGGATGTGAAATTATTCTTTTTTAAGGATTTTGAAAATAAATCGACCGAGGAAATTGTCAATGAAATAAAATACACTGAAAGCTTGTATGCAAAGAGCCAGTTGTTTGGAATATTGAAGAAAAAAGAGGGATCAAATTATAGAATAAACGACATTACTGTCGAGGAACATATAAGAATGTTGTACCACAAGGCTGGTATGGTTGGCAATTGGGCTGCTGTGCGTTATACAAGCAGTTTGCTTCATCACAGTGTCGACTCCATAAGTCCTTTCATTACTGCTGTTTTAGTACACGGAAAGCAAGTAGGTGACAGTAAAGTACACAAAAGAATGTTGACCAAACGAATATTCTTTTTTAGTTAACTGTGGGTGTTATAAACCAAAAAGAAACAGTTTTAGATAAGCCAATGACACCTGTTGAGATTCAGTCTGTAATTTATAATACAATTCAACCGTACGACGTTATTCAGGCAGTTTTACAACAAGAAGTCATACTCTACTGTGGCAGACTTATATCGACGAATCCAGAGTTGTTTAGGGGAATATTAAAGATAAGAGCTGGATGGTTCATAGAGGCAATGAGGATTTATTTAAAAATTACAAATAGTTCGAAACAACTGGAGGAACATAGTCCCTATGAAATCAGATTGCTTGTTTATAAAGTTTTATCAATTAAAGAGTGGGCCAATACAGAGCAGTACATAATTTTTTTTGTGTATCATTGTGGTCACTCAAAATATATGTTTTTCTTTAAGACTAAGTCCGTATCATAGAAGACAATTGGAGGGGTGTTTATGCAGAGTACCGCCGTCTTTTTATCATCAGGTGTGGGATGTTCTTACCCGAACACCCGGAGGAATCGTGGTGATGGGGAACGTGATTCCCCAAAATCCCGCTCTGTCTAATATGACCAGATCTGAAATAACTTTCGCTTTACTAGTAGAAGAGGTGTTTTTATTTCATTTATTGTTTTATTAATTACATACTTTTATCAATATTTTAGGTACTAAATAACATACAACAACCTGAATATCGACAGTTAATTGTAGATTTATTAGCAGTTGTGTCGACGATTCTTACAAGAAATCCTGAACTCAGTTTTAATGACTCTTTAGACTTACAACAGTTGGTTAATGATGCAGCTCATATGTATGCAAAGGTATTATTTTAAATTTGTTGTTAATTAAACTCTTATTTATTTAATTTTCTTTTTTTTTTAGGATAATAAATTAAGCGGTGATGATATTAAATACTTGTTCAATGCGTCTTATTTGCAATGCATAGGATATTTGGCAAGAGCAGTTGTTAATAACGTGCTTAAAGGAGGCGCAATCACAAAAGATGTTGGAAATCCTGACTCATGCAAAATTTCTTAAGTTTGTTATAATAAAGTTAATTATATATTTATTTTTTTTTTGTTTTACAGCCGAATAAAATATGCTTTACAAGTTTAAAAACATTGTTATTTCTTATATGAAATAGAATATTTACAATTTTTATTTGAAACTAATGAATTTTTATATTTCGCTTTTTTATTTAAAAAAGAAAATATAATTATTCAAATTTTGCGCAACTATGGGAATTTTAATGATTGCAGTTGGTTATACAATTGGTATATCAACTGTGACTAAAAAAGGTGATTCATTTGTTCATAACTTCATGACGTTGACTTGACAGATAAACAATAACGGTTATGTTTATTTATTATTATTCAAATTATATTGAAATAATTAGTTTAATTGCCTACGATTAGGTGATAACGGTAGTTTTTTAAGCTATGAATCGTGTTAATGTAGCAGGTTTCGGCGTGGTGACCAGAAATGTACTTGTCAGCAATGTAAATACTAATCGAATTCAAATAGAAAGAACAGTCTTGCTTGGAACAGTTGTGAAAATTCAAGAGCAGGTTTCCAAAGAGAAAGTTACGATAAAAGTCTTAAAAGATGATTATGAGACGTGGGAGGACGAATCATTTTACTGTGATAAATACGTCATTGCAGAAGTGTGTGAAGAAATTTGGCCTTATTTGTCAAGTGTTGTTTCACCTCAGGAACGCGTTAAACTAGCAAAAAATTCTGAGCTTTGTGAAGCATTGGCAAATGTTGCCCTCAATTCATCAGTTGTGTTTACTGATAACGACATATATATTGGTGTTGTCAAATTTAAAGGTTCCATCAAAGGATTTGGCAAAGGCTTTGGGATTTTGTTACATGTACGTGTTTCCATTCATATTTCTTGGTATTTCCTTAGTTGTTTTGTATTGTCCTTGTAGGAAAAGAAACCTGAAAATAGATGTGATGGTTCTTGTGCTGGAATAAGGTATTTTCACTGTGAACCAGGATTTGGCCTATTCACTTCCATTGAGAAAATTGTTCCATACAAATTTTACACTTCACATCCAGCTGTTTATTCAAAACAGTCAACTTCTTCAAACATAGACAAACTAACTGAAAAGTATCTGCAAAATATAATAACCAATTCAAAGAGTACTGAATTGTACAAACAAGAAATAAAAAATGATAACAATTCTATTAAAAATGTTCCAAATAATATGCAGCTTAAAACATCCCTTTCACTGCAAAATATTTATGATCCCATTAGTATTCATAGCAGTAATGCAAATAATGATTTTGATCAGAATTCTATCATTCAAGCAGATAAAACAAAATTATTATCTGGGAAACAAAGGGAACAAGACAAAAATCAAACAGAACTAAGACACAAATCGGAGTTAAATTTGATAGATGTTGAAGAAAAGAGACATCAGGAATGTAATGATATACCTGGGAGTCACCATAGTTATATTCGAGATTATCACAAAAATAATCATGTCAACTCAATTATTAACGGATCAGCAAAGGAGATAAGAAACAGAAGCAGCAATTTAATGTCCCATTTGGTAAATGGAAGTAAAACTTTACCTAAAAAAAACAAATATTTAGAGGAAGCAAAAGAAAGCAGATCAACATTCTATTTACCTTATGAACAAAATGAAAGTAAGAATTCATATTATTTTACAATTATGCTTAATACATATTTAATAGAAAAAAACTTAAACTAAGCTAAACACTTCATTCTTTACTGATAGAGACTTAATAAAAGCGTATGAATGATATTACCAAAACATTTTTGGGAGGTATTTATTTTTAGCTTTAGTTAATTGAAGCACATGTACTGCTTTTTCATGCATCTATTTTTAACTTTATATACCGCCGAGTCATAAACGTTATTTTTTATTTTAACGTGTCACGTTAGCAAATAACCATTTAAAAATATGTCTTACAATGGGCAACGAAATTTAAAAATACCATCGAAAAATAATTATTCAATAAGAGATGCTGATATTTACAGTGTTCCCTCAAACAGGCCAGTGTATCAAGATGATATTTATAATCAAATTCCCTTAACCGTTTTAGAATTAAATCGATCAAAAGAAGCCACTCAACATGAAAAATTTGGTGATGTACCATCGACGTCTAACCGGAAAGATCCACCCATCTTCTACTACCCTCCAGATCCAGGAACGACAAAGGATTTATCAATAGGGAGTCTGATTGAAATAGGAAGTGCTGTTTCTAAAGAACCTCTTTATGGGGTGATAAGATGGATGGGAGTTGATGTTGTAACCAAACAAGTTCTGGTAGGGGTTGAATTGGAGGAAGAGCAAACACATTTACCCCTAAATTTAACAGATGGTACTCACAATGGTAAAAGGTACTTTAAATGTGCTGAAAATAAGGGCATGTTTGTATGGCTAGATCAGTGCCAAAAAGACTCGAGATTTTTAGATGGCACTCCTACCCCTAGTTACAATTCTGATAAAATTTTTGGGAAGGTAATTATTAATACGTTCGTTTTATTTTTAATAATTATCTTTTACAACTTTTTGGTTTTAGGACTGCCCTATAATTGAAGGTGCAGTTGCTCCTCTCTGCATGCCCACAGAAGAAGATGTAAATGCAGTTTGTGGTAAATTTCGCGGAATTCAGGGACATCATAATTCTTGTTACTTAGATGCAACCCTTTTCGCTATGTTCACGTTTACTGCAGTATTTGACAGTCTATTATTTCGTCCGACGAGTCCCAACGATATACCCCGTTACGAGGAAGTCAGTAGAATGTATCTAAATTTGAATTAACCCAAAACTTAAAAAATTTTACTTATGTTTTACAGGTGCAGAGGGTTCTACGAGAAGAAATAGTTAATCCTCTCAGATCAAACTTGTATGTACGAGCAGATCGAGTAATGGATTTGCGGAAATTGCTAGATCAACTGAGCTCTGTATCAGGATTGACAACCGAAGAAAAAGACCCTGAGGAGTTTCTGAATTGCCTTTTAGCACAGATTTTAAAGGCCGAGCCGTTTCTAAAATTGAACTCTGGACAAGAGTCATATTACTACCAACTTTTTGTGGAAAAAGACGATGATCTAAGTTTGCCCACAGTTCAGCAGCTATTTGAACAAAGTTTCCTCTCGAGTGACATCAAACTTAAACAAGTTCCTTCTTGCTTAATTATTCAGATGCCGCGGTTTGGAAAAAATTACAAGATGTACCCAAGAATTTTGCCTTCTCAGCTATTGGACGTTACAGATATAATAGATGATTGTACAGTCTCCTTTTTTATTTTTACAATAATAGTAACTAAAGTAAAATAAAATTTTTAGCACCACGTCAGTGTACCGTTTGTGGGACATTGGCGAACTGGGAATGCAAGGAATGTTTTGGAGATTGCGAAGAGGGGCTTGCAAGCACTGCTTTCTGTGATCCTTGTTTAAAGAAGGTGCATGCACATCAAAGACGTTCTGCTCACAATCCTCGCCCCCTAATGATCTCGCAGGATTACATAATAATGGCAGAACATTGTCCTCCTCCTCGTCTGTTTATGGAATTGTTTGCGGTCGTATGTATTGAAACGTCCCATTACGTATCTTTCGTAAAGTGCGGCTCTGGTCACGAGGCCCCTTGGTGTTTTTTCGACTCTATGGCAGATAGAAAAGGTATTATCTTATTCGATTTATTATTTCGTTATTTATGGGCCTTTTTGTTATAGGAGAACAGAATGGATATAACATTCCGGAAATGGTTGCTTGTCCTGATGTATCAAAGTGGTTGTCTGATGAACAGCTATGTAGAATTTTGCACGAAAATGCCCCATCTGATAGATATTTACCAGAACATGCCCGAAGGCTACTTTGTGACGCTTACATCTGCATGTATCAAAGTCCAGATGTAATGATGTATCAGTAAACTTACAATTAGTAAATTTTATTATTATGCTTTAATTATAACAGCCCAAATACTTTTGTATACATAATATACTTTTAAAATCAGTTATGTACTTACGAGGATTACTTTAACGATTCTATTAAGTTCTTTTGATCAGTATTAGTTTTCTTTTTAAAAAGTGACTACACTTTAAAATAAAGGCAAATGGGTTGTTTTGCAATTGAATTTAAATTAATATGTATTTAATTTTGTTAAATGTGATTTAAGTAACTTTGAAGAACTTGGATTAAATTTTTAAATGTACTCAGATTGTATTTTATAGTGGATTTGTATATAGTCCCATTCTTATATTTAAAAATTTGTTAAAATAAAGCATTAATTCGTTTAAAATAGCTTTTTGCAGTGTAACGGTTGCACAATCGAAAAAACTTTGTGTAACTTTTAAATATTATTTATTAGTTAAACACAAAATTAGAAGTCGACAAAATCTACTGCTAAATGGTTAAGACATTAAAAATTCTGAGATACTTTAAATTTCATTCACAAACATTCTTAATTACAACAAAATATATTTGAACAAGTCTTGATCGTAGTACAACTAAAATAATACAAATATACACGTTATGTTTAATTAAAACCACGGGGACATTATTCACCTTAATCTAATCCTACATTTAATTTTATATACACTTAGTAATACATTTTGTACTTTTGCTCTCACCAAAAGCGACAAGTTATTTTTTTTCTTTTTAGTCTACCTTTATAATATTAACTTTATACTTATCATAATGACATGAATAGAATTTCAAGAGTTAAACTAATGATTAAGAGAACACTTTTGATTGTATTTTTTAAGGAAATAATAAATATAGTTTATTATCTTTTTAATTTTTCAAATTAAACTCTGTAATACTTAGCCATAACGATACTTACTTAATTTAAAAGCAAAAAAATAATATTGCATATTTTGAAATTATCTCAATTCTTATGAATTCCATTACACATTCACTTAACAGAATATTAATATCACCCATGGGATTAAAATATAAAGATATGTTTATTAAAACAAAAAGAAAGCAAATGAGAAAACTAAACAGATATATATAACTGTCCTGTAGGTTCTACTGATGTTAAAGATATATTTGTAACTGATTAAAGATAAATGTATTTGTGCATTGCTATTTAGTCAAAATCATCATCATCCATTGTGAAGTCACTTCCCACTCCTGAATCAGTTGCATACAGGGGACTGAAAGTTGATGTTTATTATTATTTACAATTTTGTATAAGTATATACATACTTTATAGCTCGACAGGTAAAAAAGACAATCCTTTTGAGTTTTTTGTTATAGAAAAAATAATTAAAGCTCCACAAACAACCGTCCTCTCCAAAAGGATCTGAATCCAGATCAGGATTATATGAATAGATGTCACATTCTTTAGTTACTATTTCGTCTTCTATTGCAGCCCATAACTGTTGTTTAAGAGATCTATATATTTCTCCAGCTGTAGCACACAAATTGGTGTCAATAGCATTTATTACCCATTGTAAAGAGGGCTCTTTGCTGAATTCATGACTCTAAATAAAAGTGCATATCATTTATTAATTAAACTGAAAATTAAAATAAATAGTATACACCTACTTTGACATCCATAAAATCATAATCTGGGAAAGATGAATTCAATGTAGCAATCAAATAAAATAATGTTTTTCGACTTATGGTATCACAGAGAGGTCCATCTTCATCTCCTGAAACACTCTGACTGTAACCTTGGGGAGGTGACAATGCTTGTAAATCATTTGGATTAATTCCAACAGCATTAAATCTTTTATACAGGGCCTTCTCTCCTCCAGCCATTTTACAAGAATAACTTTCAATACGTCCAACTATTTTGCTGTCTCCATTCTCGATGCACAAGGCATTATTTATAGCTTCAAAACGACTGCTTTCCAAGAGCTTCATCACTATTGTTTGTTTGTACAGATTAAATTTATGTTTGTACTGTAGGCGGTTTTAACATTAAAAATTTAAAACGGTGAATTGTTAAGTCTTATAAAACTTTGATAGTTCTTGAACATAACTGTGGGATGTATAAGTATGCCTTTTCGTTTTGAATGAACCAAATTAACTGAAGGTAATAAACCAATCTTGGTGGATGCTGCACTCGATAAAATATTACGGCACATCACAAACACTTTCACTCGATTAAAAATAATTTCTGTTTTTTCTTCTGTTTTAAATCGAATTAAGAGAACTGTTTACCAACAAATAGATTTTGTTTAGATGGACGATTCCACTTCTTGTTTTAAGCCAGAGTTTTAGATTTAGCTTGGTTAATGTTCAGAAATGATCAACTCAAAAAGCATTATCACAAAAACTAGTACAGAACGTTATTTTCCACAACTATTTAACAATAACTTTTTCTATTTTGAATTAAATTGAAAATAGGATAGCGTCCAAAACACAAAGATGACATTTACGACCTATCTATAAATAAACCCATGGGACCATCGGTAATGCCAATGTTGATGCATGGAATTAGGAAGTTTGAAAAGTTTTAAAATTATTAATTTCAAAATAAAAAAGTTAATTAGATTATGTTGCAAGAATACGTTATTTTTTAAACTAAAGATCTTGTAAGATTTAGTTATTATGTAAATATGCAGTTAAAATGTTAAGATTTTTTATATTTTTGAAGTTGGTAGCAAACAACATTTAGAGCTAAATATAAGTATAATCATTTACATGTATGTGATAAATATTACGTACGTATATGAAAAGTTATGTACAGGGTGTATTAAAATTCGATCCCGTAAAAACAAAATTTTTATAATATTTGAGTGTAGATAATGGGAAAAAGTGCATGACAAAATCTCTGTAAAATATATTTAATTTATTTATAAATTATGCAATAGTTTGCTAAATCATGTTTAATATTTTCAGTAACAGAAATTTCATTAATAAATGATAATTTAGTTCTGAACTATTTTAAAATAAACAACTTTTAAAGTATTAAAAAGATATTCTTATAATTATACTAAATTCATACGCATTAACTAATTATTTTTTGCTAAAAAAAGAGATAAATCTTATTATATTGTAATTACTAATAAAAATTTATTTAAATAAGAAACTGTAATTTATTAAAAATTATTTTAATTTTTCGTTCTTATGAAAACAACAAAAATTATGAAATAAATAACATTACTCTTCTTCAAAATCTATAACGATTTTTCCTCTCAAGTGACCATTACTCAACATTTCGAGCCCCTTGGGCAATTCATGAAACTTGAACACTTTGTGGATGACTGGTTTTATCTAAAATAAAACATTCAATCAAAAAAGAAACTTTTTTGTAACAGAAATTCACTCACTTTCTGCTGTTTTACTAATTTATCTACAAGTTGAAATCCACTTGAAGAAGGAATAAAGAAGCCCCATCTAACCGACTTTCCTTCCCAAATGTTTAATATATTGGAACGTAGTAAGTTCCCTCCACTTGTTGCTAATCCTAACATAAGTCCTTGTTCGTCAGTTTTGATTAGCAGAGGTGAATTGAGGCTAACAAATGTTGTATATTTCCAACTCTTGGGAAGATTTTCAAAACCAAATTTGCAACAGTCTAAAATAACATCATACCTACAAAAAAATAAAATAAAAAAAGTCCAGAGTTTTTTATTTTTGTTACTAACCTACCCCCTGCTGCCACTTCACATTCATAATTTGTTTGATGATAATCGAAAACAATATCTGCCCCTAAACTCTTAACCAAAGGTACTGCATCAGCAGAACAGGTACTAATGACCTACAAGGAATAATTTTCTAAGGCAAATAAGTTAAGACTGAATTAAAACATATATATATATATATAATCATACTTTAGCTTGTTGTGCTTTTAACAATTGTACAGCCATTGTACCAACACCACCTGAAGCTCCTAATATCAAAATTTGGCATTTGGTAACATCATTCATGATAAGACCTCCTGTGATGTATAATCCTCCATATGCAGTCATTGCAGCATATGGAATTGATGTTGCTTCAACATGACTTAAATGTTTTGGTTTATGACAAATCTACTTAATAACAATTTAAAACATTAATTAGTAAGTTGTTAATTGATCCTATAACAAAACCAAATTACATGATTTTGATTAACAAGGGCAAATTGTGAATGGCTCCCCTGTCTATGTAAGGGGATAAATCCATACACTTTATCTCCTAATTGATAACTCTTTCCTACATTATGGCCCTTCTCTACAATCTCGCCACAGAAATCTCGTCCTAATGTTAATGGAAATTCTATGTTATTTTCTCTAAAAAGATTAAAAATTGTTCTTCCGTAGCCACCTAAGGAACGTCATAGTTAAAATACAGTTATAGATTTTTGCAGTTTATGTAATTTTACCAATCATAGCTTTATCTATGGGGTTTAAAGACGCAGCTTCTACTTTAATTAAAATTTGGTCAGGGTCAGTAATAACTGGGGTTCGCACTTGAGATAATTGTAGTTCATTCAAGTCTCCATAATTATGTATCTGCCATGCTTCTATTTTATTTAACGTTATAGGTTTATTAACAATACTTAAATGTCTATGACAAAACAACCGAGGAAACGGTTGTAATAATGCGTTTTTAATCTTGATCATTTTTAACTTAAAAATAACCAAAAACCATGCACTACAAACAAGATTTTTTGTTAATGATTCAATAGTGTTTTCTAGTTAATTTAATGTATTTGTCTTATGTAATACTCACTAACGATATTTGGTATAATATTTTAAGTTTTATTTTTTAAAAACTTTTTTTATTTAAAAAAATTCTTTTCAGATGAAGGTTATGTTGATATTTTTGTTTCTAGTTTGAGTAGTCTATGGTTTCTAGCTAGTCTATGATTTCTAGGTTAACTGGCATCATAGATAATCTGAAGTGATCAGATGATATTTTGTCTGTGACTTGTTTTAGATGCGTCCAATAACACAAATCCCGAAAACAGTAGAGCCCAAAGAGGGCACCTCTGATTATTAATAATTAATTATAGTTTTATGAATATGAAATTGTATTTAATTGATTTGTTCAACTTTTTATACTGGTAAAAATATTTACAATAATCTGCAACCCAATATGATTTAAAGTGCCCACACTTAAAGTGCAAAGAACATTTTTGCATGTGCTTATTAGGGGCGAGCCTCTTTTAATTTATTTAAATAACTATTTAAGCATTTAAGATACTCTAAAGCAGAAAATTTATGTATATTATAAAATTTTGTGGTTTTCTTTGGTATAGGAGTATAATAAATTAGGTACTTTGTATTTTAATAGTACATGAGAGAGAATAATATAATTTTACATACTATAATAAGTACCTAATATGTACAATAATTATCACATGGTACTTTAGTTAATAATAAGAGATTTAGAAATATAAATGAGCAAAATACCTGTTCGTTTCACATTCGAAAATTAACGACTTTTTAATTAGCAAATTCATGAAGGCAATTTTGTCTGCTATTAGATTAGGCTGAAAAATTTCTGCGTGATTCACATTTAATTATTGTATATAAGACAATACCAATTTTAAAATTGTTTAGTTTCGTTGAATAATTCGATTAGGTGTGGTGTTTAATAATGAGTGCCATTTTTTGGGACAATACTAAATCAACATTTAAAATGGTAAATATCCGTATATGATTTATTAGTTTAATGTAATACAACGTACAGTATGTAGAAGTTTAGTTAGTAACGTTATGAATCTCTTTTTTAGATTATTCTCTTATTGGTGCTGCATTTGTGTTCTTTTACGTTAGCTACACATAGAATTTCGTTTAGAGGACAAACAAGTGTACCAAATGGAAGATTACATTTTTGGAATGAGTTTCCAAGAAGAAAGGCTATTTTATTGTCCATCAGGAGTAGACCTTTGAGACTATCGCAGGAACATGGAGCACCATTTGCAGACCATAATCTACCTCCAAAGTTTAATTTTCCCATTCGTAGTGATTTTAATACAAATAGAAATGAAGATTTCAGTAAAGTTACAATGGAAGTTCCTATTTATAAAGCAAATGATTTTAATAAACATACTTCTAAGTTGTCACATTATGAAACCATAAAATATAATTCTTGGTCGAGTCCAACAGTGGCTCATTTTACTTATTACAATCCATCAAAACTTTACAAGCCACCAACAAAGCCTTCTGAGGAATATGGGCCTCCTAGCAAACCTTCTGAAACATATGGACCTCCAACAAGACCAGCTGAAACATATGGACCTCCTAAAAAACTATGTGATACTATTTATGAACTTCCCATTAAACCTGCTGAAGAATATGGGCCTCCTAGGAAACCATTCAAAGCATATGAAGTTCCAGTAAAGCCTGCAGAAGTTTATGGACCTCCAGCAAGACCTTCTGAAACTTATGGACCTCCTACGAAGCCTGATGTAGTATATGGACCTCCCAAAAAGTCATATGAAACTTATGAACTTCCCATTAAACCTGCTGAAAAATATGGACCTCCTAGGAAACCATTCAAAGCATATGAAGTTCCAGTGAAGCCTGCAGAAGTTTATGGACCTCCAGCAAGACCTTCTGAAACTTATGGACCTCCTACGAAGCCTGATGTAGTATATGGACCTCCCAAAAAGTCATATGAAACTTATGAACTTCCCATTAAACCTGCTGAAGAATATGGACCTCCTAGGAAACCATTCAAAGCATATGAAGTTCCAGTGAAGCCTGCAGAAGTTTATGGACCTCCAGCAAGACCTTCTGAAACTTATGGACCTCCTACGAAGCCTGATGTAGTATATGGACCTCCCAAAAAGTCATATGAAACTTATGAACTTCCCATTAAACCTGCTGAAGAATATGGACTTCCTAGGAAACCCTTCAAAGCTTATGAAATTCCAGTAAAACCTGCAGACGTCTATGGACCCCCAACAAGACCAACTGAAACATATGGACCTCCAACAAGACCAGTTGAAACATATGGACCTTCTAAAAAACTATACGATATTTTTTATGAACTTCCCATTAAACCTGCTGAGGAATTTGGGCATCCTAGAAAACCTTCTGAAACATATGGACCCCCAACAAAACCTGCTGAAACATATGGACCCCCAACAAGACCTGCTGAAACATATGGACTTCCTACAACACCTGCTGAAACATATGGGCCCCCTAAAAAGCCTGCTGTAATATATGCACCCCCTAAAAAAGATTGTGAACATGAGAGTCAAGAACAATTTTCTCCTATTGATGTAAGATTGGACTACAAAACAGATTTTTCTCTACCAGTAAGATCGCATGTCGATTTTAATAAGCATACTTATTGGTTTGAACCGAAAAATGACAATTGGCAGGCATCCTCATGGGAAAATATCCAGAATCAACACGTTCCTGTACATTCATCCTCCTTTGATTCACTTAATTATTTTAAGGAAAATAATTAATTAGTAAGTCAACCTAAAGAACGTTTAGAATTATTTTCTAGTCCTAAAAGCTATGAGGATAATGAATGGTAATTTTTTATGAAAACTAATAACAAGTATTTAATAGGTATCTACCTAATTAAATAAAAGAAGCTTTTTAGTTTATGCTTAAGTTTATTAATGTATTCGTGGACCTTTTAATATGTACTTAACAAAATGTTTTGTTTTATTATTGTAACAATGTCTCTTTAATAAAATATTTAATAAGAAACGATATAAAGCGTTTTTACTCATATAACACCAATAACTTTCTTCTAATTTAATTTCTATTTTATTGTTATTTAATTACTTAGGTAAGAGTTCAGTATAGTTTTGAGAGGTTGAACATCATGTAATTAAAAGAAAACATATTTAGGTAATGACATAATAATTTCAGGCAAATATTTGCAAACACTTTTACAAATACCTATAATACATTTATTTATTTCTGTAGAAATCAATCAATGGCAAAGTTTAATTAAAAGTACATGTAAAAAAAAAGTTAAAACATTTTTATACATCAGCTCTAATACTTATACAAAATAGAACTACAGCTCGTCGTGCCATTTAAGATGATTATTAATTATTATATTTTTAATTAGTAATGCAACAATTTATTTAAATATACATATGTACCTTTGTACCTATTTGTTTATATAAAGTATTATCTATATACCTATGTAGATGTATTATATGAAAAGAAATGATGACTAAATCGTTCTGTGTAAAAGTGTTTTCAGAGGAAAGTCAAATATTGTGTATAATAAATTCTAATAACATTTACTTAAAGGTCGGTCAGTGCACGTAGCACGTATCATCATCATGAAGGTTGTTATAATGTTATAAAATAGCATTATTTACAGCAGGATGTCTTTTATAATAAACCTGATTAATACATTGTAGAGCTCTGTAATTGTTTCGATCTAATTAGTATTAGTTGATACCACTTGTTGTCTAATTATGTGATGGCTCCTGCTATAAATAAAGGTGCCCCTAAGTAACCGCCCTAGTCAACGCCTATTTGAAATTGCCCACTAAAATACCATTAAAACGAAACTCGTTCTGCCTTCAGTTAATCCTCTTGTGCCAGCAAAGCTCAAAATTGTTTGAAAGCTGCTATAGGGCTGTTTAAATGCTTGGTTATCTTCTTGGGGAAATTTTCAGGTACCTGAAGGGTTGCGTTAGCTGCAAAGATAAACTCAATATGGATTATTTTCTTTTTATAACGTTGTCTTTTCATACATGAATGGTTTGGATTGTCCTCTTTTTGATGCCTTTGTATCACAAATAAGCCAATAAATATCTCGAAAGTTTTGCCAGTGTCGTCACTTAAAAAGAAAATAAGACAACAAGCTATTATTAATTGTATCTAATCAAATTAATATATAATTAGATAAATATGAAGGGATAGAATTTGAGAGAACAATGTACTATCTATAGAGTTGCTAATAAAATACATAAATAAATACGATACTTTTTATAAAATATAACTAGTAAGGATGTTTTTGTCTGGGGCTTAAATAATAGTGAACTGTAAAACTTAAATTTGAATAAGATCAATTTCATCGTGTATCAAGGCTCATTAAAGTCGGAAAGATAAAGTATTCTTTGATGTTATCACGTTACATTCATTCATTAATCGCCCTACAATGACTTTATAGTTTGTTTTATGCTGATAAGGTAAACAGGTAGGAGGACTACTTATTAATGCTTACCTATTGTAATCTTTAATTGTAGGTATATTCTATATAATGCATGTGCGTATCATGAGTCAGGGAGCTTCACGTCCAGTTAGAATAGATTTAACACTAAAAACTGTTTGGAATACATGCTGAATTTCAGGTTTCTACTTCGAATTTTTAAGTTATACCTAGGTATGTTTCTTATTGGAATAAATTGAGAATGTTTAAACCGTTAATAACAACACTTAATAGACTACATGGAATGTCCTCGGAAATGTTAGGAATTTCCTTTAAAGCAAATGTGATGCTTCTGTAATCACAAAAAATGGAGTTACACTAACGAAATTACCACTTTCAACACAAAAAATGCCGTTTTATTATATTTAATTATACAATTAGTTTTGAAATATAGGATGTGTGTCAAAAATCGCCAAAGATGTAAATAAACTAATGACAGATTGGTAGTGTAAATGTCGATGAATGAGTCTATAACTCTATAGTTGGTACGGTTGTTATCCCTAGAGGACATCCGCTTTTGGTTTGAAAATGTAAATTGTTTTGTTTTTTGTTTTTAATGTTCTACAAAAGTCTAAAAATCGTATTATTATCTTATCGTGATGAGCTTTTGTTTTATTATATAAATCCGTTATTACAAAATGATTTCCAAGTTGAATAACAAAAACATTTTTATTAAAACTCGCGTGAAATTTTTGACTCAAGTAGTTCACTCCCCCCGGCAAGGTAAATCCATCGAAAGCATTTCCGTCCTCTTCATTTAGAGCCGAATCGTCAGGAAGAGGACATGTTGTTGCGTTGTTCCCCGTTAATGGCCATTTTTGGAAAATTCTACTGAAGGTAATTAGCCCCAATCCTCATTCGATTTTGATTTAATCGCGTTAATTTTTTTCTCATTTAGCGATTAATAGGTTTTGATTATTGTTGGTTAGATTTTTTAAGCGTAAATTGTTTTTTTTTTATGGCGTCGGTTTTGTGGTTCGGCGTGGTGGTCGTTTTCGGCTATTTGTCCTAAATTTTAATGAATTATTAGCTTAATTGGCGTGGATTATTTAGGGATTTATTATTATTTTTGAATTCTTAATGTAGGTTTAGACGATGGCGATCGATTTTTCGTATTGGCGTGGTTCATGCCTTGAACGAACTGTTTCGTTTTATAGGTAAATATGTAAAAATACTGTTCAAAAATATTATCTTGCTTTGGAAAATATAAATTTCTTTCAGGAAAATTAAAATTTGCTTACAGATTGCTGGCCTGGTCTTCGTGCCCCCAAATGGGGCACCCATCTTTTTACTTGTGTAGCTATTAGACTAACTTTATTTTTGCTTTTTAATTTTATGAATTGGGTATTAACATATTGTTTTTGCCCTTTCTGTAATATAGGTTTGCCTTTGAGACAACATGAAAAAATCACAGAACGAATTTTCTGGCCCTCATCTGCCTTCAGACTACTAGCTCTTTTCAATGACCTGGACGTGAAATTCTCCATAAAAAATGGTAATTATCGTTAATAATATCATTACAAAAGACTTCGAGATTATATAACTAATTTCAAATTACTTCAACAGGTCTTCTTTTCAAAGGACAGAACGACACGACCTGGGGCCAGCCAAGGGAAAAGGAGTCCAGGAATCTTAGGAGTCCATTTGGGGAAGAGGTGAGAAACTTCTCATTATTTTCAGTCTTAGTAATGTACTAATATTGTCTAAATAAATTCAGATAATAATAGTTAATATATTAGTAGCTTATATTTAATTATTTCAACAGGCATTCATTTGGGCAACTACAAAATGAACTTAGAATGGACAAAAGGACAAAGAGCTGAGCTGGCTTTAACCTGGAGGAAAGAGGTCAAATGTAGGAATGGTAAGAATTTTTTTGTTATGTATTAAGTACAAAAATCTTTGTCATTTCTCAAATTTTGGTAATTTTCTTATTTTATCACTAATTATCTTCTACTGTTTAATATTTTTATTTAACTGGTTTATATTTTCATAGGAGTATTTGTTTAAATTATTAAATAAATACTCTTATGAAAATAGAAAACAGTTACAAGTACATCATATTAAAAATAAAAAAAAAGAATTTGAGGAATTACATTGAATTTATTCTTTTTTTCTCAAAATATGTTTTTTATATTCTTTTATGAATAATTAGCACATTTATTACTTTTAATGGAATTGTCTGGAATTTTTAATAACTTTTGCTGATTTTCAATTTATTACTGAATTTTTGATAATAAGCACTTACTATTTAGTTAACATTTTTATAAGTCTTTGTTTGGTCCATTTTAAAGAAATGTAAACAGGTTAAATACTTACTATTAAAAATGAAATTATTAATAAAAAAATCAGTAAAAGGTATTAAACAATTAAAATTAATTATTAAACGAAGGCAATTAATTAAAAATAAGAAAAGCGCTAAATGTATTCTGAAAGAAAATTTAAAACCATCTGAGGAACGATAAAAAATTTTCTTTTTTCAAAATCTGTTTTCAATATTTCTTTTAAAAATAATTAACACTTGATTGTTATTGAATTTCTTTATTAATTGATTTTGATTGTTGACCTAGCTTTTACTGGTTTTTAACTTATCTTTTAATTTTTAGTAATAATTATATGTATCTATAGTTTTTTAAGTAGGTATCTTTTTAAATATTTGTAAAAATATGAACTAGTTAACATACTGAAATTCAAACAATGAATTAAAATCAGTAAAAGTTATGAAACAATTAAATGTCATTAATTAAAACAATTGACTACAAATGAAAAACCGTTGCTAAATATTCTTAAAAGAAAATCGAAAACAGTTATTAACAGAAATTAATGATAACGAATTTTTGTCTCTCAAAATTTGTTTTCCACATTTCTTTTAAGAATAGTAACCACATTTTTATTCTTAGTTAATTGTCTTCATGAATTAATTTTGATTGTTTAGTAACTTTTCCTGCTTTTTAATTTATGACGTATTTAACTACATTTTTTTAAGTACCTATTCATTTTTGTTAAGTATAGTTACTAGAAATGAATAGTCTAATTATTATCTAAACAATCAAAATTAATTAATGAAGACAATTGATTAAGAATAAAAATGTTCTATAAGCATTATTTTATTATTTTCTATTTTTCAACATTTCTTAAAATATTAATATTTGATTAAGGTCAAGAAAAAGTATCAAATTAAATAAATAAACTAAAATTAAATTGATTTTTCAGGTATTGGTTTTGGGCGGACAATAAGAAGGTCTTAGAATCTGGAATTGTCCACTTTCATTTCTATCCCTTTGTTATTTGAAAAAGTGATGAATTTAATTTACATTATGAGAATTGGAGATTTATAAAAATGGGAAAGGAAGATCATTTCTTTTTGGATTTCAACTATTTTATGGAATGGTAAATTTCCACTTTTATAGTTTAAATTTATTAATTTTCACTGGAAGGACGGTTTTATTTAATTTTATTCTTGTTTTGTGTAATAATAGTTTTGCTAATATCAATTTTGTTTGTTGAACAGGTCATAATGGAATATGGAACAGTATTGATACATAAAAAAGTAAAAAACAGACCACCTCTTTTAGGACTTCGGATTTTTTTAGGGAATTTGGTAAGTTTCAATTATTATTTTTAAATATATTCATCCTTAAGTTATTTAATTTTATATTACACATTGTGGCGACTCAAACCAGCCGCGCCAAGAATGTAATATTTTTTTATTAATTTTAAAATATTCTAATAAGTTCGGTTTTTCTTTTTTACAGATTGATTATTGCTGTTGCTAAATATGGATATGGTACCTATTGGATAAGAAAATGGAAAGTATTATTATATTAGATTAACTGATTAACAAGCAAATGGACAATAATGATAAAGTATGAAAAATGGAAAGGCTCTAAGATTACGGACGGGCTTAAAGGCCGTTTTTAAAAGGTACTTTATCTTACTTTATCGGCTTTTTTATACTTTTGTGCGATTTTTCAAAAATTTACAATTTGATTCAAATTTAATGTTGAAGTTTAGGGAAATAGAATGATTTGGTTAATTACTTTTACATGTTATTTCTAAATTGTTTGCATAATAATTTGTATTTTGAACATTTAGTGTTTTAAAAAAATTGAAATAAGATTTAACGTTAACAGTAGATACTAATTAATTTTTTTTTGTTTGGTTAATAACTACAAATTCTTATATATAATTTCAAAATTTTTAATGTTAATTCTTTTACTGACTAATTGTAGTTTTGATTATTTTTCTAATTAACCAATCATTTCTATCTATTGGCAACTACTAATAATTAATTTTGATCTATTAATTAAAGTTATTTAGAAGAGTCAATTACATTCATAATTAGGTCCGTTCCTCTCTAAATTTGGCGATTTTTAGTGTTTTTGAATTTTAATAATTTTCTAATCAATTAATCACCTCTTTTGGCAACTATCAATAAGCAATCTGTTAAAGTTATTAGATATATTATAATAGGTAGAATATTAATTACCTAATTAGATGCGTTCGTCTATTATAAATTTGGCGCAATCGTAGAGCGTTTTGGTTACAATGTGGGTGGTTGGGAAGGGGCATTGGGCGTTTGTTTAACTTCAACAAATATTGCATTCTACTCTACCCCTTACATGGCGATGAAAGAGGTTGTTGAAGTTAAATAATTTTGTTTAACTTTGATAAGTCTTTCAGTCTACGTCTTGTAGAGGAAAAAGATTGTTGGAGTTAAATGAAAGGCTGCAAGGTTAAAAGGCTGTTGAAGTTAAATAAGTGTTTAAAATTAAAATGCAGTGGGGGGCGTCCAATAAATAAATAATTTCCAACACTTTTGTTTAACTTTAATAAACCTTTCAGTCTATCTCTTGTAGATTAAAAGGGTTATTGGGGTAAAATAAAAGTTTCTGGTAAATTTTACTTAGTACTGCACGTTCGCGGGGAAAGGGGGGAGGGCGGTCGGTCGTTCAGTAAATAATTTAAATAAGTTACAACAAAGTTGTTACTTATTTATTACTTAACTTGCTTAAGTTACAACAAATTTGAAAGCTTTTATAATCTTTTTTTTAGCATTTCAGCCGCCTACCCCTTGTAGGATTAAAAGATGTAAAAAAGGTTTCAAATTTGTAACACTTATCCACTGATTGAATCAAAAAACGATTTTTTGATAACAAAATAATTTCATTAATAGGTACCTATCTAATTAAATTTTTTTAAAAAAATAATTACCTAATCTTTCATCTCAATGAATTTCATAACTTCTATTTAATAACTCTTATTTTTTTAAACAGTTGGTGATTATAATTAAAGATCTTTTATGCTTTTATTAGTCAATTCATTAAATATTTTACTTCTCTTTCAGTTTAAATTCCTTATCATTATTTAATTAATTATTGCAATATTTTTAAAATATTTACTTAACTTTAAAGTTCAATCAGTGGTAGTTTAATAAATAAACAAACGCCTTGTATTATTAATTAAGAAATAGATAGATAGGGATTTCTAGGGTAGGATATTTTCAGGATATTATTTATTACAAAATTATGGTATCGCACAAAAGTTGGCCGATTTTTTTTCGGGACTTTCTTTTTCTATGTGTACCTGTTGGTTGTTTGTAAAATTGCTGCCTGTTATTTATGTGTCTTGAAAAATTTTGTTAAACCCTAATAATAAAAAGTTGCGGCCTGCCTCTTGTAGGTCGAAACAGATATTTCGGTTAAATAAAAGTTTTCAAATTTCTTTCACTGACCCAACTAAACTAAACTGGAATCAATTTTATATTTTGTCTTAGTTTAAAAATTCTTAATGATATCTGACGTTTAATTAGATTTTTAATAATCAACTTGTATTTTTAGTTTTGGTAAATTGTTATTAGTAGTTCATTTGAAAATTGTTTTGGAATTGAATTATTAATGGGTCTTTTAGTTAACTTTCTAATTAATTTACTTTTACAGCATCTTTGAAAATTATATTAACAAGAATTTATCTTGATTTAGGTATTTACATTGTATAATTTTCGAACTTTTTTTAAATTCAACTTTAAATTTTAATCAATTTCATATATTTTTTTAGTTTCAAAATTCTTAATTTCTTAATAGTTTTGTCAATGATCGATTTTTAAAAAGTTAAATTGTTATCAGTGGTTTAGTTGTTTTTTTTTTAATTTTTGAAGTATTAAAGGGGTCTTAATTAATTTCATTTTAATTAATTTTCTTTACCTTCTCTTTTATTAACTTAATTTTTTTTTGGGTAAATTTGAAAATTTTTTTTGAACTTTTGAAGTATTATTACAAGTTTTTTCAATTTGTAGTTAATTTTTCTGCTCATTTAATTTCATTTTATATTTTATAGCATGGGTAGGTAATTATTTTAACTAAATTCATTCATAGCTTCATTTATTTCCATTAGGACATAATTAAATTTGAATTAACTAAGATCCCAAACACTGTATTTATTATTTTCAAATTTTAATCAGTGATAGTCCATTTAATTAATTTGTAGGGTGGCAATTTTTCAAACAACTTGTATAATGTTTAATATGTATTTTCTTGCGAAATTGTTTACATTTCCGATTTTTTAGTGTCTGTGGACTTTCGTGGAGGCACTTCGGTCGCGACACCCCCGGGGGTGTTTAACTACGGGCATCTTTTCAGGTCGCGTTCGGTCTTTCGGTTTGTTTTTTTTTTTGTGTCGGGTTGTTACTCAAAGTGTTTTTTTCTCCGGAAGTGCGTTTAGTAACGCGCGAAAGTGCGGGAGTGGTGACAAGAAAGAAATTGTCACAGTATGCGAAAAAGTATTCGTAATATAGTGTTTTTCGGATTCGATAATCGATATTTCTTCTTTTCCTGTCGTACGACCGTCGCCGTGATCTTCTTCATCGTAGACTAAGGTAGGATTTTTTTATTTTTTTGGTGGTGGCAAAGTTGCTGCCCAAAGGCAAGCCTTTGTTGACACTTGACAATATTTCCAGTCTGTCTCTTGTAGAGTGAAAAAATTGTTAAGGTTTAATAAAAGTTTGTAGTGGATCTATGTAATAGGTAGTGATTAGTGAAGTCAGTGTTGTGTTAATTAAGCAATCCTATTACATAGATGTAGATATAGATATAGATATAAGTACGTACTTTAACTTGAATAAAATTTTCAGCCTACTTTTGTAGGCTAATATAACTTTAACTTGAATAATTTTTCAGTCTACCTCTTGTAGGATGAAATAACTTTAACTGAAATAATTTTTCAGCCTACCTCTTGTAGGGTGAAATAACAACCTTTACTGGGGATATGAGGTGGGGTTTTAGAGCACGCGGAACTACAGTGGGGGGCATCCAACGTATTCCAACGTTTTCTAGGCTTATAATTGTAAAGATTCAGCGGTGGAATATTTATAAAACATAGTAATTAAATGGATAATTAAAAAATAAAACAGCTTTTTTATTTTTTCGTTTCTAAAAGGAAACATAGTAAGCTATTAGCTAAATTCATTTTCTATTTATTCATTTTAATTTTTAATTGGCCTCTTTTAAATTTTTGTCAAAATTGATCTTTCGGTCTTTGGTAATTAACTTAAATTCTTTTCAATACTTTCGGTAAATCTTGAGAATAAAGAGTTAGTCTTTGGATTTAGTATTCAAAAACAGAACGTACATAGGCGTTGGAGCATATTGGACAATTACCTACCACTGTAGTAATCGTCACATATTGGACATTCATGTGTATACTCTGCCTGTTAAATACTGATAGATACATTTTGCAGTTTAATACATGGGACTCATATAAGAAACGATCGATAGGATTTTGGTAAAGCTGACTTTTCGTTTTCGATCTCACTGTTGTTAGGCAAAGTAATAGTTAAATTTATTTTTGTAAATCGGTTTTGCCCTTTAAATGCTTTAAAGGCATATGAAAATAGGCTTATTTTATTCGATTTTATCTGTGAACTTATTTAGTAGTATCTAATACTGTTTCAAAACATCGTGACTATTCGGTCATGTAATAAATCTTTGAATATACGCATTTCTGGGACAAGTCGAGTTGACTCTACAAATGGAAATGTCGTCATGAGTAATGGTTTAAATTTGTTGATATCAATAGTGATAGTGTATGTATTCTTTGAATTTTCCCATGCTCATGTAAACTGTTATTAGGTACATATTATAAAGATACAAGGAAGTAGATGTTTTTTAAGTCTTTTAGGGTAATATAATTGCGTACTTTTTAGTGGTGAGATTTTAGGGTAAGGGTTGCATTCGTTGGTCAGGTTTTAAATCTATGAATCATACAATAATTTAATGAAGCAGGGAAGATGAACGATATTGCAAAAAAAATATCTAATTTATGAAATTATGCCATCGACATTAAAGTATCCAACCAGGATTTCTGCGTGGTGTAAATATGTATTACGTATTTTGACACTGCATAAATCGTTATAGCATGAAATGCATTACTTAACCTTTAAAATGATTATTTCTGTTTGTGCCTTATTAGTTAAATTTGCATTTATTTCTTTTAATATTAAACCCGATTTTCCTGTAATACCTAATTATAGTGTGTTTAAATATCACGACCACAGCGATTTAGCATCATGTATTTCATCTTTCTTTCATAAAGCAATTAAGAAAAGAATAAACATTTGGTTTTTTGTTTTAGTAAATTATAACATGACAACATGACAGAGAAGAAAGGCCATAGTTATTATTTGTTGTTAATCTGTAGGACTTAAAAACTATAATTATCACAGATTTATGTATATTAAAACGTGTGTTACAATGTGGTAACATTTTCTGTTTTTTTTTTTTTACTTGTATGTTGCTTTATTAGTGCATAATATGAAATGGCAAAAGTAACACAGGATAAAAGGATATTTTGAATATAATTGCAATGGACATAGACCATAGTTGTTTAATATATTTTCCTTGGATCGTGATTTGTGAAAAATTTGCCCTACGTATTATAGTAATTTTAAAAAGATCAGTTGATCTTTACGATGTTGCATTTGTGGATGAAAAATTAATTTATGATTCAAGGCGTAGCAAATACCGACTGGGCTTCGAAAGTGGTAATTGTCCAGTGTTGGATGTTACTCTTTACATTTACATATACATATAATAATACCGTTGGGTGGGAAGATTCATCCTTACTATAAATATTCGCGATATGATTCTCACGGTGCTATTCTGAACCGGGAATAGTTTAGTTTATTTATTTTACAAAATGAATCGGGTAGGTACCTAACAATTTTTAAAAAGTTAATATTCGTGGGTTATTTGCTTTTATTTTTTGGTGGTGTCACAAGTGTTCGTATGTTAGAAGTGCCAAAGTTAATTTTTTCCTTTTTTTGGAACAAAAATTGAAATTTCTAAATTTAAAATCAAAAATGATGTGATTGTTTCCACAAAAAAAGTTTTACGTTAGAGTAGAATTAAATTGTGATATCCAAACTAGTCAGGATTATAGTTATAATTTATTTTGAAAAACCAAATATTTGGTCTATTATTTAATGTCCTAATAACCAATTTTTTATTGCATAATTTTTTAATAATAGATCACCTTCGTATACATCTGTTTGTCTTGCCTCTGTTGCGTCGCCTTATCACAAAGGGTTGTGCAATACAGCAACTTAAGGGAAGTTCCCATATTAAGATACTCATACGAACCAAATCCAGACGGCTCGTATGTTTTTGGGTATGTTTTATTAAATAATATTCCGTACGTACTTTAAATAATAATTACCTACACTAAAACGATATTTATTGCATTATGCTTTACATAGATATGAAACCGGAAACGGTATTCAGTTTGACGAGCAGGGCTACGTTAAAAACTTGGGTAATCCCCAAACGGAAGCGCAAGTGAAACAGGGATCGTTTAGCTATACAGGACCCGATGGGGTGCGATATAGCGTTAGCTATGTGGCTGACGAGGACGGTTTTCGAGCAGAGGGTGCACACTTACCAACACCACCTCCTATTCCTGAAGCTATCCAGAGATCACTCGCATACAATGCTGCACATCCCGAACCAGCGCAAACGGGGTCTAGAGGGCGTTTCTTTTAGAAAATGTAAAAGTGACCTTTTCTTGGCTCATCAAAGGCATTTAAAAAGTATTTATTGTAATAACCAATTATGACCCTATACAATTAAGTACATGTGTATTATGAGAAGTTTTTTTTATGTAAGTGCATGTTGACTTCACACACTTGCAGTTTAAATTAAATGTTATAATTTAAACCACCTGTGTGAAATTAGAGTCGACAATACAAGTGCAAGTTTTATTTTTTAACGCTGCTTAAGTTTACATACTACTTATTTGAATATTCAATAAATTCCTGCATGATAGCCTTTTACTTTTTAATAAAAAATAAAACTTACTTAAAATCGCCATAGAAATAATATAAGTATTATATGGCAATAACCTTGGAACTTGACAGCTAACCTGCACTGTCTGATGATATTTACATTCAACGTGAATCGTTACATTTTTTAAGTTTAAAAAATTATTAAAAAAAAGAAATAAAAATGGTGCTACTTCCCAAAGAGTCTGCTAAGTTGATAAACAATTATTCAACACATGTTACAATAAGAAAAGAAGGAATTGATAAATTAGGACAAACAGTATGTCGTTTTTTGTTGTTTCTGATAATACCTAAGTATAATTTATTTATAAAAATCTACCTGCTATTAGATTTTACGAGAGACAATTAACGGAAAAGTTTCCTTTAACAACATCAGCCAGAATACAATTCATCCCAGGGCAGAAGATCCTTGGGCTGTTGATTGGATATTTGTTGTTGATTCCCTCAATTTTTGCTTTTGGAATCTAACAAATAAAAGAGGAAGTTGGAAGGTTGATGGACGGGCGGGTTACTTTGCACTTGGTGCTGCTATCAATAGGGCAATGAAAGTATTTAACTCATTATTAACTGTTAGTCATCAATTTTTTATGAACAAATTGTAGGAAGGAGTAGATATTCTAAATCCTGCATTTTATGCTACAATCACTGAAGAGCAATTGACAAGGATTTTAAGGAGTGACACTGCAGTACCAGTACCCCTTATAAAAGAAAGGGTGAAATGTCTGCAAGAAAGTGGCAATGTTTTGAATGAAAAGTTTGGGGGCACTTTTCTAAATTGCATAAAATTGGCTGATGGCTCTGCACTTAAGCTCCTCCAGATTATAACAGACTCCTTTAAACATTTTAAAGATGAATGTCAGTATAAAGGGCATTCAGTTTCTTTCTACAAGAGAGCCCAAATATTGGTAGCAGATGTGTGGACCTGTCATCGGGGAGAAGGAGTTGGATCTTTCCGAGACATTGATGAACTTACAATGTTTGCTGATTATCGAGTTCCTCAGGTGCTAGTGCTTTTTGGGGTGCTGTCTTACAGTCCTGAGTTGATGGAAATTCTAAAGAAAGGGAACATTTTAGAGAATGGTTCAGAAATGGAGGCTGAAATTAGAGGGTGTTCGATACATGCTGTGGAATTATTGAAGGAATTTGTAAATGCTAATCTTCCTGCTGATAAGAAGATTAATTCAGCTTTGATAGATCATTTTCTCTGGGATTACAGAAGGACCCATTCAAGAGATATAGCTAAGAAAGATATACAGCATCATAAATGCATTTGCATTTATTATTGAAGAGAATTCTTTATTTTCGTAATAAGTGTTTCAACTTTTAGTTAGTTTGGCAGAGAAAATTTAGTTTAAGATATTTACTTTAAGTAATGCGACATATTATTCTAAACTATATGCATACTATAATTTGGATATGATAATATTTTTTTTTTGGATTAATAAAACAAAAATTCTTAAAATCGTTGTATATGTATACCAAACAACAAACACCTGCGTATGAATGGTTGCATACACAGATTGGCTTTCTTGGCAAATATTCCTTTAAAGTTCTCAAACAGATGCAAACAGTTTAATAAAAGTAAATAAATGTTAAAAATATTTTTCATTGGTATAATTTTATATACCAATAATATAATTATATATATGGTTTAATGGATTTTTTAGAAGTGTGGTGAATTGAAAATGTCATGAAAGCACAATTATGTAGTATTCGAATTTAAGAAACTATACATAAAATATGAAAAAAAATCAGATTATAAAATTCCTATCGATTTACTATTTTCTTATTGGTAATACATTTACAAATGACACAATTTATTTAATACAAATAACATAAGGTTCTATTTATTCTCTTAAAACTGTAAGAAATATAGTGCTGAGCACTTGATTTATTGATTATATTTTCATTTTCTAATTGTTTATCAATTATTGTTGGATTTTGAAGCGATTCAAATTCTCACTTGAAAAGTTACTCTTCCTATTAAAACATATATTTAAAGTTGTCCAATAACTTTAATGGAGAATCTGCTTTTTTGGTGACTATTCATATGTAGATCCGAAACTATCTTTTTACTTTTACAAAAAAATATACTGAATAAACAGTGAAACAGTTAAGTTAAATGGGGTTTAATAATTTAAAAAATTACTAAAAGTTAAGACTACATACAATGCACAATGTGAGAGAAAAAATTTAATACCTACTCTAATAATAATTAAATTAGGTACTGTTTATGTCTCGTTAGATATTATTAATTAAAAATACTAGGTGCCTTTTTATAAAACTGTACAAACAACCACATCCTAATAATAAATAATTATCGTTTTTCGTGTTATGTCGTTACTTCGTCAAGTATTGTACTTATAGTAAAAGTGTGGGCTGTTGAACATAAGCGAAATGCTACCGAAGATACAGACGGCTCGGCTTATAAATAGTAACAAATGAAAGTGGTCAGGTCAACCGTAACAGGTTAAATGCCTTAGGAATCTGGTGACCTGCTTATTGCCAGTCATTGCATAATACTTTGCAGACTCATCTTCTTTACTCTCAATTTTCTAGGACACTCTTAAAAGAGCATACCTATGAACGACTCGCAATCAGTTAGTGTAGATACGTCTAACAGACACTCAATTGTCTGAGTTAGTTAGGGATCGTTTTTATTAATTACATTTTAATTTTTTATTAACAAGATTCTGGAAATCGTTTTTATTAAGAGGAAGATTCTGGGAATTCTGTTTGTTAATTAACAAGATTTTGGAAATTCTTTTTGTGTTAATAATAAGACTCTGGAAAATTTTTTTTGTTAATAAGAAGATTCTGAGAATGATTTTTATTGAATAACAGGAAGATTTTGGGAATTCTGTTTGTTAATTAACAAGATTTTGGAAATTCTTTTTGTGTTAATAATAAGACTCTGGAAATTCTTTTTGTTAATAAGAAGATTCTGAGAATGATTTTTAAAGAATAACAGGAAGATTTTGGGAATTCTGTTTGTTAATTAACAAGATTTTGGAAATTCTTTTTGTGTTAATAATAAGACTCTGGAAATTCTTTTTGTTAATAAGAAGATTCTGAGAATGATTTTTATTGAATAACAGGAAGATTTTGGGAATTCTGTTTGTTAATTAACAAGATTTTGGAAATTCTTTTTGTGTTAATAATAAGACTCTGGAAATTCTTTTTGTTAATAAGAATATTCTGGGATTTTTTTAATTAAAAAAAAAAAAAGACTGGGAATTCTTTTTATTCACAGGAAGATTCTTGAATTCCTTTTATTTCAAATAATAGAAAATGATTAGTAATAGTTTCACTAGGCTTAAAACGCGATACAATCATCTCGAGAAAGAAATTATTTTTTTAATAATAAAAACATATTTGCATATTACTAGTATATACCTACAATTAGTAAAAAGTTTTATGAATGATCACGTTTTATTGAGTGTCCTCTTAATAAAAGGATACAGTTTTAAGTCATTAAATTTTGTACGATGCCCCTTGTATTTGGAGGTAACAAAGAAGGACACAGAAATGGTGTTTTGCGATGTTTACATCATCTTTTAACGTACCTGACCGACTTCAAATTAAATCATGTATCATCACATCTTAAGGTTACTAACAGTAGATACAATAACTAAAATGTACGTACCTTACCTACGCACTTTTTATTTAGGTAATAATAGGTTTGTAAAATTTTACTTCACCAAATATTTTTTATTATATAAGGGACAAGACGTAAAGTTTTGAACGTGACTTAACTTAATACATAATTCATTATCAAGCTGCATCATCATGTTATTTAATTTCGATGGAAGTCTTTTTGGTTTCTTTTTTTATTTTTTATTTTTGATTGGTACGTACTTACTTACTTACTAAATAAAGTTTGTCGTGATTTTACAAGCAACCGGACTGGTTCGTTTCCTCCTCCTCGTCTCAAAAACATTACTAGGTACTAAAATAATAACAACGTGCAACTAGCGTTGATTTTCTGTGGTGTTATGTAAAGAAAGATCTGCGGATTGTTAACGTGATGACACTAAAGGAAGTTTTCTTTCTTAACTGGTGCTTCAAAAGGTCGCGGGAAGTTCTCATGAAAGTTTAGAGCAACGACAATTTATTGTATTTGAGTAACGTTGAACGGTATCGTGCATGGGAGGATTAAAAAAAAATCGGTGCACCGAGGGTTCCGTACGTCACTAAATCCACTATTTAATTAAAATTTCTATAATCATTTAAGATGCTGATGAAAATATTAGAAACGAGCAGGTATTAAGATTACCCTCGACCCAATACTTGAACTAATAATGACCTTGTTGTAAAGCTCGACTGAATATAACGTAATTTTAATATAATAATATATTTGACAGAGTACGGAGCCTTCGGAGTGACTTTTTTAATACTTATTTTTTTTTTTGATAAGTAGTAAATATGTTTAATTGAATCATCTTCCTTTTTATTCGCTACCCGTACTTGGAAAGATGAATTTATTGCTTACTTTGTTTGTACTATTATACGACCCGTTGGATTTACCTTTGTACGTACCATAAAAGAAATCGTTAATTGGACGGAGTTATTAGCGTGCCTGTAACATTGCTTCAGCGTATAACCGACACTTCTTTTTCTTCTATTCTACCAACCTGTAATTAATAGCAACAACAGCAACAGTAAGAGCACCGTAATATTTTCTATGTATAATGATTTAAACGATCATTTTCTCAAATTATTGTTAATAGAACGAGACGGAGGAATGTGGTGAGCACGAGCGGGCTCGGATTGATCCTAAAAGATACTCATTTGTGATTATTTATTAACAATCGACATAATATATAATATAATACCATTAAAAAAATATATGGGATGGAAAAGTCCGCTAATTTTGCACCTAGGGGCCGTTCATAAAATACGTTCGCATACAAGGAGGGGGGAGAGGTCTTGCTGATTGGGACAAGGGGAGACGGGGGGTTTACGGTAACGTGACGTTCGCCGTTCATCAAAAAATTTTACTGAATTTTTACAGAATCTTTGGACATCTGATAAATAGAAATGTTATTTATTTATTCGTTATAAAAGATATTTATTATTTTATTTAAATTTTATTATGACAATAAAATATCTATTTATTTTTGACTATCAAAATTTGTGTATTATCAATCAAAATTTATCAAGTTCAGGGGGGGGGTTTAGTTTTTGTGACGTAATATTTACAGGGGGGTCACAGAAAATGTGACAGCGTGACAACCGGGGGTGAGGATAAAAAAAACGAATTTTAGTGTGACGTATTTTATACATGTAGGGTACTTTGTGATAAAGAACACCTTTTTTAAAGGAGGATATAAAAAATTGACAAATGTCAAACAGACCTTTTTTTATTGATTTACAAAAAACCCAAAGTACAGTGGATCTCATTTATAACGACTTCGGTTGTAACGAGTTCGGATGTAACGTCCGTCGATTTCTGTTTTAGCGATTAATTTTAATGAACTATTAATTACAAGTTAAATATAAGAATCAGTTAATGGATGGTATACATTTCTTCCCTAATTTTCTTCTTTCTTTTTATATAGCGACTTTCGGATACAGCGCCCGAATTTAATGGTCATTTCATCATCGTTATAAACGAAATATACTCTATAATATGCATAATTTAACATCTAACACAACGTTTTGGTTTATTATTATGTATAAAGAAGGTAGGAAGCATCGTATCATCTTTCATCATTGAATGAATAAATTTTGGATTTAGGTACCTATTTTCTATCTGATCATATATAAGTTACTTTCACTAATAGTTTTCCAATTCAATTGAGATTTGTAGGTACTTAATGGTCGTTTTCCTACAAGAAAGGATTACGTACGAGATGTCTGTTATTTCTACTTATTTATATACATAGGTACATAGATTTATCGATCTGATCGATTACGAAAAATATACTGTGTATTTGAAATAATATCTATTATTGTACCTAGGTACTCAAAACAAACCATTTTTGGAATATATATAATAAAAATTACAATATATACAGGGTTTTTCAAGTTGATGGGCTATTAGAAGTATATGAATTAGTAGAAGGAATTCAATTCTGAAACTTGGGCTCATTTGGTTATTGTTTATGCCGCTTCTTTTAAAAATATTTTCAAGTTCGATTTACATCCGGTTATACCGGAAGTCGATACCAACTTTCTTATTTTAAATGGAATGGTATATTTTTTACCGAATTCGAATAAAACGTGTAATTCTAAGGTAAGTTTGATAACCAACTTGTACCTACACCTCTGTGACGATCGGTTTCTGAGTTAATTTAATTTATAGAAAAAAATATTGTGATCGCAAGCCAAATTATAAAAAATCATAACTTCCACAAAATACGACTTAGAGTGTTGAAATTTTTACTAGTAATAGCTGAATATTAGTGCTAACGCCTTGACAAAATTGAATTAAATAATTTATACAGGGCGTTCAAAATAAAATTCTAAAATTGAAAAACTTCAAACACGAATTACTTCGTTTTTTCAAATGGCACCTACTAGTTTTAATTTTTTCAATCGACTCCTTTTTTATCCTCTTTCGATCTATATGGATACTTCCTATTTTAAGTAATAATTCAAAATTATTCCAAAATTTTCAAATAAAATAGGAAGTATCCATACAGATCGAAAGAGGATAAAAAATGGAATCGATTGAAAAAATAAAAAATAGTAGGTGCTGTTTGAAAAAACGAAGTAATTCGTGTTTGAAGTTTTTCAATTTTAGAATTTTATTTTGAACGCCCTGTATAAATTATTTAATTCAATTTTGTCAAGGCGTTAGCACTAATATTCAGCTATTACTAGTAAAAATTTCAACACTCTAAGTCGTATTTTGTGGAAGTTATGATTTTTTATAATTTGGGTCACGATTTTTTTTCTATAAATTAAATTAACTCAGAAACCGATCGTCACAGAGGTGTAGGTACAAGTTGGTTATCAAACTTACCTTAGAATTACACGTTTTATTCGAATTCAGCGTAAAAAATATACCATTCCATTTAAAATAAGAAAGTTGGTATCGACTTCCGGTATAACCGGATGTAAATCGAACTTGAAAATATTTTTAAAAGAAGCGGCATTTAAACAATAACCAAATGAGCCCAAGTTTCAGAATTTAATTCCTTCTACTAATTCATATACTTGTAATAGCCCATCAACTTGAAAAACCCTGTATATGTATTGTAATTTGCATTCAATTAAGTAATGTGTATAGTGTTGATAAAAGAGAACAATAGTGACAGTACATCATCATCATATTATAAGTTGCAACATATTGCACGACGATAAACGTTACTTTCGTATCATAATATCTATCAACCCTAACAACCTTTTATAATATTATATAAGAAGAATAAAAAAAAGAGATGCATGCCGGTCTGTGGTCGCTTTTGATGCAAATAATCACGCACGCTAAATTGTCTATCAATATACGGTAATAATTAAGCACACGAGTACGTAGGTTATTCATTCAACCATTAATGCAGTTTTAAATTATTTAATAATGAATATTTAATGGTAAAAATGGCATGAGCAGTAGTTACGTCTTTTGGATGTAATTATTTTTTAGTGTTCCTAGAAAATTTGTCACGAAATGCATTAAGCATTTCCACGTGGAGGCATTTCATCTTATCAATTTATTAATTTTTGTTGACAGTTAGTTAATATGGGATATTTTTCATAAAAAAAGTTAGATAAAACTAAAAATTATAATTAAATACTTGATAAGACGATCAATTACATAAGTTGTTTTGATTTTACTTTCTATATCTATATAAATACAGCCAAAAGAATGTAATAATATTAAGTTATTAAAGATTGAAAGTCTGTTGTTAAAATGTACCACCGTCAACTTTTCGCGTTAATTAATTAAGCAGCACTCTATCTAATGAATTTTTGGGGGCCCCGACAAACAATTTTGCTTTACTTCCTATGTTGCACAGGCAGGCACATTTATCTATCTCACACAGTACAGTATTTCTCGAAATGAAAAAGCCTTGAATGGTTTGTTAGAGTTAAAGACCCTGCAGATTAATTTAATAAGTAATAACTTTCAATTAGCAGATTTGGCATTGGCAACCTTTCAATTTCATTAAATAAACGTGAACGAAAACTATCGACTATTTGGATAATAAAAAATGATGTGTGATATCAGAAATTACTTCAGAATATTCGTGAAATGTTAATGTTAACGAGAAAAAAAAAATTAAATTTTATCAATAACATAACGTAACGACTGTTGATGTCTTGATTATATTATAAATAGATATTAATTTGGCAGTTATTTGGCTGGATGATGGTGCTCAATAACAAAGAGCCATTTCATAATCGCGTTTTTAATTATTTCTCGCTTACTTAGGCTAGTCGTGCCGTTGAAAGTTTGTTCAAATAGTTTTTTATTGTGGCACAAGTACCTACGCATACGAAAACACGTTCGTCTTATGGATGCATCCATCCATCCATCCATCTATCTAATCCACGATAAGAAGGTTGTTATTATACCTAACTACACACGTGTATAATTCTTGGCATATCTTTGGGTGATTAAGTAATGGCGTTTAGTTAATTATTCTGAAATTAATATGAGTCTCTCGAAATCTTATTTGTTTTCGCTTTCAAACAAACAGTACAATATAATAAATATATTTGCTACAGTAGGTACACTGAGGAATTACTTTGATGAAAAAATTTTTAAAAAAAATAGAAACTTTTTTGAAACTTTCTAGATCATTCAAGAACTTTCTCAAACATTCTAAGTCGATAATAACAGTTTGCGCTCATTTTAGAATTTTTTAGATCTTTCCGGAAGTCCTTATGACTTAAAAAAGGACAGAAATATTTCTTTTCACCTTTCTGCCACCTACAACCACCCACCGCGACCAAACTCCCTTACTCCCACCTGGAGACCAAGGGGTATTAACCACCCAAACAGAAAGTTGATTGGAGTAGGTATTAGAGATAGAGAAAGCCCTGTCTTAATTACGTACGAACATTAGCATTTTATACAGGGTTTTTCAAGTTGATGGGCTATTAGAAGTATATATGAATTAGTAGAAGGAATTCGATTCTGAAACTTGGGCTCATTTGGTTATTGTTTATGCCGCTTCTTTTAAAAATATTTTCAAGTTCGATTTACATCCGGTTATACCGGAAGTCGATACCAACTTTCTTATTTTAAATGGAATGGTATATTTTTCACGCTGAATTCGAATAAAACGTGTAATTATAAGGTAAGTTTGATAACCAACTTGTACCTACACCTCTGTGACGATCGGTTTCTGAGTTAATTTAATTTATAGAAAAAAAATATTGTGATCGCAACCCAAATTATAAAAAATCATAACTTCCACAAAATACGACTTAGAGTCTTGAAATTTTTACTAGTAATAGCTGACTGAATATTTTAGTGCTAACGCCTTGACAAAATTGAATTAAATAATTTATACAGGGCGTTCAAAATAAAATTCTAAAATTGAAAAACTTCAAACACGAATTACCTCGTTTTTTCAAATGGCACCTACTATTTTTTATTTTTTCAATCGATTCCTTTTTTATCCTCTTTCGATCTATTTGGATACTTCCTATTTTAAGTAATAATTCAAAATTATTCCAAAATTTTCAAATAAAATAGGAAGTATCCATATAGATCGAAAGAGGATAAAAAAAGGAATCGATTGAAAAAATAAAAAATAGTAGGTACCATTTGAAAAAACGAGGTAATTCGTGTTTGAAGTTTTTCAATTTTAGAATTTTATTTTGAACGCCCTGTATAAATTATTTAATTCAATTTTGTCAAGGCGTTAGCACTAATATTCAGTTATTACTAGTAAAAATTTCAACATTCTAAGTCGTATTTTGTGGAAGTTATGACTTTTTATAATTTGGGTTACGATCAAAATATTTTTTTCTATAAATTAAATTAACTCAGAAACCGATCGTCATAGAGTGTACAAGTTGGTTATCAAACTTACCTTAGAATTACACGTTTTATTTGAATTCAACGTAAAAAATATACCATTCTATTTAAAATAAGAAAGTTGGTATCGACTTCCGGTATAACCGGATGTAAATCGAACTTGAAAATATTTTTAAAAGAAGCGGCATAAACAATAACCAAATGAGCCCAAGTTTCAGAATTGAATTCCTTCTACTAATTCATATATCTACTTCTAATAGCCCATCAACTTGAAAGACCCTGTATATGTATTTAGATTAGATTTAGATTACTAAGTTCAACTGCTGACTATCTGTGAATGTAAACAAAATATGAAAAACTTTTGTGTTTAGACTCGGTCGCAATATCAGTCAATATGAGATTTCTAGTATCTTGTAATTAATAGTTCATTAAAATTAATCGCTAAAACAGAAATCGACGGACGTTACATCCGAACTCGTTACAGCCAAATTCGTTATAACCAAAAGGTCGTTACAACCGAAGTCGTTATAAATGAAATTCACTGTATAGGTATCGATCGATGTCAAAAATTTCTTCATTCATCGGTGGTCATGGGGTCAATTTACTGCACCCCTTTAATAACAGCACATAATAATTATCGACACCCTGTATTTATAATGATATTTCCAATTACTTAATTTTATTACTCACTCATCGACTAACATACATACATAAAAGAAATATTTAAGTAAAGGTTGTTTATTAATGTGAGCAACTTTTATTATCATGAAACAAATGATCTTATTTCGTTCGCTGGTCTTATTAGTGCAGAGTGGGGTTGTATCTTCTGCTCTGCTCCTATTTTGTACTAAGTATATAAAGAGGATCTTCTTTCAATCAACGGCCATAGTCATAGTCTCTGTCTGCATTCTTCTTCTTTTCATTCTTGGACTAGGCTAGTAGTGAACCAAATATGGGCAACATCATGAAGTTGGTGAGTGTTAAATAATAAATACATTATTAATTAATTAATTAATTAGCCTGGCCACTACACTCGAACAGACCAATCAATTATATTATCGTATTATTTCCAACTCACTACCTATACATATATAGATAGAGAGAGGGTGTACTGTTGTACTCATTTAATAATTTCGGTTACTGTTGGGAATTATAATTTTATGCTCTTTACGAAATCTCCCTTAAAATTTATAATAATATACATACAATAATATAAATAAATAGTAGTGGAGAATTTCTATTGATTTAATGTGATAAAAGTATGTCGTAAAGGATTATATATATATATCTGTAGAATTTTCCTAAATAGTATGAAGCATGCGATGCTGTTGACTTTGTAACAGTTTTAGGATCCAGGTTAATTACAAAAGGATAGACTATTGCAGAAAATTTATTTTTATTTATAATTTAATTAAAATTAACTGTAGGTACCTACGTAGTAAAAATCCTTGAAGGAAAAAAGCAAATTTTGAACTTATTAATAAATAATTTGATATAAAAGAAAATAAACTATTGTATCCACTGGATTTTTGAAAAATTCTCGTACATAAATTATGGTATGCTTTGATACCTGATTAAAAAAAAATATGGACACGCATTCGAGATTGCAGCAGCGCAGGTTCTTCAGGTTCTTCCTCCTTTCGAAAATCATTAGCAAATTTCATTTTATGTATCCACGTTACACATGTGTTTATATACGTAATACATAATTCGATACTTGCAACAGAGAATTGTCCATCTTCTTTTGAAGCAACTTAAAACCACACGCGTGTATTCCTTTAAAATAAAATTATTATTATTATTGTATGGTATGTATGTACGTATACGTACGTACCTTTGTCCATGTATACTAGATAGATATATCCACGTACAGTAAATAGTCGCTATTACCATTACCATTACCATTACTATTACCAATACCATTACTCACTCTTGGGTCTTCGGTCTTGACTTGGAGCGTTATGTTATGGTATGGCATGGCATGGTATGGTATGGTATGATGGTCTGGTCTCTTGCATAACACCGTTTGCGAACCGAATCGGCCGTGAATTCTTTACAAGGCCAATTTGGAAACTGGAATCGTGTAATAAATTAACTAGTTCACTGACCATCTACAACAAATGCTCACGCACAATTGTCTATTGATAAAATGATAAAATCGTTCAATAATGGAACAATAATAATTATTATTAAGATGGGGACGTAATAGTAACAATTAATAACAAAGTGTATTTATTAATTAATTGCAGTTCATAATAGCGATGGTATTAGGGGTTTGTTACGCTGCTAGATTGGAGAACACGTATTTGCCTCCAGCTGGAGCAGGCAGTGCTGGTGGGGGTCCGGGGCTGGTAGGACCCCGACCTGGGGGACCTTCAGGTCCTGGAGGAGCACCAGGTACGTACGTAACTATATAATACGTAAAATCGCTCCCAATCAAATTACATCTTCCCATCCATCCATCCACCCCTACTTTTATTATTATTTATTAGTCGTTGCGTTGGAATGAATGTTCTTTACGAAATGTGCATATGGTCGTGTCGCGTGAGTTTTTGCAATAATAATAATAATAATAACAAATAAGACTTAACTGCATAAAAACACGAGTGCATCGTCATGATGACATGACATAGATCTTTCAGTAATCCGAAGGCGATTCTTAAATAGGTTTAAAAGATGCTATACGTAGTTTTGTTCCATAAAAAGGTGCAGAGTTTACACCAAACGTGGTAAGAGTCGAATCGATTTATTGAACCTCTCGGATTTCTAAACAAAGAGGACGGACGACAACGTGCTGCAACGTCTATTGTTGTTACAGTTCATCTAGTTATATATATATCAACAAACAAACATTCCAAGCATTGAGTAAATGCAGATCATGTTAACGTGTCTTCTTACAAAACATAAACATGTTAAGACATACAATGGATTATATATCCGCAACAACGAATCGAAATTTACATCTTATGTGTAAACGTGAAATGTCAGAGCGTGGTTACTCTACCTAATAATTGTTTGGCAACCCTCACAAATGTAAAACGAAACGAATATTTGATTAGGTGGTGGTGGTGGTGGTGGTAGACCAGGTTTCGGAGGAGGTGGTGCTCCGGGCCCGGTTTACGGACCACCAGGCGGTGGACCTGGAGGACCCAGTGCTGGTGGACAAGGATTTCCAGGGACCACTGGGGGTCGAGGAGGAGGTGGGGGCGGCGGGGGTGCTGGTGCAGGAGCAGGAGGTGGTGCTGGTGATGGTGGAGCTGACATTCCCATCATATCTTACGAGAATCAGCCCAATGCTGGCGATGGCAGTTACAAATATAGGTCTGTTAACTAACAACTTACAATTTATTAATTAATATTAAAATCAAACAAATCATATTTAATAATAGAATTGATTCATTGTTAGTTACGAAACTGGTAACGGGATCAAAGTTCAGGAAGAAGGTCAATTGAAAAACGCAGGAAGTGACAACGAAGCTGAAACTGTTAGTGGTTCGTTCTCGTACACAGCCCCCGATGGCCAGGTCATTCAACTGACATACACGGCAGACGAAAACGGTTTCCAACCCTCCGGAGACCACCTGCCGACTCCACCTCCGATTCCTGAAGAGATATTGAAGTCTCTCGAACTCAACGCAGCGGAAGAAGCTGCTGGTGGTGGTGGTGGTGGTGGCGGTGGTGAAGGAGGAGCTGGAGGAGGTTACGGGGGTGGCCCGGGAGTTTCCGGAGGAGGAGGAAACGGGGCGGGTGGAGGCGGAGGTCCTGGAGGATTCCCAGGAGCCAGACCGGGCGGTGCCAAACAAGGGTTCAGTCCACAAAATGGATACACGTATTAAATTGTTTTCGTTATTCCGATAGCTGAACTTATACATGTGTATAATTTATTATTTAATGTTATTGCCATTATAAAATCGAATTTATTGATAAGGGAATTAAGTGGATGCTAACAGTACTTGGCGATGCGCATGTTTTACTGTTTTAGGTAAAAATAATTTGTATTAGGTAGATTAGGTAATTGAGTAGGTAGGTAGTCACAAATGTGGTAAATAGACTAATTTGACCACAGTACGTAGACGACTTCGCTATGATCACGGGTTAATGATTTGTACAAATGAAATGTGATTTTTTATGGTGCTCTTCAAGGTTGCATCCATCAGTCGAGTATGTTTAATGTATGTATGTATCATACGTACTTGTACTTTCAGATGCAACTTTTACGATTACATATATTCCTTCGTAAAAAGTAAAAATGTGTATATTTTTTTAAATAAATGCTTCACTGAAAATTTTATTTATTTATTATTTTTTAATTTCACAAAAGAAATATTTGTTGGGTTTGGGAATTTTTGAATTATTTTTTGGGCTAAAAAATACGTTGTGAATATTTTCCTCATGATAGGTATGATGTTGGTATAAGAACAAATACATATTATCTAATAAAATACTTATGGCATTTAAACAAAAATTCAATGGTGAATACCAAATATAAAATAAACACAGCTCTGCAAATAAATTCCGATTAAAATTTCTAATTTCAATATTTGAAGGTTTTTGAAGGCTCCTTAAATACAAAATATACACTCTAACATTTTCGTTAATGTATTTAAGTTTTTTTTTTAATATTTCACCTATATAATTTGAAATGGCAATATAATAGAATGCAAATAATCGACAAAATTAACTTTGGCACAGTTTCTTATTTTCAACAAAAAGTTGCTGTAAGTACCTTTTATATTTCCACGAAAAATAATCCGGCAATCGACCAATTAGATTTGCAATTTTTCAGCTAATGACATGTTAAAAAAGTACCTACATTATTCAAAAGTGACGTTCGAGGTAAAAATAATACCATTACACCATTACCTAGTGTCGTGTGGCATTTCTTACAAAAAAATATATTGTTATTAATTGTGCAACATTTTTTATTTGGTATTTACCGTTTGTGAAAGTGGATTTATGAAGAAACCGATAACAACCCCTCATTTACATTTTTATATTCCTTGACCTTAGTAATGAAACACTTATTTTACACTCTATTATAGAACACAATAGCAGCATACAAATTAATCAATCTTACGATTACATATATTATTTTATACTTCCATCAGTCTATTGCTATTATTATAATAATTATTGTAGGTATGTACTCTCATCAATGTTGCAATCTATGTATATGTATGTACCTATTTGGTATATGCTGATGAGGTGAGGTTTATGAATGAGACTGACCAACGTATGTATATGGTATTATCGTTATTGATTATTTATCTGTTATTATTATTGTTGGTAAATGGTTACTATTTTTGTGCCTTTGTGCAAATGAAATCGATGTGTTGCCGCTTCTTTAAGTGTTATGTTACACTATAATTTATGCTTTATCTATGCAAGAATGCTGCCATTTGAAAAATGAATTACAAAATGGGCAATTTTTCCATTTGTAACTGGGTTAATTATTAACTACAGGGACCGATCGTTTAATAAAAGTATATTTGTGAATGACTGTGACTAGAATTTAAAAAAGGCGCGTAAAATATTATTAATATATTTTTGTTGCTATAATTTCTCAAGAAAAATCGAAATTGTTGAAATCCACACACGGAAGAAGAGACCGTAGGTACGCGTAGGTACGTGGCATTTACAACAAACAATACACATTATATATATATGTATATATATATAAATGTACATAGATACATAGGTAGTTTGGATGGTTGTTGTTAGGTAGGTACCTATCGTACAACCGTAATTCTTCGTTACGACCATTAATTATACGTTGTTCTCTTTGACAATTTCGTGTTAGTAGAAAGATTGGGTCAAGACATAACAATAACAAATTAGGTAAGTGTAAGTTTGACATTAAACAGAAATGTTCTGGAGGGGGCGCGCGAGGATTCACCATCGTCGACCATGGGGCAGGTGGACAGGCATCAGAAGCTCCCGAAGTGGGAGTTAGTTGTACACACATATATAAATACCTTTTTGGCACATTACCACAACAGTACAGTAATCACACTAATCAGTTTTTTTGTTGTTATCAAAGTTGTAATATTCACCCCGGATCAAAATGACGATGTTTATGTTTATTGTAAGTACCTACACCTAATCTGTTTGTTAGTTACCTACTTAGTTAGTGCATTTTATTAATTAATTAATTAATAATTACATTTTGTGCCAAAGTGTTGTTACCTAAAAAATCGCCCAACGGGGGGGTTGTTGGACAATAATGATTAATTAATTATATGTGGAGTAAAAATAGATACAATTATTATTGCAACTGTTTTAATTATTAAAGGTTTGAGTAACAAAAACAATGGGATTGTTGTATTAAAATATTTATTGTATTCAAAAAACCCTCTAGGGGGTCATTATCAAGAGCTAAATTGTTACTGACAGTTACAGAGTACAATAAATATTTTAGTGAAACAATCCCAAATCTTTAATAAAAATAGATAATTATAAATATCACTAATAACATTTCAAATTTTGTTACCTAAATATCAAAGAACGAAAGATTATAAATGTTACCTTTTCAAATATATATTATTTATAATTAAATTGAAGAAAGTTGTATAAATCGTGACATACTTTGATAAGTACCAATATAAATATAAATACTACCTAGGTAGGTACTCACATTATGTCACCAAAAATTCAATGTGATGTAACGTTATTAGCATTGCCCAATAGGTACTCATCTTAAATTCATTACTCAGTTTTATTTTCTTATTGTTTGTTAAACTACTCATAAAATTGTTCTGAACATGTTTATTAACTTGCTAGAAAGTAGTACCTACTTACCTACCTACCTACCTACCAGAGGTACCTTTCGACTTTGGATCTGATCTTAGTTTGATATAGTCAGAATAAATTACTTATCATAAGATCACCATATTTTGTAAATTATGGACAGAAAGTAGGGGGGGGGGGTAGATAAATTATTAATGTTTTAGACTTTAGTTAAAAAAGTTGTGAGTAGTTACAATTTCAAAGTTTATTGTTTCGCCTTCAAAAGGTTTCTTCAGGTTGAACAAAATATAAGTGCCTATGCAAAAATTGTTTACTTAAAATTTGACGTTTTTTTAATACCCACATGTTTAATTTTCTCCTCATCAAATCAAATATTATTATCCAAATTTGACCTTAAACATATTTTTAAGTTTACTTACTTAACTCATACAAAGAGAGTGGTGTAGTGTTGACTAAAACGCAAAATAATTTTTATTTTTATATAAATAGTACACGTTCTTGTTAATAATTAAAACATTTCGTTGTGCCTTTTAAGACATTCACCGTTACAATGCTTTGTGGATCAGTCCTGTCAGCACCACAAGGCGAACAGGAACCAATACCAATTTTGCGACAGGAACAGGAAGTCAATTTTGATGGTACATATAAATATAGGTGAGTGTTCCAAATCATTTTTGACAGATACAAGCAGTGGTACAGTAATAATCAATTTGTCAAAAATATTATACAAGTTATAAATCCTTGTTGTTTGTTAGTTATGAAACTGGGAACGGTATAAGTGCCGAAGAGCAGGGTTTCTTAAAAAACGCTGGTCAAGAAGACCAGGAGGCTCAGGTAGCCCAGGGTCAGTATAAGTACACAGCTCCTGATGGACAGGAAATCTTAGTGACCTACATCGCCGACGAAAACGGTTTTCAACCGCAAGGTGCCCACCTCCCCACGCCCCCTCCCATACCGGAAGCGATTCAAAGATCTCTAGAATATAATGCTGCCAATCCGGAACCGGAAGATGCAAATCAGCAACAATAACAAAACAATTAGAAAAATAATAAATAATAATCGTCCTATTAAGTACGAGTACTACTACTACTACCTATTACACCTCAAAATGAAATGAAATTTACAATGCTCATCATTTTTTTTTTTTTTAATTTTCATAATTCTAGTCACAGAAAAAAATACCCGGGGGTAAATAATGAAATTTAAATTGCAACAAGTCAGTCTATTTATTTTACATAACATAACACGTATCGTTCTCATAATAGTTTGTATTTTATTTTTGTGATTTGCGCCTTTGAATTATCTGTATCACTTTATTTATTTAATTATCATAATAGACATTAGACATTATTATAAGTATGTATTATAATCATTTGGCGAATAAAATAAACAGTTATGCACTGTAGTCAAAATATTACTGAATTTATCATCCCCATCATGTCTTTAGACAGACAGACAGACAGACAGACGACTCTTTCCCTTTTTCTTTTCTTTTCATCCCTAATAAATTGGTTCTTCAGACTGAAGGCTCTTCCTCTTTTGAACCAAATCTAGAACAATCTCCTCATCTCGTAACAGTTTGGGACCCTTACTCCCCTAAACCCAAAAACTAGAGCAATCCACATTGCTAAAACTGTATCTTTAAATATATTTTCCACTACCCCTATTCACTCCTGCTGCTGCATCTGCTGTGTCCCTAAATGGCCCTTCGTGTTTGATCTTTTTTTTATTGATCTTCCTAAAGTACAAGGGCATTACCTAATACCTCAGAATGATATTTTTTGTGATAAAATTGATGTAGTCACAAATTTATTAAAATAGAAAGTAGAGTTAACAACATATTGGCTCTCGTTCTTATATACACACGTGTAAGAAAGGTTGCCTACATTCACAAAAAATATGTAATGAAAATATTCTTTCCTTTCGTATGGCCTTTTTTTAGTTATTATGCTTATAAGAAGAGATTGTTGTATTTCAAGGTGAAAAGAATTTCCTTCATTTACTTATATGCATATTAATGAAAAATTTTGTAACAGTCTTTGATATATACACATAAATAATTAAGTCGATTAGCAATAGATGGAGATTTTAGAAATTTTTTGTACCTTTAAAAATTTTTTATACTTTACACCCCAGGGGGGATGAAAAAGGCTACAGAATCTATTAAAGAGTTATTTTTAAAAATTTTATTTTACTATAAATTCATAATGGAGTTAATAATATATAGTAACATTTATTTATAAAATATTCTTCCTGTTAATAATATCTATACATAAGATAATATGTATAATGCATGTAAATATATATACAGTTATTTCTGTATTCTTGAAAATTTCTGTTGTGATAATAACTTGTTACCTTCAAGTTATTCAATATGTTTGGGAATTACGCAACAATATATTAGGAAACATTTTGGGACGAAGCCCGGTGCAGCAGGTATATAAAAGCTTGGACATCTTATTCGAACCACATATGTAACAACCAACTGTGTCTAGGTCTTTAATTTTTATTTTTCATTCGTCTGCATTCGTTATGAGATTCCTGGAACTGGTAAGCGCAACCACTTTCTTAACAAATTGTTTGCTTGAAAAATTATTCTTTGTAGATTTTTATTATTGTGGTGTTTGCCACAGCAACATCTTTAGCCCAACCTACCACAACCCCGATTCCGATAGTAAGACAAATTAACGAGATAAACCCAGATGGGTCGTTTAATTACATCCTTGAAACTGGCAATGGTATTTATGCCGACGAGCAAGGATATTCTAAACAAGTAGGGGACGTTTTGGCTTTAGTAGCTCAGGGGCAAACCCAGTATGTATCACCTGAAGGACAGGTGATAAGGTTGCAGTATACTGCTGACGAAAACGGTTATCATCCTGTTGGGGACCATTTGCCAACACCCCCGCCTATTCCGGAAGAAATTAAAAAATCGTTGGAAATTTTACCACCCCTTACCACTGAAGAACCCCAACAACCCCAAAGGCCTCGATAAAAAAAAGCAGCACTTTTGAAATATTTTTTTTTTGTTTTTTGTAAAATGAGACTGCGAGTTGTTTTTTAATAAGGGGAATTATACTACAAATAAATAGATTTTTTTTAAGAAAATTTAGCGTTATTATAATAATAAAAAATGGATCGATTGGGTCAATATTTGTTATGAGAAATCCTCGTAATAAATAATCGGACGTATACTAGTTTAAAAATGGTAAAATATGTTTACTATCGGTCATTAAATAACTCAGTTTTTTGTTTTTCGAAAAATTGCTTTATATAGTAGTTACATACCTACTTAGATACATTTTACTTTCGAAAACCATTAGAATATTTTAAAATCTTTTTAAAATGGTTACATGAACGATGAGCAGGTTGAAAGGTCAATATATGCATGAAATGGATACTTTTACACACCGCAGCAGTGACCATGTGTGTGTTGTGTTCTTCACAAAAATAATATTTATCAGGATTCCTGCAAATTCAGATTTCATATTATACCTACATACAGGTTGTCACGAATAAAATAGTGAGTATTTGTGGGTAGAATTAATAAAAGAATAAACTGAATTACGCCTTTCTTAGATAAATAATTAATAAATATGCCAAAATTTATTGGTGGTCGTTTGGGGTTGTTTTTTGTTGAATATGTAATTACACAAAAATCGTTTTTTCTTTTTTGGAAAAATGTATATTTACAATTAGTAAAAAATTTAATAATAATATCCATTAATCAATCAGCAAGTCAATAAATAAATTATTTTGTTCAACCCCTTCGTGCAGCGCCAGGCAGCTCTTGTGGTTCATTAGCTAAAATGTACTGGACAGCCTTTTGAATGGCTTCTGGAACAGGTGGGGGTGTGGGGAGGTGTTCTCCTTGGGGATGGTACCCGTTTTCGTCGGCGGTGTACTGAAGGCTGATGGGTTGACCCTCGGGGGCAGTGTACTGGTAGTATCCTTGTGCTTCGATCACGGGGGGGACCTCGGGGCTTGGGCTTTTCAAAATGCCATTTTCGCCAGCAGATATTCCGTTTCCTGTTTCGTACGCCACCTGGTACGAACCGTCGGGATTAATATCGGATTTCTGACTGATAATCGGGGCGTCACGTTCGTCCGTCTGGCTCTGGCAGATCACTGCAGCTATTAAAGCCGAAAATACCACTGCCTGTAATTGATTACGTACATGTATTATATTATTCATTGATTTAAATATTTTTTGTGAATAAAATAAGCTACAGTAAAATTATTGTATTATCGATGTAAGAAATATGTGTTGCCTATACTTCTAATCGCTTTAATGTAACTTACAATTAATGAGGAATATAGGGGAATGTAGGTCGATGCTAATGTTGTATGCTGAACAACATACGGTCAGTACGTCTTTGATTAATTGGACAAAACTTAATTACCCAATAATTTTACTATACACGGAATAAAATTAGCAACAGTAAAATTATTAAAAGTTTACGTTGTGTATACGAATCAATTTAAGAAATACGTCATCGGCAACACTTCTAATTGTTTTAAGTTTATTTATTATTAGAAAACAAAAGAGTAAAGGTGAACTTAGGTCTTCTAAGCATAAGCTAACGTTGTATTGTTAACAGTATGTCGTTGAATAATTGGCCCACACTGCCTAATCACCCATATGTATATAATTAATAAATTGAAATGCCATTTAACTAAATGGTTACTTGTGCAATTATTATCTATTTCTATATATAGGATAGGAAAAGCGTTGCATATTGCAGATTAAAGCTAGTAGGTGAACTGACGACGAAAGAGATGTTAATTGCTACCTATGTACTTTTATTTTGTTAGGAACTGTGTGTTTATGTATATTTATAATAAGTAGATAATGGCTTACCGTAAATTTCATATTTAAGTATATTTTTTAGTAGAATTTCACCGAAATGACTCTTCGCACAGTGTGAATATAGTTAGAGATTTGTCTTCTATTTATATTCCTCCCAAAACGGTATTTTCGTAATAGTTGATATTAAAGAGTGCTATTAGGAGTTTAATGAAAGAAAAAAAAGCAGCAGATTTAAAAGGTCGCGTTTTGTTTAATATTATAGATATTCTATATACATATATATATATGTATCACAGGTGTAAGTGTGTATATAGTTGTAGTAGTGTGGCTTCTTCTGCTTGCCTTATTAAGGTCATAGAAAAATGGTTTTATTATTTTATTCTTAAAAACATATGTACATATATTGCACTATGTATATGTATTATATACTTGTATTATTTGTAAAAATATCTACATCAGAATTTCTTTAGCAAGTAAATTTTTTGAACCACACCTCACCTATAAAGTGACATTCCTGATTTTCGATTTTTTAAAAGTAAAAAATTATAACAAAATTAATTATTTATTAATATTTATATTGCGCGTTTAAATTTAACACAAATCTGGCGACCTTAACAATTAAGCTACCAATAATAATAACTAGATGTCGATGTTGATGATGATCCTTTTTATTTTGCTGCAACTTGAAATATTTGATGGAATAATTTATAGATAGGTACAAGGCCAGTTTCATCTTTCCTTATTATTATTATTATTATTATTTTTGTTAAAATAAAATTTAAGAAGAAATTAATGCAAATTGTTCTGTTTCATTAATTAGGCATTTATGTATTAATTTTTGTGAGATAACAACTATTTTATTTCTCCTTTCTCGTTATGTTGTTATATTGGCTTAGGGGCCGTTCGTAAAATACGATCGCATACAAGGGGGGGTGGGGGTCTTGCTGAGTGTGATAAGGGGGAACAGGGGGTCTACGGCAACGTGATGTGCGCCGTTCATCTGAATTTTTACAAAATCCTTGGACTTCTGATAAATCGAAATATTATTTATTTATTCGTTAGAAAAGATATTTATTAATTTATTTAAATTTTATTATGAAAATAAAATAAATATTTTTTACTATCAAAATTTGTGTATTAGGTATCAATCAAAATTTATCATGTTCAGGGGGCGGGGGTGTTTAGTTTTTGTGACGTAATATTTACAGGGGGGTCACAGAAAGTGTGACACAGCGTGACAACCGGGAGGGAGGGGGTCAAAAAAAGCTAATTTTAGCGTGACGTATTTTATGTTTGTCAAATTGGCAACGACATATATACCTACTACATACATAGCTTCTTTTTTGTTAATTTTAAAATAGTTATTTATGACTTTAACCAATAAATACAAATACTCTCTTAATTTCTCTTTGAGAGATTTTTTTATTTTAAAATTATTCGATCTGGCTTATTAGGAATAATTAATTTCCTATGAAAATTAATTTATGTATTAACAAACAAAACGTGTTTTTAATACATAAGGACCTATAGGTATTACTACTCCTTTTTAATTTAGAAACTCAAATTGAAATTTATTTAATCGACAAAGACTACGAACGAGTATCTACAACACGATATAAGATTGTACCTAGTACCTATGTAGGTACTTACAATTAGTACCCAAGTAAGTACATAAGTACTTACCTACCTGTGTGAGAAATAACGTAACAGTTGAACTTATCCACGAAGGTTAAAGTTGATGTACTTATACCTATGTATTTAAATCACAAGATGCAAAATACTAAACGATTCCTTATTTTATTATTTACAAACTAAGATACATATAATAATAATTTTTGTATGGTCATTATGAAGAGTTTTAAAAAATACTATTAGGTACATATAATTTGAATTACAATTAATTAGTGCATTGTTATTACTTTATATTACAATGTATTATAACGAGTGAGATTAATTTGTATGTAGATAGATGTTCAGGATGATCAGTTACCTACTACTATATGTATAGTTAGTTGGGTGGGACCGTTTTCGTTCATCCTTGAAATTCCTTCGAGTAGCGGAATATCTAACTAACAATAACCTACAACACAATAATGTAAAGTTATCGGAATATAAGCCAATTAAATTAAATAAATGTCGATTCGTTGTTATAACATGACATTTGCTGTATGATGCTCTTTCAATGGTACATACTACGTATTTATTACTTAGGTACCATTACTAATATATATTCATTCATATTTGTACCTAGTAGGTAATTAATTTGGCACGTAATGACTAATGAGTGTAGAGTCTAATTAATTATTATTTATTTATGTTAGTCTGGTTGTAAAAAAAAAATGTCTGTCTGTATTAAAATAGTAACACAGACGACAGTAGCTATTAGCAGTTATGAAATGATGAGCTGGTGGTGGTGGTTTAAAAATTGAGTGGCTCGACATTTTTTTTTTTTAATAAATAAGAATAAAAAATTGTTGCTGTTACATAATAAATAATACTATTTATCGTTTAATGTAGTAACTATTGTCCAGTATGGGTATTAATATTTAAAATGAAAAAGTGCATTCTATTTCATCACAAATTTATGTACCTACTAAGCATGCATATACCAAATAATAAGAGAGAAGAGATGTGGTGTAATTTTTATTTACAAGTGACATTTCCTCATATTATACATATTATACCATACCGTACCGTCCAGCAGCGTAAGGGAAATTAATGGCGAGGATGAACCTTCTAGGACTGTTTGTAACTATCTATCCCAACCCAGACAAGAAACTATAAATAAGAATTTTGCACTTAGAGAGACTTACAGTACAAAGTGATTGCTATTTGAATCATCATGTACACTTTGGTAAGTGGTCAGTTCTCTAGTTAGGTAAATGTAACGTCTCGTTTGTGAAAGTCAGTCACTTGCTTAATTATATCTAATAATTGGAAATTTTAAATGTCAATAGTTAGTTTTGGGGGTAGATAAATTTAAAGAGGGCGCGATTTTTTTCTGGTGCAGTGCAGTAGGGGTATTAAAAATAAAACTACTTTACGAAGTGTTTCTTGGGGGGTTAGCCTCGTACATAATATAAACAACAACTGTTCAAGATTAAGTTTGCAAAACCCACCCCTTCAGTAGTTAATCTGATCTAAATGTTTCCCTGTAGTTGATGTGTGTAATGACGATGACTGTTGGTTGTGCATTCGGTCAAGTGGGACGCTACAGACCGATACCAGCGCCTGCTGCAAGGCCTCCTGGTGGCGGAGGTCCTGTAATAGCAATCCTCAAACAGACCCAAGACATAAATCCTGACGGATCCTATCAATTCAGGTGTGTTTAACCTTTTCTGTCCACATACATATCGTATGTAAATGAAATGGCAATAAAATAAAAGTAAAGTTGACGTCGTTGTAGTTTTGAGACCGAGAATGGGATAGCTGCCCAGGAACAGGGCTACCAAAAACCTGGCTCACCCGATTCTGTCGAAGAAGTTCAAGGTTCGTTCCAATACACGGCCCCTGACGGTACCCCGATTAGTCTCCAATATGTTTCTAACGAGGGCGGTTTTCAGCCACAGGGTAACCATTTACCGGTGCCACCCCCGACACCTCCGGCTATACTTCGGGCTCTCGAATGGATAGCTGCACATCCCGAACCTGAAGACCAACAACAACGGAGAGGTTGAAATTTAATTAAATTATTTTATTTTTTGACGCTTTTTTGATTCGTTAATGTACCTTATAATAATAATAATGATTATACGTAGCACTTACATGCATTTACAATAAATAATAAAAAAAAAAACTGGGGTGCATAATATTATTTATTTATTGATCGATTGATCCGTTTATTTAATTGATTGTTTTGGCACGTTTGTGTTATTATGGAAAATTTCCGTCCATTAATTAATTTTTGATAGTGGCTGTGACTGTGAGTGTTAAGTTAAGTAAGCAGGTGGATATGGATAGACAAAGGCGGCAAGGTGTTTGAATCATTAAAATTGAAATTAAGAAAACAGTTTAGAGGTTAAAAGTAAATTTACGCTTCAGATATAAGTATTCGATAGATAATATATATTCCAAGGAGACAAATAATCGTAAATAATATCAAATAATATAAATATAATAATAAAAGCCCAAATATTCATCCAGGCCTTCGATTTGATATCTACTGCTTAAAAAAATTTACGATTGTTTGGTGTAAATTTATATAATTTGACTATTTATCTATCTACAATCGGTGCTATATTTGGAAAACAACACACGTTTTAATTTCTTTATCATAAAAATATACACACACGAAAATAAATAACATAACTACATGGTATATTTAATTTAGATACACTTGTCATCAATGAAGTTATATTTTAATTAACAACAAGGACCTTTTAATAAATAAAACAAACCAAAATAAAATTTTGTAATTTCCACTTTATTATTTTACTTGTTGTACGTCTTCTGAAGATGCCTTTGTAGGGCGAAACGATTGTAAATACAAGTAAAATAATAAATACAAAATTTGATTTTGGTTCGTTTCATTTATTAAAAATGAATTTCCATAGAGTAACGGCAGATACAATCAAGGACCTTTTAAAAAAAAGAAAACAAAAATTGATATTGATATTTAGATATCGGAATTACGAAACGTTGTTGCAAATTGATTATTTATCACGAGTTGTTAATAAAATGAAACGATAAAATTTATAACTTTATTGGATACTTAATTAATGTTGCAGAGGCACCTACAACTAACTAACTAACTAACTAACTAACTAACCGACTGACTGACCTGACCAACTAATTGGTGGGTGCTTGTCATTCTTGTTTTTCGGTTTCAAAACTTGTATGAATGGATCATTTTTGTTACCTAATAACTCTTGCAAAATTTATTACATACATGTACTTTGTACATAATAATTTGCATAAAAAAGTATTTCTGGAACTGTTACTGGTAGGTACTGACTGTGATAAGCTTTTCAAATTTCATCAATCGCCTAACAAAAACAGTCAGTCGTCAGTTATTATTAAATAAAAGATGAACCTCTTTTTAAATGTTAAGGACGAAATTTTCAGAAACTAACTGTTTCTTATTTTACAAGCTATAAATAATATTAACATATTATTCTAAATGTAAATACACAAAAATGCACAATAATGGAACATGTGAATTGAATAATATAATGAGGCACGTAATAATAATAACAAATGTTGCAACAATAGTACAATTACTAAATTGTGCTTCATCAAAAAATAATGTAATAATAATCATCTCTAGGTACTTTAAAAAAATTATAATTGTAAATTAATTAAATATACTATGAATAGATGTGTTTAATATTAATATTAATAATTGGTCGTAGGGTGAGTGGGTGAGCCGGTCGACACTAGTGAAAATAATATAATTAATTTAATTTGCTATGGATGGAACAAGTCGTTAAAATTTTGTACTGTTGCAGGTGTTTGGTTTTCTGTAAAATTTCATTGGTAAACTTTAACACAAAACCGGACACATTAACGATTCTAATTTGACAAAGTGCAGAGGATAACTTTAAAGTGTACGCAACTGGGAGGTGGAAAACCTTCGATATGATATATTTCTCTGTATCTTCTTATGTTAAATCTTATTCACCAGCAGTTCCAAAAATTGAGTCGAATTTTTTTGGACACCAAAAGGTCGTTACAACTTATTCACGAAACGATTAAACCTGTTTCAAATCGTTTTGTGCATTTTTTTTAAATAGAACAAAATATACGTAGAATAAATTTAATGTTAAAAAAGGGGTGATTCATTTTAAAAGAACTTTATTTCAAAAATGAATTTATTAGTACAAAAGGTCATTCATTGAATAAAACGTTTAAATGTTTCTTAAATGGACATTTAATATGTATTTGAAATAAATCAGCCACCGTGTCCGCGTAGGAGACAATGTGCGATAGATCAAATTTTGGGAACCGCTGGTTGCTTCATTAAACATCATTCGAATAAACTTCTAAAGGAGGAGAATAGAACTTAATGACCAAATTCAGCTTTTTACATAAGATCGATTCCTATATAAAAAGCGAAACTAACCGGTGTTTATTGTGTAGATCGCGAAGTTCTTTAGTGGCACACAAAAATGAAATATACCGTAAGTATAACTAACCACATAATTAAATATCTAATAGTACCTACAATATATTTTTTAAATTAAATCTAATTTTTTATTTCTCAACGGTTAGATTGTATTCGTTTTCACCCTTGTGGCGCTCGGTTGCGCTGCTCCACCACCCCCAGCGGGTGGCGACGACGGGTCATACCACCCATCAGACGAAGGCAAGTACGTACCAGACGGTAGCGATGACGGCAGAGCTGCCCAAACCCCAACCCCAACAGTATCAAAGGAGAGTCCCAACAGCGCCTGCCTCCACAGGAAACGCTTTCTTCCTCTGTACGTATATTACATGAAATTACGACGAGTAATTAATTGTTTGGCAAAATAAAAAAAATAATTAAATTAAATAGATCCCCAAAAATCGTCGTTCCAATCGCAGCAACCGTCATCGCCTTTCTCACAGCCTCAAGCAGCTCAACCTTCTTACGCCCCTGTCGGAGGCGAAAATCCTGAGGCTCGTGCTCAGATCCTCAGAAGCGAATCGGAAGTCAATGTTGACGGATACCGATATCTGTAAGTACTCACTCGTATCTGTATTATTGTATCAAGAAAAAAGAGTACCTACCTATGGTTTTTTCAAAGAGAAGAAAAGTCGTTTCGTTGGTAGGTACTTAATTAATTAATTAATTAATTAGGTACCTACATACATAATGATATTTATTACACATGGTTATTTGAATACGTTTCTGATGACTTAATATCATTCTTTGTCTAACGAAAAACGTGAGCTGAGGACGATCTTATTAGCATATAGAGCGATGTTTAATTCAGAACATTGTGCATTTGACATTTTTCAACGCCTTTAATGGAAATATGTAAATCATCAAAAATAATGTTCTTGCTCGAAGCGGGTCAGATAAGTTTTACGCAACTATCGATATTTATGGGAGACCTTTTGCCAAAACTGCTAACTGTTTCGTGTTGATGACGACGACGATGATTTATGCAAATCTAATTTTACTGGAAAATGGTCAAGATGAATTTCTATTTCTGTCAAGGCCTCCTCATTATTTATTATTGTACCTATCTATAATATATATTTACTCGTTCGTAGCTACGAAACCGATAATGGCATCTTCGCCGAAGAAGAAGGTCACCTCCAGAACCAAGGCAATGAGGGTGAAGCTTTGAGAGCTGTCGGAGACTTCAGGTACACCGGTCCAGACGGTGTCGTCTACTCCGTGTCTTACGTGGCCGACGAGAACGGTTTCCAACCCGCCGGAGCCCATCTTCCCACACCACCCCCAATCCCTGAGGCTATCGCCAGATCTTTGGAATTCAACCAACAAGAACCCCAACCACAACAACAACAGGGAAGGCAGTAAAACGTCCTTATATGTTTTATAATATTATATAAATGTAATCTTTGTAAATGTGTTTCATCATGTAAATAATGTACGAACCGAATTCGCTGAAAGTAAAGTACAATAGTTACACCTATAAAATATTTCATTTAATGTTAAAAGATTAATAAATCTTTTAAAAGTAGATTCATGGGCTTCATTGGGTGGGCCATGACATCTAGTAGTAAATTACTTGGTCCACTGCCCCTTTTTTTATCTCCTCAACCACAGATAGTAGAAACTTCTTCATTCTACTCATAGATGGCCTTTACGTATGTGTATACAGTATAATCTATAATAGTATTGATTGGTGGGGAAGTCCCTCCATCAAGACAGATGACGTGTTCACATAACAATTTGAATAAATTGTACAAAAGCACATAGAAAATTTATTTTTGGTTATTGAAAGTCTTCTTGCTGCACCATCTATAGACCAAATGAGGCAACATTTATTTTATAAAATTTACTCTTAATAAACGTTTCATATTTGAAAAGGAAAATAATAATTTTTTTAAAATGAGAACTGTATATAACTACATATGTAGGTACCTATTGGTTTTAGTTATTTTCACTTCAAATATAATAAAAGAAAGTTAATTATTTTAAGAATAATTAAATTCAAAAGTAACTGCAAATCCAAAAATAAAATTTAATGGTTACTCATTGCCAAGAAATAAAAAGTAATGAAAACTGTTTTTTTAAAACTAAATAGCACCATCTGTTGTTGCTATATAAAATAATTTAATTAAGCAATATTTTGCAATAAAAAACAGAAGATTATTGATGGTGCTATTTATTTATTTATTTATTTAAACAGTTTAATTTTTCCATATTAAAATAGATGGCGTGTAAAGCTGAACAAATTTTTTGACTATAAAATATACAACTACATATACCTATGTAAACTTATGTTAGTTACATTTGCATATTTCCTTTCATAATATTTACCATTAAATCAAAATAATGGTAAAACAGTTTTTGTTAGATTTAATTATATTTGGTCATTTGGTTTTTATTTATTTATTTATTTATTTATTTATTTATTTATTATACATAGATACTGTTGGTTGTTCTAAAACGCAGTTAAATAATTAATTGAATATTCAGACCATCATCCTTGACGTCTTAAACTTAGTCATTAGATACTATTAGGTCCGCTACCGATTATTAAGTATACAAGATTACCTGTTTGGTAATATTAAATAAAAATTGCAAAACATCCGTCGAAATGTGTATTTTTAAAAACCAATAATTTGGCATTATTAGCTATATTATTATTATAGTTTCATGGTTATTACGTACTAACTACTATTCTTTGCTAATATTCTTAAAAGGTGTCTAACATCCTTATCTATTTCTATTAATACCTACTGTTTGGTGTTTACGTCAGAAGTGAGCGTGATGATTTACAATCCTTCGAGAATCATGTACATAACATATGTGGATGGCAACAATACACAAATAAATAAATACATTGTGGTTTTACCAAATTTCATATTGGTGCATCTTTTATGGGCACTTAAAATGTTATAAATTTTTCAAAAAAATCTGTCAACATTTACGTATCCAAGACATGATCGCCCTGTATAGTATAATGGGCTACTGGTAATTACTTTTTATATATATTTTTTCTAAAAACAACAAAAGCTGTTAATTTTGAATATAATGGCAAGTTTCAGGAAAAAAAAATAAATAATTCTTAATTTGTTTACTCTCTAATTATGAATGTAATTAGTTGTTATTTATTTGAGGATTAGAATAAAATATTCCAATCTATTCGTACATCTTAATATAATATGGCAACTAACGAACTACTACAGTCAAACTTCGAAAACTCAAACGATGATAATATTTGGGGCCAACTTCGATAATTCGAATTTAATTTTCTGGGGGAATTCGTTAATAATATAATTAATGTCCCTTTTTAATAACAGTACTATGCAATTAAGCAGTGAGGCAGTTCACTTTTTATGGTTATTTGTTATCAAAAATTTCGCCTTTTGACAAATACAATAAATACAAATACTTATTTTCAAAAAATGGTCACGATGCCTTGAAGTTATTTTTGGGTCATATTGTGATTCAAGTTATCGAAACTGAACTGTGTTTCGTGTCTAGTTTTTTTCCCCAAAAAATAATCGAGTATTGTCACATAATAATTTGTACGAACTAAGTAATCAAAGACACACGTTCAATTTAATAGGTCATATGACCAAAACTTTTTTAAAGTAAATACGTAATAACGTACGTCTTAAAATATTTTTGATACACTTGCAATTAAATAAAAGCATCATTTCATTAGTGTGGGTGATATATATATTTTTTAAATTATTAATATTATTGTTAAAACTTATTAAACTTTAGTAGCACCAGCTAGTCACCGTCAGTCACAGTCACCTTGTGGATTTATTTTATGTTTGAAATTAATAGACGTTTTTAAATAATTCTGACATATTTATTAGGGTTTTATATTATTAACGTGTCCTATTGTATTTTAATGGTATGCTGCTTATGCTTAAATGTATTTCGTTTCTTCCGCATTTTCGGCAAAAGTCACAAAAATTAGTGATTTTAATAAAAATATATACAACGCTTACGTAATTATAAACAACTACTTATGTTATTTACGTTAGTCACTCATACATATCCTTATAATTTATGTTGGCATAAAAGTATATTTAATTTGAAATAGTTAAAATTCCTTGTGATGTCATTTCAGACAACTCTGCTAGTATTTTGTGTTACATTTAGAATCATCTATGTACTAGAATGGTCTTTATCTTTTTCATTTTCGAATTTAAAAAAAAATCGTACTCATATTAATACAGTAGCACGCACGTGCCTCAAAAGACTGTAAAAAATATAAGTGGGCTTTTTAAATTAATCGTTCCATTTTTTGTCTAATGTTTTATTAATTAAAGTCATCTTCATTAATAATAAAAATCGTCAGAGATTTGCAGAAATGAAACTTGATATATGCCATCAAGTGATGCATGATGCATCACATTCTTCCCATTTTTCATCTGACCTTTTCATCAGGATAAAATATAAAATATTTCGGACTTACCTTCCGTTAACCTTTAATAATTAATTAACACTTCTGTTTACTCGTTATGAGCTAGTTGTGTTGCGTGGAATTTCCAACGACATTTCTTTAGCTTTAGACGCATAATATAATTACATAGTCGAGTCGCATTCCGCATTTAGCTAATTCTTCTGGTACCTAGTTAAAATAAATATTTATTTACACCCTGTAGATGTAGATATTATTGCTACTACTCGTATATAAAACTTTACTGAATTATTGCTCTCCCCATGTGCCACCCCTCGGCAGATTTTCTTAATTATTATTATTATTATTATTCGGTGTGGGTTTTCATTATTATGTAACCTTGATGTCTTCGTCACTGAAACTCCAAACAAGGTGGGGTAGGAGGTCAATGTCACGGTTCCTCGAGTTCCTCATTTTGAGCTTTCATTAACAATTAAGTAAACAGAATTTTCCTCCAAGTACATTTAGATAAAAAAATATTTTTTATGGAATGTAAAGTAGTTTAAGTTGTTTGTACCCACGACGATCTTCTATGGTCGTGGTCTGTCAGTAAAATGGATTTGTTTGACAGTTTCCTTGTCTCGAGGTTCGTTCCTGGTTTTTGTAATTGATAAAGGTAACATTATGTATGAATTTATCACAGTCAGTCTCCTTTTTTGAAAAGTAATGTTATTTCTTATATACGTAAATATTTTTATGCAAAAGTAAAGGAATTCTTTGACGCTGATCGAGACCTTGTAACAGACACTTCATTATTCTTCAACATATTAAAATATGTTTTAAATTTGTCGGCGCCAGTTTTTGAGACAGTTACGTATATTAATTATTAATAATGTATGGTAGGTACATCTGTCTGTAGGCGTGAAGAAGATCGTTATTTGTCAGAAACAGGGGACCTCTCTTATTATTAAATGTAAATTATTAATACCTACCATTTAATTTTTACTGCAACAAGGTATTAATTTCGATATAAAATATAACACACTTATTAAAAAAAATAATCACACGTTGTTGTAATCGTTTGAATGGGACAACTTATCATCAATAAAATTGATCCACGTTAGCACAAAGTACCTAATTGATTGATTGATTGATTGATTGATTTCCAATGAGCTGAAGGAATTTGTACCTACTCTACTAGAAACTGTTCCTTCCATCCGCATCCGCCAGTGCGTCCACCACAAGAAACCACACACTGATATTTATTTTGAATGTCGTTTTTGCGACTTCCAAGGCCGGTCACCTACCTACCTACTACCTATTTTAATATCATATTGTACCTGGGGATGGTACTTTATTGTGTTTTTAATCGGACATTTGGAATTCTGTTGACGTAATTTTGTTCAAATGTTAAAAGCAAACACCACTATTATTGTTAGACAGAAAAACCATAAATTAACTTTATGAGAGGACTATTTTTAATCAATCGGAATTTTTTAAATTCCTCAGTCAGTGGCATCTTCATTATAATATGGTAGTTACATACGCCTACCTAATTACCTGTTAAACTGAATTTTTTAGGGTATTTTTTTCTCATGGCATCTGGGGAAGCAACATCCCTAAGCGCTCCCCCCCCCCTCCTTAAGATGATACTGTTTAAGTTAAAAAAAAAATTAGGCTACACATATTGAATATTTTTTAGTTATGGGTACTTTTGAATATTGTTAAAGGTTTATTCAATTTTTAACGCCCTGTATATTAGTGCCTTTTTTTCTCCATGGGACCTGGAATTTCAGCCCCGTTAATATGCCAAGAAAAAAATTAAATCAGACTGCTGGATATTTTTTAATTACTTTTGGATATTATCAATTTTTTTTTGTTTTTCTTATGGGGCCTGAGGTTATTGTGATCCTTAAGGACAAAGTCCTTTCTTAAGATGTCATTGTTTATGTGATTTTTTTTTTAAATCAGACTATAAATACAAAGTGAATATTTTTTAATAAATTACTCTTGAATATTGTTAATTATTTTTTAAAGTTTTGATGGTCCTATATTAATAGGAATTTATTTCTCATGTGGCTTAGGGTTGGTTGCAGCCCCCTTGTCTCCATCAAATTATTTTTTTAATGTTCTTTTGCTTCTTTATATATCTACAAATGGTTATTTAATTGGTAATTTACTGTAACTACTTCACCACAGTATAATAGTAAGAAAAAGTTAATTATTCTTGCACCTTGTGGTGAAACAATTTTGTGGATTTTACTGATAAAAAACTTATATTTTTAAAAATAGAAAAATTGATAAAATCCAATACACGTTTATGTTATTTTTTTGACGTTGGGGTCGCTGCATTTACATCCCCATATTTCAGTCGAGACAGTTGATTGTCAATCAGACTTGATAACGGGTTTTTGTTGTTGTTGTTGTTGAATTTGACTGTAAAATATTTTAATCAACAAGAGGGTGTTCTTTTCCTAATTGATATAAATATGTTGTAAATATGTATCAATTTACATAAGAGATGTTTGCAACAGGATTTTTGTGATTTACCATAAAAACGAAAATCCGTAATTGTTTACAAATATGCGGTGACGTATGTGTTGACTAGCGAAAAAATGCGATATTGTTTTGTGATGAAAAAGGTGAACTGGTTTACTTACGCAGAAAAAAAAGAACTGGCAAAATATGACATTTGTTCGATGTATTGAACACCCTGTCTCGCTATCGATATAAATAAAGACCGACCGTGAGGAAGACACAGTTGCTCAAACTCAGCGAATCACAACACTTTGGTTCCAATATCAAAATATATTTCACCTACATCAACATGAATATCGCGGTAAGTCGCAACAAACAAATATTTTATAATTTTCGAAAATTGCAATTTAATTTAAAATTGCTACTTTTGGTATTAATGTCAAGTATATTGTAATTAAAAAAAAAAAAAAATACTTAATGAGGTGTTATAAATATACTGATGTAGGTATAGATATAATAATCGTAAATTAATTAATGGGCTTTTTATTCTATTCAGACGATGGAATTTGTTGTTAGGAAACTGCTACTGGCCAAATGTAAATTTATAGATCAAAACTCCGTCTATGGAGTCTGTAATAACGTGTAAAAGTCAGGGTCGGGCGGATGTGTAAATTTGAATTTTACAATACCAACAAAATTATTAATAATAATATATTAAGTATATGGTATTTAATATCTTTATTAAAAAAATCCAAAAAAGGTGGAAGCGCGTTTTACTTCGTATCGTATCAGACTTGTACTTTACGATATTTCTTTTTTGGTTGAGGGGGAACATGGGAACATCAGCATCCTCAAGTTAAAATTAATTTTTTTAATTAGGGAAGATCGGGCATCCTCAAATTAAAATTATTATTTTTTTTATTGGAGAGTATTAGTACCTTTACGTTAAAAATATTTTTTATTGAGGAGGAAAAAGCATCAGCATCCTTGGGTAATTTTTGTTATTGAGGAAGAAAAAAACATCCATTTTTTTTTTAATGAGGAGCATTCTCAAGTTAAATTTTATTTTCCTTTAAATTAAATCTTGTTCTCCTCATCAAATTAAATTGAGATCTATGTACTTAAATTAAACAGGTATCTCCTTAAATAAAATTGTGACCTTAAAATTAAATTTATTTTCCTAATGAAATTAAATTTTATTCTCTTCCTCAAATTAAATTTTATTTTGGCCAAGTTGTTTTATTCTCCCCCTTAAATTAAATTGTGCTCAAATTAAATTTATTCCTCAATTTAAATTTTGCTTCTCCCAATTTTAATTGCATTCTCCTCAAGTTAAATCGAAATCTCCTTAAATTAAACAGTTATCTCCTTAAATAAAATCGTGGCCTCCTTCCTAGTCAAATTAAATTTTATTCGCACTCTAAAATTAATTTGTGTGCTCTTCCTTAAATACGTTTTCGAATCCACGGGTCATTAATTGTTTTTAGTTGTTGACATTCCTCTGCCTGACCACCCTCCTGGTGGCGGTTTCCGGCAGAGTGCACTACCAAGACGTGAACGAGGGCAAGTACTACGTCGATCCAAACAACGACGGTCGATACTACCACGAGGGTGGCGTCGGCGACGGTCGATACCATCACGACAATTCCGGACAGTACAACCACGACGGTAGCGGACGGTACGCCCATGACGCCGCTGGACGGTACGCTCACGACCACAGCGGACACTACGTCTACGACGGCAGCGGTACGAGAACACAATAATCAAAAACCAAACACCCAATATAATCAATATCGCAAAGGAAACTAATATTTTTAACAACCCTACTACCATCACCACTACCACCACCCACTCACATACATAACAACAATGTTTGTAGATTATTTAATATTGTTGTAATAACAACGACCTCTATCTAACATGGGCCTTAAATAAAATTGTGCACTATTTCGTTATTATTTAACAATTACTTACACTAACAAAATCAATCGATTTGACGCTTCTTCCACTCGCTAAAATCTAACAAAAAAATTCCTGCAATAAAGTAGTTTTCCACTAAAATTAATTATGTAGAAGAAGATAGACGTCTTGGTGCAATATTTGTTTCTCGCAGGCCAATACGTCGAATACGCCAAACCAACACCCAGACCTTACGATGAAGGTAAACTGAAGGAATGGTGCAAGGACTACAAGGATGCAGGACTTTACCATTATAAGTAAGTCGTCCAATCTAATCTAATCTAATCTAATCGATTTTTAATTGAGGAAATAAGATTATTGAAGAATACATACCAAATTTAAAATCTCTTTTATCAAAGCACGACCTTCGGTTGACTGACTCAGTCATCAGTCATCATCACTAAATCAAAAATAATTATTTAATTTGGCTTTTCCTTATTTATTTATTTATTTATTTATTTATGAAGATATGCTGTACCCGATCCTGACGACATCGTTGCCGAAGAGTGCGCGAAAATCTTCCAGGAGGAATACGGGGAACAGCTCAGGGTGAAAGGATACTTCAAATATTTCGGAGATGACGGTGAAAAATACATCGTCGATTATACAGCCGACGAGAACGGTTTCATCCCCGACGGAAACAATTTGCATCCGGCTTTGTTAGCCGCACTGAAATATCACAAGACGCAGGGTAAAGTGCACCAGTCCGGCGTCCCCCGACAGCAGGTCAAGCTGCAGCTGCGTCCGGAAAACGATTCCAAGTGTTCAAGGGATTCCAACCGTACTACTTTAGCAAAAATCCCAAAGTTCCAAACCCAAAAGCCTAAACAACATCATCGATGATAAGACTTTACCAGCTTTAATTTCTGTGTTACTTAAAGATAGGTCTTATTTATTTAATAAATAATGTTATAATGCGCATTATAAAACGATTTTTTATTACTTTACTCTTACAATTAGTTGGTTTTTTTTTAATATTATCTATCATCCCAGATTTTGTATGTTATATATTATAATAGGTGGTACTACTACAACTGGTAGGTACTACGTAGATACTTGACAAAGCATTGTATTATTTATTTTAATAATAGATATTTTACTTTTTTTTAAATTAATTGAATTTAATTGAATTGAATGTAAAAATATATTTATATGACAAATATATTTTGTTTTCCTTTTATTTAACACGAACTTTTTATTGGGATGTGGTAATGAAATGCTATGCTCCCTTATAATATTTCTGAACAGCACCTACTTAAAAAAATATATACTTATGACTTAAAACGAACGGCACAAGTTTCGAAAGAACGTCTCGTCTCTTTCGTTCATCTTCAGTCTTCAGAAGATGCTCTGGTGGCATTTTTCTTTAAGTGTGTATCGATTAAATATGCATATGAAGATGACAACGAGATACGTAGATGGCCCACGAAACTTGTAGTGTTCAAAAAAGAATGGTTGAATCGTTCTTCTACGATCAGGGCCGGATTTACATGAAAAAGGGACATTTGATCCTACTGTTCGTAATATGGATACATATACTCTAAATTAATTATTTTTAAATTGCTTATCGACATTTATTTTTAGTTCTTTCCCTTAAATTCGTTAAAGTCACATAATTTAATATTTGTTCATGTATGTATGACTAGTTAATTATTTAGTTGTATTCAGGGCAGGACCGGATTTAGTACATAAAGTTATCTATTATATTTGAGTTTCCACAAAAAGGAACATCTGACATTATGCATGTATGTATGTACTTTAGTGATACATATTTATCATAAACAGGGCCGGATTTACGTAGGAGCATTTGGGGCCCCCACAAAATTATAAAACTGTACGAAATTGGTATTTTACGTTCAAATGCAATAAATAATTGTTCTTTCCTGTTTTCACTTTATTTGTTTACACAATAAATTGTTAATTAAATCCGGCCCTGCATATTTTAAATTGACTCGAAACATCTTTTTGTAGCTTAAGAGCTATGATGATGATGATGATGATAAAGAAGTAAAAAATTTGTGTCGTACAATTAAAAGAGATTTGGTTTCTTTAGAGTTAAGTCCGGTCCTGATTGCACTCTTATTTTTATCTAAACCTACTAAATGGAATTTTTCAAATTTGTCTCGTGGAATTGATTACTCAATTATTGCAGTATATTGTTTATAGTTATTCTATTAAAAAAAAATTTATTTAACTTTTTTTTCCTCAGTTTAATTCATAAAGTGTTCACATAAAGTACGTACCTAAAATATTTGAAAGAGAATGTCTTTTGAGTTGAGTATTTTGGATTGTACACATAATTGTTTGTGTGTATGGGCCCCATGACTGTTAAGTCCGACCCTGTCTACGATGATTATTATTTTATCAGCAGATTAAGAATTTATCCACTTAAAAATTTGAGATCCTTTCTAAAATTTTTAAAAACGTATAGGTAATATAATTTAATTAAACTTCTTATTTAATACTAGAAACTAGAGCAACTCTTAATTGTTTGAATTTTACAAAAAATGATAATTAGCTCCATCTCTGTAAAGCTACTCTAATACCTTTACAGTTTTATACAATACATACCTATATAAAATATAATTTCATAAATAATAATTAAATGTACATGTGTGTATTCTAATAGAAACCAACAAGCTTTGAAGCAACTCTGTAAGAGGTCACTGCTAGTGTATACTTTCACATAAATTCCTTACCTTACTACTAACTACTACAAGTATATATCGTACACTAGCGCTCTACTTATTAATGAAATAAATTAATAATTTATGAGTCTACTATTAGGATTTATTTTTGAATACCTAATTTAATTTCGAATAGTACAATTACAGTTAATAGTTAGTTGCATTAGTTTATACTCAAGTACCTAGAACGATTTTTTTTTTGTTAATATTTCGAAACCAAACGTACCTATAGGCGTGTAGAAATTTCATATTAAAGTTTAAGTGTGATTTGTTTATTAAAAGGCAACATACCTTAAATAAACCTTTTATAGATACTGTTTTATGTCAGTTCACTAAATTGCATTTGGTATGTAAGTACATAACTAATATAATAATTGATTGACCTTTGCGAAAAGTTTACAGTTCGTAGCAATAAAAAGGGGAAAAAATATATACCTACGTGTAATGTGTGTTTGTGACATCATGCCTGCCTGCAGAAAGTAAAAGACAAAATCTAGTATTTGACTTATCGACTAAAAATTACACTTATGTACATATTTATATAGTGGCGTCTTAAAAGGGTTGGTTGGGCACCCTTACATTTAGTGGTTTCACACCAACAATTTCCTTACGAGTACAATAATATTTAGGGAAAAGATGCAAAATGAATTATCACACATAAAGAAATAAAATCCTTAAAAATCGGGAAGACTTAAATGTTAGTTTGGGGGGACCTTTTAGAATCCTTATAATTAGAAGTAACATACATATTAAAATATTTGCAACCCCATAAGTACCTACCAGTTTCCTAATTCTGTAATTTACTCTACTTATATCAATCAATCATCCTTCATACAGTCCAGATTTATCACCATGTGACCGTTTCTTGTTTTGATCAATGAATGAGACGAGAACTTATTGGAAGACACTCATTCAGAGATTTTTAATCGAATAGAAAAGTTACCATCGATCCACAAAGACCATCAGGAAAAATTAAAAATACGTTCCCAAATCAGTAATTTAATTTTTTATTTAATATTTTTTCCTCCGTTTAGTTGCATTAAATTTCTTGAGACTTCCTAATAAAGATGAATGTCAGTAACAGTGAGCAATTGAGTTGAGTATTTAATAAATCCCATCAGGGATCGTTGCTCATTGATTTATTTGCTTTAAATACAGTTACAACAAGTAAATAATAAAATATGTTATAATATACATACAGGGTTTTTCAAGTTGATGGGCTATTAGAAGTATATATATGAATAAGTAGAAGAAATTCAATTCTGAAACTTGGGCTCATTTGGTTATTGTTTATGCCGCTTCTTTTAAAAATATTTTCAAGTTCGATTTACATCCGGTTATACCGGAAGTCGATACCAACTTTCTTATTTTAAATGGAATGGTATATTTTTTACGCTCAATTCAAATAAAACGTGTAATTATAAGGTAAGTTTGATAACCAACTTGTACCTACACCTCTGTGACGATCGGTTTCTGAGTTAATTTAATTTATAGAAAAAAAATATTTTGATCGTAACCCAAATTATAAAAAATCATAACTTCCACAAAATACGACTTAGAGTCTTGAAATTTTTACCAGTAATAGCTGAATATTAGTGCTAACGCCTTGACAAAATTGAATTAAATAATTTATACAGGGCGTTCAAAATAAAATTCTAAAATTGAAAAACTTCAAACACGAATTACCTCGTTTTCTCAAATGGTACCTACTATTTTTTATTTTTTTAATCGATTCATTTTTTTATCCTCTTTCGATTTATATGGATACTTCCTATTTTTTTGAAAATTTTCGAATAATTTTGAATTATTACATAAAATAGCAAGTATCCATATAAATCGAAAGAGGATAAAAAAATGAATCGATTAAAAAAATAAAAAATAGTAGGTGCCATTTGAAAAAACGAGGTAATTCGTGTTTGAAGTTTTTCAATTTTAGAATTTTATTTTGAACGCCCTGTATAAATTATTTAATTCAATTTTGTCAAGGCGTTAGCACTAATATTCAGCTATTACTACGTAGTGAAAATTTCAACACTCTAATTCGTATTTTGTGGAAGTTATGATTTTTTATAATTTAGGTTGCGGTAGCGATTTTTTTTTCTATAAATTAAATTAACTCAGAAACCGATCGTCACAGAGGTGTAGGTACAAGTTGTTTATCAAACTTACCTTAGAATTACACGTTTTATTCGAATTCAGCGTAAAAAATATAGCATTCCATTTAAAATAACAAAATTGGTATCGACTTCCGGTATAACCGGATGTAAATCGAACTTGAAAATATTTTTAAAAGAAGCGGCATAAACAATAACCAAATGAGCCCAAGTTTCAGAATTGAATTCCTTCTACTAATTCATATACTTCTAATAGCCCATCAACTTGAAAAACCCTGTATACAGGGAAAAAATTACTTCTTTATTTACGTAGTATGTACATACAAAGTTGGCAGTATTTAAGTACATAATTGATTGATTGACCTTTGCAAAAAGTGTACAGTTTGAACAAAAACTTTTGACGAGAGATTTTATGCATAATATCTTGTTCTTATTAATAAAGACAGAAATATGTTTTTAATAGACATATTTAAGTTGATACCTAGATAATAATATTGTTTGTAATGTGTGTTTGTGGCATCATGCTTGTCTGCCTGCCTGGTTCAGTTGCAGAAAGTAAAAGTCAAAGTCTGGTATTTGACATGATGATTATTTAAGGATCGTGAAGAACAGGATAATTCTTTTTACAGTAATTTATTTATTATTGTGTACTTTGAATCGGCCTTCACATTTGGAATAGCGACTGACTCGTCTTTTTCCGACAAACCAACCAACCAACGGCGTGTGTCGCATTTTGTGGCACTTACACTTTGTTAACATAATTATATTATTGTTATTGGGCTACTTTAAACCAAAATATTCAGAGCAAACACAAAAAAAATATGTTTAGGGCAGTAATAATTACCATAAAAGTACATATATACCTATAGCAATAGGTCACTTTTTAAATTGTTATGTTTTACACAGTTTTAGCTTTCGAAGTTTCATATAATATTGTGTTTTGTTTTACCTGCCTTGCTAAATGTGTCGTTTTATTAATGTTTATGCCTTGTTAAAAGATTTACCGGTGACGCTTCTTCTCCTCGTTATTCTTGAAGCATGTGCAACCAATCGACCAACCGCAAGGTCACTCATGTCCATTACCTACAATGGGAAAGAAGTTGGAATATTTCTCTTCTAAACTTAATCCATTGCACCGCTATGTTATAAGGAACTTACTTAATTAACCCATCTATTTGTTGCATTAGTTACCTAGTACGTATGTTAGTAGACTAAAGGCGATTATTTAGAAAGTACCTTTTTTTTTAAATGATGATTTATCATTCGATATACTTTTACAATATATTATGACACCTACGTATTAAAAAAAATTAAAGATACAGTTTTAATAACCGTTTCAGAATGTTACAAAATTTTCTATTTTATTTTTAGAAACTAACAATTAATTTCTTAAGAGGCAGGTACAATATTTTCTGCGTGTTTCGTTAATATTCGTATACCTACTACCTAATTATTGTAAGAGTCATGTCAGGCAAATAAATGTCAATGCCAAGCACCTACCTATCAGATCCTTATTATATCTAACTTTAAACCTTTTTATTCTGTTATAACACAATTAATATTTTATATAAAACAGGGCCGGACTTAACAACCCTTGGACCCATGGTACCTACCAATAATAAAGCGGATTTAAAAAGAAACTTATCTACTTATATACAGGGTTATTCACGCTATACGGCACGGAATATTATGGCCAAAATATGAACATTTCAAAAACTTTAACTTTTGGGCTATATAGGGGTCTATTATGGTTACCTTTTAAAATTATTTTCATATTATACAGGGTGTTCCAAATGCCCTAAAAGTATCAGAGTTATGTTTTTTTAAATGGAACCCTCTGTATATTATTGCATTTATGGATTCTTCGATCAAAATAAGTGTTTGTTTTGATAACGTTTATAACACCTAAACCTTAAGGTTTTTTAAATAATTTGAATTTTATCAAAATCTAACCTAATAATTTTTATGTTTCAAGTAAGTACTTAAGAACTATTTAAGTTATGTAAGCGAAATTTACAATGAAGTGTAACAATAGATCATATTTTATATCTCAATTACTTATAATAAACTCGTCATCTTATACAGGGTGTCCAAAAATTAATACTACTGAAGTAAGAACTTTAAGGGGTTGTAACTTGATTAATTTAAATGGAACGCCACATTTTTTTACATTTCAGGAGATGTATTTTTTTATTACCTATCGATTGGTAGGTATAAGGGTGTCCATAAGCTAAGTCTTCGCGTTTTCTCAAGAAACGCTAAAGAATTGTTTTATGCGCCATTTGGAATTTTTTAAATAAAAGTTCCAATGTATCTAGTTGCCTTTGGTGTTTATTGTCAGATGTTAATATTTATTATTGAAGTGTTGCTTATTCAAAATGAAAATTTATTCGAAATAGGAGCGTATTGATATGATTTTTATCCTTGGGGAATGTTATAAGAATTGTTTATTGGCTTCTCGAGTTTATGCTCAAAGATTTCCCGAGAAAACGCGAAGACTTAGCTTATGGACACCCTTATACCTACCAATCGATAGGTAATAAAAAAATACATCTGAAATGTAAAAAAATATGGCGTCCCATTTAAATTAATCAAGTTACAACCCCTTAAAGTTCTTACTTAAGTAGTATTAATTTTTGGACACCCTGTATAAGATGACGAGTTTATTATAAGTAATTGAGATATAAAATATGATCTATTGTTACACTTCATTGTAAATTTCGCTTACATAACTTAAATAGTTCTTAAGTACTTACTTGAAACATAAAAATTATTAGGTTAGATTTTGATAAAATTCAAATTATTTAAAAAACCTTAAGGTTTAGGTGTTATAAACGTTATCAAAACAAACACTTATTTTGATCGAAGAATCCATAAATGCAATAATATACAGGGGGTTCCATTTAAAAAAACATAACTCTGATACTTTTAGGGCATTTGGAACACCCTGTATAATATGAAAATAATTTTAAAAGGTAACCATAATAGACCCCTATATAGCCCAAAAGTTAAAGTTTTTGAAATGTTCATATTTTGGCCATAATATTCCGTGCCGTATAGCGTGAATAACCCTGTATAATTAATAGGTAATGCAAAATGCTGCACTTAAAATATAAAATATTAGGTACTGTTGAAAAGACAAAAAAATATTTGTAAAAAAAATGCAAAAGTTTATCTTGTAAATTAAATTAATCGAGTTAAGTTAAAAAAACTTTTTTTCTTAAACAATAAATCTTTCGATCAGTGAGTGAGTGAGTGAGTGAGTGTTAGTCAATTTCGAATGGCAAGCATCTCCTGATGGATTCTTTGATAAATCGTTTACGTATTCAACGAAGGTCACAATGATGTACCTATGTACCATATTAATGTATCGTCATGCAATCCAAAAGAAAAAAACAAATAGGTACATATCTCTTTTGTTTGTTTCTAACTGCGAAACAGGTCAACCAACACATTCGTTCCTTCTGTAGATATTTCTATCATCATTAGAGAGAGACATTTTATCAGTTAATACACCACACGTAGACGCAAACGATGACAAGCAAATTTTTTTAATAAAAATTATAATGTAATAATAGTCACTCACTACTACCATTAAGCGAAGCCATGCATGGTACCTATCTACCACTATAATATAGAATAGATTACTTGTCCGATATTTGCCGTATTTTGTCGATCTCGTTCATGAATGAAGGCCAACGTACAAATTGAATGAACTTCTTATTACTATTACATAATTCGTTCGTTTGACCTTAACCAGATTCATTCCATTACTTATGTTACTTACTGACAAGAACTTGAACTTAAAATCACTTACATAAATATGTATCTATTTTACTTTACTTCCTAATTAGACTAAGTACAAAAATATTAACGGACAACTTTACAGTTAGTTATTTAGTAACAAACAACTAGGTACTTACAGTTTTTGGTCTGTTTCACAACATTAAGTAGCTAAACCTACTTAATTATTTCTTATTTAGTATTTAATCATATAAATTCAGATATACATAGGTAATAACTTTTTTCAGCTGACCTCTTTCCACTTTTTTATAATAAGATTTCAATTTTTTGTCAAAAGATAGTTTTAAGAGTACGTAATACATAATCGTAAAAACTAAAATCGTACATTAAGGGACTCCCCCGGAAAATTGGCGCCAAATATTAAAAGTAAAAGTAAAAATTACACGTATTTTTAATATTATAGTTGATACCATTGGCAACCAATTTGGTTAGACTTATTATCAAAGTTTGAGTGCATTTGAAACTTTTAATACATAGTGACGTCTTAAAAGGGTTGGTTGGACACCCTTACAGTCATTGGTTCACTTCACACAAACATTTTCCTTATTAGTACACAATAATATTTAGGGAAAAGATGCATCATTAAGAGAAATAAAATCCTTAAAAATTGGGAAGACTTAAATGTTAGTTTGGGGACCTTTTAGAATCCTTATAGAAGTAACATACATATTAAAATATTTGCAACCCCATAAGTACCTACCAGTTTCCTAATTCTGTAATTTACTCTACTTATATCAATCAATCATCCTTCATACAGTCCAGATTTATCACCATGTGACCGTTTCTTGTTTTGATCAATGAATGAGACGAGAACTTATTGGAAGACACTCATTCAGAGATTTTTAATCGAATAGAAAAGTTACCATCGATCCACAAAGACCATCAGGAAAAATTAAAAATACGTTCCCAAATCAGTAATTTAATTTATTAGGTATTTAATTTTTTTTTTCCTCAGTTTAGTTGCATTAAATTTCTTGAGACTTCCTAATAAAGATGAATGTCAGTAACAGTGAGCAGTTGAGTTGAGTATTTAATAAATCTCATCAGGGATCGTTGCTCATTGATTTATTTGTTTTAAATACAGTTACAATAGATAAGTAAATAATTTTTTAATCGAAAAGGAATATTACTCCTTATCATTACAATACTCTTTATTTATCTACTAGGTACATATAAAATTGTCGCCCAATATTATCAATATATTCATTCGACTCGAGTAACAGAAGTTCGAGTTGACTTATCGACGTTCGAATTATGCAAACGTTTGACTGTAACAATAAAAATTTGAAGAAACTGTCTGTCTGTTACCTATAATTCTTAAGTAAGATACGTATGTACATAGATATAAAATATGAGTATAAGTTGAGTAATTTGAGAATTTTTTATGTACCTACAGTCACAATTGCAATTAGTGAATTAATTATTATGAATGTCATCGTATTGTTAAAAGGTGTACGTACCTATTTGTATTGTTGCTGTTGTTTCGAAGGCCGAGAGAAACTTTACTACTGCAAAACACTAAATTCGTTTGCACAATAGTTAAATACTTTTACAAATCACCCAACGACCTTTTGGTCTTTCTTTATCTATGTAATTATGTATTGTATGAGAAAGCTAGTCTAATTTGAAAAATTTTGGATCTTATTGGGAGTAAAATTTCTTCAATCAATCGTGGATTAAGTTTTGAAACAGATATTTATGTCCAAAAGTTTAATGACTCATTACACACCCAAGAGTTTCTTTCGTTTCATCAAATGTCAACTTATCAACCATTATCATAACATAACATAATACATACTACTGTTGTTTTGTGGCATTGTGGTAAAAACCACACGAAGGCAATTTTACGACAAATATCATCATCATCTACAGTTATATGTATGTATGTGTGTGTGTACGTATGGTATGATGGTATATGCCATTGCAGATGGGATGGTCGAAGAATAAAGTGGCAAATGGGCTCTCTCTTGCATTGTTTAACTTAATGTGCCTTTTAACGCAAGAATGGAAGACAACAAATAATGATGCCATTTCAAAGTTTCAAGTGTTGTAATGTAATGTAATGTAATGTAATGTAATAACAAAACACATCTTGTATCGTATCGTATCGGTCGAGTGTAGTGTAGGGGGAACAATTACATATCTACCATACATACACTAGGTATATAAGTACCTGGTAAGTACCTATATTAACGCATCATCCAACAGAATTAATACCAGTAAGTAAATCCAAAACCCATATAAATGTACCATACATAGTACCATAGCACCACCGTACGTACGTACCCATCACTAATAAACAGTACAGTACAGTATTTAACAGTGATAAAATAAAATACAGTGTGATAATTCATTTTTAATTTATTTTATATTCGTATCGAAACACCACACGCACGTTATGATGGACTGGTTACCGGTAAGATTTTTTTTTAATTGACCTATTTAATTAAGTAATAAATGATAATAGAATTTGTAGTATTTTTTGTGGTACAAAATATGCCCAAAAAATTAAAATTGAGCACCCCTATTATTAATTAAGTAGCTACATTATTTTCTCAACTTTTTCTTAATTAAGTAGGTACTTAAATGATAATCGAATTTCTGATTCCAAAATTGGTAGATAAAATATTTTTTTGACCCCTATATTTTTATGTTGCTGTACCTGATAAAGCGATTATTTTATTTATTGCCCACCCAGAGGTAGAGGTATTTATTAATTAATGTAAATTTAATTACATATTAAACATCAGATTATTTGCATATGCCTTGGATCAATCCTTTATTCAACAAACGGAGCGCCACAGGCCACACAGGAGCCCATAAAAATAATAACTTACAACAACGACGTAAACCCAGACGGTGGATACCATTGGAGGTAATTTAAAATTAATTTATCAATAATTATTGTTTTAAAACTGTTGTTATTGTTGTTAGTTACGAAACCGCCAACGGCATAAAGGCCGAAGAAACGGGGACTCTGAAGAAAGCGACAAAACCTGACAACGAAGATGCCATCGTTGCCCAGGGGTCGTACTCTTACACCGACCTCGATGGCAATCAGATTTCGTTAACGTACGTGGCCGACGACGAGGGGGGTTTCCAACCGCAGGGGGCCCATCTGCCCACGCCACCCCCCATTCCTCCCGCAATCCAGAAAGCCCTAGACTGGATACTCTCCCAACCGTCCACCACTGAAAGGTCGGGACGACGATAATTATTATATTATACCATAAAAATAATTACGAATTAACGAACTGTCCGTCCAAAACAAAAATGACATCCTTTGTGTTGGCTCAATTAATAATATTATTTTATAGTTATTTAATGAATTATTTATTAGTATAAGGCTACATTAATGAGCGATTAAATATTCCCTTAAATAAATAAAGAGGTAATTGTGTATCGAATATTATAATGATAAGATTCGTTTTCACCTGTTGATGATTACAAACCGCTGCTGTGACCCGGACAACGACTCGATTATTATTAAACCGATTGAAAAATTGTTTTTTTTCTGTATATACCTTCAACATATTTTATTATTTACTTATTTTAACTGTATTTACAACAAATAAATCAATGAGCAACGATTCCTGATGGGATTTATTAAATATTCAACTCAACTACTCAATGTCACTGACATTCGTCTTTATTATTAGGAAGTCTCAACTAAACAGACGAAAAAATATTAAATAAAAAATTAAATTACTGATTTGGGAACGTATTTTTAATTTTTCCTGATGGTCTTTGTGGATCGATGGTAACTTTTCTATTCGATTAAAAATCTCTGAATGAGTGTCTTCCAATAAGTTCTCGTCTCATTCATTGATCAAAACAATAAATGGTCACATGGTGATAAATCTGGACTGTATGAAGGATGATTGATTGATATAAGTAGAGTAAATTACAGAATTAGGAAACTGGTAGGTACTTATGGGGTTGCAAATATTTTAATATGTATGTTACTTCTAATTATAAGGATTCTAAAAGGTCCCCAAAATAACATTTAAGTCTTCCCGATTTTTAACGATTTTATTCCTTTATGTGTGATGGTTCATTTTGCACATTTTGCTTAAATATCGGATTATGGTACCTACTGTTAGGAAGAAGTGAACGAGGAACATCACATTCAAGGATAACCTCATGGGGTGTAATTTATTTATAGTGAGACCTTTAAATTTCTCTCTCGTGACGATGAGTAAGTAGTAGTATGTAGTTAGTTAGGAAGTGTCAAAATTATGAATTATAACGAACTTTAATATACGTTGTACATATTTATTATATTATGGAAAACGTATGCAGTGTATATGATACATAAGTATAAGTGACTTATTATAGATAGAAATCCACGTTTACCTACCTATGCAAAGACGAAATTGAAATTGACTTTTAATAAAAATAATCACGAAGGTAACGATGATACAATCAATCGTTTTCATCGTGTACACATTGATGGAAACGTATGTAGAATAATGTAGGTAGTTAGTTAGTTAGTTAGTTAATCCCATTAAAAAACATAAACAATATATTTTCATGAAGCATCGTCTACCGCTCCTTCAAAAACCCGTTTGCTTATTACATCTTCTATTTTTAGTAGGTAGATAAATGTATGGGAAAAATTAGTACCTATATAAATACCCGAAATTTTAACATACTTTAATGTTATTGTAATTAGCAGTCGAACAAAACAATACAAAGCAAAGCAAAGCAAAGCAAAGCAGCAAAATGTTGTCAAATTTGGTGGTTTTTTGGTTGAGTACGAGTGCCGTTTTTGCAGCACCACTGTCAACAACATCAACAACTGCAACCCCTTCGGAGGGTAAAACGAAATCCCCACCTGTTGAAATAATAACAATGGAAAGCGAAGTGTTGCCAGACGGGTCTTTTCATTACAGGTAATTACATATTTATTTAACACTAATATGTTCAATACATATATCCATCGATTATCGAAATTTTATTTCGTATCTATTATTAGGCGGTAAAAATATTTTTAGTTTTGAAGGAGCGGACGGTACAAAGTCAAAAGAGGAAGGCTTCTTGAAATATTTCGACGAAAAAAATGCAGGCGAGGTGGTTAAGGGTAGTTACGAATATATAGGGGATGACGGGAAATTGTACGCAGTCTCTTATTATGCCGACGAGACCGGATTTCACGCGGAAGGAGATCACATCCCCAAAATACCGGAAGTGATCGCCAAAGCTCTCGAGTGGTCCGCTGAACATCCGTACAAGGAAGAAGACGATAACGCAGTGGAAAAGGCGTGAAAAGTGAAAAAATATTTTAATTTTTTTTATTTTTTATTTTATGTAATTAACAAAATAACTATATATGTAAATAAATAAACAAATAAATACTTTTATTATATAGTAAAATCAATTCATCACTTCTTCAAAATACATAAACGAGTTGGTAAATTCGTCCGTTTAGAAAACCAACGGCCTTTAAAAATTGTGTCATTATGTCTGACATTTTTGATGCAATGTTTAAACAAAAAAGTTTGAAGTTTGTATGTAAAACTCACATAGGCACTTCTACACTTGTCATTTTACACACACGTACTTTTACACTGCGTGTGTAAGAGTGTGTGCACCCGCAATACCTCTGCGAAAGGTTAAATTACTTAGCACATGTCATAAATGTTTGTTTTTTGCTTAGCAAACATTGTTTCCTATAAATACTAAATTTTTTATTTCCGATGGCGTAGTACTACTCTTTTACGTGTTATCAGCAGCAGGCGAGTGCCGGTCAAAATTCGTTAATATGTGGATATATTATATTGTAAGTAAAAGTGATTACACCAAAGGATACTAATTCATAATAATAATAGGGGTAGTAACTACATAGTAACTACGATATGTAGTTTGTGAGGTGATCTGCGAAAAAGGGACATTTAAAATATTTTTTAATTCACTTAGGAATATTTTCTCTACCCCTGAACTGGAAGGGGCAAGTGTCCCTTCTTGGATTAATTAACAGAGTAAAATATTAAAAGTTTTTTGGGCATTTCAGTTTGCCCTCTACGTTATTGGTTCAATAAGTGCTGTTCCACTCACCAGCGGGGTAAGAACGCATCGACAGGCTGCCCCTGCCCAAACTCCCCAAAATCAGACACCCATACCCATCATAAGCCACACCGAAGTCGTTGGGGCTGATGGTAGCTTTAATTTCAGGTGATTGGCTAAGTTTAATATTTATTTATAAACCCCAACCAACCAACCCCTCTTAAAAAACTCCTCCTGCATGAGTCGATCGAATCCATTTATAAATTTAATTAAAATTGAAAAAACAAAAATGTTTCCCAGCTATGAAACAGGTAATGGGATTAAAGTGCAAGAGAGTGGGTACATAAAGCAGGACCCCAATGTCCAGTCAAGGAGTAGTGTTGAGGGAGACGAGGATAATTCGGTAATTCAAGTAATTCAAGGATCGTACTCCTACACAGCACCTGATGGTCAACTCATTAGTTTGAGGTACGTTAATTATCAAAGAATAAAATTTTACCTATTGTAAAAATTATTTATGTAATTATTATCTAGGTATATTGCCGACGAAAATGGTTTCCAACCGGAAGGAGATCACATCCCGACAGCTCCTGCAGTTCCAGGAGCAATCCAAAGGTCTCTACTTACAGAAAATCGCCAGGAGGTAGCTGCAGCTGCGTCACCGCAGGATGTTCAAAATCCTGCAGCTTTCGCCCAATCGAACTACTACAGACAACAATAAAATATATATAATGGTTTATTGTTTTGTTAATATCTGTCTACCTATTTATAAAAAGAAAAAATAATATTTAAATATTTTTTTAATTACTCATATATATTATGTACTTATTAAACGATTACAATAAGATGTTTAAATAAATTAATGTTTTTAATTAAGTACGTATACACAAACACAAGGACATCTATCTGTAGAAGGAGTAGTAGCTCAAGCAGATGCTGATTTTTATGAAAGTTTGCAGAAAACTGGCTAAAGAATGTTAAACATGCGTGAATATTTTACTTTGCAATATTAGTTAGTAGCAGAAGTATTCAGAAACTATTTTCTAAACAACCGAGATGGCGTATCAGTATATTTGTTTCGATATTTTTTGTTTGTTTATTAATCGAGAACATCGGAATCCACATTTTTACTCTTTATTGTTAAAAAGTATTTTAATTTAATTAAAACTATTAATAATGTAGTAGGAAAAAGAGAATTTTATTGTTATGTATTGAACATTTAATAATATATACATACATGTATTTTTTTGGTCACTGAGACTCTAATAATAATCCATCTTCTCTCTGCTCCTATGTGTACTATACCAATTTATTTGCAATTAACGATATAAATATTATTATACAATCTCTTATATTATGTCAGTACCTATATTACATAAATAATAATTATAGGCCAACAAGGATAATGCTGTAGGTAGTATAGGCAACCCAACAAACATAACGCTGTGTTACAGGCAACCCAACAAGCACAATGCTATGTTACAAATAATCCAAATTAGCAACGATAATGCTGTTACAAATAATTCAACAAGAATAATGTTGTATTATAGACAATCCAAAAAGGACAATGATATCTTACAGATAATACTTCATTAATAATGTTTTAGGAAAAAGAAATTTATCTATTATGATAAAATGATGAAATTAAAAGAAAAATAATATTAACACCTATTCTCTCCAATTATGAAATAAGAATTACTACCACATATGTATACATATTAGTATATAGGACCTATTTTATAATAGCATGACATACAAACAAATACATAGAAACTGTGTTAAAAACGTTGTTTTCGTATGCAGAAACTGACAGTTAGTAGGAGTAGTAGATCTGTATGTGTTTATTTCACCAAAATCTTTTACATATTTTGGTGAAAGTTTGGTGACCACTTCATATATTATATTATATTAGATATATACGTATACAAGAGTTTAAATTGGAACAAGAGGCATTTCCATCCATCGTCTACATTTTTAAAATGTCACAATGGCAACATCACATCTAATAACGAACGCACATCCTTTCAATTTCATCAATCGCAATACCAATATTATAATAGTATTTATTGTTAGATAATATTACGAGGTCCGTCAGAAAAGAAATTGTACAACTTTTAACAATAATAATAAAAAAAAATATTTTTATTAATTAAAATTTTACCGAAAATACTTAATCAATTGAAGTTATAAATTTTATTGTGATGGATGGGCGCCATAAAGCAACAAATTTAATTTTTGTTGGTATTTTAAAAACCTTCAACAATTAATTAATTTCGAACAAAAACTTATTCAACTTAATCAAAATAAAATATACTTTATGTTACCCAAGACAGGGATGATATTCTTTTATATAATATTATTCTGGTTATAAATAAATAATTCCCTTTTGTTTTAAGGGCGAGTTCACATATATGCTCATATATTTACAGTATTCAGAAATACAATACATGTATACAAAAACACGTAAATATGTTGTGTTATGTAGGTTTAGGTAACGTTAAAGTATTTTGTGATTATTTAGTGAATCTGTAAGTTTCCTTGATCTTTTTTATTCCCTAATAACGAACGAACGGCGGTTCTGTTTCACAAACGAATCGAAGTACTATACCTCGTACTAACCTAACGGAGATGATAACTTCTTAGGTGGTATGATAGAAGAAGAGGTGGCTATAAATACAGATTTCTCTTCAGGTTAACTTGTATAGTAAGTAACCTTAAGAGAACATCGAACGAATCCAGAATGAACACTTTGGTAAGTCTTGTACTCACTAATCACTCGTTAACTTAATTTATCCACTACTAGTAAGTACATAGGTAATTATTTATAATAATCTACAAAATCAATTTTCCTTCTTTGATTCGGGAAAGAATTATTTGTATTAGACGTTCATAATTTTATTACAAAAACAATTTTATATTTTCTTTTAATTACCTTACCTACCCTCAGTACTAATTTTTTGAAATTATTTTTACTACCTAATTTATCGTGGTCTTGTTAAAAAAACAAAAATAATAATTTTAATTTATAAAGTACTTATTATCTATAAGTAAAAGTAAGTAATAAAAGGTGCATCGTTTCACAATGCGACCCAATGAGGTTAATCACTTTGGATGGTTTTTGTTTATATACCAATACTGTACATAAGTACGGTACTTAAATATTATATTGTAGGTATATTTGTATATACGTATGTGTGTAATTTAACGGCAAAATGTCACAGTCGACTTGGAGGAGTCTTTCGGAGTTGCACAATAAGCAGCTCTGCAACATCTTCCCATTTTTCTACGTGCCCAATACATAATCTATCTATCTACCTATAGGTATAGTATATAAGAGAAGTCAACTGGCATTTCTTAACCAACCGATAACGGTCGTTCATTAATAAAGTTCATCCTTCCCATAAATCGAATCTTGCATAACGACCACCACGACACAAATAAATAAATAATATGTACATATGTATGTGACATTTGAATTGTAGATTTTCGTGACACTTGTTGTTACTAATCTCTGCTGGGCCCAAGAGCCTTTTGCGAAGAAAGCGAAATACCAGGACGACCAAGATGGGCAGTACAATCGCCCAGAACCCTTGCCACAACAACAGCAAAGGTACGAACAACCCGTCGAAAGACAAAGGCCTTTAGAGTACACCAGCCCCATCCCTATCATCCGGTTCGATAAAGAACAGGGACAGGATGGAAGCTATAAAACATTGTAAGAGATACAAAAATAATTACCTAATAAATTATTAATTAATTAGTTGATTATACAAAGATGGGAAACTGGAAACAGCATCCTTGCACAGGAAGAAGGTTATTTGAAAGATTTGGGACCTGATCCGGATAAAGAGGGGGAAGAACTGAGCGGACAGGTTCAGCAAGGATCTTACACGTATACGTCCCCCGAAGGACAAATTATCACAGTCACATATTTAGCTGACGAAAAAGGGTTCCATCCAACTGGTGACCACTTACCAACCCCTCCACCGGTCAGTCCGGAAATACAGAAGGGTCTTGATCTTATATTCGCTGGTATCAGAGCACAAGAGGTACATACCTAGACTAACAAATTAAATCAGATACTGCTAGTCCCAGGGAAGAGTCTCCTATTTTTGTTTTTTAGGAGGAAGATGCCAAAAATCCTCCTCAAGACGGAAGCAAAATAAACCAGATCCCAGGAGAAGACGATGGTCAGTACAAACGTCACGAGAAAGCTTAAAAATCGAAATTTTTAAAACTTAAATGGTACTTACTACTGTGATTAGCCTTTAATAATAATAATACAAATATGTATATGTATAAGTCGTCAACTATTTTATTATGTTATGTGTTGAACATTTAATAATACATACATACATGTATTTTTGATCACTGAGAGTGTAATAATCCATCCTCTCCTCTCTACTCCTATATGTACTGTACAAATTTATTTGCAATAAACGATATAAAAGTTATTATACAACCTCTTTTATTATGTCTATACCCATATTACATAAATAATTATAGGCCAACAAGGATAATATGCATATATGCTATAGGTACTACAGGCAACCCAACAAACAATGCTGTGTTGCAGGCAGCCTAACAAGCATTGCGCTATGTTATAGATAATCCAAAAAGGAGAATCCTATATTACAAATAATCAATCTAATTAAGACAATGCTACATTACAGATAATCCAATAATGATAATACTTTCTTCGATTTAATTCAACAAGGATAATACATATTAGAAATAATCAAACAAGGATAGTGCTGTGTTACAGACAGATAATCAAACAAGAACAATTTTGTATTACAAGTAATCTAGCAAGGACAATGCTGTATTACATATATGGACAATCCCTTTTCTTGGTTTCTTTCTTTCCTTTTTTCAGTCTGCTGTTGGCTTTATAAAAAGAAAGTTTGAAAGTCATTAAGCAAACAAAATTTATTTAATCAAATCTTCAGTGTAGTGGAATTGTATATAATCTGATAATGATATTATTTCTGACTCCTTTTTATACCTTTACAACTATAACTTCTTAATTAACACAATTTTTCATATTTTAACGCTAAACTATTTCCATTTTATTTAGAAAACAATTGCTTATGTAGCATTTTGTATTTTAAATAATTTTGCAGAAGAATTTTACATTAATTTGTGCCTGCAATTTTTTGTAACAGTTTCCTCTCTTATTATCTGATGGACGCACCCTGTTTGCAAATAAATTAACGTTTCAAATAAAGCACACATTTAAGTGTACTTATGTATAAATATTTTAAATGTAAAGATGTGACCTTAGATACACGTCTTGTAGGAATCCTGTTGAAGATCATTGTGTTTTGCAATCTTTCTCAATAACAATGTTAAGCGAACTGAACTGAACCGAACAATAGGACTTTATCGTAACTTTTCTTTAGAAGAAGGTGGTTAAACCTAAATACCATCAAATATTTTAACACGTATTTCATAGTTTCAACATTCATTAGATATATATTGTTTATTAATTAAGAGTAAAAAAAAAGGAAGTGTTTGGCCAAACTTTACACAAGAATATTTCAAAGACCCTTGTGTAGAAGAACTAAATTCAACATGATGACACTTAATTTCTTAAAATAAAAAATATCGTTGCCTATTAGATATCGATGATTTATTATATTATAATTTAAGAATTAGTCACAGACACAGATGCAGATAGGTGAATGGCAATAGAGGATTCATTCATTCACCTGACATTTCATTGTTTGCATCATGTAACAACCACAGCAAAGGCTCTTCTGGTCTGTGTGTGTGTGTGTGAATATGCTACCACATTGTAAAAATTTAACCGGATCGAAAAATATGTCTGGGTAGCTGGCAGCAGCAAAGCAAAAGTATCATCAAATCAAACAAGCGAACCTATCAAATATGTTAGATAACAATTCCGAGATGCACCTTACTTAAACTGACATAATAATTAGATATTATAAGAAATGTCATAGTTCGCAATCGGTGTGTCGCCTTTGATGAGTATTTCGTCAGAACAAAATCCTTAAAGTTCATACACATACGTATGTATGTAATATGTATGTAATTTCTGCAATGAGAGACGCTAGAAAAGACCTTCGCATCTATTAAAGATGGTGTATTTGTGCATAGAGGGAGGGATAATATCGGGGAACGACTATAAATTCCAAAATTTCTATCCAAGGGACAGTCTCTAACTACCTCTAACTACTCTATCGTTTCATAAGTGAATAATAAAGTTCGGTTATTTTATAATAAACAATTTAAAAAATATAATAAAGATGGTATGTATTTAAATAAGGAATGCAGTGTGTAGTACATAAATTAGGAGGGTGGGTGGTTTCTATTTTCGATTATTTTTTTTTTGGGGCACTATCCAAAAACAAAAAATAATTCAGTGTTAGTAGCAAAGTAAGAAGTGGAGGCTCAAACCAAGTGTTGTGAAATTTTGCTTTTTTGTCTCCTTTGCTCAATTGAAATTTAATTGGTCGGTAGTAAGAAGTGAAAATTGACTAAATAATTAAAAAAAATTGCTCCATATGTTGCTTTTAATTTACATAATTATCAAAACAACCCTATTGTCTTAGATACTTCGATAGGTATTAGTTACTTTTTGGGGGTTTAAGTTTAAGTTGAACCCTCCTGCATGATATCATAATTTCTTGAGCGACCTGTTCCAGTTGACATCCCAAATCCTCCTGTTTCCACTATTAGTTGCTGCAACGACTGCACTCCCCCAAAAAGACGTCCCCATTGTGAGATATGAAAGTGAGGGACCTAATCCAGACGGTTCTTGGAGATGGAGGTAATTTTTATTATAAAAGAACCACCAATACCTAGCTTTTTATCAAATGCACCCACTGACATTCAAACGAGTCTTCTTCCCAGTCTCCTGGTATCTTTCCACCTTCTGCTGTCATAACTTTATTTTTCTCTAACCACCCCTACTGAAGAAAGCTTTATAGAAAGGACCAGTTCAGTTCAGCCTTACATTGCATAACAATAAATTGAACATTTCCAGTTACGAAGCTGGAAATGGCATCTCTGCCCAAGAGCAAGGTTCGATAAAAGGAGCTGGAGAGGAGGCAGGTCCAGAAGCCCAAGGCTCCTTCCAATTCACTGCCCCCGAAGGTGAACAAATAGCCCTGCAATACATAGCAAACGAAGAAGGATTCCAGCCCCAAGGAGCACATTTACCAACCCCACCACCGATTCCCGAGGCCATCCAAAGGTCTCTGGAGTGGAACGCGGCCCATCCAGAAGAAGAACAAGCTGCAGCAGCCAGCAACCAACAGCCCGTTTACAGACCAGCCGTCCAGCCTGTGGTGAGGCCCAGTCTTCCAGCAAGGTCTTTCGGACGAAGATATTAAAATGAAGGATAATTTTATTTATTCTATTCGGGGCGGTACGAGTCCCATTATTATTTTATTATTATTGTCCTGTCTATCGCGTGTTGCATTAATAAGCAATTGACTGTTGTTTCGAAACGAACAAATTATTATGTATGTACCTACATAGTATATTATTTACGTGTACATATATTAATTCGTTACGAAATAAATATGAGCAGTATTATCTGAAGATTATTATTGAAAAGACCACCCCCCCCCCCACCAGAAGAGGATCGTCGATCGATCTCAACGACCATTAATTTCTGTGTTGCTACAGTAAATAAATAATGTCACAGTGACAGCATATATATTTTAAAATAAAATAGGTTAAAAAGGCAAAAAAATGTTAAAATTAAATGTTATTACTCTTCAAAAACTTCGGACAAATTAAACATTCAAAATCAATTTTAATTAACAGGTAGAATACTTACAATTACGATTATTTCAAAAAATTAGACATAATGCAGAAAACTATGGGATTTGGATTTTTTGTGCTGATGGTATTTTCATCTATAGTGGTGATAAAAATAGTGGCTGGTACGTTGGTTTGTCTTTTAAAGACCCTCCTGGTGTTGTCTTTGCTAACGTACGCAGCCAATTATTTCATAAACAGGACTTTTTATGTGAGTTTATTGATACAATACTTATTATTATTAAATAAAATCATATAGAAAATTTTTAAGGGAAACGACGAAGATATACAGGTTGATATACATCAAATGTTACTCGAGTTGCCCACAAGGACTCGTGAGTGGTACGAAACTGCTTCAACATATATTTTGCTCGCTCAGAATATTGCCACACATTATTTTCCTGAACACTTTCGACTTATTCAAACAACAAGAAATAATGAAAATGTTGAAGAACAAGAAGCAGAGGACTATACACAAAATCCAATATTAGACGAAGACGACTATGAACAAGAAGAAATATCTCTTTATGATTAATATTGTAGGTGGTACGTACATTTTTTTATAAACAATAAATATCAACAAAATATAATACATATTTAACAAGAAAATAAAAAGTCGTCACTCCTCGTCATTTGATCTTCTAACACTTTCATACTGTGGCTGTTCATCTTGCACCACCTGTCCCTCCTGCTGTTCTTCGATGATATGTTGTTGCTGATACTGTTGTTGTTGTTGTTGTTGATAGTCTGGTTCTACTTCAGATTCCTGATAGTCGTGAGAATATTTTTTGTGAAATTCCTCCTCTTGTGCATAGGCCTGGGCGTGTTCAGCAAACGCCTTTTCGAGCACAGGGGGTAAAGGTGGCGGCGTGGGTAGATGATTGCCCTGTGGTTGGAAACCGTGCTCGTCGGCGATGTAGGCCAGTGTAATGAGTTTCCCGTGTTCATCGTGATATGTTACTTTTCCCTGTTTGACTATTGTCTCGTGATCTTTGACCCCTTTGTTTTTTATCGTTCCGATTTCTTCGGCTTCGATACCGTTCCCTGTCTTGTAACTGCAAGTGAACACAATTATATTATGTGCCATAACTGACTGATTAACGAAATTTTTGAGACGTCTGTACCATGAAATGAGGCTCATAATTTTTTTGATTGTTTTATTTGTTTTTATAATGTGCTTTTTTATAGCTTGAACAAATGAAATTTAATTTTTATTTTATTGAGCAACTAATTTAAGTGATAACATTATTGGGACTGTTATGTATGTGAATCCGGCCCTGGTACCACATTGCAAGTTGTCGTAATATCGTAAACTTTCATTTTATGGTGCTTATCGTATGTTACTCTCAAATTTTATAATTGCCCAAACGCTCGACTTTCACAGCAGATGGCTGTCTGTGTCGTCTTTGGTGATGAATTTATTTAGAAAGTACTTGCAGGAAAACTTACAATTGGTAGATTAAACTGAAAAAAAAAAAAAAAAGTACCTGAACCTATAACCGTGGGGATCCAAATGGAAATCTTGCTGGAGTATAGGAATTGGAGGGCTGTATTTTTCGTGCCCTTCTAGTAAATGTTGTTGTTGTTGTTGGTGCAACAATTCTTGTTGATGATATCCATTTATTGTGACGGCATAAGTGTTGCAAAATATCGCAAAAAGGACGAACAACAAACACTAAAAATTTTTGAATAATTTAACTTTGGTAAGGTTTTTATGCCAATTAGGGTGGTTTTGAACATACCATAAAATTTTATAAAACACTAAAGGAAACAGGCTAATGAGACTGGGGGGCATTTTTGGATCCCAAAAGTACTCTGATATCAATTATATTAATTAAAAAAAAAAATCACAAGGACATGGGCTGTTGGAAGAGCCATTTTTGCACCCCAAAAGTATCATTCTGATACCAATAAAATTATCAAAAAGAAATATAAGGAAATGGGGTGATGGGAGAGCCATTTTTGTGCCCCAAAAGTATTATTCTGATATTAATTAAATTTATTAAAAAAACGTAAGGAAATGTGCTGCTGGGGAGCCATTTTTGGGCCCCAAAAGTATTATTCTAATACCAATTAAATTGTTTAAAAAAAAAAAAAAAGGAAATGGACTGATGGGGGAGTATTCTTGAGCCCCAAGAAAATTACTGTGATATGAATTAAATACTTTAAAAAAAATCATAAGGAAATAGGTTGATGGGGGGCCATTCTTGGGCCCCGAAAGTATTAATCTGTTATCATCAATAATATTATTTAAAAATTATATTTATGGTGTATTGTAGACAAACCTGAGACATTATTTTACTTTTATCTTCTCTTCGTTCACGACACATACAACACTAAACACCAATACCCATCTGCTTCGTTTTATTGGTTTTAGTTTCTCTTATATACCCACCTATAATGTCGTCGACTTTTTTAATTATTAGTTCTGCGGATATGCTACTTCCGAAAAGTGAAAATACACTCCAAATCGCTCATATCAAAATATAACGATCTTTCATGTAAATATTTGCTACAAAAGAAACGAGTTTAGTTACTAAAACCTATAATTTATGCTTGCAAACTGTTCGTGTGTGTGTTTGTGTGCGTGTGAAGTTGTAGAAGATTCACTTTTACCAAACTAAAATGTTACTCATTCGCCTGGCATATGCTTAATAAAATAAATTGATGATATTGGAGAAATTTTAATTGTCTGTCTCATTAGGTACATATCATTATATATTAAATTGTATTTAAAAAAAGATAATGAAGATATTTTTCAAATTATTTTTTTATTTTTATGATTGCCCTTAAAAAGTGCTGCGTCCCCGCCTATGTCACTCACATTCTTATTTATTTTAATTTCCTTATCAATTTTTTACCATATTATAATACAATACATACATTGTTTACAAGATTATTGTGCGTAATAAATAAGATACATCAGCTCCTCGAACCGTCACTGATCACAATGGAATCTTCTCTTACTACTTAGCAGTTCAGCTTTCCAACGTCAGATGGCGCTTTACTACCTAGCAGTTCGGCTTCCCAACGTCAGATGGCGCTGAGAGTCAATTTATGCGTTTAATTGTCATGATTGCCATTTTGAATGAATTAGGTTATGTGTTGTTGTTAATGTGGCCGGAGTGTTGTTATCATTTTAATTTCTTTATTCAAAATCTCTCTTTCTGGACTTTTAATTAGCTACAGTTTAATTTAATGGAATCGGTGAGTTACTGTTACTATTACTAAGTACCTTAGTTACTTCTACTTCTGAGTTTTTTTGTTAATATTGCCGAATGATGATAGGCAGGCAGGGTAAAAAAAAAGGTGATGAAAAAGGACAAACTATAATTATGAATACGGATCAAGGCACGTTATTTAATTTATGCAGCAGCAGTTAAAAGAAAGTCTTTATTAATATTATAATAACGATTAATTGGACACTGCCAAGGATATATGCAAATAAGGGATTTTGTAATCTGTCAAATGTTTCAATTTAATTTAATAAAAAACGAGTACAAGTTTTTTCTGATCAATTATTTTGTGCAAATTTTCTGACCTCGCAACAAAAATTTTTAATTATCTAGAACCGCTGGGGCTCTCTTTTTTGTTTACAGAAACAAGAAACACACCCATTTAATAATTAATATTAAATTATTTGCTACGTTACCTAGTTATCAAAAACAATAGTTTAGGTAGTTTGATTATTTTACTCCTACAAATGCAAATTGAATGTCATTTTTGAACGTGTCCATTTCCTTTTTGGCCTTTTTGAGGCATTCATAAGGAGCAAAAATACGTTTAAAGAGATATTTTCTTGAAGTTAAACAAAAAAACCCTTGATATAATTAAATTAATAAATAATATTTAAATAAAATATATATACAAATGAAACGAATTTACATAAAAATGTAAGTGATATATACGTAAAACAACTTAACATTACTTATTTCCATTAAATTGAATTGAAAAAATTTATTTAAATTATTTAATATGTGTTTCGGACTCTTGGGCTTCTTCAGTAGAATATGACACATATTATTTATTATGTTTAATTTAAATAAATTGTGAATGTTGTTACGGCCCTGTATTTATTTTTCAATTCAGGACATTACTTAAGTAATTGTATTAATTCTTCTTCTTCCACTTGTTCACCAAATATTAACAGTTTTTTAATTATGTATGTATGCACTTAATTATAAATACAATCGTTATTGTCCCTCAATGATTTATTTTGTGGTGTTATTTCCCTAAACCTCCCCCTGCGAGTGAGGCTACTGCTGCCGAGGGGATTCCCAGCTGAGGGGTTCTCCTCTTAGCGTTCGCCGAATTATTTAAATGTTCACCTTCTGCTTGAAAACCGTTTTCATCTGCGGTGTATCCGACGGTGTAGATAACGCCATCGGGGCCTAGATACGAGAAAAATCCTTTGACTGCTATCGATTCTTGATCGGTGCCTGCATTTACCACCTCAGCTTGTTCGTATTTTCTTTGACCATCACTTTGGTCAACCCTAACAAAAGAAATGGACATTGAATTAGGTGGTACTAAAGTTTTATAATTAATAACAATAATATTAATCAATATTAACTGTATCAAAAATAGTTTCAGACGTACGTTATTATTTACTTATTGTTAGATGAATTTAAAAAAGTTTTAGTCGTAACTTACGTCATATGACCTATTAAATTGAACGTGTGTCTTTGATTACTTAGTTCGTGCAAACTATTTGGTGACGTAAACACAATACTCGATTATTTTTTTGAGGAAAAAAAAAACTAGACAGGAAATACAGTTCAGCTTCGATAACTTGAATCACAATGTGACCCAAAAATACTTCAATGTATCGACACCATTTTTTGTAAATGAGTATTTGTATGTAGGTACTTATTTCATATTATATATATCTAATAGATATTTTTTTAGTGCACCACTCCACTTTTTCATAATAAGATTTTAATATTTTTTATTTATTATATATGTACCTATATTAAAATTCTAATGTTGGGATTATTGACCAAAATTATAGTATAGGGCTGTTAAAAAATCTACTGACTCATTACAATAAAGTGAAACGTAAATACACACTTACCAATATTAAATATGTAATATAATACTGACTCTTAATTAAATAATGACAATGGTCCTATATGTGTAATAAGCATATCTTTATTTTTTACCCTGTAGGCATATTGGTACCTGTCTACTTACTAGTAGATACCTACATACATATGTAGTTATTTCGTTTCTTCTTTACGTAAGAGATTATTAAAGAATAAACGTTCATGTGAAAATAATGTGTGTGAGATGTTGCAATAAACTTTTTTGCAACATCACCATTTGGAAGGAATATGTTATTATGTGAATTTATTATCTCAGATAGTAATAGAATAGTATATATATTGTATATACATAAAAAGTTACGTGATGGTCAGTAAAACGATAAATATAATTGACCAAAATGAAACACGTTCGTTTATAATTTATTCATATAAGTACCGGTACATCTTCCAACATTAATGAGATGATTAATTGGTACGAACCTGTAAACCTATCTGTCTATGTATGTATGTATTATTAATTGGGTCACATAATATACAGAGTGTTGTTATGAATTAATGTTTTGAGAACCAATAAATTAATCTAGAAATTTCATTTTTTTTTTGGGGCATCTTTTTAAATAATTTTCTGTCTCAAATAAATTGCATATTATATTAACCCTATCATTTTTTATTGATTCTCGAAATTCCTTAATTTATCACAAGATTGTATTTATATAATTAATAACTATTTTGATAAAAAAAATATATTCAACTAAATTATTTAGCATAAAAACGATTTTCCATGTTTTTTCAAAATTTTAGCCCGTCAGGGGCGAATTTATGGGGGGGGGGGGTAATGGGCTAATTATCCCCATCTCATGATTTATTAAACATGACCGAAAAAATATTCAATTACAAGAAACAAAATGATTGTTCTAGTGTCTTCTCGACGATCCCCCCCCCCTCCCCCGTCTCAATAATATTCATTGTTCAATTATTTATGGAACCCTAAAAATTAAAAAGACCTCTATTAATAACTTACAATAGATAATAAATAGTATCTACTTAAGACGTTGAAATAATTATGGAAAATTGAATAACTAATGACTTAATTGAATACAAAAACCCCAAAACGGAACATGTAGTAAAAAAAAGTAACAATAATATTACGAACCTACATCCGTTTTATGTAGAATTTTATTACCCAGGTATATATAGAGCAGTCATTGCACGTAACATATATATAGACATAGACACATTCACAGTTTGTTTCGCGCACCTTCAAGGATACCGGACACCGTGACAAAGTCCCCATGTTTTTTTTTTGACGTAACGAATAATACACCGGAATTAAAAAAGGGAAAAAAAATGAGATCAAACAGGACATTGTTAGTAGACGTATGAATGCTGTACCCGATCCGGAAACGGAATTAACAGAAATTAATTAATACATATGTAGGTACCTAATTAAAATGCATAACGTTTTGTAGCAGATTAACTTAAGTGTCGTGGCGGAAAAGATCAAAAGAGGAAAACTATTAAGCCAGCAAAATTTTACTAATCCAATAATAATAAATAATCTTCATCAATTCGTTAGCTTTTTTCCTGTCAAGTTTGATCTTTTTTATATTACCTACCTAAGGTGTGGATTAATGGATTAAAAAATAAATATAATATTATGTAAAAAATTATGCTTTACTTGATAATTCGAACTCCTTAAACTTATGTTACTCGAATATCTCGATAACTCGATGATAATGTTTGGCGTCAAAATCGATAAGTCAAATTTTCTGGGGGAATTCCTTAATAATAATGAATGTACGATTTTTTAATAGCAGTTCAGTTTCTGCGATTATTTGTTATCAAAAAGGACTTTAAAACTTTGTCTTTCAGCCAAAAATTAAATATTATGTGGGTATTATTATTCAATAAGTTTCAATGTCTCGATTCGAGTTATCGAAGTTCTACGACTGTAAGGTCTAATGATAGAAAAAAAAAATACTTACTCATATTCGTACCCCCTCGAAGGGTCGTCGTTTCGGTTGTACGATAAAATATAAGCTGTTGCTGGATTTTGAACAAACCGTGCAAGTTCCTCTCGACTAATTGAAACCACCGGAAGAGCCGTGGCAAATCCAACGCAAAAGATAAACACCAGCGGCTATATAAAAAAAATCTTCTTCACCAAAATTTTTATTAATTAATTAATTAATTAATACGTTTAATATTAGATAATAAATTTTTTGGTAACATAAAACACATTAAATAGTCTATTTTATTTTATTTGATTTTATGTGGAGCTGATGTATTTATTGACCTGACCTTCGCATTTCTGTAAACCTCAATAAATTTAGTAATATAATAAATACATATGTAGTTAATTTGGAAAATACGACTTATGTGCCGTTTCATTTCGAAATACCATTAACATTAACATATTAGCCGGAGGATGCAATTTTTGTAAAAAAGTCTAAACCACACGCATACACATACACACCTGACATTTTTATTTGCCCACATTAAACCTAAACCTAATGGACCAAAACCGAAGATTTATTATTTCTTTAGTAGGTATTCCTTTTGGTCGGTCGCATATTATTAAATAACACCATCATTATCTTACGCAAGAAACGAAAATGACTGAGGTGACCTAGACTTTTTGAAATTTTCCAAAAAAAGATTTGGTTTTTTAAAAGGATGCATGCAAACGCGAAGTGCAACAAAAAGGTATAATTTGTTTAAACTACACTACATTTATATTGCAATATTTTTAACGTTTATATCATAAACGTCACGATTAAAAAAATTAATAATTAATTGCTCCACTACACTTTTGGATCAATTATTAAACAATTAAATGTTACCCCGCTTGTTGGTGACGGATTATTTATTAATAAAAGAATATGAATGAAAAGTTCACGAATTCACTTACCGTAATAATCATGATGAATGGTAAACAAATAACTAAACAGGTGCATACTAAAGAAAACCTTTTATATATACTATACTAACGTCGTATACATTCCTACACTCGATCTTTATCCCCACAATTTCGTGGTCAGTTACGAAATTTGATGTCTTATTAATTTGTTGAGGACATTGTGCGATCAGATGAGATGGTTGTCCTCGGAATTACTTAGAAAAAAAATCAGGAGCGGTTTAAAGGGTAGCCACTAAATCCAATCAAAATAATAACACGAGAGGAAGTTTACTTACCATACTAATAAAACTTATTACAACTTGTAACCTTTTAATGTTTAATTTAATTTTTATCTCCATAATTGTCCATTGTTATTATAAATAACAATAAGATTTGTTGCAACAATGATCATTTAAACATGAATTCCTGAATAAATTACGTTTTGAAAAATAAAATACAAAATTATACCGATTTACTATCCAATTTTTCATCAAAAAAGTTCATTTCCTCACCCACCCTAATTTTTACGTATGTACACCTCTATATAAATAATTATCATATTTTAAACCGTCCAGAAGCGTTCTACTGAAATTTTTGTTGTGTCTCAAAACTTATTTTTAAGCGCTCTCTGTCTACATGCTCAGGCCCATTTAAAATTACTTTACTACTACTAACTTCTTTTTGGAAATCGATTATAATTATTATAACTACGCTGTAAGTCCTAATAAGAGATGTTTTTTGCCAAATTTTCAGACCTCTATGTGATCACATGACCTTAAAAGGTCATATTTCGTGATTTTCAGCTTCTTAAGGATATATTTCGGCCACTCTTCAAAATTTTTTAAAAGACAAAAATTAATATTAAAGGTAATTGGTGCACACATCTGTACGATTTTTTTAATTTTTGGGGTCAAATTCAAACTTTTGCAACCGCTTGAAAATTTTAAATGAAAACTGAGACCTACTCAACCACGAAAAAAAATATTTTTTGTATTTTAATTTTATAAATTACCTTGAATTTTTTCAGATTTCTAAATTGGTAAGAAAAATTAAATACTAATGAATGAAAAATTAGAATTTGACACCAAAACTTTTGAAAAATAATCCTACAGATGCGTGTTTCAATTATCTTTAATAACAAGTTTCGTTTTTTAAAAATGTTGAAAAATGACCGAGATATCCTTAAAAAACTGAAAGTAAAGAAATATGACTTTACGAGGTCATACGCCTACCTAGACGTCTAAAAATTTAGCAAAAAGCCTCTCTTATCATATGTACAGCGTGGTTGTAATCGATTTCCGAAAGGGCTGGCTAAGGACACTGTTTACCATCTACCTACCCGGCAAAGCCCTTTAACCAGTTTACCCAGATTAACTGTTTTCGACAATTTTTCAATTTTTTTTTGCTTAAAACAAATTTCTTGCTTTAAATCATCGTTAATTTGTTGTATGTTGTAATTAATGCGTTTTTCTTTTCGTTTTTTTGTAGATTGATCAGTGAATGGTGTATATTTTAATCCGCTGGATCAAGAAAGATCATGGTCTACAATGGAACGGTCTTCCCTGAACTTTGGCGTTAATTCCACTACCTTGGACAACTTCAAGTTTACTGCTTTTACCCCCACTGTCTGCACCCCACAATAACGGCACCTTCTTCCTTCTGTATTTGGTTGAATAACTCTTTTCGTATTAGTATAGGAACAGCATGCCCAGGTAATTAATGGTAAAAATACACGATATTATAAATATAATATGTTAATGTTTAAATAAAACGTTTGGGACAAAAACACTCCTTAACATTACGTAATTGATTGTTTAAATGTAGAAGTGGCTAAGATAAAGGAGCAAACTTCTAATTCTAAAATTGGTACAATGCGTTTGCAATTTTGGGAGGAAACTGTTGATAAATGCTTTACATAAGATCCAAAAAATGTGCCACAGCATCCTGTTGCAATACCATTTTGTAGAGTAAATATATTTCCATCAACTACAATTTTCTTATATTAGCTTCTTCAACTTACTATAAGCTTTGATGAATACCAGACTGTACCATAAAAGCATCATTTTCTTAATTTCATTTCCTGTAGAAAGAAGTATTTCTTATAATTAATAGGTATGTTGTAGTACTTACTAACGATGATTAAAAGTTATTTAAGATTATATTATCATAAACGATTTAATTGTAGTTCGTTTCATTCGAAATAATGTTTTCTAAAATAGTTTGTACAATTTTTTTTATAATTTTAGACAGTACATAATAGATTCTTTAATTTTACACAATTCATTACAATTTAATTTTCAACTAGCTATGCAACCCGATTTTCGCACTTGTTCAGTGGGTTGCATACCTGTCATTGTGTTTCTTACCATTGTAAATGTACATAGTGTATTTATAATTTCTGGTATTGTAACCAAAGCATTGATATTTAACAGTCCTGTTCTGCGTCATAAATTAGAAGGTACGTCCTATTTCACAATTTTATTTGCCTTTTTTTTAATATCCATTTTCTTTTCCAAAAGTAACTGATGTTGTTTATCGCGCCACTATATTCTATAGATATGCTGTGCGTTATACTTTTATCTATGGTTATGTTATTTAAATTCTGTAATATGACAGATGTTGCTTTGTCGTCTTTTTAGGTTATTGTAGTTTGTTTTTGGTCCAACGTTATTTTTGTGTTTTATTTATTTAATAGTGTAGTGAATATGATTTTTCTTGTCCGTTTCTTCAGATTGTTCAACAAATCGAAAACAATTGAAGATCATTTCGACTATTATGATGCTGAAATAAGTAGTTATAATGGAGGTATAATTTTTATTACATTTGGTTTGCTGTTGACGTCTTCATTTTGAAAGATTAGGAAGTTAATTTTCAAGAGACGAGTGAAAACAACTGTGGATGTCTTTGGGATCATCTGAAATCAGAAGTTGTTTGCAGATTATATGGATTTTATTGAGAACGAATGTTGGTAAGCAACTTTAAATGAATAAAAATAAGAAAACTCAATTAAAGTGAAATAAGTATGTGTTTATTGTAAAGTAATGACTGTTTATTGTTTTTGTAGAGACTTTACAATTGAGCCTTGTCACCATTGTGAAAGTAAATATCGAATCTGTTGGAACAAGAATTGATGGTCTGGAGTGAACTCGTTTTTCCTGGGCTTTGCTGCTAATTTGTTTAGTCTGATCATAGTGAATTTATTATTTCACCTGTAAGTGACGGCCCATTTCAAGTTTGTAGGGGACACCATCATCTATGTATTAATACAGCAATATCATCCTTTCTGTGTTTGGGAAGAAGACTCTTGGGTAATTTTTTTCAATCGCAGCTCCTACTAAAAATGTGAAATAATGATTTTCTTTCTGTGAAATGGCTTTAGTTTAGTCTAAATATCAATAAAATAACTCTTGCACTGTTGCTACATAAACATCATCTCCAGTTGTAATTTAAGGTGAGTATACATTTATTACTTAACGTTAAGTATAGGTTAGGTGGAATACACAAATATTTTCAATAGCTGTGAAAAGTAAATTGCAATTTTTTTTTTGTCCCCACCTAGTTTTAAGTAAGAATCGTCAAAGTACCACTTCATTCCCTGTAAATATGGATAAAAACAAGAAGGTGAAGTTTCATGTTAAACAAGAAGATTGTGACTGGATAAGATAGCTTTTAGGACATAGGTACTAGGAATTTGTAAGAAAAAATGGTAAGATAAACATTTATATTGTAATACTTCTGATTTCATTTTCAATTACTTTAAGAAAACGGATGTTGGTTATTACTTTAACTTAATAAACAGAAGCAAAGTAAATTTAAGTGAAATAAGTACATAGTTATTGTAATGGCTTTATTTTTCTTTAGGCTGGAGTACGGAGATCGTCTTTGTAAAGGTGTTAACATTTTAAAGACGTTTATTTTAAATGTATCACTCCATTTCCTTGGGGAGAGACCATTTGGAATCAGCATATTCTGGGTAATAATGTTATTTATTTTCTTTTTCAAAAGTAACGGACGTCGTTTATAGCGCCACTACATTCTATAGATATGCGGTGTGTTATACATTTATCTATGGTTATGTTATTTACATTGTCAAATGTGACAGATGTTGCTTTTATTAGTTATTATTTTAGGTTTAATTTTTGTTAATTTTCGGTGGGTTTTTTTTAATATTATTTGCTGTTTTGTTTATTTAATAGTGTAGCTAATTTGTTTTCCTTGTCCGTTTCTATAGATTGGTGAACGAATTGGAGAAATTTGAGTCTGATTTTTGACAATTATGATGCTGATGAAATTGTTGTAATGGTGCAGTTATCATTTCTTTTACCCTTCTTTTGCATTTAGTTTGGTGTTGACGTCTTCATTTTGCAATATTATGCAGTTAATATTCTAGAGATAAGCTAGAACAACTGAGAACGACTTTGGAATCTCCTGAAACAAGAAGTTATTTGCAGATGACATTGTTCAACTTGGATGAAGCACCATTTGGAATCTAGGAGTTCTTTGGGTAAGATTTTAAAACAGTAAATTGTTTAAATAGATATACATAGTAATGTTAAGAATATAGAATGATAGTTCTGAAACATCAAAATTAAAGATGTTTGTTTTTCCTTATATAGCTTCTAATAAAAGTACTTCGTTCTACTTGGAATTAACAACAAAGGCCATCATTTGAAATTTATTTCTATGGACGAAGTTTGTTACATAGAATTGCTAATCCTTTAGGAACATTAAGAATTTGTAGGGAAAGATAGTAAGAGAAATGCTCAATAATATTATTGATGTTCAAATGCTTCGTTATGCAATCCTAAATACTTTATGAACGTGAAATAAACATTCATTATTTATCAAAATTAATAATTATAAATAAAATTAATTTAAACAATTTGATAATTGTTAAATTTAATGTATTTGTTGTTTTTCTAGAAGCTTCACAATAGAACCAAGGATATGAAAGTCATCTATGTAGAGATTAGAGATGTTGACATTCTGAAGATGTTCCTTTTAAGATGTGATTTCTTTTGACTACTCTTGGAATTCCTTGGGTAAGAATTTAAAACAGTATTTTGCTTAATTAGATATAAGTACTACAGTTAAAATGATGGGACAACATGGCTACTTCAGTTGTTAAATTTATTTAATTACTAACTGATATATTTGAAATAATCGACCCGCTTGGCACTTTGTGAAACGTTTCATAAATAAAATATTAGATAAAGGAAACACTTAGCAAGTTTCATAAGGTTTTTATTTTCTCTGACGATAATTTCAACTTGAAAGAGTATCTAAATGTATAATAGGTAATGTAATATATTTTTGTTTCTCTCTACCTGAATATTTACATTTAATAAGGGAGATACGTCAAAATCCAGTGGTTATTTACAATGGGAAGTCCTAATAAGCTAAGCTATCTTTATTTGTTTGGAAAATTTCGAACATACTTAACCGTTTACTTTTATTGCATTGGTGTAACAGTTTTACATGTACGTTTAAACTGTTCTTTAGATTTAGTATACATTTAGATACTCTTTGAAAATGATGTAACTGAAACTGTCGTCAGATAAAAAACATTGTGTGAAACTTGCCAAGTGTTTCCTTTTCTAATATTTTACTAACTAATAGTTTTATTATCAAATACATTTAAATTTTATACAAATTATTTGATGCAACGGTATTAACGTTTTGAGTATGTCCAATAAAAAATTATTAGTTAGTAATTAATTAAATTTAGAAAGTCTCGTGTACATATTTAACAAAATGAGCAGTACTCGATTACTCAATCAAACAGAGTTCAAATAAGAAAATTTAAGTAAAATAAGTACTTGTGAACTTCAGTCCCTGAAGAAGGTAACTTTGTTACCGGAAAGTGCTTCCGACAACTAAAGTGTCGTGTTTTGGCGTTGGGGTTTGAGCTATTTTGTTCGTTCTACAACAACCGCCAAAGTTTTTCCAGTCTTCATATGTAATGACTGTTTATTGTTTTTCTAGAGGCTTTACAATTGAGTACCAAGATGGTCTGTGCAGAGGTGTTAACATTCTCAAGAAGTTTCTTTTAAACGAATTGCTGCGTTCCCTTGAGTGAGCCATCTTTTGGATTCTTCGGATTTTCTAGGTAGTATTTTAAGTTTAAAGTGTATTCGTTTTCATAAATGTTAAACACACAGATATTTTATGTATTTCCTTTTTCAAAAGTAACGGACGTCGTTTATAGCGCCACTACATTCTATAGATATGCGGTGTGTTATACATTTATCTATGGTTATGTTATTTACAATTTCAAATGTGACAGATGTTGCTAGTCATCACTTTAGGTTTAATTTTTGTTAATTTTCGGTGGGTTTTTTTTAATATTATTTGGTGTTTTGTTCATTTAATAGTGTAGCTAATTTGTTTTCCTTGTCCGTTTCTACAGATTGGTCTACGAATTGGAGAAATTTGAAGCTGATTTTTGACAATTATGGTGCTGATGAAATTGTAATGGCGCAGTTATCATTTCTTTTACCCTTCTTTTGCATTTGGTTTGCTCATTTTGCAATATCATACAGTTAATATTCAAGAAATAAGCAAGAACAACTGGGGATGTCTTTGGAATCTCCTGAAACAAGAAGTTGTTTGCTTGTTTGCAGATGACATGGACTTTATTGAGAAAGAATGTTGGTAAGTAACTTTAAATGAATAAAAATAACAACTTAATTTAAGTGAAATAAGTACGAGTTTATTGTAATGTAATGACTGTTTATTGTTTTTCTAGAGGCTTTACAATTGAGTACCAAGATGGTCTGTGCAGAGGTGTTAACATTCTCAAGAAGTTTCTTTTAAACGAATTGCTGCGTTCCCTTGAGTGAGCCATCTTTTGGATTCTTCGGATTTTCTAGGTAGTATTTTAAGTTTAAAGTGTATTCGTTTTCATAAATGTTAAACACACAGATATTTTATGTATTTCCTTTTTCAAAAGTAACGGACGTCGTTTATAGCGCCACTACATTCTATAGATATGCGGTGTGTTATACATTTATCTATGGTTATGTTATTTACATTCTCAAATGTGAGATGTTGCTTAGTTATCATTTTAGGTTTAATTTTTGTTCATTTTTGGTGGGTTTTTTATATTATTTGCTGTTTTGTTTATTTAAAAGTGTAGTTAATTTGTTTTTCTTGTCCGTTTCTACAGATTGGTCAAAGAATTGGAGAAATTTGAAGCTGATTTTTGGCAATTATGATGCTGACGAAGTTGCTGTAATGGTGCAGGTAAAGGACATCGATCGAAGACTGAAGACATCATACTTTATTCTTTTTCATTTGTTTTCTTGTATTTTTCTCTTACAGGTATATATTTATATTTATAAACTATTTAAACTATATATTTGTAGTAGAAAAGTCTCTCTGATACTCAAAACTTCTCTAAATTGTCTTTTTAGTAAAACTATTAAAACTAAATTAAATTTTAATCATTAGAAATATATTGGCGGATAAGGGTTGGCTATAAGGGTAATTGTGGAGGTCACGGAATATTAGAGAGGCTTTATTAGTCCAAATATAACGTTTTAATGTTAATATTAAAGTTTTTCGTGTTTTAGTAAAATAGCGGAAGTTATTGGTAGTCGTACTGAATTAACTTTTTCGTATTGTTGTATATGTAGGAGTGTTAATTTAACTCATTTTAATATACCTACAAAATCAATTAAGGGCCACAAACAACAACTTGTTCTCTTTTTTTTTGTAAGCATTTATTACAACATGAACAACATAGTAACTTTTATAATGATGTAATTGTATTTTAATTTGTTGTGTATTTTCTCTTTCAGGTATTTTTTTTTGTACTATTATATTAATCTAATAATCGAACTTAATTTGTACATTTTCTATTGTTATTAGTTACGGTATTTTATGGATCTTAACGTTATAGTGTTATATAAAGATGATAAATGTATATTCCTGTAGTAAAATATAAATAACTGGTATAATTAATAAATCAATTGAAAATGTTTACCTGTTTTAATTATTAAAACTGTAATAGACGTATCATGAGTAAAAGATTCTTCGAAACCAATAGTTCTGCCAATATATATTTCGGAAAAAAAGCTTTCCCTTTTTATCGTCTACTGATACAAATGTTGAAATTTCTTCAAAAATTTCATTTTTCCGAAAATACCTCCTGCTACTTATGCTCTCCTGATACAAATAGTCAAAATTTAAGCAAAATTTCAATTTTTGAACTTATACGAGGGTTAATCAATAAATAAAAAAAATACCTTCTGCGACTTATGTTCTCCTGATACAAATGGTCAAAATTTTAATTTTTGAACTTATACGAGGGTTTATCAATAAATAAAAAAAATACCTCCTGCGACTTATGCTCTCCTGATACAAATAGTCAAAATTTAAGCAAAATTTTAATTTTTGAGCTTATACAAGGGTAGATCAATAAATAAAAAAAATACCTCCTGCGACTTATGCTCTCCTGATACAAATGGTCAAAATTTAAGCAAAATTTCAATTTTTGAACTTATACGAGGGTTAATCAATAAATAAAAAAAATACCTTCTGCGACTTATGTTCTCCTGATACAAATGGTCAAAATTTAGCAAAATTTTAATTTTTGAATTTATACGAGGGTTATTCAATAAATAAAAAAAATACCTCCTGCGACTTATGCTCTCCTGATACAAATAGTCAAAATTTAAGCAAAATTTTAATTTTTGAACTTATACGAGGGTTGATCAAGAAATAAAAAAAATACCTCCTGCGACTTATGCTCTCCTGATACAAATAGTCAAAATTTAAGCAAAATTTTAATTTTTGAACTTATACGGGGGTTAATCAATAAATAAAAAAAATACCTCCTGCGACTTATGCTCTCCTGATACAAATAGTCAAAATTTAAGCAAAATTTTAATTTTTGAACTTATACGAGGGTCGATCAAGAAATAAAAAAAATACCTCCTGCGACTTATGCTCTCCTGGTACAAATAGTCAAAATTTAAGCAAAATTTTAATTTTTGAACTTATACGAGGGTCGATCAAGAAATAAAAAAAATACCTCCTGCGACTTATGCTCTCCTGATACAAATAGTCAAAATTTAAGCAAAATTTTAATTTTTGAACTTATACGGGGGTTAATCAATAAATAAATAAAATACCTCCTGCGACTTATGCTCTCCTGATACAAATAGTCAAAATTTAAGCAAAATTTTAATTTTTGAACTTATACGAGGGTCGATCAAGATATAAAAAAAATACCTCCTGCGACTTATGCTCTCCTGGTACAAATAGTCAAAATTTAAGCAAAATTTTAATTTTTAAGCTTATACGAGGGTCGATCAATAAATAATTTGACAACAAATTTTTTTTGTTAAAAGCAGTTGTGCTTTTGTATTAGGAGAGCATAAGTTGATCCAGATCTTTTACGTGTATTTGCTACAAATTGTTTTATACACTATGATACTATAACTTTTTTTCATGAATTAAAACAATTTTAAAAATTGACACATTTATTAGACCATTTGGTTTTATATTACATTATGTTATGTTTTCATTAACAACATACATTTTAACCAGATACTGTAACAATCGAGACAAAATTATGTACATGGCATTATTCACATTTTTTTACATTTACAAATTCAGTTACAAAATTGCAATTTTAATATTTGATCAATTAGGTTAATAGAAAAGTTTATAACTCGTTCGTTTTATAATAAATACTCAAGCAGAGAGCAAGTTGTTGTTCGTTGTACTTAATTGATTTTCTCACATTATTGTATTGTTACGTATATTAAAAAGAGTTAAATTAATATTCCTACAAGTACAAAAATATGAGTAAATTAATTCAGTACGACTAGCAACAGCGTCTAACTCGTTTTTAGTATTTATTACAATACGAAAAACATAAACTTTTATATTTAAACGTTTTGTTTGAAACAAAAAGCCCCTCCAGTACTCTGTAGCCTCCACATCAGCCCCTTATAGCTACACCCTTATCCGCCAGTTACTTCTAGTTATTAAAATTCAATTTGGTTGTAACAAATGTGCCAAAAAGTCAATTTGGAAAAATTATAAGCATCGGAGGAGCTTTTTATCCCAAATACATCGTATAAAACATTAACTTAACACTTTATAAAATAACAAATAAATACCTGTAAAAGAAAAAGACAAGAAAACAAACGAAATATCAAAGAGAATACAATAAAAGTAAAACAGTATGATGTCTTCGTTCGGTGTCCTTTACCTGTAAGCGAATAGTGCAGTGCATTAACCAACTAAACTACAAAGGACTAACGGCAAAAACTAATAGAATTTTGGTAGAAAAGATTGGACAGATGTCGTCTGTGAGAGCTGGGCAGTCGCCTATTGCTCCTATTCCAGATAACCCACACCAAACAGTCTGAAATTAAGTGACGTTAGAAATAAGACCGCGCAAAGTGTATAAGACACTTCAAAGAACAACTAAAAAGCTGAGTCCAAGGCAAGTCACTCAGGGAGGCCTTTGCTTCTACGCCTTGGATGAGAAGGAACAAGCAAGATAACGAAACGTTGAATCCTGCGGATCATATAGGGTAAATGCGAAGCGTGACAGTAAGAATTGCAGTAAGCAAAGCGAAGAGGTAAGCAAGAGAAAAAGCAAAATAATAAAAGCATACAAAATAAAGAAGTAATTCAAAAAATTAAAGCATCTAACTACGGAATGAATCTTCTTTGTCTTCTCAAACGAAGCCCTGAAACAGATACGGTGGCAATAGATTAATAACAAGTAATTCTTAATTAACTTTTGTTTATTCTCACCTTACGTATGTGAAGATTGTGATGTTACGTAGCAAACCAAAACTAAGAAAGCACTACCATCAGCAAACAATTTTTGGATTCAATAGATGCCAAGTACATTCCAAGTTGTTTTCACTCGTCTCTTGAATATTAACTGCATAATATTGCAAAATGAAGGCATCAACAGCAAACCAAATGCAAAAGAAGGGTAAAATAAATGATAACTGCACCATCACAACAACTTCGTCAGCATCATAATTGCCAAAAATCAGCTTCAAATTTCTCCAATTCGTTGACCAATCTGTAGAAACGGACAAGAAAAACAAATTAACTACACTTTTAAATAAACAAAACAGCAAATAATATAAAAAACCCACCAAAAATGAACAAAAATTAAACCTAAAATGATAACTAAGCAACATCTCACATTTGAGAGTGTAAATAACATAACCATAGATAAATGTATAACACACCGCATATCTATAGAATGTAGTGGCGCTATAAACGACGTCCGTTACTTTTGAAAAAGGAAATACATAAAATATCTGTGTGTTTAACATTTATGAAAACGAATACACTTTAAACTTAAAATACTACCTAGAAAATCCGAAGAATCCAAAAGATGGCTCACTCAAGGGAACGCAGCAATTCGTTTAAAAGAAACTTCTTGAGAATGTTAACACCTCTGCACAGACCATCTTGGTACTCAATTGTAAAGCCTCTAGAAAAACAATAAACAGTCATTACATTACAATAAACTCGTACTTATTTCACTTAAATTAAGTTGTTATTTTTATTCATTTAAAGTTACTTACCAACATTCTTTCTCAATAAAGTCCATGTCATCTGCAAACAAGCAAACAACTTCTTGTTTCAGGAGATTCCAAAGACATCCCCAGTTGTTCTTGCTTATTTCTTGAATATTAACTGTATGATATTGCAAAATGAGCAAACCAAATGCAAAAGAAGGGTAAAAGAAATGATAACTGCGCCATTACAAAAATTTCATCAGCACCATAATTGTCAAAAATCAGCTTCAAATTTCTCCAATTCGTAGACCAATCTGTAGAAACGGACAAGGAAAACAAATTAGCTACACTATTAAATGAACAAAACACCAAATAATATTAAAAAAAACCCACCAAAAATTAACAAAAATTAAACCTAAAGTGATGACTAGCAACATCTGTCACATTTGGAATTGTAAATAACATAACCATAGATAAATGTTTAACACACCGCATATCTATAGAATGTAGTGGCGCTATAAACGACGTCCGTTACTTTTGAAAAAGGAAATACATAAAATATCTGTGTGTTTAACATTTATGAAAACGAATACACTTTAAACTTAAAATACTACCTAGAAAATCCGAAGAATCCAAAAGATGGCTCACTCAAGGGAACGCAGCAATTCGTTTAAAAGAAACTTCTTGAGAATGTTAACACCTCTGCACAGACCATCTTGGTACTCAATTGTAAAGCCTCTAGAAAAACAATAAACAGTCATTACATATGAAGACTGGAAAAACTTTGGCGGTTGTTGTAGAACGAACAAAATAGCTCAAACCCCAACGCCAAAACACGACACTTTAGTTGTCGGAAGCACTTTCCGGTAACAAAGTTACCTTCTTCAGGGACTGAAGTTCACAAGTACTTATTTTACTTAAATTTTCTTATTTGAACTCTGTTTGATTGAGTAATCGAGTACTGCTCATTTTGTTAAATATGTACACGAGACTTTCTAAATTTAATTAATTACTAACTAATAATTTTTTATTGGACATACTCAAAACGTTAATACCGTTGCATCAAATAATTTGTATAAAATTTAAATGTATTTGATAATAAAACTATTAGTTAGTAAAATATTAGAAAAGGAAACACTTGGCAAGTTTCACACAATGTTTTTTATCTGACGACAGTTTCAGTTACATCATTTTCAAAGAGTATCTAAATGTATACTAAATCTAAAGAACAGTTTAAACGTACATGTAAAACTGTTACACCAATGCAATAAAAGTAAACGGTTAAGTATGTTCGAAATTTTCCAAACAAATAAAGATAGCTTAGCTTATTAGGACTTCCCATTGTAAATAACCACTGGATTTTGACGTATCTCCCTTATTAAATGTAAATATTCAGGTAGAGAGAAACAAAAATATATTACATTACCTATTATACATTTAGATACTCTTTCAAGTTGAAATTATCGTTAGAGAAAATAAAAACCTTATGAAACTTGCTAAGTGTTTCCTTTATCTAATATTTTATTTATGAAACGTTTCACAAAGTGCCAAGCGGGTCGATTATTTCAAATATATCAGTTAGTAATTAAATAAATTTAACAACTGAAGTAGCCATGTTCTCCCATCATTTTAACTGTAGTACTTATATCTAATTAAGCAAAATACTGTTTTAAATTCTTACCCAAGGAATTCCAAGAGTAGTCAAAAGAAATCACATCTTAAAAGGAACATCTTCAGAATGTCAACATCTCTAATCTCTACATAGATGACTTTCATATCCTTGGTTCTATTGTGAAGCTTCTAGAAAAACAACAAATACATTAAATTTAACAATTATCAAATTGTTTAAATTAATTTTATTTATAATTATTAATTTTGATAAATAATGAATGTTTATTTCACGTTCATAAAGTATTTAGGATTGCATAACGAAGCATTTGAACATCAATAATATTATTGAGCATTTCTCTTACTATCTTTCCCTACAAATTCTGAATGTTCCTAAAGGATTAGCAATTCTATGTAACAAACTTCGTCCATAGAAATAAATTTCAAATGATGGCCTTTGTTGTTAATTCCAAGTAGAACGAAGTACTTTTATTAGAAGCTATATAAGGAAAAACAAACATCTTTAATTTTGATGTTTCAGAACTATCATTCTATATTCTTAACATTACTATGTATATCTATTTAAACAATTTACTGTTTTAAAATCTTACCCAAAGAACTCCTAGATTCCAAATGGTGCTTCATCCAAGTTGAACAATGTCATCTGCAAATAACTTCTTGTTTCAGGAGATTCCAAAGTCGTTCTCAGTTGTTCTAGCTTATCTCTAGAATATTAACTGCATAATATTGCAAAATGAAGACGTCAACACCAAACTAAATGCAAAAGAAGGGCAAAAGAAATGATAACTGCACCATTACAACAATTTCATCAGCATCATAATTGTCAAAAATCAGATTCAAATTTCTCCAATTCGTTGACCAATCTATAGAAACGGACAAGGAAAACAAATTAGCTACACTATTAAATAAACAAAACACCAAATAATATTAAAAAAAACCCACCGAAAATTAACAAAAATTAAACCTAAAATAATAACTAATAAAAGCAACATCTGTCACATTTGACAATGTAAATAACATAACCATAGATAAATGTATAACACACCGCATATCTATAGAATGTAGTGGCGCTATAAACGACGTCCGTTACTTTTGAAAAAGAAAATAAATAACATTATTACCCAGAATATGCTGATTCCAAATGGTCTCTCCCCAAGGAAATGGAGTGATACATTTAAAATAAACGTCTTTAAAATGTTAACACCTTTACAAAGACGATCTCCGTACTCCAGCCTAAAGAAAAATAAAAGTCATTACAATAACTATGTACTTATTTCACTTAAATTTACTTTGCGTCTGTTTATTAATTTAAAGTAATAACCAACATCCGTTTTCTTAAAGTAATTGAAAATGAAATCAGAAGTATTACAATATAAATGTTTATCTTACCATTTTTTCTTACAAATTCCTAGTTAGTACCTATGTCCTAAAAGCTGTCTTATACAGTCACAATCTTCTTGTTTAACATGAAACTTCACCTTCTTGTTTTTATCCATATTTACAGGGAATGAAGAGGTATTTTCACGATTCTTGCTTGAAACTAGGTGGAGACATAAAAAAATTGCGATTTACTTTTCACAGCTATTGAAAATATTTGTGTAGTCCATCTAACCTATAGATTCGAAATTTACTTATCATCCATTCATCGATCTAAAGAAATGGACAATAAACGCATTAACTATACCGCTAAATATATTAAAGATAAAATAAAATACAAAAACACATCAAAAAGCAAATTACCTTGTGAAATATCATAATGGCGACAAGACCTAATCATAGACTAGACCTAATCCATAGATTAACCTACTATGTTCATATCTATGTTCAAGACACTGCTTCACTCTGCCGGACAAGGACCTGTCATATTTAAAATAAATAAACATAACCATAAAAATGAAGAATTCACAATTTTTCGATATTTTTAATTAAAATGGAAGCATTTGTTATAAAACCAAGAAAAATCCCCCCGCAAAATGTAGTGATAAGATTAATACACCGAGAGACTGGCGCTTTCAAGCGACCCGGCACTCATTTTCACACAGCAAGGCAATTTTATCAAAATGTTTTCCCTAACTTTACTGTGATAAATATAGAAAAGCCGCCGTGCTTTTTAAGAAAATTTAGCCCAGATGGAAAGCTTCTAATTGCTTTTTCATCAGATCAAACTTCTCTAGAAGTGTACACTTATTTAGGTCCAGCAGCTGCAGGTGACCTACTTCAGAATGTAAAAGAACGAAATGATAAAGCAAAATATGAAATAAAAAGTAAAATATTCGAACGCTTTTTTAAGGCAAGATATAATTTTAAAAGAAGATTTATACTGAAGTAATTTGTTCTATTTTCAGCTCAAATATGTCGTTAATGTGACTGAAAGTTCTGAGCAGTTAAATAGAGAGTGCAGTTTATTTAGCGATGATGGTCGTTATGTTATTGTGGGATCTGCAACTTATATTCCAGAAGACTTGAGACCACACTTTTATGAAATTTACACAAACAGTGAATCTGTTACGCCTAATTTGAGGTAAAGATTTTATTGATGACATTTTCTAATTTGTGTATCATTTTATTCTTTGTAGGTCACCGTTAGAAGACTATACATTACATTTAATCGACCTACACATAGGAAAGCTCTGTGATACTAGACAATTTAAAGTAGACAAAATATTTTTATCCCATAATCAGGGACTTTATTTATATAAAGATACACTAGCCGTTCTCAGTGTCCAACACCAGGTGATTCATATATTTCAAATATTGGATGGAATGTTTGTAGATGTAAGAAAAATTGGAAGATTTTGTTTTGAAGACGATTTATACTATTTTAATTCCGTATTCCCGACGGTACGTGCGTTTCGAGACGTCTTCATAAATTCACTAAAACATCGTCTTTTGACTTTTTTATATAGACGCGCAATTAAAATTCGACAAGAGACGGGTGATCCGTATGAGATACGGAAATTTCACCAATATTACGAAAATTTTAAAAATCTACGATTGTGGAAAATGCAGCTTTTAGATGAAAATCATCTTTTACTTAAATATGCAAGCGAAGACGTTGTCACATTAAAGACACCGGACGCCAACAGTCAAGCATCTTATTTCGTTGTTTATAACATGATAGAAAGTAAAGTTTTAGCTGTATATGAAAACACATCGAAAGAGTTGTTAGAGTTATTTGAAAATTTTTGCGACTGCTTTAGGAATGCTAGCATTTACACTGGAACACAATTTACTTGCAGTCCTTCTAACAACCTGTATGCCAGACTTCAACAACACAGGTAAAAATTCAATTAGTTAAAGGAAAATTGGAAAACTAACATTAAATTTTTTTAATTACAGATTTAAACAGACTATAGTTAGTGCTAAATTCGGTGGGAAAACTGAGGCAACAAAGAGACTACTTGCTCAACTACCAATTAGTGCTCAATCTTACAGCAGTTCTCCTTATTTAGACCTATCTTTATTCAGTTATGATGACAAGTGGGTATCAGTAATGGAAAGGCCAAAGGCTTGTGGAGAGCACCCCATTAGGTAAATAATACATTCATACTAATAACAGTTTCACTTCTAATAGGTGTTTTTGTTTTTAGATTTTATGCTAGAGATTCGGGCTTTCTAAAATTTCGTATTTATGCGGGAAGTACGGCAAGATCAAGCACGACACCTGCTAGAAGATTGGTTGCTTTCACCTTCCATCCAACTGACCCATTTGCCATTTCAGTACAAAGAACCAATTCCGAGTATATTGTTAATTTTCATATACATTGTAGTCCAACAGTTTGTGACCTGACTGAAGACGTTTTAAGTTTTTTATAGCAAGTATCTTTAAACAGGTTTTATGTAGGACACTTTTCTTAATTAAACTATTACAATAAAGATTCTGCATTGTATTGCTTCTGGCAGAGAAATTTTAAAACTAATCTCAAATCACAAATAATTTATTCGAAGAATTTGTTCAAGTAACAATAACTTGTCCTTAAATTATGCAAATGCTAACGTTACCAAACGTAGATTTTTTTTAACACTAAAATAACTTTTAGTATTGTTGATATGAGCATAATAAGAATAATTATTATAATAAATAAATTGGTAAGAATAATTTAGTTATTATAGCGGTACTGAGAGTTTCCTTGTGAATATTAAAAAAATACTTTAAGGAAAAGCAGATATTTTTCATATTTGTTCGAAAAATCGGGCAATAATTATTTTTTTAAATTTTTTTATAAGAATACTGGTTGCCTGATTTAACAAACCATAATAAATTATTTTATACTTATACATTGCCTTTTTATTATGCTGAAACATTTCGGTTCTTATATTAATTGTAAGAAACGAAATATTTCTAAATAAAAACATTTAAATAAGATATATTAGATATTACCAATTTAAATTCTAACAAATACAAACAAAATATTAGTCTCTTAACAAGTTTGTAAATAAAATATCACAATTAATAATTAAAGGAAAAACAAGAAAAATAAAAAACAAAAAAACAGATCTCAATATAATTATTATTTATGACCTATATCCTAAACAGTTCAGTTAGAATTTTTTCTTTGATGTTCATAGATCTTTATATTGAAAAATAAAAATATGAACGTCCATAGTTTTTCACGTTTTCAAAAAATAAAACATACTTTTTACACACAGCGATAATTACATTATCAAAAATCGTATGAAAATATTAGTTTTTCTTATTTTCATTTTTTGTATTTTTTTAGATTTAATTTGGCAATTTAAACAGTCTACCTTTTACCATACAACAAAACAGAATTATTAATTTATTATAATTAATAATAATATTAAGTGGTAGTTCGATATTGAATTAGATTCGTTAAGAAATAATATTTTTATCAATACGATGATCAATCAGTATCATCGACGAACAAATAAGTCAACTAAACAATTATACTTCACCTGTATCCAGCTCGTCTGCACTAAGTATAGATGCGACATGGTCAGCTGAACGATCAGACAAATATTGCTTTGCATCGAAACCCTCAACATCCTAAAAAGAATGATATCAGTCGAAATCAAAACGCATGCCAAAAAGAAAAAAAACAACAAACCTTGCGAGTAATGTTGGGGTGCTCCTTAGAAATGCGGTCCCAATCAATCGGCGGCTTCAGGCACATAGGAGACATAGCCAATTGAACTAACGTTTCATTAGAATATGTACTGCGACGTTCGTTGCCGTCGGGAGACATTTCGGGGGAAATTTTACCCTTAAGCATATCCTCGAGTGGGATATGAGGTCTCCTTAAAGACGCTAAAAATTAAAAAAATCGAAATAGATTAATAAACGGACAATCATAAATGTAAATACTAAATTACCTGCATTTGAGTCGTCCGAATGTCCATTCGAGAGACCTGGAGACGGTAAAGATTCCGGAGGGGACAAGGGAGATTGTGCCAACTCGGGAGTCAAAATTGGTTGTGGCAGACTATCAAAGCTATAGAACTGGGTTATATCTTGGATCGGTTCACCGGAAAAATATTCGTCTAACACTAATTTACTGGTCTGAAGAAAAAAGAAAGACAGATTAAGTAATACACTTGAAAGTTCATATTCCAAGATTAAGCAATGTTTTTAGATACATATATAATAAAAAAAGGGCATTTACTCTAACGAGATCCAAATTGTCTCCGCTAATTTTGATCGTGTGTCCTCCTACAACTACGGTATATTTATATTCTCCCAGACTGGCGTCGTTGGTACTAAGACTGTGAAGTAAGGCCCGTGATACACGTGCAGAATGAGGCAAAGCGCTGTCTTCAGATGCAGAAGAATTAATGCTGGAACTGGAACCGGTCAGAGGACCGCTCATGCCTTCTCTCACTGGTGAAGCATTACGTCTTATGGTGTCTTCAATTAATTGCTTCGCGTGACTAGAAAAATAATAATAGGTTAGAAGATGAAAAATCTTTAAATAAAATGCTTCTTACTTTATACTTTCTTCATTAGCACCGGTTATTTGAACTAGACGTTCCTTAGCCCCGGGATTAACTAAACAAATTAAAAAAAAAAAAAAAACATGACAATAACTTGAATTTACATGGCATAATATTTAATTAAATATATGATAAAATGCTTGTGCAAAATTAATTCATTATTAGTTACTTATTAGCATCGTTAAATATTGCAAACATGACAGAAGAAATGATCCGTGTATGTGCGTGATGGGGACATAAGACGCAAATCATTAACACTATTAAAATAAAAAAAAAACAGAAATGAGACAAAAATTAAATTAAACAGCAAATAAACGGCGACAAACAACACGAGACTTCTTTCATTATGTTCAAGATATTCAACACATCTTGCATTTCAAAAACAACAAAAATATATTTAACAACCATGCAAAAACAACTGTTATCTTGAACATTAGAAGTAATAATAATACAAGGATAATTGTAAATAAAAAATTACAATAGGACAATTATGTGCACTAGTAGTTTTGTTAGCAGAAGCTGATAATAAGAGCAGTCACACCGATGACCAATGGATGCTTTTTTATTATTTTTTTACCTCTTTGAAAAGATATTATTGTTTCACTGAGTTCTTCTATCATATGAACCCTGCGACCCTTGATGCCCATCACTATAATAAGAAACATTACCTCTATATGTGAAACAGAACAAAGTTGTGCATTACAGAATTTTTAAAATTAAACAGTCCACGACGTATTGTACAATATTTGTCCTGCAACCAAGAACTAGAAAATGGGCTAAAAACCTGTGCATTAAATTATTGAGTAGAATTTAACGAGAAAAATAAAAATAAGCATTACCTTTTCCTGAATCAGCGTTGCGAATAACCACCTCATCTTTGCAGTAATTTTTGCCTGGGATTCTGGTGGGTTTAACGAATTTTCCAGAAGACTTGATGACTTCACCGGGCCCCAAAAGCGACGTAGTTGCCGTCAAAGAAGTGATAGACTCTGACAAACTGCTTGCAGTCTCTGAAGCTTCAATCTATAAATATATTATGTTAATAGAATTCTTTGAACGTATCATTTGCTCTTTTTAAAATACCTGAACACACTGGTTGGCCTTTTTACGGTAATACTGGTTCATAATATCGTTTCCCTTCCATCCTTTAGCTCGTAATTCAATAAGTTCGAGTAAATGTAATCGAGATAAATAATCGAGACGTTCGTCATCTTGAGAACTATTCCGAAAAATAACAAAAGCCCTGTTCATCTGGTCCTGATACAGCAACTCAAGGTAAGCACCATATACCTTTATAAAATAATAATTACTATACACAAATCCTAATTAAGTAGTGATAAAAACTTGACCACATGCAAGAAGAATTTTTTTCATTACATATTTCTACATAATCCAACATTAACAATGACTTTAACACTAACAGCTATCAAACAAGTTTTAAAATATAGTATGGAATCAAATTCAAAGCTGTTAAGGGGTAAAAAGCATTAATTATTTAAAACAAATCTTCAACACTTCACCTTGCAATGTAAAGCCTTTTCAAGGATAGGTTTTTAAGTTAGATAGTAATACTTGGGTCTGGTACATGTGCAACCCCAGCACAAATTAAAAAGACAACACAATGTATAAATAAAATAATAAATAATCATGTGCCACATTAAGAAACAATACAACTACAGCTAGTTGGCAATTTAGAAGGAGAATAGGTAATTATAGTTTAAAATATAATAAAGAAAGTACCTTTAAATGCTGGCATAAGTTAATGATATTTTCTTTATATGATATGTTGGGGTTAACATGTGATGATGCCAGAAGAGCTGCAACTTGGTCAACTGCCTGCATCACGTTTTCAACTGCAATAAATAAACATAAGGGAGCAATTTAGGCAAAAGTCTCGAGGCAAACCTGTGCTGAAGACACCATCTTGTCGAAGTTTGTTGGCCAAAATTTGTGACTGACTTTGAGATTTAACCAGTTCTATTTTTCTTGGATTTTTCAATCGAGCAGAAATACCAAGAGAAGTCATGGTTGTTGGATGACAAAGGCACTTCTGTCCTAAAAATGCAACAATGGATATTTTTTAGTGACTAATCTAATAGAAAAGATGTAATAATAGCTATTTAAAACAGGACCAAACAGTCGAAAATTTACAGGTAATTTTTAATAAACAGTTATGAAAGACCAAGTTAAGTAGTTTTTCTACAAATTAAGTAACAATATATTAGAAAAACAACAATTACCTCGTCAAATTTTCGAGACTTTCGTAAAATGATGCGCAACTCACAGCCTACAGCTGGTAAGTACCATAGACAATTGAGCTATGAAGTGAGCATAGACAGCAAGTGACAGACAAGGTTATCTATTGGTAAAGTACAACTTGAAGTTGTTTGCATCAAAATGTGGAAACCTTGAAATTCCATTTCTGCTAACTTCAGATTTGTTTTCCTATATATTTTTTATTATTTAATAAGTATGTTTATTAAAGCTACAAGATAATAATTAATTTTCAATTAAAAGCCGTACATAATCGTTTAAAATAATTTACATTCATAAATGTAATAAAGAACTAAATTGTCTCTAACCTTACTAACAAATGTCAAAAGTTCTAGGTTATATCGTACTTATAACTACACAAATAAAAAGAATTTCGTAATTTCATTTAAATTATCTACATTTTAATAATTATTTATTAATATTTTTGAATGAAGCGAAATTTTGAGATGGCTAATAGTTCTGAGTTGTCACAAAATAATAAAGGTAATAGATTTTGAAATATTGTTTACATCTTGCTTATATTTTGATTTGTTTGTCTTCAGTTGCTTTAGTAGAACGAAATGTACAGCCGTATGGAATACCCTTAGTTAATCCAAATTTAATGGCAACAAAAGCCCCAGGTGACTTAGTCCAATTAGCACAAGAAATTCAAAAGGTAAGCATATTTCTATCAATACTTATTATAATTCATAACAGCAGTATCAAAATTGTTTCAGGCAGATACGATGGTTCATGCTACAACATTTAACAAACTCCAAGTCATTGCCGAACAGGTACAAATATTCTCTATGATTATGCAATTTCCGGAATGACCACATATTCTTTTAGATAACATTTTTACAAAAGCAAGCAGAGAAAATTCTTCTAGATGCCAAAATAAATACAGATCTTCATCATGTGGCTTGTAACTTTGTTAAAATCCCTGGTAACATTTATCATCTATATCAGAGATCATCAGGTCAACAATATTTCAGCCTTATTGGACTAGAAGTTAGATATTTTACTTAAACAAATATTATTTTGTTTGACGAGATATTATTTTTTATAGGAATGGAAAGACTGCCCTCACAAGCATCTAGGGAGCTTTAGATTGGAACATGATCATTCTTGGACACCTGTTAATAATTTAGAAATGAAAAATAAGGAGATAGAGATTATTGAAAAGATATTATCATCTGATGTAGGCAAATGTTTATCAAATGCAATTGAAAATGGTCCCATGGTCACCTCCTAATCTAGTATCGTTAATTTTCTTTTTGAGTCGTTTCAAATATACTTATTTAATTTTCAATTCGTTGTTTTATTCGTTCTGCCAGATGGATAACTAATAAGGAAAGAGCTTTTAAATTTACTATATAATTACGAAAAGACCATAACTTGTTGTCTAATAAACTTTTACTATAACTTTTGGATAAAAAATTGCACCGGTCCTTTTTTTTATTACTCTTTTTTTCTAACTAATCATTAAAAAAACTGACTTTACTTCTGACAACTTACTGATACCTGATTTTGTATATACATCTCTTTACACATCATGATTAGACTAAAAATTCTAATGAACCTACTACGAAGCGTCTACTACGTGACACTGGTACGGTGAGCTAAAAAAAAATATACGTACAAAATTACTTTCGAATAATAAATTATTAATAAATATAAAATAACTTACCTGTTTTTGGTATCCTCAACGGTTCGTTATCGTTAATTGTGGTTTCGTGAAACTGGTCGCGAAACTTGTATTTAACGTATAAGTATTTGTTCTCTCCTAAGGCAGGGTCAAAGAATCCGGGGAGTTGGCTCTAAATAAAGAAAATAGCAGAAGATTTAAATATTTGTCATATAACAACTAATTTCGAAAAGTAATTGTTTAATATCAGAAAAGCTTTACTGTGTACAAATATTACAAGAGACTTGATCTCACCTTAGTATGATTATGTAATTCCAGTTTACTGTCCTTAACTAGACATTGTAGGGGTATTGTGACATCTAGAATTTCTTCTGCAAAGTCACCTGAGTCCCTGTCTGCAAAGTCCACAAAAAATATAATAGAAAACTGCATTACTTAACTTCTTCAAGGAGTAAGACTTACTGTTACTTCTCAGAGCTTTTCCATAAAGTGCCTTTTCAATGACTAGTCCCTTCTTGGCGTCTTCCTCCCTGACTATTCGGGCATATGTTGCCGACATAAGTTCGATAGCGGCTTGCGCCTCCTTTCTCTTCTCCAACAATTTGGTGCGATTGTTTTGTTTCTCCGTTTCGGCCTTTTTCGCCTCCTGTTCTTTTAAGAAGGGTTCAACTAGACTCTTTTTTATTACCGCGTACAATATAAGGGGTACTATTGTACCGTAAAAGACAGGTGCGGGCATTACCTCTTCACACAGATGAATAGGAAAAGAGTAAACTTGATTGGCTCTGGTTAATCTGCAATACAAAACATTTTAAAAAAGAAAAAATATAAGCTATCTGAACTAATATTGATATTAAAATGTTTATATAATTCATGTATTGGGGTAATACCCGTAAACCTTCAATAAATAAATAAATAAATAAATATTAATTAATAATGAGTTGAAATTACTTAATTTTAAGTTTAACTCCAGCAGGAACTCCGACAGCGACAGCTGCTGCTAGTAAACTATGTTTCGACACTTTCTTTTCGGCCCCATACTCGATGACTCCCCCAAATGTACCTACTCTGTAATGCAAAAGGAAATTAATAGTGGTTCTCAAAAAACAAGAAATTTAATTTACTTAAAAGCCACTCGTAGTCGCAATTCATGATTGAGCATTTTCCTAGTATAACTGAAAGAAATATACGAATGTGGTAACCCAACTTGTACCGAGAAATTGTACAGACCCGTTTCTGGAAATTCCCCAAATTATTATCAAAAAATTATATGCCTGTAGAAATTGAAAATATCATGTTAATAAATAAATCAAACCTGTATCCCTAATAACCGATGTAGACACTGAAGATTTGTACCCTGTATTGTAGGTAAAGTATCCAACAGAATGTTTATCAATTTGCATTGCCAGAGCTATAAAATTTCTTTAATTATGTAACAGTAAATTTCTTAATAGAAAAAGACTTACTGGAAATAAAACCAGGTCTAATACCTTGTGGGGTAAATTGTAATACTGTACCTCCATTCCAAAAAAATCGTTTACTCAATGTACGAAAAGCTTTTAGAGAAAGTGAGGGGCCATTTCCTGAAATAATTAATTATATAAATGATTGAGAGTGAAATTTTAATATATGGATATTTATACCTGCTCCAATTTCCATTTCACCCCAACTTCTATGGGAAAAAATATGTCTGCAACTGAGACTAATTACCCCTCCCCCTGTACCATTATGTGTCTGAAGTTGTCCTGACAACGTCGCGGTATCTTTTTGAGTCAAAGGAAACTCAACAGATTGGTTAAAACTCATTCCTGATACTTCTATGTTTGGTATTACTGAATTCTCTTCGATCTCATACTCGTCTTGGACGCCATACTCGTTAATATAAGGGTTAAATAAATCAGTGGCGTTAATGTTAACGGTAATAGAACCATGCGGATTTGTACGTTGCTGTTTCCGCCTCTCAGCCCTCTCCTCAGCAAGCTGTTCATATTCTGCTCTTATTTCTGCTGGAGTTTTAGTACGTTGAACTATTTCCCAACCTTCTGTCTCTAGTCCTTTTACCCCCAAATTATCATAAATTGCTCTCTGATGAGGATCTGACAATACTGAAATATATTATCGATTAGCACATTAAATAATGCTTGCAAAACTCTATGTAAGTACAGTATTTACCTTCATATGCCTTTTTTGTCTTATTGAACAGTATTTCAGCTTTCTGTTTTTTTTCAGGATCAAGATGCTTGTCAGGATGGTAAATACGGCTTAGTCTTCTATAAGCATTGTTAATCTCTTCTTTAGTGGCCTTAAGATAATTATGCATAATTAATTAATTGAATTTAATTTGTTAGAACAAACTCACCTCCTTGGAAATGTTTAAAAAAGCATAGTAATCATCTTGTAGTAACGCACTTTCCTCATCACTATCAAAATCCATACTGCCTTTTCACTGGAAATATTAGTTATTTAGTCATATGGTATGGCCGATGGTAAATCATGGGTAATTGCAATTAAGTAAAGAAATTTACTGCCCAGCATGAACTAATTTTTTCAAGTTTATGAAAAACGGCAATTTTGTCAAAAGTTTGAAAAAACAAAAACCACCAATGTCGCAGATTTTCGACGTTCGATATTAACGCAGCTAAATATTGTCAAATAAAAATAATGTGAGTAATTAATTATTGTTAAAAACCCTTCAAATATAATCAGAAAATAACTCTTAAGCTTACCACCGAATGTTTGCACTATTGTCTGTTTTAAGTAGAAAAAAATATTTTACATAAATAACGATTTTTTTTCTATTAAAAACCAAAAGTTAATTTAAATTATTAATTGTCCCATTAAATTGATTAAGGTGGATGGGATGTTACGTTTAATAACGTAAGTAATAACTATTTTATATCTTCTTTTGAATTACACAACCCGACATTTTACAATTTTTAGGTTAGTACAGGTTATATTTTTTCATACAAGTGGTAAAGAAGGGAACTAACAGAATTAATAAAAAAGCATGAAAAAAGCAATAATATTTTTAAAATAACGATAAGATTATTTTTTAAACTTCTCAAATGTCCTTTGCACAAACTTGTAGAATATGCTTAAAAAAAAGTAATGATTTAAAAGATATATTTATGGAAGAAAAGTTGGATGGACGACTAATTTCAATTGCAGAAGCCTTACTTTGTCTTGTATCAGTTCAGGTTGTACTCTACTATTAACAACATAAGCAATTATCATTTTCATTAAAAATTTCAGATTGAAGCGAATGATGGTCTTCCTCAACAAATATGTATAGAATGTATAAATAAATTACGTGAACTTTTTTCTTTTAGAAGAACATGTGAAGACTCTGATAAACATTTAAGACTTATAAAAACTAATTTAGAAATTGAAGACAATGATGGAGATATAATTTATGTAAGTAACTATTTATTAAGAATGACCATTAACAATAAAATTCATTATTTTAGAACACTGAAAGTGATGAAAATAAAGAGGAATCATATTCAAAAAAACTGAGAAGACAGAGATTCAAAGAAAATGAAAGTTCCAGCCACGATTTTAAAGACCTCAATATAAATAAAAAAATGAAAGACCAAGATAACACATGTTCTACATGTAACAAAAATTTTAGATTTGCAAGCATTTTAGAAAGACATAAATTGGTACATACTGGAGAAAAACCAGTTTTATGTAATGTTTGTGGTTGCAAATTTACTCAAATATCATATTTAAAAATACATTCTTTGAAACATACAGGGGAAAAACCATACAAATGCAGCATCTGTGAAAAAAGTTTTGCTGCAAGAGGAACTTTAAAAAGTCATATAAGAACACACACTGGAGAAAAGCCCTATGTATGCAAAATATGCGGAAAGCTTTTCCCACAATCCGGTTACTTATCATCTCATATTAGAATTCACACTGGGGAGAAACCTTTAGAATGCAAGGTGTGCCTTCGAAGATTTAATCAAAGTAGTAGATTAGTTACTCACATGAGAATACATAGTGGAGAAAAACCGTATTCATGTTCCTATTGCGGACGGAATTTCGCCACCAAGGGAACACTGACCAAGCACATTCGAACTCATACCGGCGAAAGACCGTACATTTGCAGTATTTGCGGACAAACGTTCGCACAAAACGGAACTTTATTAACTCACATGAAAACTCACAAGGATGTTATTACAGTTAACAAATGACAATAAATGTACACTATTTTAAATATATTTTTCAAATAAAACGATGAAAACAAAGAAATTAATGAAAAAGTCTACAACTAACAACCCTAATAATTAAAATTCTAACCTCAAATTTTGGGCAAGAAAAAGTATGGTTATGTCATAGACATATATGTCTATGGGTTTTGTATATCAACCCATAGATAATAAATTTCTAGCTAACCACAGAGCTAACCTCATCGATTCAATTTTTAACCACAGAGATATATAACCTAAAAATTAAGTAGCAAAATAAACACAACAAAAGTGTTTTTTAAGTTTTATTCTGTTTAGAATCTTCGAATACTATATAGTGCTATTCGTTTTATTTGAAAAAAAGTTATTATCAATGGCATCAGACTCTGAATCAAATAGAAGTATTAGCCCTACTGGCCATACAACGGCACCCACTCCAGGGTATAATTTAGATAGATCGCGTTCCAATTCCCCTAATTATGGTGATAATGGAGAGAATGTTCGTTCAAGATCTTCTTCAGCAAACTCAAATGCATCTGAAAAGTCACAGAGTGCAGGTTCAGAAAGATCTGGATCTGCTGCCTCAAATCAATCAGCATCTAGGAAATCTAGATCACAATCGAGAAGCGTAAGGTCAAATCGTACCCCCTCAAATGAATCACAGAAGTCAAGGTCAGCTTCAGCTCAATCTAACAGATCATCAGGGTCAAATCAATCTAGAAACTCATCTGTTGCATCAAACAGATCAAGATCACAATCGGCAGTTTCTGAAAAGTCTGTACAAAGTGGCAAAAGTAGATCTCGGTCGCCGCAATCAAATAGGTCGCGTTCTGTTGCCTCTAACAGATCAGGATCTGCTGCATCTAACAGATCTAAATCAGTGGCTTCAAATAGGTCAAAATCTCCAGATTCAAATAGATCAAAATCTGTAGATTCAAATAGGTCTGGATCAGCAGCTTCAAACAGATCCAGATCGTCATCTGTACACTCTAATAAATCACCACCATCTCAAAAATCTAGATCGCCATCTGCAGATTCCAACAGGTCACGTTCACGTTCAGCTGCTTCAAACAAGTCAAGATCAGCAGCGAGTTCTCGTAGTTCACGATCACACTCTGGGGGTTCACATAGGTCAAAGAGTGCAGAATCAAATAGGTCTGGGTAGGTGTTTGTAGAATTTTATTACACACAATATAAGATTGTATAATTTGTAGAAGAAAAACTCCAGACAGCAGATCAAATAGTCCCAATTTACAAATTGATGCAGGCTCACCAAGTGATCACGAGGACCAGAAACGTAAAAGAGACAGTTCAGAAGAAAAAGAAACCAGAAAGAAGACCAAAGTCCTCTCTGATAGCGATGATGAGGGTGAAAAAGACAAGGAAGATGGTAAGATGACAATGCTGTTTTTATTTAAACATTAGATTGTCTCTACAAATATTAAGGTGAAGGGCCTAGTGCTGCAGCACTGTTTGGAGATGCTGATGATATCAGTAGTGAAGAAGAAAGGGAAAAGGAAAAAGCAGCAGACGACAAAGACGATAGGGACAAGGGACGGGAAAGTGAAAATGAAGCTCCAGAGAGACATTCTGAAGATGAAGAAGAAACTGAGCAGCAGAAAGCTGTAAACGAAGATGTAAGATATTAAACAAGAAAATTATTATAAAACAGACAACCAAGTTTTGTTTTAGGAAGAAGAGAAGGAAGTCGAAATACCAGAAACGCGAATCGACGTGGAAATACCTAAAATTAGTTGTGATCTAGGGAGAGACATTCATTTCGTAAAACTTCCCAACTTTTTATCAGTAGACACCAGGCCATTCGATCAAGAAACTTACGAAGATGAAATCGACGAAGAAGAAACCTTGGACGAAGAAGGTCGTGCTAGGTACAAAACGTTTTACGTTACGTTATAAACCGCTTTCTTATTATTTTCTCTCCTACCAGATTAAAACTTAAAGTAGAAAACACAATTAGATGGCGGGAAGCGTTTGACAAGGAAGGTAATACGGTTAAAGAATCAAATGCACGATTTGTAAAATGGTCCGATGGTTCTCTCAGTTTACATTTGGGTTCTGAAATCTTCGATGTTTATAAACAACCTTTACAAGTAAATAGTTATATAAGGTATTTACTTTAAATTGATATATATATATTTTTATACAGGGAGACCACAATCATTTATTCATTCGTCAAGGGACTGGTCTGCAGGGTCAAGCTGTATTTAGAACAAAACTAAGTTTCAGGCCTCATTCAACTGAGAGCTTCACACACAGAAAAATGACTCTGTCTTTAGCTGACAGGTCCCAGAAAGTGTCAGGAATTAAAATACTATCCCAAGTAGGGGTGGATCCTGATCAGGACCGAAAAACACTACTAAAAGTAACTTAATTCAAAAAATGATTGATAGTTTTTAAATAATTTAATTTGAATTTATAGAAAGAAGAAGAAAAATTAAGGCAGACAGTAAGAGCCAAACCAAGAAGAAGAGGTGAGGGTGGCACAAGGACCCATACCAGGGAAGCATACAGGGAGGAAGAGGGTAGCGATGAAGAAGGGGCAATCTCCCTCAATGCAATTAAAAATAAGTACAAGTCAGGAGTTGCAAATCCATCACGAGGTATTTTAACACACTTTAGACTAAAATAAACTGCCTATCACAAAGCAGTTTCTATAATAAATTTTTATTACAGGAAGTGCAATTTATTCTTCTGATGAGGAAGGGTCTGATTTTGAAGGGAGACGTGGCCGAAAAACCGATAAAACCAAAGCCCTTAAAGACTCAGAGTCGAGCGAAACAGAATAACAAAATTAATTTTATTTTTAATTTACGTTGTACTTATAAAGTTGATTTGTTTATATTATATTTTCACTTTTTTTTTAATTAATAAAAAATAAAAAGTCGCTCGTCAAACAACATCATTTTATAAAATCTTTTAAAAATAGATACAACTACATATTTTTTTGTATATAAAATAACAATAGACGTAAAATATGGTAAAACAGAGCGCAATAAAACAAGACGAGTATAAAATAAAAAAAAAAAATACCGTAACGCTTTTTTTGTATTCCTTAGTAATTTACCGTTTTTTTTTTCTCTTATAAGTACCCAATAATTAAATAAAAAAAAAATTGTTAAAGTCGATAACTTTTTTCATTTTAGTTTACGATAGAACAATTACACTTATTTATATTTATTTGCATTGTACTTTAACAAGGAATAACGAATAATAATAATTATGCAATAAAAGAAGAAAGAAAAAAAAAAGATCAAATGTTTGTATAACTAGAACTTCATTTTTAGATTATATTATTAAAGTATTTTGTGCCATAATTCTTCACGTTTTAGTTATTGAAGACAAACACAGTTTATATAAAATTAGTCGCAATTATCAACTTTGAAAGGCAAATATCAACTAAAAGAAAAATGTAACGGTTTTAGGGAAGGGCATAAGAAAAGTATGCAGAATGAATTAATTACTATTAATGTTACTTTGCACTTCAATTATCACAAAATCGCCGACGTTTTTAATTATTATTATTTATATTTTTGAGCAACCGATTTAATTTATCTCAAATAATTCGATTTAAGGTTTTCTATCAATTCTGACTATTATTACTGCTGGGAGACATAACGACTTGCCTCACCTGTTCTGGTAACTTTTCTGGATCTGACAACATGTCAGTTTTCGTACATAAATACCTTAAGGAATTTAAGACGACTAAAATTAAAAAAAAAAACATCGAATACAAATAATATAAAATAAAATAAAATATTGTAACTTACTTGGCCTGAGATCAACAAGAGTACAGTGTTGTTCTATCCAAAGCATAGTTGAACGGTATAGATCATCCATACTGGACGTGGAAACAAAATTGTTAAAGGAAACCAAAAGAGGTTGAAACAGTAAACTGAACTGGAACAAGACGTTAAGGAAAACAGTAAAAAATTCTATAAAAAAAAAAATAAAGAAATAAAGGATACAATCCAGAACTTCCAATCTTCCATTGTTCTTTTCCTGACGTAATCATCAAACATCTCTTGCATTTTGCTACTGCGTTTCCTAGACACAGGAGCACCAGTTGCCGGCAGCATGGACTGGCAGTTACTGAAATTCGATTATTTAATGTACAGAACGTTTACGTAGATAGTACATTATATTACCTTATAGCTGTGTTAAGAGTCTCAATCTGTTGTCGAAGACTATCCATCTCGTCTTTGAGCTGGCTCCTTTCTTGCTGTAATTGCCTTATGTATTCGGCCCCTTTTTGCAGCATCGCCGCCTTACTTAGCTATACAAAAGATTAACAATCAATATATTTAAAAAACTAATGCGACATTTACCTTTGTATTGGGATTCTGGTTTAATTGTGGTATAAGTGAGTGAATCATGTCGAAACCGTTTTTGATATTGTATCTCCGTTTCTGTTCGGCATGAATGTGACCTGCTCTTCTCTGATCTCTGCCGAATGAATCCCGGGGAGGAGAATCTGCCTGTGGTGAAGTTGGGGAACTGTGGGAATGAACGGGACTGTTCGAATTCGATGTGTTCATATTATGACCAATGAATAACTGTAAAAAGAGGAACTATTTTATCACTACACTATTACCTTATTTTATTAATTATTTACCGAATCGGTAACGGTAGTGGGAGTTGCAAAGGATCCCGTGTTAATTATAAGCGCACAGGGAACAGGTGATGCATGTGTTATATTCGCTATTTTTGACGAAGAGGAATCGTCTTTCATTCTGGACGAAATCGTTTGTTGTTCTTGAGAGGCAGCTGTTGAGGACATAGAAGCATTTTGGTGTAAGAGAACATTACTTGATGTATCTATAATAAAGAATAAAACAGTAAACGAATATAGTAATGAATTATTACTACTAATTAATTATCACTCACTACTGGTAAGAAGTTGTGTTAGTAAAACGCTTGTTGAGGGGGTAACTAAAGCGGGATCGCTAACAGCTGACAAAAGTGGAGGTCTTTTGGGTGGTTCCCTAGTATGCGACACGGACCTTTGACGGGACGATTTTGAGTGCGTGGTTCTTATACAACTATCAATTTTCGAAATCCTCTACAAAGAATAAAATTACAATCGTACAATCTTGTAATTTATTCTTTTCTAACTTCATAAAATAAAAAAACGTGAAATCAAAAAAATACTTTACCTGGCTTGCAATTTCATTTAAAGCAGGATTCGATTGGGTTCCGCTCGACGCTTTGTAACTGTGTGCTATCTGAGAGGAAAATTTCAAATTGGGAACGTTTAACGGAGTGGTAAATTTGAACGCTTGAAAGGACTGCTGTTGTTGTTGTTGTTGTTGCTGCTGTTGCTGCTGCTGCTGGGATTGATGAGGCAGGGCGTTATAAGAAACAGTCTCTTGTTGTGGCAGTATTGCTTGTACTAAATAAATTGTCATTTATGTATTAACCATCTAACTAATAAAATAAATAGTTATTATCTTACTTTTATTAACTGAATCAGTTGTGACTACTGGGCATACATTTGAATAGTTTGAGGGAAATCCTTGCTCAACAGATTTTCTATAACTCGAGAATTGTTGCTGTTGCTGGTGTTGTTGTTCAATATGGGTCTGTTTAATGCTCCGTGAAGGTGATAACTTCTTCTTGTTTCCCTTTGATATTACGGGCATTTGATACGAACAGGTCGAAGGTTGATAAGTTGGTGGAGGAGGTGGAGGAAGAGGGGGCGGTGGAGTAGTCGGCGAAGGAGTTTGAGGTACAAACTGGCCCATAGAAGGTGCTTGCAATACCATATCATTATTATAAGCTGTTAAATCCTGTTGCTTTTCCAAAGATACCGCATCCATGGGTTGATATTGGTTGATAATTTCCGAAGAAGTCAAAGAATTCATCTATAAATATAACTGTTTTAATCCAAAAAGAAACAGAAAGTAAATTATATGTAGTTACATTTGAGTTACCCTCTAAAAGATCCAGTTCGGGATAACACCAGTTAACCATATGTTGGTTTTCTTGTTTACAATTAATGTCTGATCCGTTTTCCTCGGGCACCGTCGGCAGTTTACAAGAAATGAATTCTGTATGAAGATAAAATTTAAGACGTGAAATCTCAGACAACTATCAGATAATCATTCATTTACCTTGCAGGGGTTCAAATGTGTCCATGTAATCGTCAAGATTGGGCTGCAATGGTCCCAAACTAGGTTGTATAAAATCGGCGATTCCTGCTCTTGCTAAACAGGCACAAATTTCATTTTTAAATAAAGAAAAAAACTGCTATTTTATTTTGTGAATTATTAACGCTTTTTACCTATTTCACGGGAATCTGGAAAAACAAAGGGCTGATTTGTAATGGTAGAAAAGAGAGTGTCGCTCATCAGACTCATATAGTCCTCATCCACCATCATGTTCATACTCTCTGAGCTTTGTGAATGCCACGTTAACGCGTCCAGTTCGCTCAACTGAAAAATAAAATAATTACAGCTTCTACAATACGAGTTAGAATGTTGTTTACAGTTTCCAAATTGTCTTTGAGGGATTGTCCTGAGATCTGCGCTCTGTAAAACATCCGCCATTTTTTGTATTCCGCTGTAACGGCTGCTAATTTCCTTTTCCAATATTTTCCCTCTAATACAATGGCCTGTAAGCACTCAAAAAAATAATGCAGAACTTTAACAAAATGTTATATAATTTACTTCAGGTTTGTTGTGGGTATCAACATCCAAGGGAGAAGCAAATTGACAAACTAATGTATTGTGCTTCTTGATAACTAAAAGCAAAACAAAATTATTGTTACACAAATATCTTTTTTATGCCATCAAATATTACATTGCATATGCCAACATCTCCAAATAACATTGTTCAATCTAATTTTATCTTTCCATCTTAGTCTTATTCCTCGAAATCTATTCCATTTTGGTGAAGTCAGCTTCTGTCTATATTTATTAAAAATAAAGAAAAAACAAATAATATTATAGTAAATTAACTAAAGATGAAGGACAATATTTTAATACTTAATACTGTATTAAATTAAATATATAAGTAAACACAAAAATGTGTTTACTTTTATCAATTAATTAAAATGATGATATGCAGAACAATGTAACTACAAATGATTGCAAGAAAGTTATGTAAACAAGACAAGTAGATATACATCAAACAATTTACCTTGTTCAAAACATGATAATAAAATTTTATCACGATTGGATATAAATCTAACTTAATACTTATGTCATAGATGTTTTCTTTTTTTAAAGATATATGTATTCTGTAGGTAAAATAATTACACAAACTTAATTTTATCTTTAACTACTACCTAATATTCTTTGATAGTTATCTAAAAATCAATAATGTTTATTTTATTTGAAATATGAGAATAAAATGTGCTCTTTGGACGTGCTGCTATTAAAATAAATTACGATTAGAAAAAAATGTGCCCCCATTTGAATTGTTTTTTTAATAAAATAAAAAATATAACCCACCTGTAAGCTATTGACATACACTGGAATAATTTTGCCAAACTAGTATCGATAGACAGCTGATGTGTAGGTTTGAAGACTTTATTAATTCGTTCAATTGGGATATCGCATATTTCTCTAACAAAAGGATCTTTAACTTCGTCTTCTTCGGGTATTGGGACTGCTACCTCGTATTCATCGTCTTGTTCTTCTGCTTCAAAATGTGAAACCATAAAGTGTCCTGAATGTATAGCTTCCTTTTCGGATTTATTAATTGTATCCATATCCCTATTTGCAAGAACAAACATATTGAACGATAGTTTTACAAAATAACTGCACGTTTTTAATAATTAACGCAAAACTACACTAACTTTAACACAAACAAAAGATCAAGGACTGATTACGGGGGTCAGATTATAACTGTCGTTTGACATTATACCATAGATAACAGATAATACAGAGTTAGGATTCTTATTATTATTGTTTTGTAAGGCTCAGCAAATTCAATGCCTGGTGTATAATGGGTGGCCTATATGTTTTGGCGGGTCAGATTTAAATTCAAAATTTTTCGAATTTATAAAACCAGCAAAATTTAATGTTAAAAGAGACGAATGAAAGCAGTTTTTAGGTAAAGTTAACTAAATAAATTAATTTTTAGACGTTACAAAATAATAATGTGATAAAATGCTTTCTCATAAATATTTTTAGCTAATTTACTTCACTTAATTGTATGTAATTACTGATGTAAATAAGTACAGTAACAGTATCTACTTCCAAAAATAATTTATTTTTTGAAAACATAAATATTGATTCCTTTGGATACTTACAACAAATGAGATTAGTTTCCTTTTTTACGAGAATAACACAAGATAAAGATAAAGACAATAAACTAATAAATACTTTTTATATATGTAAAACTAAACAAACAATAAAACAAAAAATTCATTTGACTTGAATGATATTATAATAGTTCGAACTTTTAACTGAACGTCTAAAAACGACAAATATTTTATTCTCCCTTTTTATAATGTAACAAATGGAGATCTTCATACTGAGACATTGTAAGTACTTACTTCAGTCGAACGTCTCTTTTTAACAGTGGAAATGTTACACAGGAACCCCGGGTATCGCACAGACGGAGCAATTACTCATGTTATTCTGACCTGAAGAGGGTACGGAGAAGATTATAGAACGTATTAGACCGTCGCGGACTGAGTCGCAGTTCTGCCCTTGACCAAACGTGAAAACTACCCCATTACACGTCGACTGCAGGGTGTACGTACCAATTGTGTACCAGCCCATTTTGTGAAGCACTACACCCACCTTATACACCTACATAAATAAATATGTGCAGAGTTAAAACCAATCAATTAAAAAACTGGCCACGTACCTTGTTCTTTTGAATGTATATGGGTCTATTGAACGATATATTGATCAAAGATCGATAATTAACTCTACTAGTGAAATGCGTGTATGTTAAACGACTTCCATCTGCATCTAGCAGATGCGCATATAAAAGTTCGGCATAAGATGCTCCAACTGCCACCTGCCTGTCTTTCTCGATTATCGTCTGAGCTGGAACCTGCGATGAATAGAACAAATGTTACAATATTTTCTTGTAAGAATTATAAGAATCGTACCTGTATACCAAATACGCAGATATTTTTATCGCATGTAAACGTGACAGCACAGTCCAAGACGCTAGTATTCATACATTCGGTGACGTGAAGCATTTCTCGCGTACAGTAATACTTGTTAGAACTCTCGTTGTTTCCTTCTTCGGAAAATATATTCATGCCGGATTGAAACTGAATCATGGACGTTCTGGATGTGTCCATTGCCGGATTACCCTGTTTATTAAAACAATTTAATCGCCTTTACAAAGCTTATCCCTTCATGATTACATACCATATAAAATGAATTGCAGTTGGGGTCGCTTCGCGGATTCATGGTGGAGTTTTTCTTCTGCCTAAGCTGCCTGGAGGTTGAGAAACCAGGAGGCATGGGCACTGTCGCCGACGTTGAGGAGATGTTCATTAATATAGCAAATTTTTCGGACTCTGTTAAAAGGGTAGACGAGGCAGGGCCTTCGGCAAAAGTTTTTGGTGTTAATGTTAAGAATCTTATTTTCATTATTGCGTCTTTGAACGATGGACGCCTCGTAGATCCTTCTGTGTTACTTGTAGAAGTCTCTAAATCAATAACATATTAAAAATAAAGAGCTGCTTTTATTTTACTTATTTTTTTAATTTTTGCACTTATACTTGCTCTAAATTAAAGAAAAGGATGATATTTCTGTTTAATGTGCATGAAAATAAACACCAAATAATTATATTATTAAACACAGGTAAAAAATGAGTAATAACTAATAACTGTATGAAATGAAGTAGGGTGTAAGGATATTTTATTGCTTTATATATATAAAGGTATTATCGTGATATTGTAGTATTTTTCTTTTTTAATTATAAGAATTATTAATGGGCTCTTAGCACCATGGACCATAAGATATCACTTAATTACAAAATTAATGACAGAGATAAATAAATGAGCATTTAGAAGCCTCAGAAAAATAATACTCACTGTTCTTAATTGCATTTAAGATCCATTACACCTACATTTTAATCAAAGAAATAAACCATAATTTAAAAAATTAATAGATTAAAATAAATGGCTACTATGTATTGGGATTTGTTAAATAATAGTTAATAAATTAAGCACAATTACCTATACCATCTAGTCTAGGTACTTTCGCACCTGAACTGAGACTATGTCGATTTGCATATCTAGTGATTGCATTAAACAAATCCAATTCCGAGTTTATGTTTAATGATTCTTGATCAAATACTGTTAATATGGTGCTCAGTTCCACATCATCAAAACTGCTCTCTGAAAGGACCTCTACAGTTTGATTGCAGATTATCTATAATATAATTTTATACCATAAAACAAACTTTAATAAATAAATCATTTATGCTGCTGTTGCTTACATTTAGACATTTTTCCATCAGTACAGGCTCTTCAAATAGTTTTGCAAATTCATAGGCACGACATGCATTTTTGGGGTATAAATCAGACCACAAATACTTTGTGCACTCTTCCACTAAATGAGGAAGCATATACTTCTTAGCTCCATAACACAATTCACAGGCTTGATCAAATGATGAAAGATTTATCCGGTCTGTGTAAATGTATCTGAAAATTATCAATTTTTAGAGATTCTAAACTTCTCATATCACAAACCACTGCAACATAAATAAAGTTTGATGAACTTTCCTAATAAAATCAGAAAACCAACTCCTCAATGTATTAATGAAGAAACCATACTCTTAAGTGTACGCTTGACTATTTTAAGCATTAAGGATTAGCATCTTATAAAAGTGAGAGAAACATACTCTAATAAAGCTCTGAAAGCATCAGGCTGAACATCTAAAATAGCTATAGGATCTTTCTCAGGCATTCCTCCATAAAACATTGCTTCAAAGACAGGACTAGACATGGCCAGAAATAACTTGTGCCCCTCAAATACTTGCTGATGAGGTTCAGTGCCCACTATAAATCGACAATCACTCCATATCCCCGTTTCTAAAAGGTATTGTCCCCTTTCTTTTACTGTTTTTCTCACAGTTTGCCAGTCACAGGGAGCTGCCATCTAAAAATTGCCAAAATGTATGTTTTTATAAAGAATAAGATTCGATTATTTACCCTCGGTTTAAATTGTTGTTTTTCTAAAAATGAATGCGGTATGGATGAGTATTTTTTATTTTTAGAGTATTGACGTTTTTAAAGTAGTAAATTGGCCATTTTACAAAACATTAATAGATATTTATACCGATTTATACTCAACCATTACTCAACTCTGCTGTACTTAGCAAATGTCAATTTGTATGTCAAATAAGTATACATATACATATCTGCTATAATTACAAACAGAAATATACATTTAATATAAATAAAATACAATTCTCCTTTTTTCGGAAGTTTTCAGTTTTCTTTCACTTTTTGAAACATAAAATAGGCATATCTTACTTTATTGATTTTTTTAAATTTTAAGACAATTCTATGCAACTAAATACAGCGTTCGTTGGGTTGCCTAAGTTACTGTCTAGTTTAACCTTAGACAAGGAAAGAGAGGGGACTGGTAATGTTCGATATTACGATAACGAACGATGTGTGACCGAAATCGAAGCGAGCGCCATTAAAAAGGTGACAAACAAAGAATTGTCACCCATTTGGTTTGGTGACAGAAAGTACGTGTTAAGAGTTTTTTTTATGAATTATGTGGTTAGTATAAAATGGTTGGATGTTCGACATACGGCTGCCAAAGTCGCAGTGAAAAAAAAAAAGCCTGGAGTTAGGTTTCACAGTTAAGAAAAAAATTGCTTCTGTGCAATGCAGAATCATTTTAGTCCCAAATTTACAAATTTACGAAACGATGCTCCTGTCTATGAAACGACGACTACAATACATTAATATTAACACAGAGACATTACGTATAACAAATATTATAGCGATTTTCATTCATGTTTCATACTTGATAAATTATGCATACAGTATAATCGTTAATTTATCCATAGGCGTAGTTACTGATTATGTATAAAATATTGGCGTTATATTCGTCATTAGATAGCAGGTCCGACGGAAGCCTTTTTGGGTGTATTTATAGTAAACCCTACATACGAAAAACTTCCCTTTGTGGAATTCCACGTTCGAATTATATATTATATTATATAATGTTTATATGGCGCATGCTGCATGCTCGACTTTATTCCTTCGATTGTTTTGCACTGAAAGGGGTTTTTTTTCTCCAAAATTCTTCCGAAGAACTGTTTTTCATAAAGATGGGAAATAAAATTGTTTTAATCGTTTAAATTAAAAACAAAAAATGCACTGCTTATTTGAGCAGTAATAATATGCTTATTACGTACGTCATCAAACAAATAAAAAATTCTTATTCCTTTAAATTATAACATTTAATTCAGTTAAATGCAAAATTGAAGTAAATTCCTGTAAGAACTAATGTTCCACAATTTTAAATGTTAGTTGTATTGTAATTATATTATATTAATAATATCTATGCATGTATGATATAAGTAAAGTCTCCTACTTGTTTTGTTTGATAAATGTTTTTGGTATTACTTATTTATTCTATTTTTTTTTTTAATAAATTTCAGTCACAGGCGAGATTATTGTAGGATTCCTTTATTTCTTTATATCTGCTTTATTTTTTTTAAGTAGCACGAAAGAGAGTAAATGTTCATATGTTACACCTCTGGCGCAACTGTTCGCCATTAGATTGGTGACGATCGGTCACACTGCCGGACGCCGCGTTATCAGTCCTCTCTCTTTCCTTGTCTAAGAGTTTAACTACTAAAACCACTTTTTTTTTAATTGTAAATTATTAATTTATAAAAAATAATAAGCTAATAATAAATTCTTGTTTCTAATTAAACTTTTAATGATAAATAATTTAGGAAAATATCAATCTGTTATGACTTATTACATTTTGTTATCTTCCCTAAAATAAAAAGTATTTGCAATCGTTTAAAAAATTAATTATCTTTAAAATAATTGCAACTTCTTTTTCTAACAATGAAAGAAAGAGGATAAAATAAATTAACTTTAAAATAACACAAAATTATTTATATTTATTTGATATAACAACATAATAACACATTATTCATCGACATTAATTTGTTGTGATATTCGTTTCTATCTTGTAAACATTTATATGAAGGTGCTAAATGCACAAATACCTACATTTTATTTTATTTGTATATACATTTATTATATTTACATACAAAAATATAATTATTTTCCGAGTATTCGATGGATAAAAGGAAAGTTAATTAAAAAGTATTTAGTACTGCTTTCATGGAAAACATCAATTTCAACAATTTATCATAAATTCGCCCCATAACATTCCAATACGGAACAGCTTGGAAATTTCACTTTCAAGAAAGTTTCCCATGAAAATATAATTAATATATATATATATATAATATAATATTTATTAAATAATACAAATCTGAAAATTCTATACATAAATTAAACCTAATTTGAGCCATTTCGTTAAATGTTTTCACAAATACAAAAAGTAAATGATTATAACGTAAAATTCAAAACGCTAATAACAATAACAAACGAAATCATATTTTCTTCTAACAAAAAATTAAATTAAAAGTAAAAAGAAACCACATAAGTTATGTAAATTTACACATATCGTAAAGTTACTTTGTTTTTACACGCTCCCCTTTTATTTATTAGGTATACTATTAATTTATAGTGAATATAAGCAGTACTTCAAATACGAATGAACATGAATGCAGAGATGTGTATGCGTGAGGAAATGCAAGCAAAACAAAGATTTCTTTGCCCTCCGACTGACTGTAACATTCTTTGACACCGACATTAACTATTTTATTTTTTGGTACACAGCACAACATAAGCATTGGTTACCACTAATTAAACGAAACGACAGATGGATAACGATCAAAAAGTGTAAAAAAAAGTATTAAGTATGAATGTAGTGAGATTTTCGAAATGATGACACCTCCACCATAATATGATTGATTATACTGAAAAAAATAAAATGAATTAGAAAATTATGGGCACGTACAACATACACAGATACAGATACATTTTTTTTTTTACTTTTTTCTGTGCTCTTGTGCTTAATGAAAAGTGTTACCTTGATCGAAGCAGCTTGGATTAATGATATTGATGAGTTCGTTATCGGTCATAGTAGCGAACCCGTGAGGTATCATACGATCTTCGGGTTTTCCTTCACCCTGTGCATGCGTAACCATGTCTTGTTGTTTGGTGCATGGGTCCATCGTTTTACTGGCCATCATGTTCATGGACATGTTGGCCGAAATTGTTTTCGTGGCTGACGAAATTTGAGATTCGACATAGCTCATGTTTGATTTTAGGATGTCGTTGTTCCCTGTTGGTTTCGTCGTCAATATGTCGTTAATGATGTGTTCTTCTATCGTTGTGGCAGCTGTTGTTGTAGACAGGACCGGCTCAAGTGCCGTTATCTTTTTCTGAGTTTCAAAAAGATCGACAGCGGCCTTGAGCAGGATTGCCTTTTCTGGTTCCGAAGAACTGATGACCGATGACAACTGAGTGGCCAGGGTCGTTGAATTATGGGTGGCCAAAGTTTTTGCGGGGTCGTTCGTCAAAAGGGGCGATAAGTCCGAATCGGTGCTCATAACAGTGGGACACAAGCCAAGCTGACTGTCTTGAGTTAACACAGGGGCATTGCACATTAAAGTGGGGGATGTTTGAGAATTCAGAATTACTTCAGGTGACAGCGCTGTCGCCGAAGTCGATTGATGCGAACTAACAGTGTCGGGCGAGATGTTATGAAGACTCAGAGGTGTGCTTGAGACTCCAAATGAGCTAAGCATCATGTCTTGTGACGTGGTCATTATACCTTCTGTTTGTAAGGTGCTGGATACTTGATGCGGCGACTTGTTGGGTAGAAGGATGTCCTGCGGTCTGTGGATTACGATGTCTTCGTTTTTGATGTTTTGGTTCTCAACCGCTACGGAGTTCATTAAAGCAGCGAGTTTTCCAGTCGAAATGGAAGCAACAGTCTGAGAGGGGCTTACGCTTTTCCTCATCAGCGTTTTCTCTTCTAACTTTATCTCATTTTTTATAGACATGTCAGTCAAGGTATCTACATTTAAAGCTTGAGTAATAGTGGTAGTAACATCGTGCAATAGGGGTGTCGTCGATGTACTGTCCGGAATCATTTTCGGTGACTGATTGGGGTGTTCGATCATTTCCTCTCCCGGACTTTCGATTGACGATAAGTAATTTTCGACGCTCTGAGCACTCTGTGCAGGTAATGGGGTGGGTGTCGGAACGTTAAAGTTGTGCAATGACGTGGTAGAAGTTAGATCAATACTGGACTCTGCATTTAGCTTCATTCTTAAATCTATAACGTTAAGGTCGCTGGTTGTAATCGAATTGTGAGAGGTTAGGGGCGCTGTTGCCTCCAAGAAGCCTCTCTTAAAGTTGGTCACGTTTCTGTTTAACTGAAAAGCGGCAGATTCGATGGCATCATCCCGTACTGCAGAAGCAGCAACCATTGATAAGTTTCGAGGTACCATCACATCCATACTGTTTTCGTTTCCTATGCTTATGTTGGAGTTTTCGTTGTGGATTATGGAATCGTTGGCCAACGAATTATGACGAAGGATGTCCATGGAATTTTCGGTTATCATGGTGACATTGGAATCCCCGGTGTTCACGTCCATTGAGCTTTCTGACAATTGTCTAAATCTATCGCGGTGCAATTCCAGGGGATCAAGAACCGAATTTTGACTGTTTTCGTCGATAAGTTCTTGTTTAAAGGAGAGTAAAGGAGATGTTTGTGTTGTCTCACAATTCGAAGGCAGATTAGTTGAAGCGCGTCGCTGAGACAGAGGAACCTGGTTCGTACCGGGTGGCGGCATTATTCCCATATCTTGCTCCTGTTTGCTCGTGTTAGACGACCAAATCATTTTGTTGAGAAATGACGAAGACGTAGTCGTGGGCGAGGATGGTGTATCACGAGCTGCAAATTGATAACAAATGTTAAAAAGTCATCCTCGACATTTGCATGTTGTAAATGTAGCCGCCAAAAAAGCCACTGCAAAATTTTGGGGGAGGGACTTTGCCACTCAAGCCAGGTTAAAACAACGCTCAAATATTACATCAATCAGTTACACTCCCTATATCATTTAATTAATTGGAACTATTCATTGCACGAAACAGAAAAATTAATTTAATATAATAAATTTAAGAAGTGTCTTTTGCAACAAAACCTTGGCTTGATAGACATGATCTGCATTATTAACGCCTCTCGCTCACTCAAGCGAATTCATGCATGCAACATTCGTAGCATGTATGCTTGATTCACCAAAAAAGTAAATCAAAGGATTTTAGGTTTTTAGTGTGGTTACTGTATTTTCAATAGACAAAGTGGCAATATATAAATGAAAGAAACCTCTCTACCAGGAGATCTTTTTTTTCAAGAGTCACCCTATAGCTGCATTTATTCTAAAATTGTATGTTCAAATACCTGGCAAACCGACAACTACAAATTAAACACCAAATCGTTAAAGTTTAACTTCCTTTTTTAAATAATATTACTTTTAAAAGTATTTATAAATATTTCTAGTGTAAAAATAAATGCAGAAAAAGTAGAAATTAATTTAATTTTAGAAGTGTTAGTAATTAATTAGGTACTCTACAGAAATATAATAAATAATTAATAATTAGTAAACGATTAAAGCTTCTATTTGCGATAACAGACTGTCTCAAAACTAAAACTGATTATATTGATTTTCTATTTGATTTTTTGTAATAAAATATAAAAGTTATCGGTTAGCCAAATATTTACTGTTACCACATTAAAATGAGTACAACATTTCAAAAATATTAGGAATGAAAATTAACAGACCACCAGATATGCCAGTTTAAAATAAAATTATTTTAATAAATAATTTTCTTTTATCCAATAATTAAAAAAAAGTTGCAAGCAGGTATTTAAGAATAATTAAATAAGATAAAGGTATTAATAATAGAAGTATTTATAGATATAAATTTTAGTTTTAAAAAAGATAAAAATATGTATAAGTACTTGAAAATAACTGACATATCTGCAAAATCAAATTTTCGATTAAAATATGAATAAATGCTCGGTGACAAGAAGAAGTTATAGTAGCAATAATAGCCGGAAATGTAAGTAATTGTTAGTAAATAATAATATAAAATAAATAAATAAACAATGCGACCACATTAATTAATATACAACTAAATAAAATATGAGCTTTAAAAAAATCAAAACGATTCACAATGATGGGATGGATGCATTATCCTTGCATGCTGCTACATATACCTTTTCATCAATGTAGCAACCTGCAAAGAAATTATTTCTTAAGTCTAATTGAATGTAATTATGATTTTCTGATAGATAATATAATGGTATAAAATAAAAGTAAGTTAATACGTTATAATTAATACTATGCACTAATTTTGATACCAAACCACACACCAATAGCGACTTAGGTATATATTTAATTTTTTTTTAGAAAATGGTTTATAAGTTTATATGTTAAGGAAGGTGATATCTCAAGCAATTTGATAGATAGACAGATACAGAAAAGGGGGGAAGTTCAAAGAAAATAAAAGAAGGGAATATTACCACTTAATAATTTACCAATAAATAACTAAATTAATAAAATAAAAATTAGTATACAGTAAATTTCGGAAGTGTAAATGTCCCTTCTTCTCCACTCTTATATAATAATAAAAACCAAGCAAAAGAGTACTTATTTGAGAAAAGTTGCACATGTGTCGAGAAATTTTAATTCTTTAAAGGCCGTATTTACCGCCGGGACAGAACAGTACAGCAACAAATCGCTACCCCTAACTAAATTGCGCAATTAATGTTTCACGCATCGTTTCCGGAAGCGACCTGGAATCATTTCGTTCTATCTCGAATATAATAGAAATTATTTTAATTGTAATTAATACAAAATTGAAGTTCGTGCATCTTTCTCGTGGGAATATTTTTTTACTACTAATACCCGGAACAGATGTAGAGAGGGTTCCACAAGGGATTTAAAAATAACCTGGATAATGGTAAAACGGGACATAAAAAAGAAGCACACAACGTTTTCACTAGTCATTCCCACAAATCGATAATATTGCAGATCGATTGAACAGGGGGTAATAAAACTGCTACTCTGAAACCTGTAAGAGAAAAAGAGAACATGCTCCGCGTCCAATGGCCTAGCTGGAATGATGAATTTTTTTTAATTAAGACATACTGTATCTTTGAATTGTTTTGTACACTACTTGCGAACAAGTAGTTGTTGTTTTTATACTACTATTATCATTATTATTATTACCATAATTATTACTATTGGTTATTATTAGAGCTTTGCCAACAAATCAAAAAAGGAGGGAGGAGTGGCACTTGATAACTAACATGAAATAAGCTAATTAATTGTATTATATCTATAAATATATAAATAGGTAGATTATGGCAATGACAAAAAATACTGATAATTTTTTTTATGTAGATATAAGTTATTTTATGTGTATTATATTAAGAGATAGAGATAGATAAAAATATGGTTATAAAAAATAACTTAGTGTCCTTAAAATTACGTGAGTGTAACGCTTGTGTTTACGATTATATGTGTGTTGTGTATAGTGTGCAAAAGGAGCGTGTTGTGTAAGGGTGGGTGTATGTGTGTGTGTGTGAATGCAACCGTGTATAATGCATGTATCATGTTGATATGTATGAGTGTTCTTCTTTCCAGAGGTCACGATTTAAATTTCGATACTCACCAACAGCCAAACACTGTCATTACATTTTAATTAATTATGCAAAAGTGCACAGAAGTCAAAAAAAAAACAAACAAGTTCTCTTCCGTACGTACGACAAAATAAAAAAACGTTCGAAATATCAAAAAAAAAAAAAAAAAGCAGCAGACACTCCGGATAAGAATGAAATGAATGAATGATTTCGGTGAATGTAAGTACATGAGTGATTTCAAGTGAATGTTGTTTTGGGTCGGGTTCGGTTGGATTGTATGTGTGTTGTAGTGTGTTTTTTTTGTTATATTGTCGTGTATTTTTTTTTAAGTACCCGTGAAGCGAGAACCTGTACGACGCGGCATCGACGCAGGTTAGGCCCCGCAGGCTGACAGAAGTCGACGGCAGGCAGCACCTCTTTGTAAACAGAGCTTGTATGCTGTATGAGACAAAGGGGAAAGCAAACGAAATAGAGAATTGTTTACAAACTGGTTTTGTTCTCATACATAACATAATAATAATAAAAAATATATCATAAATAGATTAATAATGTATATATCATGTATTAATTATTAATATATATAAAATATTACTTCAAAAAATCTGATCAAGAATTAGCGACTGACGCCACAAGTTGTAAAATTTTTTGATCCACACTAACACAAAAAAAAAGAAAAATGATAATCATTATAAATAAACAAGTGTAAAAAATTCATTCATATTAAAAACGATTAGTTGTCGATTTGATCGTGTTGAGCAATTTATCAAAAAATTTTACAGTACAAAGAGAACGGATTAATGCAACAATTTTTTTTTTTTAATTATTATCATAATCATTATCAAGTTTTAAAAAGCAGTGAAACGTGAAAAAATATTAAAAATATAGGAATAGAAAAAAAAAAACAGAACAGCAATAAGTACAAAAAAGTAACACATCATATTTATAAAAAGACATTATACTGCAATAATATTATATATCACATGTTATATATAATAATATACGTAAATATATCAATCTTTTTTCTCGCTGAAAAATATAAGTGAAAAGATGAAACAGGCAGTAATAAAAATTTTAAAAGTACAACAAAAAAATTATTGTAAACCTATCATAAAAAAGAAAAACAATTTCCAAAGCCACCGACGCAAGTTCCATTAGAGAACGAAGAATAATAACAAATAATTACTGATTGCAAAAAATGAAATAAAAAACGAATCAATAAATAAATAAGTAAATAAACAAACATAACGAAAAAATGGATAACGAATTCGATATAAATATATATATATATATATATATAAATGTATATATGTATTTTATTTGATCTTAATGGAACTCTCTGTTTAGAAAAAGCACGGGACAAATTTCATACTACTTCATTTGCTATCAGTCATCAATCTATTCGATCTGCTTCACACTACGGTCTTGCATCAAAATTTCATCTGCTTTCAATATTGTTAACCACGTTCAAAAAGAAAATCACGCCTCTTGCACACTTTAGCATGTATTTGTCCCTCTAAAGAAAATACATACAATATTTGTTCAGGTACTGTTTCCTATAATATAATTCTCTTTTTTACCATTTTATTTTACTTTCCTTTTTTATCTTTTTCTATTTTGTTATGTATCTCAAAATAGAAACAGTACCCCAACAAAAACACTCGAAAGTACATTGGTAGGGCTATTATTCGAAATCTTTTGTAGTTCGTACCTGTTTTACCAATGTACTTCTCATACAATCAGTTAGTTTCATGCACAGCATGCATTGAGATTAACTCAACTTTTTAATGTTGTTATTTTGACCGAGATCATAAATAATTATAAAAAATAAAATCAAATTAAACCCACCCTTTAAAACGCATCACTATTTTCAAACCACTCATATTTTTGGGTAGATTTACTAACCCAAACACAACAAAAAAATATTGGTTATAATTTGAATTGACTACCAATATATAGCAAAAAAACATATTATAGCTTTTTAATGATAAGGATACAACCTAACGAATGAAGTATTCTTTTTTTGAACGTATCAATAATACAGAGATCTGAAGTTTTCAAAACTTTTAAATTTTTTACATTATCTAAAAATTAGAGTGAGCCTGGTTCGCTATTTATCTTGTCCGGAGACTGTTTTAGTTGAGTGTTATTGGGTCGTAAACTTTTAAAAGGTTGTATGTGGTCAAAATAGCAACAGTTAGTTAACCTCTAGTTATAACGACTTTGCCCAGCATATGTGAATAACTTACCACTTGTTACTGCCCCACTTGTGGGCGTATATACAAACTGGTGTGGTTCACTAGTTTTTCCACTAGATACAACGAATAACCGGACTGTTACCGGTTCTATAATGTCATGTCTTAAATATGGTGGTATTACACACACCAAATGGGTCTAAAAAAATAATAAATTGCACGTTATTTACTTGCTGACCACTCAAACAAAACGAATGAGTGAAAAAGTCGTAATAAATCTTACCTGCTGTAAATACTCCTTGTCAGGGACAACAGACTGTTCCCATCGGACACCTTGCTCGTCAACTTGTTGGAAAAACACCCTTGTGTCTTTTAAGAAATTTTTACCGAGTATGAAGAGTTCTAAACCACCCGAAGCGGGACATGACGTAAGAGACTTCTTTGATATTTCGGGAACACCAGGGGGTTGAGCTAATGAAAATAATAAAAATAAATAACAGAAATTTGGGCAACAAATTTTCTAATCTTAACAAATATCATTAGCAGTAGACACAGAAGTATAGAGAGGCAAGTACATGTAGCTACGAATTTGTTGTAGTTTTCAGTAAATTCAATAGCTGACTCATAGACCAGTCATTATACGTATTTTTTGTAGGTTTGAAGGAATAAAATATTGGAAATGGCACCAAGCAAAAGTTGTCCGTTCTTTTTTATCGATGTTTAAACATGTTTGCATTTTCGCATTTATTTTTTGTTGGGACCATTTTCAATATTTTATTCCTTCAAACCTGCTTTACTTTGTGGCATACTCGGATTGCCGTTAAAATTTTTACATCAAAAAGAGTACAAACAGTCTTTGGAATGACAACTTCGTCTTGTCCACAATAATAAGGAAAACACAAAAATAATATTTTATCAACTTACTGCATGCAATCGGCTGGGAACATATCTGTAAGACCTCCTGGACGCCATTATCGTGGGTTACGGTTGTTCTGAAGACCATACGACACCTGGTGGACTTCTTCTTGCTCCTAGTAGCCGTTTGTTCCGGAAACCTATGCTCTACGTCCACGTTTCTCTCTTTCAAAATACCAACACAGTCACACGTTGCAACCATTTCTTTCGAGGGGTCCAATTGCATTTCGATCACCACCGTACCTTCGATTTTACGTTCCATGCAGGGCGTTGAGTTTTTACCGCTTACCCTACACGCCTGATAGAACATGTGCGGGGCCACTTTGCCCACGTCCGTACCAATGAAAACCTGGTTGAAAGAAATATTTTACATTACTTAACGAAAAAATAATAAATTTAATAAATAAATATACCTGTAATGCGGCAGGTTTGTCGTAGCCGTTTAATTGCACAATAGGGAACCCGTTTCCGGTCCTATCTTTAACTGCACCTCTGCTTCCTTCCGTTTGATAACGAGCCCTATGTTGTTGCTCAGGCTGGCTCACGATGGTCAGGGAGATGTCAGCTATTAAAAAATGTTTGTTATTGTACAAATACTAAAATTTTTAGTAGTAGGTAGGTAGGTAGGTACTTACCATATCTTGAAACGTTTGAAAATTGTGATGCTAGGGTGATGGGGGGTAACTGAGAACTTCTGTTGGCAAGAGGAGTACATCGAAGGTTTGATCTGGGCGGTACGTTGTTTTGATTACTGTTCATGTTAAACGAAGGAACTGTTGTAGGAGGAGCTGATCTAATAATCCTATTAATAAAATGAAAAATTAATAATAAATACATTGTGATTATTTTAATATAAAAATAGACACTCACGTGTTATTTTCTTTGCATGTCCTAACAGAATCGGGGAAACTGTAGTTATCGTTGACCTCATCGTCTTCGACTTTGATGTTTAATTTTTGCCTTTTGGCTGCTGACCTCTCATCGGACCAGGCTAATCTGTCTGTATAGGCATGTACGTTATTGTGATCTGCGTGGTGGTCGAAACTGTAATTAAATAAATTTAAGGAACTAAGCAAATTTGATTTTTCAGTTGTAAAAAGTTTTAATATCTACGTACGTAGTTTTTACGTTATAATCCACTTCAGTTGTAAACATGAGGTCGTTACTTTTTACGAAATACTTAATACTATTTATATAAATATGTATGTAATTGTTTATGGAAGAGATAGAAAGACAGGGTCGGACTTTATTTTGTTTTTTAGGCAAACCCATTAATTAGCATACTGGTGTCCTCTCCGAAAGTTCAATACCCTTTATATTACTACAAGATCATTTGGTAATATTTTTACCTTATTATATATAGTGTTATGCAACTGAGTATATATTTAATCCCATTTCCTACATAACATTTTGTATATAGGTACATAGGTATTTTTTATTACATGTGTAGGTAATTACCATAGTTAAGAGTTTTGATATTAATCAGAAATACCTATAGGTAAATATTGCATTGCACGTAGATATGTATAAAAATGTTTTGTTTTTCTAAAAATACACGGAAGGAACTACTTACAGCATATTACGATGACTTAAATTTCGAATAAAATTTAAACGTACATACATACGTATTTATGTATTATCTAGCGCGTCCGAGATTATAATTCCCTGACCCCTTGACCTTAGATTGTTTTTGTAGAACCTCTGAATCAAATTAAAATAAACTTTGAGCATTGACATGAAATCCTTGGTAACTTTTTTTTAAACAATTTAACGACTGACGCCGCTTATTTTTGTAAATAAAATTTCGTTTCAACCCAGTCTTAAATATTCATCGATATTGTTAGGATTTATTTAATTTTGGGTTTATTCGAAATGGTTATATATGTAATAAATATACCTATTTATAATAATAGAAGTGTGTGTTTGTTTTCTTTACTTACTTATTTTGAAACTTTGAAATTGAGTTCTCTGAAATAATTTTGTTTTGATTGCTTCTAAACGAAACGTTTTGGAAAAATCTAGTGTTGACTGAAATATACGTATATTATCGTATCTATTAAGCAAAAAAATAACGAGGAGTTCAGAGACCTTTTTAACGAGTTAATTAAAAGTTCATAAATTGTTGCTGCGAAGAAATAAAATACAAAGAGAGACGTTGCATTTCGAGACTTAATAAATTTAAATAAATAATTACAGACAAGGAAGTGAATGCATGGTGCCCATAAGACAACTTCCTGTAAAATGTAGTTGCAGATTACCTGCTACACTTGTATCTACATATTTTCTTACAACTGAAGAAAAACTGGCACAGATTTCACTCTAAAAGTTATAAAATACTTGAACTTCATTTCCACACACAAGAATAAATAAAATGAATTTGTAATAAAGCTAGCATTTTTAGTACCATATATTTTTAAAAAGATCTTATAACTTAGGGATATCTTGTTGCAGAAATGTGTTATCCTTATGTTAGGTTCGTAGGTTACCAGATCTATATAATAAAACAAACAACTAAATCCATTATCTCTAAAGTCTAAACTAAAAGTAAAATTAAAAAAAATGAAATGACCAAAAATATTATAACTTATTTATTATTGTAAAAAATATTAAACTGCTTTTCTAGGGGCCATATACATAGTTACTGTAGCTTTTTGAATATTTTTACATTACAAGTAGAAACGTGATATTTAAATTTCAAATGATAATTTTATTTATTTCGCATACCTTATTGATATTTATTATCTTAAAAGGTGCTTTTACTTTGTTTATATTTATATATACCTACGTAGGTACACATTTGTCGATTTAATTTCCATATTTGTAAATTTTAATAACCCTAAAATATTCTTATAAATATTCATAGATAAAAAAGAAAATTGTTTACCGCACTACTCCTTGAGCTGTTGTTATTATATAACGATCGTGCAAATTATTGCGGAATAAAGAAATATTTAAAAAAAAAAAAAAATAAATAAATAAATAATCATACCCTAAACCACTGTCGTTAGAATTATCGCATGGATCTAAACTTCTCCGGGTAGCAGCTCGAATTTTTCCAGGTAAATTTTTTGCAGCTATCCGTTTACCCCCAATTACCCTACGATCCGCTCTGCGGTCTTTACTGTGCGCATGGGAAGTAATAGTAGAAATAGTACACATAGTCATTTTGGATGAACCTGAAAAAAAATGTAAAGAGAAATAATGTAAAAATTTTATTGGAAGAAAATTTACACCATATTGTTTAAAAATAATTACAGAAGAGCATATGTATAATCTAATATTTATATAAAATTTTCGTGTCACAATGTTAGTTCCACCCCTAACTTTTTATAATTTTATGATATGGCATTAAAAAAATACATATTATAACACTTAATGTTCATCCTTCTACCACCAACCCCCATTTTTTAATAGCGATATTACGTAGTACTGTAATCATTTTCAACTCTCAGTGGTCGATAACTGATCAATGATTTATTATCAATCGATTAGTCATCCCCGTGAGGCGTCTACTGATGTCACTACTCATGGGGATGAGAATGAAGCAAATTTTTTTTATAATGTTACCTATACAGGGAGTTCAAATATATTCTAAAAAGTAAAAGAATGTTTTATTATCTATAACATTTCAGAATGATTTGGCAATGTTCAAGAATGTTCCAGAATCTTGAAGATCATTCAAGAATGTTTCAGAAAGTTAAAAAAAGTTAGAGATTGTTTTGAATCATTATGGAATGTTCTGGATAATTCTAAATTCGCGAATATTCTAGAATGTTCCATCTTATCCGAGCAACGCCGGGTATTGCTGCTAGTAGGTAATATATAGAGGGTTTTTCAAGTTGATGAGCTATTAAAAGTAGATATATGAATTAGCAGAAGGAATTCAATTCTTAAACTTGGGCTCATTTATTGGGTTATTGTTTATGCCGCTTCTTTTAAAATATTTTCAAGTTCGATTTACATCCGGTTATACCGGAAGTCGATACCAACTTTCTTATTTTAAATGGAATGGTATATTTTTTACGCTCAATTCGAATAAAACGTGTAATTCTAAGGTAAGTTTGATAACCAACTTGTACCTACACCTCTGTACGATCGGTTTTTGAGTTAATTTAATTTATAGAAAAAAAATCGCTACCGCAACCCAAATTATAAAAAATCATAACTTCCACAAAATACGACTTAGAGTGTTGAAATTTTCACTACGTAGTAATAGCTGAATATTAGTGCTAACGCCTTGACAAAATTGAATTAAATAATTTATACAGGGCGTTCAAAATAAAATTCTAAAATTGAAAAACTTCAAACACGAATTACCTCGTTTTTTCAAATGGCACCTACTATTTTTTATTTTTTCAATCGATTCCTTTTTAATCCTCTTTCGATCTATATGGATACTTCCTATTTTAAGTAATAATTCAAAATTATTCCAAAATTTTCAAATAAAATAGAAAGTATCCATATGGATCGAAAGAGGATAAAAAAAGGAATCGATTAAAAAAATAAAAAATAGTAGGTGCTGTTTGAAAAAACGAAGTAATTCGTGTTTGAAGTTTTTCAATTTTAGAATTTTATTTTGAACGCCCTGTATAAATTATTTAATTCAATTTTGTCAAGGCGTTAGCACTAATATTCAGCTATTACTACGTAGTGAAAATTTCAACACTCTAAGTCGTATTTTGTGGAAGTTATGATTTTTTATAATTTAGGTTGCGATAGCGATTTTTTTTTTTATAAATTAAATTAACTCAGAAACCGATCGTCACAGAGGTGTAGGTACAAGTTGGTTATCAAACTTACCTTAGAATTACACGTTTTATTCGAATTCATCTTAAAAAATATACCATTCCATTTAAAATAACAAAGTTGGTGTCGACTTCCGGTATAACCGGATGTAAATCGAACTTGAAAATATTTTTAAAAGAAGCGGCATAAACAATAACCAAATGAGCCCAAGTTTCACAATTGAATTCCTTCTACTAATTCATATACTTTTAATAGCCCATCAACTTGAAAAACCCTGTATACAAAATACTTATCTCTAAAATAATAAAAGTCCTATATTGCTTGACAAACATGTGAGTACCTACAGAATGGTTGGTTGATAAGATAATGTAAATTTGCGAGATAAGAATGTGGCCAAAAAAAATTTTCAAGGCCTGGACATAGGTAAAAGTATCATCGCTTATATTTACACATGAACATCGAGCAATTACCTATCAAAAAAATTTTTATTCTCTTTATTAAAGAAATAAGTATTTTGACTGTTTCTGGTGGAATTTCATTAGACCACTAGTTTTTTCTTCTGATTATTGTGAGTCAAGAATATTTTGTTTGCTTTCAAATTTAATTGGCAATTAATTAATTAATTAAATCAAAGATTAGTTATACGTAAAGTAACATTTTTTATAAAATTTAATTGATCTATATCTGATTTTTTTTCTTGTACAAATTGTTCTTGGAATACTTGAAAAATTGACACACTCAAAAAGTACTTAATCCTACAGAAAAATAATCCTACCAAAAATGAACCTTTATCATAAGGTCCTGACTGTTAATTTTGCCTTGCATCACGTTGAGGTAAAATTACATAATACATTAATTGTTTTAACTAATTTTTATGTTTAACATAATTTAATTGAGGTGGGAGGGTGGGTAGATAAAAAGCCCTACGTGCCCTTATGTAAATATTCGGACAGATATCACAAATAAACTTTCGACGAAAAAAATACTTTAGGTACGCATATAGATAGTATAGTAGTACATACATAAATAATATATGTATTACATTCATGGGTAATATTGAGCAGGTTTTTCGAAAGTTTACCATGTAGCAGTGTTAATGACCATTTTACCTTGAAGTTTAAAGGATTTTAAATTGTTAATACGTTTTGAATTATCGAAATTACCTTGACGACCATCGTTAATAAAATATTTCTTCTTCTGATGTTACTTTATTTATTTATTTATGCATTAACATTTCGTTTAGGTATCTACTAAAATATTTATGTGATGCATTAATTATTACTTATTTAATATTTACTTACGAAAAGGAATGTGCTGCTTTCTTTTTTCTATTTCTTGTGAATTTCGTGTAATCGTGTATACTTACCTACCTACCTATCAAATTTAAATTTGTTTACGATATTTCGTGGTTGCTTGGGTTCGTTTAATTTTTTATTTTTTTTTCGAAAAATCAATCGAGCGAAGGACCGTTTCCTAAAAATAACGCTCGTTGCCCCGAAGGAAGACAACAAACAAAACGCTCCAAAAATTAATTTTTCATTTTTACTGACTGTGATATTTATTTATTCAATTTTTACAACCACATAACCTCGCTTTCGCTGCAAAACCTGCAGCACATTACACTCATAGATATCCTTGTTTTTATGGCAGAAAAATAGTATCTATCTGTATAACTTCAAAAAAAAAAAAAAATTAAATGAAACAGAGATTAACATAAGCTTGCTTCTCTCTGCTGTGTTCGCTCATATTTACAGTTTGTATTTTTTTTTTAATGGCAGCAATTAAGTTTCTGACGTCAATTTGATCGGCTATAATTTGTTTTGTTGACGTTTCCAGCATACGAGGGAATTGGCGAACAGAAAAACTTGCATAGATACATACAAAACGAGAGCCTTTTTTTATAACTATGTATGTATGTAGGTACCTAACCCCCCTCCCCAAACGAAAGCAAAAAATTGAATTCATCCCAATCACAATTATTATTAGATACATATGTACATAATACATAATCATGTATTTATAAACTCAACTGGGTAAACAATTATGTGGGTATTTATGGAAACAAATTTAAACTTTTTAATTATGGTAACTTTTTACTTAGGTGACTACAAATGGCTACTTTCTAATTAGGCTTGAGATGATTTTAATCGAATTATTTGTTTTTAAATGAAATGATGTTTAATTTTAGAAAATTAAGTACAAATTTGAATATTTAAAAATGTATTTATTCATAAAATAAGTCGATAGTTACCGACAACTGGTAACTTTTTAGTTACCAACCTCTAATAAATAATATAATGGTATTTTTTAAATAAATTTAATTTGTTTTCGTAGAAAAAAAATAAAAATGAGCAAGTTATAATCCCAAAATTAGTCCTTTCACAACAAGTATTCACCTTGGATTATTATTATTTACATAATTAAAAATTTAGTTTTTAGCATAATATGAGGAGGTAGTGTACATATATGGAAATTTGGTACGATGTATCTACATATGTGTTTTAATTAAAAATATTTGTTTACACGAAAAAGGGCCTTTAGTAGATCTATCTCAATATTCCATTTTAATATACATAAGAGCTTTCCTTTACGCTTTTCTTAATATCCTGACAGATAATAACATGTTTTCCCTTGGATCTGAATATGAAATACCTATATCCTGGATACATATGTATTTAAATTGACATTGCGTAAAAAACTTCCTGTAAACAAACTACTGGCTTTCCATAAACACGTCAGAGTGACTAAATTAGATCAGGTGAATTACCATTTACTTAGTTGTTATTGATTTTTATTGTTAGAGTTCAAGTAGGTACATTTAATCGACATGACCTACCAGTGCAATCGTTTATGTAAACTATTCAAAAATGGACAAAAAAGATAAAAACATTGATAACTAACAGTTACATTATATAATAAATAATAAGAAATACTGTGAAATTATTGCTAGGTACATATGTGTTAATCTGCCAAGGTGAAAGAAAACTCTCACTCAATTCAGTGTCTATAAATAACTACATACGTACATACATACATATGCATGTAAATTGTGAACTGTAAAGGAATCTACAAAAAAATGCGTTTCTAATACTATTGGGTGGCCAGTATTCACTTTCTACGATTATTTTTAAACAATTTAATTTTCCTTTAAATAATAAAACATATTTTTAGATTCAGAACACAGTCTAAATAAAAACATATTATGTAATTGATTTATATCCAAGATAGAAAGAAAAAAAAAATTTTTTGATGGATCATTTTGAGCCTTATGTATTATTTATTAGAAGCAGAAACAGGAATAATAAGTGGTAGACCAAAATTCTATTAAGGATGATACAGCTACTTTTACGATAAATTAATTGGAATATGAAAACGAAGTAGGTAGTAGAGGACTGAATATAACGCCAGGAGTTGGATGAATTGAAACTGCTTTATAAAAAAAAACCCTTAGAATTACTAATGTGTCTGTCTGTTTGTTTCTCTACTGGGCACATTAAATTGAAACTTATTGGTGCAAATTTTAGTCAATTTCTGTGACCCAAGCACAGACGTAGAACGTGAACAGACGAATTTTAAATATGAGGTCACTTTGGGGGGTGGGGGGCAATTTTTGCAAGTTGCATCGTGTGACATATCAAATGAAAGGGCTTCTTGTGAGGGTCTCAACTCAACTATGTACTTATATTTTAACGTTATTTAATAAAATAGACGACAATTGATTATTCCCACCCTTATCCCCCCAAAACAACCGAGGGCAAAACGTCGGCTTGTTTTTTATAAAATAAAAAACTTCTTGTACCCTATCGTTGCTTTGATTTATTATGCGACACATCTCCCTGGGGAAGAATTATATCAATGAACAATTAAAAAACGATTATATATCATATAATTTATTACTTTATAATTTTATGGCCACTTTAAACAAATCATAGCAATTTTTTTTTATTTACTTATAGTTTTATGGCTTCAGGTCAACTGTAATCTTTTCTTTTCTGGTAGGTACCTACCTAATTAGAAATAATATTTATGTACATTAATTAATAATTTTTTTTTTTAATTGTAGAACAGACAGGTAACATATCCTGATTTATTTAATTTAACTTTTACATCAACATATTTTCCCAGTACCTATATAAATAAATAAATTAAACGTAGGTACGTAGGTGGTAAACAAATCAATAAAATATCTTCTCAATTTGTAATAAGTACATGTTATTAGATAGATATTATTTATCTATTCTACAATTGACGTGATTGTTTATATCTGTTGTGAGCGTAGGTACATAAATATATTTGTGATAAAACACAGACAGACATTTAAACTAAAATATTGTTAACAATATAACGATTATTGTGGTTTATCACTTAGTGCTACTGCATTTTAGTAATAGTAGTAGGATATTTTTTAAATTAATTTTAGAGACACAAACGTTGATTATAAATAAGTTATGTATTTAGGTACGTATATACACATATGACAATTGCTGATCCCAACGTAGGGATTTCTATCTAGCTACACAGGTATGTGGCTTGCCTTCCCCTTATCACTCTAATCGACGTGCAGTATAGCATACAAAAGATACTGAAGTAAATCATTAGATAAAAAGAACATTACGTAGGTATCTATTATATACGTCCATTATTAGAGTGATAAGGCGAAGGCAGCCCTACCACAATGTTCCCTACGTTCGGATCAGCAAGTTCCACATGTGTATAATAGGTAGGTATTAAGTAAGATAATAAATTGAAGGTTTTACATGATTATTCACGATAAGATTTAAACATAGAACTACTGTTTTTAAGCAAATTAATTAAATTCTGTCAAAGCGCAAAATACTATTTTGGGTACCAACGAAGGTGACTCATGGTCAGGTAGAATTTGCATTAAAAATTGTAAACACCTATTTGGACGTTGTACCTTTCATAATTATCATATCATATTGTGATAGACACTATATGAGACCTATAGGTAATAATTGTGTCATTAAATATCATTTTTTTATGATTTAATTAAAATTTAATGATTTTCTTTTAGACGAAATTAAATTTATTCGAATTGGCTGTAATATTATAATAAGGTAGTGGTGTTGAAACGAACAATTCTATTGTTACACATGACAACCACTATGCAAGCAGTTTGAATTTTGTTTATTCAATGATATCAATAATACACCACACACACACACACACACAATCATGTTAGTAATAATGTGAATTCATTTCTTGAATAACAATAATTGTGTTTACTGTGTTTGATAACGAAGTTCAATAACTTGTGCAAGACTAAATACCTAGATACTATCTATCTACAGCATATTATCTGCGTGTTCTTCAAATTATATTATTTATTATTCTAGACTAGATGTTAATAAAATTGTAACTTTCTTCATTATTAAATACCTTCTTATAAATATAAAATCATTCTCAGCTACAACCTACCCATTACCTAAAACCTTAGTTTATGGCCACTTTATGAAACAATTGATCTTCTCTTTAATTCTGAAGAAGGCACAAAAATGCGAAACGATAGGAAAGAGTAGAAATTATAAACAGATTACATTACATACCACAATACGTAAATACTAATGAATGTAAATTTGGCTAAAAATTTGTAATATCTAAAAAATATACTTTTTTTATTAAAAAAGGTAATAAGTTGAGGTTTCTGTCTATCCAGCTGATAAAATATGGTTCGTTTAGTTGAAAATGAAACCTAAGCCATAAAAGTACCATAGTCAAGTTTTGGACAAGAAGAGGTAAAAATAGAACCCTTCAATTGAAATATATGTCTAACAAATTGATAATCTACAGTATGTTAAATTGAAAATGAAACATAAGCCATTAAATTACCAAATAATTAAAAATAATTAAGATCTTTAACATTTTGGCTCATAAGAGGTAGAGAAGGGCCTTTTAAGTTGAGATTTTTATCTATCCAGTTGATAAACTATGGTTTGTTAAGTTAAAAATAAATCCTGGGCCATAAAAGTATAAAATAGTAAAAAATAATCAGGATCTTTAAGGTTCCAACTATAAGAGGTCAAAAAAGAATTCTTCATCAGACTTTTATCTACCTAGACGTTTATAAGCTACAGTCTGTTTAATTTAAAATGAAATCTAAGCCATAAAAAGGCAGAATAATAAAAACTAATTAACAACTCTAAGCTTTTGGATCTTTAGAAGTTATTATTAGGACCCTCAAGCTGAGATTTCTGTCTATTTGCCTGAATATAAGCTATAGTGTGTTAAATTAAAAATGACACAGAACCCATAAAAATACCGAATAATTAAATATAATTAAGATCTTTAACATTTTGGCCCATATGAGGTAAAGAAGGGCCCTTTAAGTTCAGATTTTTGTCTATCCAGCTGATAAACTATGGTTTGTTAATTTGAAAATAAATCCTGGGCCATAAAAGTACAAAATAGTAAAAAATAATCAGGATCTTTAACGTTCCAACTATAAGAGGTCGAAAAAGAATCCTTGATCAGACTTCTATCTACCTGGACGTTTATAAGCTACAGTCTGTTTAATTTAAAATGAAATCTAAGCCATAAAAAGGCAGAATAATAAAAACTAATTAACAACTCTAAGCTTTTGGATCTTTAGAAGTTATTATTAGGACCCTCAAGCTGAGATTTCTGTCTATTTGCCTGAATATAAGCTATAGTGTGTTAAATTAAAAATGACACAGAACCCATAAAAATACCGAATAATTAAATATAATTAAGATCTTTAACATTTTGGCCCATATGAGGTAAAGAAGGGCCCTTTAAGTTCAGATTTTTGTCTATCCAGCTGATAAACTATGGTTTGTTAATTTGAAAATAAATCCTGGGCCATAAAAGTACAAAATAGTAAAAAATAATCAGGATCTTTAACGTTCCAACTATAAGAGGTCGAAAAAGAATCCTTGATCAGACTTCTATCTACCTGGACGTTTATAAGCTACAGTCTGTTTAATTTAAAATGAAATCTAAGCCATAAAAAGGCAGAATAATAAAAACTAATTAACAACTCTAAGCTTTTGGATCTTTAGAAGTTATTATTAGGACCCTCAAGCTGAGATTTCTGTCTATTTGCCTGAATATAAGCTATAGTGTGTTAAATTAAAAATGACACAGAACCCATAAAAATACCGAATAATTAAATATAATTAAGATCTTTAACATTTTGGCCCATATGAGGTAAAGAAGGGCCCTTTAAGTTCAGATTTTTGTCTATCCAGCTGATAAACTATGGTTTGTTAATTTGAAAATAAATCCTGGGCCATAAAAGTACAAAATAGTAAAAAATAATCAGGATCTTTAACGTTCCAACTATAAGAGGTCGAAAAAGAATCCTTGATCAGACTTCTATCTACCTGGACGTTTATAAGCTACAGTCTGTTTAATTTAAAATGAAATCTAAGCCATAAAAAGGCAGAATAATAAAAACTAATTAACAACTCTAAGCTTTTGGATCTTTAGAAGTTATTATTAGGACCCTCAAGCTGAGATTTCTGTCTATTTGCCTGAATATAAGCTATAGTGTGTTAAATTAAAAATGAACAGAACCCATAAAAATACCGAATAATTAAATAAAATTTAAAATCTTAATCATTTTGGATAGAGGCTATATAAAGGGCCCTTTGGGTTTAATATTTTGTTTTCCATTAAATATGGTTTTTTTTAAAAAAAATTTAAAATAAAAATTTAATGGATTTTCTTTTAAAAGACGAAATAAGAATTTTTTCGAATTTGGCTTTAAATACATTTTAATTTAAAATAAATCAAAGTGGCAGTTAAAAAAAACAAAAACAATTCAAATTTTGGTTTTAGAAGATTATAAACCCCTTTCAAGCTTTGAATTTTGTTTTTTTCAATAAATATCAATTTTTAAATTACACAAATGACACAGAACCCATAAAAATTTTTAGAATAATTGAATTCATTTCTTTAACAATTTGGCCCATATGTGTTAAAAAAGGGGTTTAATTAACTTTTTGCAAGCTAAAACCCTAGGATATTTTAAATTACAGATATTACCCTGCCATGTTCTTAAAAAAATTTAAATATTATTTTTAAATTCCCTAACAAAAGATGTCGAATAAAAATTTGTAACTTTCTTCTTTGATTTATAATACCTTTTAAATAAAATAAAATCTTACCCTACAAAGCAGCATTAACTAAAACATTTAAAGTTTTGGACTTTAATTATTAAACCCCAAGCTGAGATTTCTTTTTAAATTTTCCTGAAGAAGGTGAACAAAAAATGCACAAACGCATAAAAATAGAAAATTAAAATAAATTAAATCTTTAAACATTCCCAATAGGTAAAAAACTAATAAGTTAAATTTTTTGGCTAAAAATTTTTTTAATTAAATTCCTAAAAAAAAATATACTAATTTTTAAATTAAAAACTATTGGAGGTAATAAGTTTGATCTGTCTATCCAGCGGGATTTAAATAGGGTTTCGTTTAGTTAAAATGAAATCTAAGCCAAAAAAGGGGTAATCAATTAACTCAAGTTTTGGACTTAGAAGGTAAAAAATTAGGCCCCTTTCAAGCTAAAGATATATGTCTAACCTAATTTATAATCTATAGTAAGTTAAATTAAAAATGACACAGAAGCCATAAAAATACCGAATAATTAAATATAATTAAGATCTTTAACATTTTGGCCCATATGAGGTAAAGAAGGGCCCTTTAAGATGAGATTTTATTCTATCCAACTGATAAACTATGGTTTGTTAAGTTGAAAATAAATCCTGGGCCATAAAAGTACAAAATAGTAAAAAATAATCAGGATCTTTAACGTTCCAACTATAAGAGGTCGAAAAAGAATCCTTGATCAGACTTCTATCTACCTGGACGTTTATAAGCTACAGTCTGTTTAATTTAAAATGAAATCTAAGCCATAAAAAGGCAGAATAATAAAAACTAATTAACAACTCTAAGCTTTTGGATCTTTAGAAGTTATTATTAGGACCCTCAAGCTGAGATTTCTGTCTATTTACCTGAATATAAGCTATAGTGTGTTAAATTAAAAATGACACAGAAGCCATAAAAATACCGAATAATTAAATATAATTAAGATCTTTAACATTTTGGCCCATAAGAGGTAAAGAAGGGCCTTTTCAGTTGAGATTTTTATCTATCCAGTTGATAAACTATGGTTTGTTAAGTTGAAAATAAATCCTGGGCCATAAAAGTACAAAATAGTAAAAAATAATCAGCATCTTTAAGGTTTCAACTATAAGAGGTCAAAAAAGAATCCTTCATCAGACTTCTATCTATCTAGACGTTTATAAGCTACAGTCTGTTTAATTTAAAATGAAATCTAAGCCATAAAAGGGCAAAATAATAAAAACTAATTAATAACTCTAAGCTTTTGGATCTTTAGAAGTTATTATTAGGACCTTCAAGCTGAGATTTCTGTTTATTTAGCTGAACATAAGCTATAGTGTGTTAAATTAAAAATGACACAGAAGCCGTAAAACTATAAAATAATAAAAAACAAGACTTTTAATATGCTATGCGACCTAGCAAGATAATAAAATAATCCTTATGATATCTAATAATTTTAATAAAATGTAGGTAATATTAAAAAAATATATTTTTTTATCAAAGTCATTGGCTAGATGGGCTGATGTGTTTCGTATAATTTTCATATTATCACGTGCCTTATTATAAAACAAACAACTAACCATTTTCTAGAATGTTATGTAAAATACACATCATAAAATGGTATGTATACACTTGCTCGGTAACTACTTAATTACTGAATCACTCGTGGCTTAAATTAATTCGAAATAATTGCCAGCAGCAGCAAAACTATTTATTTGTATGTACATGGGTACCTACACCTAAATATCTACATTCGTAGAATTTTATTTTATTATGTGATCGATTAAGAAAAATTCGATTTTATTACCCAAAACATCTGCATTCAACAGAACACTACTATAAATACCTACAGTCATATAGAAATTCTTAAAGTCATAAGAAAATTTTAGGGTCAATATAAAATATGACCACAGCATATATGTAATGTAATTTTAATTACATAAGGTGCAAGTAGCAAATTAATTTTTTTCGATTTTGCAAAAAAAATAAATAAAATAATTTGGACTTTGATATGCAACGTTCGTTCTTTCATTGGTCAGTTACTTACTTTTCACAATATTTAATATCAAAAGCATTTGCGATGTGCATTAGGTATATACGATTTATTATTATAACAACAGGACACATGTTTAGACATGTGTTTTGTCAACGCGAAGCGTAATACGTACGTAATAATAAGTTTGTGTTCGAGCTAACATGTAATAACTGAATGGGACAAACAGAAACAACAAAGCTGTCCATTATTATTGTTATGTATTCATTCGAATGTTGATGAGTAGTCAGGAATACGTATATAAGTGCAAACAAACATTTATTTATATGAACCATAAATAATAACATTATACTCGTCCATAAATTAATATTTTTGTGATCATCCATCCAGGTAAGTACAAAATATTGAAGATCTTTAAGATTCTAGACAAAAAGAAGTTGTTATAAGAAGAACCCTGAAGAAGACATTTTTGTTTATTTAGCTGAACAGCTAAGTGTAGCCTGTTAAATTGAAAATGAAACCTAAGTCATAATAATTTGCATAAACCATAAAAAATAAGCAAGATCTTTAAAGTTATGGATCCTGAATCATAAGATGTAAAAAAAACCCCTAAAGTAAAAATTTCAGTCTACCAAATTGATCAGCTATAGTCTGTTAAGTTGAACATGAAACCTAAGCCATAAAAGTATAAAATAATAACAAATAAACAGAATATTTAAGGTTCTAGACCAGAGGAAGTAAAAAATAACTTTTAAGTTGACATATGCTGTCTACCCAATAATTCACAAGTCTATCAGCTATAGTGCGTTTAATTTAAAATAGCATATAAGCTATAAAAGTAAAAAACTTTAAGCTAAGATTTAAATTCATCTTTCTGTTTGTTAACTACCTATAGTGTGTTTAAATGAAAATAATAAACGGCCATTAAACACAATTACTCATAATTAATACTTAATTCTGAACACATCTATTGTAGACGAACATTTTGAGGAATTAATAACGAAACACAATTTTATGACAAGTAAAATCTAAACTTAAAAAAACTAATTATTATTAGATAACATTGAAAGAAACGTAAGAGAAAAATAAGAAAAAGCCTTTTTATATCTTGCTACAGACGTAGGTATGCTCCAGATATGCATTAATCTACATATAATCTATATATAGATCTTCGGGAAACAGAATCTTATTTATTATGACACGTAACAACCTTTGAGTATTATCAAAAATAGAAAATTAATTGCATAATTAAAAATATGTAATATCGGTTGGTTGGTGGTTAAAAAAATTTAAATATAGATAATCAGAATTATGTAATTTAAGAAGGGGTTGGCCAATGCATACCATCCATCACGTAATACCTAATCCTAATATGTACAAACTTTTATAACGACAACAAAATAAGTATTTTCCTTTTCAATATTATGTTTACTTTTTTTTAATTTTAGATTGGAATGTAGTAAAAACAATTTTGTTTTTTGTTTGTAAAAATTAACCATAATAATGCTTAATATTTAGCAACTATTAGTAATTAAACAAAAAATGTAAGTACCATAGTACGTGCAAAAAATTACTTTCCGTGTAAAATAGTAACATTCTAATACATAACAAACTATCGGTATTTTTGAGTAACTTAATTAACGTTGTTTTACTACAACAATAAGGCAGGTAGATATTAGTAAACTATGGACTGAAATATTTTGACCCTAAGCACATTTCTGGATATAGTCTGTTTATCAGAAAATGAAATATAGGCCATAAATGCACGGAAACATAAAAATAATTATGATCTTTACGATTCTGGACCATAAAAGGTATAAAACGAACTTTTAAGTTGAATTTTCTATTTATCTAGTTGATTAACTATGGTTTGTTAAGTTGAAAATAAATCCTGGGCCATAAAAGTGCAAAATAGTAAAAAATAATCAGGATCTTTAAGGTTCCAACTATAAGAGGTCAAAAAAGAATTCTTCATCAGACTTCTACCTACCTGGACGTTTATAAGCTACAGTCTGTTTAATTTAAAATGAAATCTAAGCCATAAAAGGGCAAAATAATAAAAACTAATTAATAACTCTAAGCTTTTGGATCTTTAGAAGTTATTATTAGGACCCTCAAGCTGAGATTTCTGTCTATTTACCTGAATATAAGCTATAGTGTGTTAAATTAAAAATGACACAGAAGCCATAAAAATACCGAATAATTAAAAATAATTAAGATCTTTAACATTTTGGCCCATAAGAGGCAAAGAAGGGCCCTTTAAGTTCAGATTTTTGTCTATCCAGCTGATAAACTATGGTTTGTTAAGTTGAAAATAAATCCTGGGCCATAAAAGTGCAAAATAGTAAAAAATAATCAGGATCTTTAAGGTTTCAACTATAAGAGGTCAAAAAAGAATCCTTCATCAGACTTCTATCTATCTAGACGTTTATAAGCTACAGTCTGTTTAATTAAAAATGAAATCTAAGCCATAAAAGGGCAGAATAATAATAACTAATTAACAACTCTAAGCTTTTGGATCTTTAGAAGTTATTATTAGGACCCTCAAGCTGAGATTTCTGTCTATTTACCTGAATATAAACTATAGTGTGTTAAATTAAAAATGACACAGAAGCCATAAAAATACCGAATAATTAAAAATAATTAAGATCTAACATTTTGGCCCATAAGAGGCAAAGAAGGGCCCTTCAAGTTCAGATTTTTGTCTATCCAGCTGATAAACTATGGTTTGTTAAGTTGAAAATAAATCCTGGGCCATAAAAGTACAAAATAGTAAAAAATAATCAGGATCTTTAAGGTTCCAACTATAATAGGTCAAAAAAAAATCCTTGATCAGACTTCTATCTACCTGGACGTTTATAAGCTACAGTCTGTTTAATTTAAAATTAAACCTAAGCCATAAAAGGGCAGAATAATAAAAACTAATTAACAACTCTAAGCTAGCTTTTGGATCTTTAGAAGTTATTATTAGGACCCTCAAGCTGAGATTTCTGTCTATTTGCCTGAATATAAACTAAAGTGTGTTAAATTAAAAATGACACAGAAGCCATAAAAATACCGAATAATTAAATATAATTAAGATCTTTAACATTTTGGCCCATAAGAGGTAAAGAAGGGCCCTTTAAGATGAGATTTTATTCTATCCAACTGATAAACTATGGTTTGTTAAGTTGAAAATAAATCCTGGGCCATAAAAGTACAAAATAGTAAAAAATAATCAGGATCTTTAAGGTTTCAACTATAAGAGGTCAAAAAAGAATCCTTCATCAGACTTTTATCTACCTAGACGTTTATAAGCTACAGTCTGTTTAATTTAAAATGAAATCTAAGCCATAAAAAGGCAGAATAATAAAAACTAATTAACAACTCTAAGCTTTTGGATCTTTAGAAGTTATTATTAGGACCCTCAAGCTGAGATTTCTGTCTATTTACCTGAATATAAACTATAGTGTGTTAAATTAAAAATGACACAGAAGCCATAAACCTATTAAATAACAAAAAAAATTACTTTTAATAATCTAGGATCCAGGCGACGTAGCAAGTTAATACAATTAATTTATTTTTTGTGTTATTTAGCTATAGTCTGTTTAAATTGAATTGACAAGTGGTCATAAAATTATAAAACTATTTTACAAATACCATAGTTCCATTTTTATTGTAGGGTACTGTACATATAACGAATAGGTACACAAAGTACAAATGCATTCACATCTAAACAAACAGGTCCATTATTAATGTTACAAAGATGTTGTATACATAATAACAGTGTACTACAACACAACAAACAAACAAACAACACCAATAATCATTAATTGAAGAAGATTGGTCCACTTTATAAACACATAGATAATAGGATGCCTGTATTTTAAGCATTTACATACGGTAAATACTTATATTAAATATTCATGTAGAAAATACATAAAAAAGCCACTTTAATGGCACATTCAAGTGCTATTGTTGTCAAACAAACAGCCTAGGCGTAATTGAAAACGAGCAATCTATTTAACTTCTTGTGAAAACTAAACCAGACGATATTATTTAAACATTTAAAATAGCGCTTTTGTTCAATAAATATGTACACAACACTTTGTGTCTATTTTATCACCAAAGTGCTAATTGGTGTCAAAATCACGTTTTGTTTAGATATTCAACTTAACTAACTAAACTTAGGTACAATTAGAGCTACCAACCAACCGAACGAACGAATATCTTTGTTCAATTCAACTGTTCGTTAACTGTTGCTGTTATTATTAACAAAAGAAAAAAATCTTACCTTAATAAAAAATACGTATCACAGGAATTTACACACTTTACGAATAAAAATAAAAAAAAGTCTCTAGCTGATGCGTCGCACAATAATATTACAACTGCGTTGACTAGAATTAAGTTTTTATTCAGTTTCTGGCACTACTTTACTAGTTAAAAAAAAAATATCAACAGCAGGTTGTTGTTGAAATACCATTTTGTCATTTGCGGTTGTTTTTTTTAATTTATTTATTTAACAATCACCGATAGATGCTCGTCTGTCGCGATCGTAACAAACACTAATTCCGCAATCCGTTGTGTTGTCAACTTTCGAAATAAGAGAGTACGTACGTACGTACGATATGACTGAGCACGTGTGGCGAACATGCGCACTCGACCAGCCAATGCAATCGAACAATTAACTTTTCAAAATTTACAACTTTTCCAAATACTTATACGCCCACCGAACCAAAATGGCCTCCGCGACCAATAAAAAATTATGTAAAAACGAAGAGCATATACAATGAATAAGTAAGTTGTCAATGTTTTTGCATACCTAAATACATTTTTTAAATAATCAGTATATAAGGATTTCCCATTCTAAAAAAAAATTCAACGGATGCTCTTATGTATTTAAAAAAAATGTTATTATCATTTCACCCTGGGGGTTTCAGCAAAACGATCAACTTCAATAAAATTCAAATTAACTAATTAAGTACCTAGTTAATGTCCTAATATTAAATAACAAATTTAATTAGGTATATCTACATATTTATGTATGTTTAGGTCGTGTTTTTAATACATATACTTATGTTGGTCAGAACTATCTCTATTATCACATGATGCACGAAAACAAAAACTTATAACATCCGGTAAACGATTTCTACAACATAAACAATAATAACGAAGGTTTTTGTTTACTTTACTCGAGAAATAATAAATTAAAAGGATATTTTGTATCAAATCAGGAAACCAACATCTTCTTTTGCATTTAAACTTAGGTACACTAAAACTCAACACTCCAAATAAAAACCGTGTTTAAGTTCTTATTAAAAGCTTTTATATCGAATTTAAATAAAAACTGTCTCTACCTGAGTGTTTAAACACTTGCAGGATGATATAACCACGTCTTGAGTTTTTATTAAAGATTTTTATATAAAAACCTTTAAAAATCAGATATTCTACCTAAGTATATGAACACCTGCCAAATCTAAACACGTTTTTATGTGGAGGTTTAATAGAAACCTTTAAAAAACTAAGTCTCTACCTGAACAGACGAACACCTGCAGGGTCTGAATACATTTTAAGTGTTTATTAAAGGGTTTCGCATAAAAACTTTTAAAAACTGAGTATACACGAACACCTGCAGGCTATGAACACGTTCTAAGTATTTGTTGAAGTTTTTTATACAGAATTTTAATAAGAACCTTTAAAAACTGAATGCATACCTTCATATAGGTACGAACACCTGCAGGGTCTCAACACATTTTAAGTTGTTTCCCATAAAAACTGAGTATATGAACACCTGCAGGATATAAATACGGTTCCATTTTTTTTTTAAGGATTTATAAACCTATAAAAAAAAACTGAGTTTCTACCTGAATAAATGCATTTTAAGTTTTTGTTAATGAGTTACTGAGTAGGTATATAAACACCTGTTGGATTTAAACGAGTTTTAAGCCTTTGTTAAAGGTTTTTTAAGGGAATTTAGATAAAAGCAAGACCAAACGAACACCTGCAGGGTCTGAATGTATTTTAAGTGTTTATTAAAGGGTTTCGCATAAAAACTTTTAAAAACTGAGTATACACGAACACCTGCAGGCTATGAACACGTTCTAAGTATTTGTTGAAGTTTTTTATACAGAATTTTAATAAGAACCTTTAAAAACTGAATGCATACCTTCATATAGGTACGAACACCTGCAGGGTCTCAACACATTTTAAGTTGTTTCCCATAAAAACTGAGTATATGAACACCTGCAGGATATAAATACGGTTCCATTTTTTTTTTAAGGATTTATAAACCTATAAAAAAAAACTGAGTTTCTACCTGAATAAATGCATTTTAAGTTTTTGTTAATGAGTTACTGAGTAGGTATATAAACACCTGTTGGATTTAAACGAGTTTTAAGCCTTTGTTAAAGGTTTTTTAAGGGAATTTAGATAAAAGCAAGACCAAACGAACACCTGCAGGGTCTGAATGTATTTTAAGTGTTTATTAAAGGGTTTCGCATAAAAACTTTTAAAAACTGAGTATACACGAACACTTGCAGGCTATGAACACGTTTTAAGTGTTTGTTGAAGTTTTTTATACAGAATTTTAATAAGAACCTTTAAAAACTGAATGCATACCTTCATATAGGTACGAACACCTGCAGGGTCTCAACACATTTTAAGTTGTTTCCCATAAAAACTGAGTATATGAACACCTGCAGGATATAAATACGGTTCCATTTTTTTTTTAAGGATTTATAAACCTATAAAAAAAAACTGAGTTTCTACCTGAATAAATGCATTTTAAGTTTTTGTTAATGAGTTACTGAGTAGGTATATAAACACCTGTTGGATTTAAACGAGTTTTAAGCCTTTGTTAAAGGTTTTTTAAGGGAATTTAGATAAAAGCAAGACCAAACGAACACCTGCAGGGTTTGAATGTATTTTAAGTGTTTATTAAAGCGTTTTGCATAATTCTTTTTAAAAACTGAGTTTCAGACTGATTGTGAGTATATAAACACCTGTATAGGTCATAGAAACAACACATTTTAAGTATTTTTTGGCACGTTCACAAAAAAAAAACTTTAAAATTCGATATTCTACCTGAGTAAATTTAATAAAGGTTTTCACGTAAAAAATTGACTCCCTGTCTGAGTATATAAAACTGCAGACTATATAAACACAATTTGGGCTCTTTTATGGAGTATTTTGGGTTTATTTTAATTCCAGTAAACTCTATTTCATTTTCTTTTTCTTAATAAGCAAAGTTATTAGCCTTCTTCTCATTAAATTTGTCTGATGGATAGCAACTTAGTAATTAATTTTTAAAGTAAATAATTTATGCATTTATAGATAAGTACAAGTACATCAAAGTTGATCATTAATTTGTACGAAAGCAAGGAAGAAAGCTGCTGTTGCTTGTTCGATTTTCAATCGTATTTTCCAACATCTTTGAGGGGTTTCCCTCCCTAACTTCAGGGCTTTCTGTACAATTACAATCAATTTTAATGAGATACTTACTTACAGGCAGCAGAGTACATAATAGGTCTTTTTTGTTTTTTTTTTTTTTCAAAAAGTCAACGCTTATCTAATGTACAATAGACATATACAAAGTACGTATGTATCTAATACTTACTGATGGGTTTGTTTTATTTGTATTAGATATCTACTACAGGCGAGTCGCATCAGCATCGAAAATGTTTTTTTTTTTTATACATAATCAAAAACACATAAAGAAGAAGCCAGACGAAAAACAAAAGATTCTAATTACAGCAACTGCGATAACTAAACTAATAACGGCTTGTTGTCTTTTCGAAAATAACAAAAACACTTTAGTTCTTATTGAGCTATTTGATACAGTGCTCGTTTATTTATTAATTATGTTAAGCACCTGTGCCGCTGATAAAATTATTTATTACATTTTTATTATTATGGTAAATTAATACTCATTACTCATATTATATATAAGTAATATAAGTACTTTTAGGTATTTGACCGTCCTCGTGACGTAAGCCGTTAGTGTTACTACAGTAATGATGATGAGATCGTAATACCTAACTACAGTAGGTATTTAATTACCTACATAAGAAATTTTGAGACATTTTTAATTACCTAATGCTCTACCATTTGACGGCTTTTGAAAAGCAAAAATGATTTTTTAATAACACGATAAAAAAATATTTTTTAAACAGTCTTAAGCACATAAAACAGATCCCTTCTCATAACAAATATTTGTATTAAAGAACCGTTTTATGATCGTTTTAATTATTATTAGCAAAAAAAAGAGAATGTCCACTCTAATTGCATTGATTATTGTTATTTTTATGTAGGTAGGTAGGTATCTTTTTATTACCCTAGATTTTATTGACGTTGTGGTTAAATAAACGTAAACAACAATGTTTTTGTTTGCACAAATAATATTAATATACCTTCCTAAATAAAATATTTTATTATTAAATACGTATAGATAGGGAAATAATAATATCTGAGAGTTTGAATTAATTTAAAATAAAATAAGTACATAAAGAAATAAAAACAAAAGCAATAATTACGTTACTATAATGTATATCTATCTATTTATACGTAATAAATAAGTGCATCGTGTAAAACAAGTGATACATAATGTCTGCACAAGATACCTTATAAAAAATAAACAACAAGTAGCAATTGTTTGTTTATGTAACCACATCAGTAATTTTTGCAAAACAAAAATTCTGATACTGCTCTTTTTTTTTTGTTCGTTTGAAATAAATAAATTAAGTAAAATAATAATTAGTCATCAATGTTTCTAATTAGTCATAGGTACATAATTTCAAAGCCCTAAACGTAAGGATAAATGATAGGTATATATTTAGATAAAAGGTAAAAATTATTAATAAGTGACCAGTAAGTAGCCTTCAAAAATTTCCAATTCTTGTAACATTCATTCAAACATTTTATTTACCTATCATGAATATGCATAATGTTTACTGTAGGTATTCGTTTTACCTACCTGTCGTGTTTTCCATATTTTTTAACCCAATAAATGAGATATAGAGAAGGAGATTAAAATGAATCAACTGTATACAGGGTTTTTCAAGTTGATGGGCTATTAAAAGTATATGAATTAGTAGAAGGAATTCAATTCTGAAACTTGGGCTCATTTATTGGGTTATTGTTTATGCCGCTTCTTTTAAAAATATTTTCAAGTTCGATTTACATCCGGTTATACCGGAAGTCGATACCAACTTTCTTATTTTAAATAGAATGGTATATTTTTTACGCTCAATTCGAATAAAACCCGTGTAATTCTAAGGTAAGTTTGAAAAACCAACTTGTCCCACCCTCTGTGACGATCGGTTTCTGAGTTAATTTAATTTATAGAAAAAAAATCGCTACCACAACTCAAATTATAAAAAATCATAAATTCCACAAAATACGACTTAGAGTCTTGAAATTTTTACCAGTAATAGCTGAATATTAGTGCTAACGCCTTGACAAAATTGAATTAAATAATTTATACAGGGCGTTCAAAATAAAATTCTAAAATTGAAAAACTTCAAACACGAATTACTTCGTTTTTTCAAATAGCACCTACTATTTTTTATTTTTTCAATCGATTCCTTTTTTTATCCTCTTTCGATCCATATGGATACTTCCTATTTTATTTGAAAATTTTGGAATAATTTTGAATTATTACTTAAAATAGGAAGTATCCATATAGATCGAAAGAGGATAAAAAAAGGAATCGATTGAAAAAATAAAAAATAGTAGGTGCTATTTGAAAAAACGAAGTAATTCGTGTTTGAAGTTTTTCAATTTTAGTATTTTATTTTGAACGCCCTGTATAAATTATTTAATTCAATTTTGTCAAGGCGTTAGCACTAATATTCAGCTATTACTAGTAAAAATTTCAACACTCTTAGTCGTATTTTGTGGAAGTTATGATTTTTTATAATTTGGGTTGCGGTATCGATTTTTTTTCTATAAATTAAATTAACTCAGAAACCGATCGTCACAGAGGTGTAGGTACAAGTTGGTTATCAAACTTACCTTAGAATTACACGTTTTATTCGAATTCAGCGTAAAAAATATACCATTCCATTTAAAATAAGAAAGTTGGTATCGACTTCCGGTATAACCGGATGTAAATCGAACTTGAAAATATTTTTAAAAGAAGCGGCATAAACAATAACCAAATGAGCCCAAGTTTCAGAATTGAATTCCTTCTACTAATTCATATACCTACTTCTAATAGCCCATCAACTTGAAAAACCCTGTATACAGGGTGACCTAAAATACTCGTAGTTGGTCATAATTTCTTTTGTTTGGAAATTATGCTTTTACAAAAATATAATATGTAATATCAAGCAGTCATTTTTTATTTAAGTCTATTTTTAGCTGTAAAAAATAAGACAGAAATAATTATTTAACTTAGCTAGCTATAGATGACATATAAATGAGAATTAAAAAGTAATATTAATGATATCTTTTATACCATCACATATTTAAAAATAAATAATTCATTGGAAAATACCTAAAATTCTAAAGTGTGGTTTTTTTAATGTAAGGGCTTTCCCAAATATGTTAGGTGCGTACGTCTTTACAAAAAATAATATATTCAAGTTTTCCTAAAATTCTGACCATCTATCTACTTTATTAGCAGTAATTTGGTTGGTTATCTCGACTGATTGAAGGTTACAGACCTTCGTCAATAAAGTAAAAAATATTTTATGACTGGTAAAACCTAACAAGAAGATTCGACTCCATATTTACCACACCTAAACACCAGTTTGTATTAATAATAGATACATAATAAATAATCGGCGGTTGGAAACAAATCTAATTAAATTTAATTCTACAGAAAAAAAAGCCAAGTTTAACTTTTCTAAATGAAGAAAACGTATCGCGATTGGAACAATATACAGGGTGATCATTTTAGTTATATGTCCGGATTGAATTGGAATATTAATCAAAGATCGCAAGGTTACGGTAGGTAAAGACAGCACGAACGAAGCGATTGTTGTCGTGGTCTTGTCACTCACATAACATCGTATTTTATGACTTAATTTGGATCGCAAATTTACTAAGAACAATTGACCACTTTTACTATTTCCTGATGTAGTAAATAAGTACATAGTTAAAAACGAATTTGTCATTCGTATAATGAACAATAAGGGGCTTAGAATTAGAGGCAGTCCACTCACTCACTATGAATACATACGTATGTGTGTACTTACAGAGCAGATACGTGATCTATTTTACAATCGATACATACCATCACGTTCAAATTAAACTTCTGCGAAAACGCATCAACCATTTTTACAACTTTTCTATGAGCAATTAAACTGTAAGTAAATTTAATATGTACTTAAATTACTCTTGGACTTATTTAAACTGTTGTTTTATTATTGTACCTAGGTATCTACTCATTTGTAATTTTACCATCAACATCAAGGTAAGTTGTTTATGGTCTCCATTTTCCATTCCTTTTGCGTAAATAAGGAAAATATAGGTAGGTACATACAATATATTTTAAAACGTGTTCAATTAGAATCGAACCGCTCGTTCGTTCGAAAAAATACCCAGAAAGGTGCGACACACCGCACAACAATAAATTACACTTAGAAGAGCAAACAGAGTCGCAACCAACAGCCAATAAGCGCAACGTAAATAAATTGTTGTTAAGCAAATTAAAATTATTTCTCGCCCGTCCATCGACAAGGCAAATTGATACGAATTACAGCATAATTGTTGAGAACGATTAATTAGGTAGGTACATTTTCAAACAATTAAAATTAAATACCTACCTACACAATTTGTCTTCAAGGGTTGGATTGTGACCATGCTACAATAAATAGTACTTAATGGAATTTCTTTTTTATAGGTACCTACACACAGATTAATTTAAAAAAATATTTGTAAATGATTAGTTTTAATCAAAAAACGACTGTTGGGGTGTATATGTACCTACTTACAAAATAAAAAAAAAATTAATTGAACTCTGGCCTCCCTATCTGTGCCTACAAAATAATTTGTTTTTTACAAAAGCAAAAGGAACTTAAATAAAAAACAAATCCCAAGACTAGAATCATCTACGACGTTCTCAGAAAATTTAATAAAAAATATATAACTGTCTAAATACGTAAGATCGTGTTTATTCCAAATCGAAATCTGATAAAAAACTTTTGCAGGTGGGTTGGAATGGGTGGAGGTGAATAAATGTTTACAGCTCGCAATAAAAGGCGTAAACAAAGGTGTTATATAACATAGCAGATAACGGTTATCTTACTTACTACAAGCCCAACAAAATTGCAATAAATATTAAAAAAATATTATTATTGAAGGGCTACCTAAATATAATTATTATAGTCGAACTTCGATAACTCGAATCACATTTGTGACACAAACAGATATAGATATCCTATAAAATTTAAGATCGTGTGTGTATGAATTAATCAACGACAGACAACAGGAGCAATCTGTCTTTTACTTACTCGTTTTAATTAATAATCAATTAATAAGAAAAGGATAAAATTAAATTTGACACTAAAGTCGTTGATTGATTGATACGGCAGGCAATCTTAAATTTTATAGGCCATACATTCTGAAACATCTCGTCGGTTTAATCAGGTGAATTGTGAAAGCATTTTTGTTAAGTATATATGTAAGTAGATGGTGTTTGTTGGAACGAAAAATGCACCAAGTCTTCTTTTTTAATATATATATATGTTTTTATGTACCTACTACCATATAAAACAACTCAAAATGAAAGTTCTCCATCACATACATAGGTACTTAAATATTTATTTATATGTGTACGTTACACAAACGTATTATAACATAATGCACTTGTTTTTGTCTTTATCATATCATTATTGTTACAAACCGAGACTCTCGTCGTGTTCATGCTGAACCTCCGTGACTTTTGGTGGAATGCAATGGCGTAAAGCAGGTACATACGTATGTATAAACTTAATATTTCTCTTCGATTTCCCATTCAATTCAATAAATATTTGTTTATTGGAGGACGTGTTTTTATCTTAAACGGAAAGCGATGTTTTTTGTAATTATAGTATAATTATTATTATCGGGGACGATTACTTACTTACAAACACAATTACATATGTACTTATTATTATTTATTAATTTTCTGGTGATATATCATGCTGTTTTCCAGTGTTCGCTGTCACTGTCCCACTTATTCTTATGATAAACTTTTTTTGTTTGTCTGAAACTATCTAGTACTAAAAAAAAAGGCAAATTGACAGTGACTTGTAAGTATGTACCTACTCTACTGTTGTCATAATTTAGATCATAATACCGTTTATAAGTGTGCTATCACAAAATACAAAAGCAGCAATATCACGTTTTTAATGTTGAGTAAAATTTGTAATAAATTAATTTTGTGACAAGGTTTATTTATACTATTTTATACATATAATATAGAATGCTCAGTATCAGTACATAGATAGATATTCTGCACCATCATTATTTGAAAGTAATTTTCTGTTTTATAAATAAATAAATTATTTTTTTTATTTTTAACTGCATAACTCATTATCAGACAGTTATCAAAGAAATTAAAATTACTTGAGATGTAATTGTAAACTTAAAAGAAAGGTGGAGTTACCAGTATTCATTAGAACCCTCAAAAGAAGGGGGCCTTTTCCCCCCATATTTTTGCCCCTACCTCACCCCTATTTTTGGCCCACCTTTCTTTATATTTTCTATAACAGTCAATAACTTTTAACTCGAAAGAATATCTTAAAAATCTCACGGCATTATACCCTGTTTTAAAAGATATTTTTACATTGCCCTAACCCACCCTATTTTGGCCCATGTCTCAGTATAAATATTCTTTATTAAATCAATAAATTTTAGATCAATTTTTAACCCAGAAGGATGCCCCAAACTTAGGGGCTTATATCAAGATATAAAAGACCTTCTCATGTTGCCCTACCTCACCCTGTTTTGGCCCACCTTTCTTTATATTTTCTATAACAATCAATAAATTTTAACTCGAAAGAATATCTCAAAAAACTCAGGGCTTTATACCCTGCTTTAAAAAATATTTTTACATTGCCCTAACCCACCCTATTTTGGCCCATATCTCAGTATAAATATTCTTTATTAAATCAATAAATTTTAGATCAATTTTTAACCCAGAAGGATGCCCCCAAACTAAGGGGCTTATATCCAGATTTAGAAGGCCCTCTCATGTTGCCCTACCTCACCCTATTTTGGCCACCTTTCTATATATTTTCTATAACAGTCAATAACTTTTAACTCGAAAGAATATCTTAAAAATCTCACGGCATTATACCCTGTTTTAAAAGATATTTTTACATTGCCCTAACCCACCCTATTTTGGCCCATGTCTCAGTATAAATATTCTTTATTAAATCAATAAATTTTAGATCAATTTTTAACCCAGAAGGATGCCCCAAACTTAGGGGCTTATATCAAGATATAAAAGACCTTCTCATGTTGCCCTACCTCACCCTGTTTTGGCCCACCTTTCTTTATATTTTCTATAACAATCAATAAATTTTAACTCGAAAGAATATCTCAAAAAACTCAGGGCTTTATACCCTGCTTTAAAAAATATTTTTACATTGCCCTAACCCACCCTATTTTGGCCCATGTCTCAGTATAAATATTCTTTATTAAATCAATAAATTTTAGATCAATTTTTAACCCAGAAGGATGCCTCAAACTAAGGGGCTTATATCCAGATTTAGAAGGCCCTCTCATGTTGCCCTACCTCACCCTATTTTGGCCACCTTTCTATATATTTTCTATAACAGTCAATAACTTTTAACTCGAAAGAATATCTTAAAAATCTCACGGCATTATACCCTGTTTTAAAAGATATTTTTACATTGCCCTAACCCACCCTATTTTGGCCCATGTCTCAGTATAAATATTCTTTATTAAATCAATAAATTTTAGATCAATTTTTAACCCAGAAGGATGCCTCAAACTAAGGGGCTTATATCCAGATTTAGAAGGCCCTCTCATGTTGCCCTACCTCACCCTATTTTGGCCACCTTTCTATATATTTTCTATAACAGTCAATAACTTTTAACTCGAAAGAATATCTTAAAAATCTCACGGCATTATACCCTGTTTTAAAAGATATTTTTACATTGCCCTAACCCACCCTATTTTGGCCCATGTCTCAGTATAAATATTCTTTATTAAATCAATAAATTTTAGATCAATTTTTAACCCAGAAGGATGCCTCAAACTAAGGGGCTTATATCCAGATTTAGAAGGCCCTCTCATGTTGCCCTACCTCACCCTATTTTGGCCACCTTTCTATATATTTTCTATAACAGTCAATAACTTTTAACTCGAAAGAATATCTTAAAAATCTCACGGCATTATACCCTGTTTTAAAAGATATTTTTACATTGCCCTAACCCACCCTATTTTGGCCCATGTCTCAGTATAAATATTCTTTATTAAATCAATAAATTTTAGATCAATTTTTAACCCAGAAGGATGCCTCAAACTAAGGGGCTTATATCCAGATTTAGAAGGCCCTCTCATGTTGCCCTACCTCACCCTATTTTGGCCACCTTTCTATATATTTTCTATAACAGTCAATAACTTTTAACTCGAAAGAATATCTTAAAAATCTCACGGCATTATACCCTGTTTTAAAAGATATTTTTACATTGCCCTAACCCACCCTATTTTGGCCCATGTCTCAGTATAAATATTCTTTATTAAATCAATAAATTTTAGATCAATTTTTAACCCAGAAGGATGCCTCAAACTAAGGGGCTTATATCCAGATTTAGAAGGCCCTCTCATGTTGCCCTACCTCACCCTATTTTGGCCACCTTTCTATATATTTTCTATAACAGTCAATAACTTTTAACTCGAAAGAATATCTTAAAAATCTCACGGCATTATACCCTGTTTTAAAAGATATTTTTACATTGCCCTAACCCACCCTATTTTGGCCCATGTCTCAGTATAAATATTCTTTATTAAATCAATAAATTTTAGATCAATTTTTAACCCAGAAGGATGCCTCAAACTAAGGGGCTTATATCCAGATTTAGAAGGCCCTCTCATGTTGCCCTACCTCACCCTATTTTGGCCACCTTTCTATATATTTTCTATAACAGTCAATAACTTTTAACTCGAAAGAATATCTTAAAAATCTCACGGCATTATACCCTGTTTTAAAAGATATTTTTACATTGCCCTAACCCACCCTATTTTGGCCCATGTCTCAGTATAAATATTCTTTATTAAATCAATAAATTTTAGATCAATTTTTAACCCAGAAGGATGCCTCAAACTAAGGGGCTTATATCCAGATTTAGAAGGCCCTCTCATGTTGCCCTACCTCACCCTATTTTGGCCACCTTTCTATATATTTTCTATAACAGTCAATAACTTTTAACTCGAAAGAATATCTTAAAAATCTCACGGCATTATACCCTGTTTTAAAAGATATTTTTACATTGCCCTAACCCACCCTATTTTGGCCCATGTCTCAGTATAAATATTCTTTATTAAATCAATAAATTTTAGGTCAATTTTTAACCCAGAAGGATGCCTCAAACTAAGGGGCTTATATCCAGATTTAGAAGGCCCTCTCATGTTGCCCTACCTCACCCTATTTTGGCCACCTTTCTATATATTTTCTATAACAGTCAATAACTTTTAACTCGAAAGAATATCTTAAAAACCTCACGGCATTATACCCTGTTTTAAAAGATATTTTTACATTGCCCTAACCCACCCTATTTTGGCCCATGTCTGAGTATAAATATTCTTTATTAAATCAATAAATTTTAGGTCAATTTTTAACCCAGAAGGATGCCTCAAACTAAGGGGCTTATATCCAGATTTAGAAGGCCCTCTCATGTTGCCCTACCTCACCCTGTTTTGGCCCACCTTACTTTATATTTTCTATAACAATCAATAAACTTTAACTGAGGAGAATACTTCAAACTCAGGGGTTTACTTATACCCTTTTTTAAAAATCCATCTCACATTTTTCCACCACATTTTATTCTGGTCCATTAAAAATTAAGGCAAATTTCAAAGAAACGTTTGTACCTTTTTTGAAAATACTAAATATATAGATATGTGTGTGTGTGTGGGGTGTGTGTGTATATAATACTTGTAGAATGCTCCAATAAAAATCGATAACTGATTAATAATCCATGGTTAGAGACGTCAATCATGTTGTATGTATATATGTATTTGTGCTTTTTGTAACAAATGTTTACATGTGTAGTAAGAGTAACCATCATCGTCTGCACTCTTATCAAGGTTAATGACAGTGATAGGCAACAAACAGGGGATAAAGGTCGCACTGTGTGTCTGTTCAACTGTCTTTCTATACACGTGTACAAGTACATACACTTATAATTAGATTACATAAATTGAAATGACAACAGACGATAATAAATTTCGATCGATTTTCTTTTTTAATATCTATCTACCGATGCGATACCCCACAAAACGGAAATAGAAAAGGCAGAAGTTTATTTTTGGCCTTTGTTGATTAATTATTTACTCATAATAATTACATTATGTATTATTAATTACGAATGTTACCTAAAGAAAATGTAATTATCTATTGTGTAGGTACCTGTAGGTGAGGCAATATTCGTTTATACAAGAAAAGATGCAGTTTTAGATACCACCTACTGTCGGATTAAAAATAAAAAGGCTCATTAAGTATATTATTTATTTACGATTCACAAGACGTTTGATGACCTTGCTCGGCCATGCATGATCTTGTTTACATTAAGGAGTTAAATTGTTATTATGAACTTCTTCGTAGTTTCTTCAAAATAAATGAATTAAAAAATTAAAAATTTAAAGTTGTATGTATATGTTATGTACATATATATCTAGCTATGATATTTAATGGGTGTAAAGTAATTAAGTGATCTATAAAAAAAACAAAATTTATGGTCCCGAATCCGTTTTTAGATTTTAACATTTTAACGCATTTGTCCTTGTATCGTGTTAATTATTGTTATCCCACCGAAAGTTTTGCTATGTAATAACATAACATAACAGTTTTTAATTAGTTATTTCGGTACGGCTATGAATAATGTTATATTTTTGTTACAAAATTCGAAGAAGATTTACATTGGCGTACCAACCAATTAATATAATGTTACGTAATTATTAAAAACAAATAATAAATTAGGATGATTAATTAGTTTAAAAAGAATCGAAAAGCTGCCTGATGTAATCCAAAAAAAAAAACTGTTTTTTTTTTGCTTTTTATTATTAAAATAGCGTGATAGTTTTCTTGTATGGTTTATAGCGCCATTTACCTATGTCAATATCCGAAATTGTGGCTTTTGAAATTCAAATTATTTATCGGTGAGGTTCATTAAGATTTTTGGCAACCGGTTCATTTGAATAGACGTCACTTCACTGACCTCGTCTATAACAATAATTAATAATTCGTGGAGCAAAAAAGTACGATTTTATTATCTATCTTTCTGTCCTCACAGTTTACATATTTTTTGAGGCTGTAATGGCACTTTTTTTTACGTTAAAAATTATTTTTTTATACCCTTTTTATAATGTCCCATTTTACTATATTTTGACCAATATCACAAAGGCTCATACTTAGGGGCTTATTACCCAGATTTAGAATAGCTTCTGATATAGCCCTACCCCACTCTATTTTGACCCATTTGTGTACCTATGTCAATATTTTTTTATTATCATTTTATAAATTACGTACTAATCACTGACCTAAGCTGTTACGTAAATGTTTTATTCAAATACGATAAGCAAAATTGTAAATCGTTACACATGTCAAGCAATTTGTCAGACAAAAGACCATTTTACACTGGATTAAACCAGTTTTGTTTACATTTTATTATTTTGTTATACAACGGTTTTATCAATTGTTTAGTATTCATTTTTTTTATTTTTTGGAAATTTTAAAACACTTGGGTTACTCTTGTTTATTATGTGTGTGGAGTTTGTATGATCCCCAATGTGACGTGAATGGAAACCAACCCTTAATTTGTCAAAATAATTTATTTCAAAACAAGTTAATGTTATTAGATATTCGATGCATCAAACAGGAATTATCGATATTAAAATTTTACCATTTTGTTCCTGATTGCATTTTTACGCTCTGCTGATCTTGTTCATTACATTCGTTCAACGCTTTGTTTGATCGCAAAATTCTCGTGCACTTTTGCATTAAATAAGTATAATTAGTTCAGTGGCGGACAAAAACATTTATTTACTTATTTAGTCTTTAGAATTACAGTCAAACTTCCATAAGTCGATTTTTTTTTTAGTTTCAGACTGTATGCCCTATAAAATTTAAGATTGCATACTGTATCAATCAATCAACGACTTTAGTGTCAAATTTAGTTTCATTATTCTTATTAATTAAAACGAGTAAGTATGTATGTAGTTACTAAAAATAACTCCTTAAAGTCATAACAAAAAATTATTAATAAGTATAATAATAATTAGGTACTCAGAAAACATTGAGCAACAATTTCTGGTCAATAATACTAACACATACACATACATATGACATGTTTAATTTAATATTGATTTATTAAAGCAGCACAATTTTGGTTCTTTTATCTCTTTGTAAATATAGTAGATATTTAAAGTAAATGTAACTAACATATGTTACAATAAAAATTACAAATCGTATCTACCATACTCGTCAACGGGCTATTTTTGTACTTATACTTTGATATTGACGTAACGATGATGCCAAAGGGGCCATAAGCAAGTGTACTCACCAAATAATCGACATGGCAAAAGGTTAAAAAAACTAAATTTAATTTCTTTGGCCGCGTTTTTGGCACATGATAGATAACTCTTCTAAAATTGTAATTAATTCATGAACAATTATTAGGTAACTAGAACTGTTTTAAATTAATAACATTGTTGTAATATTTTGGACATTATAAACGTGAAATAGGGGAATGCATGTAAATCGATCGCAAAGCGTGTAGTCTGCGAGAGAGAGTGGAAGTGGATAAGGTCAGGACGGTTGGTTTCGTGTAAGGGTGTGATTGATTGGTGGATGCTGAGGAATGATTGGATGATGAGTTTCTATTTTAAATACAAAACTTAAAAACAAAAGAAGAGGATCTTGATTGAAATTGAGTCACAACTGTCATTATTTTTAGTACTTAACTAAATAAGTACAAGTTTAAAAATTATTCAAAATTTATAAACAACTATTTTAGTAACTGTAAAATATTTTTATTAGTAATTTAACGATATGGTATGGGTGTGATTAATAATAAAATTCATATTGAGTAGTATGCAGGTAGAAACATCTGGAAAATAGGAACTAAATTTTGCGAGTCTTATTAAATAAACGGCGCTTAGGTATTCAAATTAGGTATTTGCCATAACATACCTACATATAGGTAGGTTTGTAGCTTTCTACAAGAATTTGTAATATTATTATATGATTCCTACATTATAAATACCTGTAGTTATATAGCTGCATCTAATTAATTAATGTGTAAAATGTGAATGGAAAATTTTGTGACCGAACCCACTTTCATTTGGCAAACAATATCTGTTAATTTATTGATCAAAAATTGAGAAGAGATGCTATAATAAAAGGTTCAAGGCTTCTTCTTTATTTTTTTGGTTGTCGATGATTTGATTTGCATCGTGTTTTTTTTGCAATCAAAACAGATTTTTAATTTTAATGACCATTATTAGGGTACCTAATGGGTTATATGTATGTATGTAATTAAAAAAAATAAAAACAAGTAGTTCGATTTGCATTTTTGGGTAATTTATTTCCAACAAGCCAAGTCCATGCTTAATTAACATTTACTATTTATTATATTTAATCGTGTAAGTGGTAAGTGGTTTTATGTTTTTTAACACTTTCGAGATAAAAAAATAACTGTTTGTTTAGACTATTTATAGCTACCTAACTACATACATATGAACTGTAAGAAAGGTTGCAGATGTAGCTGGTGTTATAGGGGAATGATAAATTGTAAGGTTGTGTCAACCCTCTACGTTCAATAATTATTTCTTCCTGAATGTTTTTCTTGGCCCACAATAATTTTTCGTTTATAAATTCTATGAGACCTGTGATAAATAAATTTATTAGGGGTCCGAGGGTATAAATATTCAATAAATATTTGTGAAACTAATACAGCTCCTTGTGAAGCCAATTTGTAGAAGGGTTGGAGATGTGGCTGTTGTTATAGGGGGATGATAAATTAATCTATTTCCATCTAACGCTTTTTTGTAATAAAATAAAATTTAATTTTGATTTTATTATCGAGAAGTTGAAAAGTTCGAGTTATCAAGTAAAAATTACGTCAGTATTTTTCATATTTTAGTTGATGCTATTGTTAACCAATTTTGTTCGACTTATTGAAGTTTGATTATATGCAAGTATTTATTTATTTGTTATTTTTAGCAACTAGGTATGTATTACAGATATTATTTCTCAAAATTATAAAATTTTACTTGCTGTTGTCGAGTGTTAGGTAGCATTATGTATTATTAGAAAGAGAGTCAAAACAAAATTGACAAAAGTTCAGGGATCCAAAATAACGCACATTCTGACGTCAAATTTTGTTGTTATTCAAAAATTGCATTCTGATATTAAACAGGTGCTTTTATATAGATATCTACTATTTAGCAACTTATAAATACCAAAATAAATCTACTTTCGTAATTAAATTAATTTTAGCATCAGGTAATAAATAATTAACTAACTGAATTAATTAATTAATTACCTAATACAGTTGTTTTGAGGAAAAACAAAATAAGTAAGTTCCTGGTACAAGTCATGACCTAGGCCATAGAATTTTGTCAATGTATTCGACTAATGCATAGCAATTTTTATGTACATAAGTATGTAATTGTACTCATACTCAACTTATTTCTGCTTAACCAAGGACGAGTGCGAATATTTAGTTTATTAGTTTAATTTACACTTTTTCTAATACCTGTGTAAACATATTTCTTAGAAGCACATACAATTAACCATCATCTGATGCCTTAAAAAAGGTGTTAATAATAATATATAATGAGTATTTATGGCTACATAGGTAGGTACTATAAAAAGTTTAAATATTTTATAGTTTTATTATACTCGATTAAAAACAGTTCACGTCACGACATATGTACATACCTACCAAGAAATATCTACATGAACCCCTGGTACAAAAAAAGGTAACCGAGACGGACCCAAATGATTTTTTACAAAAAAAAATATAGACGTCTTTTTTAAGTGATCAAGCAGGGCAATATCTACGCTAATGTCAGAACCGTACATTCAGCATGCAAAACAGATAAACAAATATTCAAAAAATATCAGTAAACAGAGGATGTCGAAACATTAAATCAGATCAGCAAACAATGTTGAATTTTAAAGTGTTTTGAACGAACATACAGGTAATGCAAAATTTTTAAAACAATTATACACAAATTTTATATTCTCGTAATTTATTTACCATAGGTACGTAAAGCACTTACTAAAAAAATGTTGAAAATTATTATCTATATAAAATTTTTAATGAACAATATTTGAGAGTAGCTACACTTGATCAAAATTTTCAAAAAATAAAAAAAAAAAACGAAATTTTTGAGGTCTGACAAGCCTTAATGGTCAATCAATATTTCATGAGACATATAATAAATAACAAGGGTGTAAAAATTCAATAAACATTTGTGAAACCAGCACAGCTTTTTATAAAGGCAAAAATTAATAAATTGTAAGGCTATGACAACCCTCAATGTTCAATAATTATTTTTCCTTGAATGCTTTTCTTGGCTTACAATAATTTTTTGTTATAAATAAAGTTTTAAGGGGTACAAGGGTGTAAATTTTGTGAAACTAATACAGCTCCTTGTGAGGGTGCGACAACCCTTAATGTTCAATCATAATCAATAATTTTTCGTTTATAAATTCTATGAGATATAAATAAAAATAAATTGTTGAGAGAGTCTAAATGTTTATTCACACATCAGTATCTACCATGACACCCACACACAAGTTGGTAAAAGTCGATCAAAATAAAACCAATAATTTGATCAAAATAATCGAAAGAGAATGATAACCTATCCCAACTTAATTTTGCGCATCAAATAAACCACTAATACGATGCTGCTAAGCCACAATAAGAAAAACATTAATCTAGCATATGTTTGTACATGTATATATACATAATACATGTATAATATAATAATATATTATACTTGTAGTAGTTTTTTTCAAGGCCAAATTTTACGTTTCTGAAAACTGGTGAGGGGGCAGAGGGGGAGGAAGATTTGAATTTTATACTTGAAATAAAATATTTACTTCGCGATATAACAGTAGGTGTATGTAGGTACATAATATGTATTATACAACATTTACTGTTCTAAATTACGTTACGTTTATTTACTACCTCAGAATATTGATATATTTTTTTAATTTTTGACAAGTTAAGTAGATATGTATTAAAAATATTTTAGAAATATCAGATTTGATTCTTTGCAAAATTTAGAAATTAAAAATCAAAATAAAATCCAAAAACATATTTTTTTTCTCATTCAAAACAAAATATTCCATTAGAGAGGTATGTATTATTATATAAGTATGTAAAATGTAATGGCTTAAGTTTAGTAGGTACTTACATACGTTCTCAAATATTTTGTTTCTGATTCACAACATCAAAGCCATTTGGATGTGATATCAAATCTTTATCTGAATTTGCAAATGTGTCTTTTTGTAATTTTATGGCGACTGTAAAATTTATTGGATCAATGCAAACAATTGGCCTGTTTGTATTCAAAATACGTCATATCGTACTTTTTGAACTCTAAAAACTAAACTAAGACTGACTATATTATTCAAAAATGGATAATTTAATTAGGTTGTAAGTATATAAAGAACTTTCTTTATTAAATTTCTAAAAGAAGATAAATTACAAGGCACATAAAGTTATAATTTGGTAGGTATTTTTTTCAGTTACCCTTACAATTTTATTAACGTTAATTCTCGTTCTGTTTTTCATAAAACAGGTTTCTTTTTGTTACATAATATACCTACACATAAAGTTAAAATGATATTTTGCTCGGGAAACGTTACCCAATATTGTCTTTATTATTATTATTTCTCCCCAAGTACAGGAGTACAGCACCGAAAAGAAAAACAAAACTTGCAATTTCTACCATATGATATAATATTATATAACATAATAAATAACGTGCTTTCTTCGACCTTGCCCCAAATATGTTCTTATTACGGAAGTTCTTAATTAAATCATCAAATATAGAAACTGATCGTCAAAAAAAGAAAAGTATTTCAGATAAAATAAACGTGACATGTAATTAAATTAGTTTTGTTTTCCTTTTTAAGATCCTGACCCTGTCTTTATTAATTCTATTATTTTAATTGAAATAACAATTAATGATTACGATGAAGAAAACATTCAACATAAAACTAGAAAATCAATTTTTTTAAATCACAAACAGGTTCAGTGGATGACGTCAATAAATTTTCTAAAATAACGAATCACTTATTATATATTACAACTTCAAAACAATGTGTCAAGGAGATTTAAACGTAGGTACATGAAATAAAAAAAAGGGTAAAAAATTAATCTCTTTCCCTTATTCTTTTATAACCCGTTTGCTTGCGTAAGAAACATCTTTTAATAGGCATAATATAGGTCACCAAACCAGCAAGACAGCATAACATGTCACTGACAACTTTACGTTTATTATGATTCGTCTCTGCCATAAATGCAACGTAAATATGTAAAAAAACGAAATTTAATTTAACTTTCAATAACACACACCTGCCTGCAATAATATTAAATCTGATGACAACCGAAAAAAATTGATTTTATTCGCAATAGCTTCCGGAAGATTAATTCTAATTTAATTCTGTAGCATCTAAATAAACAAACACAATAATTAATGAGTTAATTCGATTCCCACATCCTGAGCAAAACAGACCGAATTTCTTTTTATAGCTCGTCCCGGTAAGAGTAAAGTTATTAACTACTTTTTTGACGGCCCCTCACAACTTAAACTAATATATATATACATACATATACCTATATGTATAAAATAGAGCAAATATTTACTTTACCCGTTAAATTTAGAAATGATTAAAATATCTGTAAGTATTCGAAAAACGCGTTACCATACAAACAACATTATAAATAAATGTACATCGTCAATTCAATTTCAACTCATCTAAAATAAGATAAAATATCACAGAATTCCTTTAAATACACTTAAATAATAAGTATTTTCAAATAAAAGTTACTTCCTATTTTAATACAACATCCTCTTGATCAGCCAAATTTAATTTGCTATAAATGGGGCTGTAAAGAAGATTTAGCACCATTAAATATTCGTCCAACGACTTCTCAACACCCTGTATAGAAAATTAAATTTGGCTGATCCAGAAGATGTATTAAAATAGAGAATAATTTAATTGAATATTGCGTACTTTTAGCACAACAGATACTATTTTTTACGTTGAAACTAATTAATTGTATTCTCCTCTTAATTCAAATGATAAGAATTATTGTTTCGTTTAATAATTTTGGGTATTTAATAAACAAAATTGTAATCACAACATAAATTGTAGGATCATTTTGTTCGAATCGGACTGTACATAACATTTATTAACATAGTAGTTATGTTACCTGCAACACATCTAATTTGCGCACCCGGTTGCCTATAGCAAATTCCAAAGAAATTCTAGAAATTTATGGAAATCTTCACGAAAAAATTAATTAATCTTAAAATAACAACTGTATAACGTTAGAGGAACTAAAAACACATATAACCAACGAAATTCCTAACAGTTAGGGCATTTTTAAAGGGGACTGTAACAGCTTTATGTTCCTTTCTAATACGTAACCTAATTAACTGTAAATATTCAGTTAATGCATCTTCATTGTAAATAAAAATGCAATAACGTTATTTTGTAACGATTTGGAGAAGTAAATAAGAGATTATAATATGCCATGGCCTAATTAGGTATGTAGGTACAATGCAGCTGGTCTATTCATGCACAAACAATTACAAAAGCATTACCTACTGTAGTCGAAATAAATGCGACGCAAAAATCTAATTATAATATTGTCAATAATGATTAATTTATGCCGGCTGACACGTACATACATACCTACATACGTAAGCAAAAAAAGACTCACCACTAGTAGTACTACTGCATGTTTTGGTTTCCTTTGGTTTCAACAACTTCTTCTGATTTAAAGCACGAATCGAGGCACGTTTCTTGGTCATCTTGAATAACAAATAAAATATTTTATTATAATAACTTTAAACAAACAATAACAATGTGTTTATAATAATGTGTAAACTTAAGCCACCATATTGTATTACGGCTACTCACTTAACTGTTTTGTTTACAGCTGATGCAAATAAGAATAAGGTTATGTACAAGAATAAAGTATGTACAGTGATCCGCAAAAGTAATAGCGCTTCACCTCTTATCTACAATTTCCCTTTTTTGTAATGATTTGATAACTTTTTTTTAATTGCACATCGCATATGTATGTGTTACGTAGGTAAGTAGATAATTACCAAGTAAAATATTAAAAAAATGCATTCGTTTTCAATCCATGTACCTACCTACTAGGTGCAGATAATTAAATAAAAGTTTCACAATAATTTATGTATTGAGGCGCCATCCATCTTGACTGATAAATAACGAGGTTACAATAAAAAAAATATATTAGCCGTAAAGTACCTACATATATAGATACATACAAACATGTTTCGCAATAGCATTTAAACAAATTACATAATTGTTATTAATTTGATGAAACGACAACAAAACTACATATGTATCAGCTAGAGGAAGTTCGATATTTTCAGTTCTGTTTTTAAATAAAATATTTAAGTGCTTATATAAAAATTATTACCGTTTTTGTAAAAAAAAAAATTGCAAATAAATTATTTAATTTTTGTTTTTATATTATTAATGAATACTCGCTATGATAGTAATATAATTATAATAAAAAAATCAATTTTGAGTTTAATAATTAATAATAATTATTTAATAAAGTTAACGTTGGCGACATCTACTGTGTTTCTAAGTAGGTAACGTGTTTTATGTTTGTACTATATTCGATAGAGGGCAGGGCAATGAAGAAAAAGGAATTTAAGCTTTGATTGCGTCACTAAAATTTAAATTTACGCACTTTTTTCGATAAATATTTGCATGTTTAAACTATTGAAAAAGTTTTAATAAATAATATTTTTAACTCCTGAAAAATTTTGCAGAATATTTCGTCTATTATTATCTACAGTTAAGACACTTCAACAAGTTAAAAAATAAAAAACTTGACTGTTTCCATTATCACATCAATTACGTACATATTAATAAAAAAACTCTTCTGCAATAAAATTGAATTACATATTTGAATTCGTTATAGATAGTTATTTATAAATTTCGTGCCACCACTACTACTGTCATTAATTAATTAATTCCGAACCGATAAGTTTTTTGTCAAATTTGTCACTTTGGGAGAAATTTATTAAGTTCTACTTCTTTATTAAAAAAACACAATTTGTTTAAATAAATAATGGATTTGCCCAACATCGACAACTACTATTTGAAATCAAAGAAATCCGGAGGTTTCCTGAAGAGATCTTTGTCTACTATAGGACTTGGCCATGCAACAGCAAACTTAACACTAAGGGAGGCGAGGTCTTTCACCGGGGCTGTCGAAGAACTGAGAAGCTGCAATCCCAAGAAACAGTACATTTGTCAAGTAAGAAACTTAACAGCTCACACCCAAAACGTTACTAGGTACCTAGTTTTAAAACTTTTACTGGTCCCTAAAAAAAATACTTTGGTGCACCTAATGATGCTACAAAAATATCAACCACTAAATAGTAACAAAAAAAAAAAAGAAAAATAGAGAGAGGGTACCTAGTATGCAATTTATTTCCTGTTTTTTTTGAATCGTTTATTTAAAGCACGAACACGGTGTACATTGCCATGCTATGTATGATGATTACGACGCCGTTGACGAAAAAGGATTTCAGACAACGGAAGTGACCTCGAACCAGATATTCATCGTCAAGGATGAGATGCTGACCTACAGGGGGACCAGGTATTCCCTGAACGACATCGCCATAAGGTGGAAGAAGGACTGCAGGACGTGGCTGTGGAAGAGCAAATTGGGCAGAAGGAGAAACAGATCCCTGGGGGAGTTGAGGGAGAAAATGCAAAACGCCAAAATCCAAAATTGACATAACATTTTAACTTCATCCACCTAGAATTATTTATTATTAACACTGTATCTGTATTATTGGTTTTTATTATACAATTATTTTTGTACAAACAATCAATAAGTATTTCTTTAATGTGTCCCATGTCCTTCCTGCTATTAATAATTAAATAGTGACACTATGGTAAGACAGCAGTAGCGGAGTTAATTAACCACGGGAAATCAATTAAAAACTTTGATAAAGTTGCACATATACAACCATATGAATCAACATATTTGATGTAAGAAAACTCCGGATAAGCAGCCCGCCAACTCATATGCATGTACATATTTTAATCAGAAAGATAATTTCCTTATCATAAACTACTCGACTGATAAGGAAGATACTGCTCGTTGAGTTGACTGTTGTATTCCGTACGACCAACAAAAATTTTACGACAGTGTGCTTTAATTAAAAATGACAATTAACTCAACAGCACCGATAATAAGTTGCAACGGAAAGACGTTAGCGTTAATAATTGTTAGTGCCGCATTGTTTATCATCGTTTTGTTTTATGACTCTCAGAACATCAAGACGTCGTCGTGCATAGAAACAACCGGGATCAGAATAATCGAGATTGAAGACGAGCCGATCAGGACTATAAACGAAACGTATTTACAGACTGTAGAATGTAGTGATTATTCGGTTCCCCAAAACGTGACCCAAAAGGGCACCTATTGGGTTCTAAACAATTACGTTAGGGCAACCCAAAGGCCCAAATGTTTGGAAAGCATCACGTACACGGTAACGGCGACTTTTCCGTTTTTGGAAAATGTTCCGACACTTGTGGACCGGTGGCGGGGGCCGATTAGTGTCGCGGTGTTCGCTCCAGGTGACGATTTTTTCACGGTGGTCGACTCGATCGCTTATTTGAGAAATTGCGAAACGGATTTAGTGGTGAAATATGTCACTTTTCATTTGTTTTTCCCTGAAGAACATTTACCAAAGGTAAATTTTAATGTCATTTAATTTGAATGCTCCAAAGAGGCATTTAACTACATATGTACTTATAAGTACGATTAATAATCTCATTAGTACCTACCAATATGTTATCAATAATCGCTAAATTTAAGTTTATTACTGTGTGTACGTTACGTAGGTATGCTTAAAAAATTATCACAGTGACATTACTTATATTGATCGAATATTTAAGTTTCTAAGTCACATTTATTTGAAATGGTATAAACTTTTGATAAGAAAAAAAAACTTTATTAAACACAGGCAGGGCCGGACTTGTGTACTTAAGGGCATTTGGGGCCTTGCAAAAAAACATTTTTTTTCTACTGCCATTACAAATTAGTAAAACTAATATAGTTATTGTACCTACGAGTACATAAATTTATTTAAAGCAAGACAAAGCTTGTAGTCAGGACCATGCAATAGTTCATTGGAATAGATATCTAACCTAAAATAGATGAGAGGTTAGGACAACAATATTTTTTTTATCCTGTAGGATCACACACAATAATTTGACTCTTTTATTTGTTTAGGGCAGAGACGTGATTATAATATGGACCGAGCATAAACAATATTCTCTGTATTACCGAATGATGCCAATAGGGTATGCAACACACAAAGCACATTAAGGGACACGTTTGTAAGTCTCCTATGCGCTAAGAGGGCATTCGCGGACTTTAAAGCTTGGAAATTCTAAATAATATAGTAGTAATAGCCTAATACAGAGAAAATATAATTAAACTTACCATAAATAAAAGAACAGCACTGTTTACAATAGTATATGAGTACTAATATACATCAATTATAAAGTTAAAAAACATCTCTAGAAATGCATACGTTAACGTAGCCAAACTTTTGGAAAATACCTAACATACAAAAAATAAAATATACTAACAGTCTAATTAATAAAATATCTACGTTAAACCTCTATACTGTCTAGTGTTAAAAAATTTAGAGTACTTAAAATCTAAATAATAAAAATAACGGTTAAAAAGTGAATTTATAGGTAATTAAAGGCACTATTGATTTTTAAATAATAAGAGCTTAGTATATAATTGTCTTACCCTAACACTTGCTTCGTTTATAGTTTTTGTAGCCTGATGAACCATAATAGTAAAATAAACTCTTAATATTATATTAAATAATAGCCTTAGATGAGTGTTAAGCGGATCTTGATCTTGTATATTTATATCAAAATTTACCTTTCAGGATGTACTTTTAAAGTTGACGGGATTGACGGCAACTCTAAAATGGTACTACTACTGCGAAATTAAATTACATTATGTATCGTAACTTTACACATTTAGTTTGTTACTTACTGTTGCTGTTGCGACGCAATACTTCGTTTGGTATTTGGTAGGTCGAAGTACTACTTTTTTAATTAAATGTCCAGGAAAATAAAAAATACTAGGAACAGCATTTGTATTTAATTTTCTTTTTCCTACGAATATTAAAAAGTCACTTTCTTCAAAATGTTAACTGCAAATAACTGAATGCTTTGTCAGTGTGAAATTTTCGCGCCTTACTGCATTCACCCATTTTTTCTTTAATTCGGGATCTTTAGGGAACCTTATAAGAAATTATAAATGCATCAGTGTGCTTTATGTTTGGAATGTATTTACAAATGAAATGAAATTGAGGAATATTTAGAGGATCTTTCACGGCAACCGTATGCACAACAAAAGTTAACCATTGTTCTTATACTAAAATAATTTTATATTAATTTAACTAAAAATAACTAATTCACAAAACCCTATGTAAAACAAAAACTGTGTTTCATAACATTTATCTTAAATTACCGCGCTCGACACTTCGACTTTCTAAAACTTTCTGAGTGAGGTTGCGGGAGCTCTAATAAGTTCAGTGTTTCTGTCCCTTAATGCGCACGATGGGTTGCCTACCCAAATGGCATCATCCTGAAAATCCAAGACTCAGTCTAGTTATAATCACGTCTCTGGTTTAGGGAGGTTCCATAGAATTGCATACAGGAAAGTAAAAGTTAATTTTTGTATACAATCCTATTAGGTACTTATTATTTAATTAGTTGCTTAATATGATATAAATTAAATTTCATTTGATGAAGCTATAAAGCACATCAAGGAGAAAAATAAAATAAAACTGAAAAATTCAAAATCCAGTCAAAAATGACAAATAGATACTTTCATTAATTATTTTCAATAATTAGCTTTAACGTAGTCTACATTTTTTATTAACTATTAATATTTAAAAGCATCAGGTACTAAATCGAATTTTTCAAATCTGTCTCTTATTTATTGTTTATAATTATTTTGTGAAATAAATATTTATTTACTTAATTAAACTTTTTACCTCAGTATAAATTCATAAATTCTTAATACCTAATAACAATTAAATATTTGAGAACATACCTACGTATCTTTTAAGTGGAATATTTTTACCAACCAAATACCACTTTAATATTTGTTCCCATGGGCCCCATGACTCTCCCAAATCCGGCCCTGTACATGTGCCTATATTTATTTCAACTCCCTAATCGATTTGATCACTATTATATTTTATTTATTACGTCTAGTCATCAACACCCCTGTCATCCCTTTACAAAGACACTTACAATTGTCACGAGGAGGTTCCCTACGCGTCCCATGAAGAAAACAGTTACAGAAAGCAACACGATTTATTTTTCCCAATTAACGTGGCCAGGAATATCGCAAAGGACAACGCCGAAACCCACATAATATTCCCTTCCGATATCGAACTATACCCGTCGCCTGGTTTAATCCCCAAATTCCTAAAAATGTACTCCACAAAGGGCCTATTATTAAATGCACGACATTCAGTTTATATGACGCCAGTTTTCGAGGTGAAAAGTGACGAGAAAATTCCTAACACAAAATCAGAACTGAGGAAACTGATGGCAGAGAAGGGGGCACGATTCTTTCACATAAATTTATGTCCAAGGTGCCATGCGTTTCCTTTTCAAAACGACTGGCTTGCTAAAGACGACGACGGTGATGACCTCACGGTTTTTGCAACGACCAAACGACAGGAAAAGTTTGACAGCTGGGAACCTTTTTATATTGCTGTTAAATCAGAAATGGCACTTTTTGCAGAAACTATCAGTTGGGAAGGTCTTCAGGACAAAATGGTCCAGGTCTGTTATAAAACTTTCTCAGGGTAAATTTTTAGTTGATTACCTACTTTTTAGGCTTTCATTATGTGCCTATTAGACTACGATTTTGAGATTTTAAGCAACGTCTTTTTGATACACAAACCAGGATTTAAACAGCACAGGAAAGACAGGTCAGATTTTATACAGAAAAACAACAATTATAAGAAATACACCCTCCAACCCTTACTAGAGACAATTTTTGGGCCAAGAAGTGGATGTGTCTTGTAAACTCGGTTAAGTGCAATTAAAAATGTGATAGATAGGTACCTAAATTTAAAAAAACATTTTTTATTTTATATTTATTTAATTGTATTTAATACAGTTAGTTATTTCGTATTTTGAATTCTTAAATTAAATTATTCTTGTCTTCTTGTTGTTAATTAAGATCGATCAACTGTTTGTTATGTGATCACGTAATCACCTAGGAGAAGTTGCACACAAACAAAGAAAATTTTAAATCAACAAATAATTTTGTGAAAACAAAAAACTGTGTAGTTAAGTAATAATAAAAAAATGAACGTTTCAATAATCAAAAGGAACATGTGACTAACGGTTGGTTGGGTTGGATGGATTGGAGCAGCACTTAAAAATAACAAAACAAACAAACAGAAGAACAAGACACAAATGTTCCTTATTTTATTTTTATTGTATTGGTGGAAGGAAGAATCGTACCTACTTACGTACCTAGTAGAAGTAGGTAGCGCGGCGGTTAAATACGAAAAGTAAGTTAGTTATGTCGATAAAGATTGCGTTCAGTTCAAATATAATCCACTTTGCCACATATTACATAGTATTTATTGGAATCGGATTGGACATTTATTTATCTGCATCTACCACGATAGCACATTCAACAACAACAACAACAAGAATTAAAAAAAAAATAATGTCAACTTCTTGCTGCGAATCGAACATCATGATGACATCTTTGCCTATACACAGGGTGTTTTTTAAGTGCCCCAAGTTACGGTCGAACAGAAAAAAGGATTTTGGAAACTGTTCAGGAATTGGTGAGTCTTTAATAATGAATAATAATTACTTATCTCTTTATAAATTAATAAATTGTACCGTGACAAAAAGTTTACTTACTTCTAAGTATAAATATTTTTTATTTGGCTTCCTTTTAAAGTACGAATGGTATGTTAAGTTGCGCTTATACTATTAGGAGAAGATTAGTAGTGTCAAGCACAATTGGATCATTCAATTAATAATTAAAGTGTTGATGACAAATAAAAAATATTTTCTATATTTTTCCAAAAATTTATATACCTAAGTATTCTTAAGGTAATAAATAATTATTATCTTATTAGTTTATGGCATGTGCAAGAATGAAAAATATTTTTCGTAAAATCGAATCGATATCATAAACTGTTGAGAGCACGCAGTCTTCGAATATTTGCCCCAATCATGCAAATAAACGAACTTACCCTACTTTTCATAAACTACATAATAAAATTGAGGGCTCAAGGGAGAAAATTAATTTTGTTGTGTGTTGGAACAAAATCAAACAGGAATTTCTGTAAGTAGGTACGTATAAATAAATAAAAAGAAATGTTAGATTGATTATTATTAATTGGATTTAATTTAATTAATTAAAAGGAAGACGAAAAATGATCCCCGGAATTGTAAAAATAACCGATTTCCATTAGGTATTAGGTAATAAAATAAGAACAAAAAAGTTTATTTCATAATTCGATCGAATAAAGTGGCACAGGGACAAGTAGATGCACAGATAGATACACCCAAACTTCGATAACTCAAACCTAACTGTATTTAATTAATTTATTGAATACTCAACTCAACTACTCAATGTCACTGACATTCATCTTTATTAGGAAATCTCAAGAAATTTAATGCAACTAAACAAAAGAAAAAATATTAAATAATAAATTAAATTACTGATTTGGGAACGTATTTTTAATCGATTAAAACTATCTGAATAAGTGTCTTCCAAGTTCTCCTCCCATTCATTGATCAAAACAATAAATGGTCACATGGTGATAAATCTGGACTGTATGAAGGATGATTGATTGATATAAGTAGAGTAAATTACAGAATTAGGAAACTGGTAGGTACTTATGGGGTTGCAAATATTTTAATATGTATGTTACTTCTAATTATAAGGATTCTAAAAGGTCCCCAAAATAACATTTAAGTCCTCCCGATTTTTAACGATTTTATTCCTTTATGTGTGATGATTCATTTTGCATCTTTTCCCTAAATATTATTGTACTAATAAGGAAAAAAATGTTGGTGTGAAGTGAACCAATATGTATACAGGGTTTTTCAAGTTGATGAGCTATTAGAAGTATATGAATTAGTAGAAGGAATTCAATTCTGAAACTTGGGCTCATTTGGTTATTGTTTATGCCGCTTCTTTTAAAAATATTTTCAAGTTCGATTTACATCCGGTTATACCGGAAGTCGATACCAACTTTCTTATTTTAAATGGATTGGTATATTTTTTACGCTGAATTCGAATAAAACGTGTAATTCTAAGGTAAGTTTGATAACCAACTTGTACCTACACCACTGTGACGATCGGTTTCTGAGTTAATTTAATTTATAGAAAAAAATATTTTGATCGTAACCCAAATTATAAAAAATCATAACTTCCACAAAATACGACTTAGAGTGTTGAAATTTTTACTAGTAATAGCTGAATATTAGTGCTAACGCCTTGACAAAATTGAATTAAATAATTTATACAGGGCGTTCAAAATAAAATTCTAAAATTGAAAAACTTCAAACACGAATTACTTCGTTTTTTCAAATGGCACCTACTATTTTTTATTTTTTCAATCGATTCCATTTTTTATCCTCTTTCGATCCATATGGATACTTCCTATTTTATTTGAAAATTTTGGAATAATTTTGAATTATTACTTAAAATAGGAAGTATCCATATAAATCGAAAGAGGATAAAAAAAGCAATCGATTGAAAAAATAAAAAATAGTAGGTGCCATTTGAAAAAACGAAGTAATTCGTGTTTGAAGTTTTTCAATTTTAGAATTTTATTTTGAACGCCCTGTATAAATTATTTAATTCAATTTTGTCAAGGCGTTAGCACTAATATTCAGCTATTACTAGTAAAAATTTCAACACTCTAAGTCGTATTTTGTGGAAGTTATGATTTTTTATAATTTGGGTTACGATCAAAATATTTTTTTCTATAAATTAAATTAACTCAGAAACCGATCGTCACAGAGGTGTAGGTACAAGTTGGTTATCAAACTTACCTTAGAATTACACGTTTTATTCGAATTCAGCGTAAAAAATATACCATTCCATTTAAAATAACAAAGTTGGTATCGATTTCCGGTATAACCGGATGTAAATCGAACTTGAAAATATTTTTAAAAGAAGCGGCATAAACAATAACCAAATGAGCCCAAGTTTCAGAATTTAATTCCTTCTACTGATTCATATATGTAGTTCTAATAGCCCATCAACTTGAAAAACCCTGTATACAACAACAACAACAACATTTCCCTTATTAGTACCATAATATTTAACCAAAAATTAATAATCCCCATAAAGAAATAAAATCCTTAAAAATCGGGAAGGCTTATATAGTTTTTTGTGTCACGTGTTGATTCGACTAATCGAAGTTTGACTGTATTTTGATAAAAAAGCGTTACCAGACAGACACCGCATCAGATTCTCGTGTGTCCATGGCAACGAGACAATTACATTTGTGTAAAGGTAAAGACGAGTCGGAGATAGAACGACGAAGTGAGACGACGTGTCTTTAAGTAGTTAATAGATAGGTACATACATATAAATACTACATATATAATTATTCAGGTGGTAGAAGGGGCACTACACTATATTACAACTACAGTCTCCATTTAAATGAAAATAAAACTAACTATTATGTATATACTAGCCAGCCTAGCCATCAATAATATAATATTGTAATCTTCTTAACTGGTACCACTCACTACTTACCATTGGTGTAGTCTGTAGTACATAGTACATAGTAAAAGGTACGTTGGCGGACTTTAATTAAATAAAAAAGGAGAAAAAGAAAAGTAAAGAGGACTGTGTTACAAAAACCGTGTCGTGTCGATTAGAGTCGAGTGGAGTGGAGTGAAAGGTAACGGGTCTCGGGTCTTTTCCAATACAAGTACATACAAGTAGACAGAAAGGATGGTGAGTTTCACGAAGAACCAAGAGCAAGAGCTAGATAGGCGCCAACTGTTGGCCAGCATGAATGAGATGACCTGTTATAACGACTATCGTCAGATAGACAACGGTGAGACTTGAATTTAAAATTATCGGTAGAAAAAGAATAAATTCGATCTTGTTGGCAACAGTGTCTGTCTGATTTTTAAATTTAATTTCAAAATAATTCCCAGAAAAACAAAAATATATTAGATAGGTACCTATACCCTATAAAATTAAAGATTGTGTGCTGTGTATCAATCAATCAATCAACGACTTTGCCTTTGAATCAAATTAATTAAGTTCAACTCAATCATTAAAATAAATAGATACTTATTTCACTTTTAACATATATTGTACAATTATATAAATATTCATAGTACCATATATAAAAGGAACAAAAAGTTTATTAGAATCGCAAGGTTACGGTATGTAAAGACAACACGAACTGGGACACATGTAATCTTAAATTTTATAGAGTATATCTATCGTTTGAAAAATTCAACAAAACTGGTAGGGGTTTAGATGTAATGTAGGTAGGTAGTTGAAAATTAGCACAAAGTGTTTTGAAAGTAACTTTTGTCATTACGTATTTACTTTTCCTGTTAACAGTTTCCTTCAAAGATGCATTTGGTGGTTAACTTTTAACATAAAATAAAAGTTTTTTTACTAGGTAATAAACAGCGTGAGATTGTTTTTATTAAATTGTTGCATTTGGTAAAGAACGACGCTAAGAATTAAATTAAATAATAAAAAATAACAAACTGTTCTGAGAATTTAATTTGTATTCATGACACCACACCCCATACCATTGCACAGACACTGCACTGAGTGGAATTAATAAATAAATAATAATTAATTTATAAATCAGCATATGTATCCCCTATAAAATTAAAGATTGCATGAGTATGAAATAATCGACGAACCTGTCTTTTACTATTATAGTTTTAAGTAACTGAATCTATTAAAGAAATACGTCGTTGGCGATGTATAGAATTTAACTATGTATTGTAAAACCTGAAATGAAACTCTTAAGTCGTTGATTGACTAATACAGTGTAGAATTGTGACCACATGCAGTCTTAAATTTTATAGAGTCTACACAATCATGGACATACGTAAAAATATTTTTTAAGTAGGTAGGTAGATATGTTTGTTTGGTTATTAAATGAATGAGAAACACGTAAAAGCTGATAATGCACGCATTGACAAAGTTAATGGATTTTAAAACATTCCTGCTGCTGTAACGTTTTGTGTTGAACGAGAACATTAAAATTATCCATGAAGTAGTGAAACAATATCTCAACAACGACCACATTTACGAGAAGACATTACGTATATCATGTCAACAAAACGAAAGGCGAATGCCCTTGAAATATTTCGAATAAAACTGGAATTATTGATTTTTACAACTTTATTATTTGAGGCCACCCTGTCGTTTTAATGCATTCCTAAAATGCTTTATTTTCATCCTTTGAATTTCAACTACTTACGTAGCTAATACTTCAATTAATAAAATTGATATTATTTTGGCCCACCCTGTATAAAATATATTAAACTGCTTTCTTTTCACCCTTTAAATTTCAACTTCATACATATATACACAATCTAACGTATATAAAATTTGGGACCACCCTGTTAACTTGCTAACTTTGATAGTGATTTGGGGCCACCCCCTGTATATATGTACGTCGATTTAAATCAGGTTTAAATTCTTAAAATTCCCACGGTTAAATTTAACTCGAATTATAATCATTTAGGCTGACGTTTATAAATAAACTACGCACTGGTAACATTTGTTAAAAAAAGAACAAAAATTCAGTAGCAATAAACACCTCTTCGTATTTAGCAGAAGTTTTTTAAAAGCAGATTATTTCTAATTTTTGAGAACACTTTACTTTAGTCAATAACCATAAAATTCTGAAGAGCTCACACCATTTTATTTCGTGTGCAAAAAAATCGTTAATGCATTAAATATTTTAAAGCCGCAGTGTATTCAAAAACTTCTAATAAACAAAGTTGAGCTAAGAAAAATCCCATTATGAAAAGTCATAAGGTAAATATAACATTAGATACTTTTTTCTTTACATATATATAAAAAAAAACCAAGATCGATCAAATCAAAGAAGAATGTAAAATTCAATTTGAGGCTTTATGAAAACAAACACATTTTGAGATTTTTAATTTGTTTTTTTTTTTGGCACTAAAAACTTGCAAAGAAAACAAGCAGACCGCAATTTCGATTTTTTCTTTTTTATGACCTATTCGAAAGTGATTAAAAAAGTGTAGTCAAAATAAATATGTGATGCATGTAAAGAACCACCACACAACACCACTATTATTACAGAGGTACGTAGGTACATACATTTAACACAAAAAAAATAATTAAAATTGAATTGCTTTTATAATTACCTACCTTTAATATTTTTTAATTGATAATTAAATACTTTCAAAATCATCTGTATATTTAGCCTAAAATAAACTTCATTAAAAAAAACACGTTAATTAATTAACTTTGTAATATGTGGGTTAGGTTACGGTGTGTAAAGCATCCCTCTCGTTCTCCCCCTCCCTCAAAACACATTATTTCTCTGAAATATAAGCAAATATAAACTTTGTTAAGTTTAGCCTTTATGCTAGGGAAAAACATTTTTTTAAATACATAGAGTCGATTGGGGGAGGGAGGAAAAAGGATTTCCCTCATTACATACCATAACCATAGCCATTACTAAAACAGGTATCACAATCAATTTGATAAAAAAGTTGCTCTGGTTTATAGTTTCCATTTTTTTTATAGATAGGTACAAAATTAGTTTTCTGTTTTTTGTTTTTTCATGTAGAATTCAAAAAAATATAAAAAGTTGATTTAATAACGAGACAATATTTTAATTTAGATAAAGTCGTTTTTATTTACCATTCAGTCATCATAAAGATATCATAAATCTTAAATTTAGACACTTTTACCATTTTTTCAATTAGGATTAATCTAGCTTTCAATTTTTTTATTTTTTTTGTTTACTTTTTACAGATGACAGTGTTTTGTTTATTTCTTTTACTTAACATTTTTTGTTTTCAATTTGTTTTTATTTTCTTGTTGACATTTCTCTTTTTAATAACTTTTGTTTAATTTTTATTTCAGCTGCATTCCAGCATGTTCGTGACAACATAGAAGAGCTCGATAAAAAGGAGGGTGTCAAGGAAACAGATCTGATTTTCCTGAAGGAAATAATGGACAATTGCGTCTTGAAAAATTTAGTGAAGGTAATTTAATTAAAATTTCTCCCAATAATAACCCAAATTTAAATTTTCTCGGTCAATAATAATGACCCAAACGAAACATTCTTATAATATTATCTAATATACCTAATACGTAATAATGATATTTAAATTGTTCATGACACCTTTCTTTAACTGTTGCAAATTATTTTATTATGGCAGTATGAATCATTATTAATTTTATGAAGTTATTTTTATTTTTTAAGTAGTAAAGTCAGCGTTTTATTAAGTATTAGAGTGGACTGACTGAACTGCTTACAAAGTAAAAACTGACCTACAATTATTAAATTTTTCTTTTTGGTAGACTGTGCACCGTACACTGTACTGATAAGCTAATTTAATATTAATCATAATTAACGAAGAGAAATTTACGCATTGACAATAGGTACTTATACTTAATAATAAATTGCTTTCACGAATAAAATTTGAATTATGCGAGTTCGATTCGAATTAATGATAAATAACTTATTATTTTAGTGTTTTTTTAAGTAAGCTAGTATCCAATTTGTTGGTTATTATTAAAAACAGTAGTTATTACGGTTTTCAAAACCACTTCTTTGCGGTTTTAAACCGAAACAAATGAAATGGTCGTTTCCTTTATTTCCATCAGTCTTTGGAAACAGGTATTAGGAACCAGGTGTAGGTATTATTAAGGTCAATGATTTTTAATCGTTTGAAAAATATTAATCCGATAAAACGTTCAACAATGGATTGTTTAATAATAATACTATAAAACGAGGGCAAATGATATCGTATCGTATTCGAATTTGTTAGCACAAATTAATAAAACATTTTTTCATAAACAATTACGACAATTACCTGTTAGGTACGTAGGAATTTGTCTGTATTAATTAAAATAAGTAAAAGTCAACAAAGTTTTATTGTTCCATTTGAACTAATAGATTTTAAGTGTCTAAGCAATTTAGCCTTCTTTCCTGTATGACTTAAGTTTAAGTGTAAGTAACTTACTTAGGTTACCTTCATTAAACTACGAGTCACTGAGAGAATCAACTGTTTTAATAAATGAACCGCGAAATGCAGGACCGTAACAGCAAAAAATTTCTGTATTTATTAAAAAAAATAATAAATCTTCATGGTTCTGGTCTCAAATATTTATTTTTAAGGCAGATTTATGGAACAAAATAGTACAAGTGTGTAAATTTAAAATTTCTAATACTTTTATGACGACTTTGAATGGTGAATAAAAACGAGTAATGAATTAATGATCCTAACAAGCTGATACGTTAAGCACGACCACAAGGTTACGGTAGGAAAGGACAACACGAACGAGGTGTTTACAGCAAAGAGGTCTTATTAGTGTTGGGAGGTGTAACCCCTTTCCATAAACTACGAAAAGAAATTACGTGTTATTTTTGTTACATTTGGGTTGTTGTGACCCTCCTCCCAAAAGTACCTATAGAAAGAAATTGTGTGGGGGTAGGTATTTCGGATTCATTTGATTTGTATATAACGACAAAGGGGGAAAGCAGTACTTCGCGTTATTATTATTATACAATAAGTTGAAAGTCAAAAGGCCGGTCCGGTCCTGTGGGTGTCTTATAATAAAGGCCCCCACCTGTCGCGTTCTTTAATCCGTGAACTCTAGCGAAGGCTTCTCGACTATGTCGCGCTTCGCGTTTACCTGGTCCGCCACAACATTCGACTAACCAACCAACAAACAAACGGTACGCTGCTTAACATACCCAAGAATCAATACCTAATCAACAAACGCGCCAATTTTCCCTAGAATATAATTAATAGTAAAGTAAACGGCGACCAATTCGTTCGTTCGTTCGCATTCACACTGTGCGTGCGTTGAAAGTTCGGGCGTTTTCCGGGAGTTTCGATCGAAACTCCGGGAATAGTGACTTTTTTTATTGTCGCTCGTAGCAGCAAGCAGCAGAAGAGTATACTCTCGAAGGGGTGGATGGAAAATAGAAAATATTTCACAAGGGGTGAGTATAAAAAAAAAGTATATAAACGCGCCAACAAATACCATACGTACGTATTTGTATAATATTGATACACGTATGTATACAAAGTTAAATGCCTGCTGCCACACCTGTGAAAGCCACCGATGAGTTTTACGGAAACTTGTGGCAACGCTGTTCGCTGGTACACGACGACGACGATGAAATCACTTCTCCCATAATTATTGAATCACTATCTACCACAGCGTAATTTACAATTTACGTAGGTACATACAATACAGATATTTTTGTGTACCTGCCGAATAAACCCCAAATTAAAAAAGTTTATGATTATAATTATTAACTCAATTTTTAAAAAATAGTTAATAAAACATTTTTTTAAAAAGCACAAAAATTGAGGGTAGTAGTATCATCTTATCATCTACCCCTTATGGTAATGATTTATAATTGTATTTAGGATCGATTGGGCAAACAATAAACCGATAATGCCGGCAAAAGTGTTAAATTGACTTCCCCAGCTTAAGTTCCTTTGTTCGTTTTGACCGAATAACTTTCGAGGGTGTAAAATTGAAACAGGTATACAGGGCAGGTAGACGAACGAACAAACCCTTTCCTGTCTGTCTGGCCGTCAGGTGCCAGTCTATTTACATAAAGCCACCCTCTGTGCTACCGAGGGGTTTCACTCTCGCCACCCTTACTTACGTAACAATTTTATTGAAGGCAGCAACAGGGAAAAAAAACCGTTAGAATGTGAAAGGTACTGTCCTGTCCTCACAAAGTGAACTTTTTTTGTTTTGGTATTAACGTTTGGACCTTAGGTAATTTGGTAGGTATGTTAATTGTATTTAACAAATAATTAATTTTCTAAAACTTTCTCGAATTTTGTAGAACATTAACAGCTAATAATTAATTTTAATACAATTAACTGAATTATAATTTTAAAACTTGTTACATTCTACAAGAAATATTTAACGGAATATATTTTGCAATCAAGTGAATAAAACTAGGTCGAAACAAACATATAAATGTATATAGTGTATGTACTTTTGCATATGTGTATTCAGTATATTATTTGTTTGCGGAAGGAATAAGAATCATAATATTTATTTGTAAGACTCTATTTCCTATGATTTAATTGAATAAAAATAATTGATTAATTCTTTTCCTTTAAAGGTTCAGGATAAACTTGAGGAATTATCCGATCCTGTCTCCGTAGGAAACGAAAATATTACAGAAGAAATAATTTCCCGTTGCAACAAATCTCGAGTTAGAGAAGCAAAAGAACTCGCAGACCTTCTATCAAAACCGCACGTGAAGGCCGTCATTAAGACACATGATACCATAGGCGAAAAAAGACTAAAATTTAGCGAAAAAACAAACACCAACTCAAATATATGCAACATTATGACTGGCGAAGCTTTACGAGTTGTTGGGGTGAGGAAAAAACCTGGAGAACCCCTAGGATTAACTGTAAGTGCACAAATTTAATCAACTATAGTGTATTTATTATAATAACTTCTGTCGCTTTCAGGTGGAAGTTGATGCAAACAAAAACCTTGTGATAGCGAGGATTTTGGAAGGGGGAACGATAGACAAACAGGGTCTGTTACATCAAGGGGATGTAATTCTAGAAGTAAACGGAACTTCAGTTTACACACCTGAAGAATTGCAAGCTGAGATTACCAAAGCTAGGGACTCTGTTACATTAAAAATTGGACCTAAACAAACAGAAAACAACGAAACGCACGCATCAATAGTTACTAACGGAACAACAAATGGCCTTACAAGAAAACTAACAGTAAGTCTTTAAGATATCATCCCTGAACATAGATACATAAAAAAATGTCTTTATTTGTAGTGTTACATGAGAGCATTATTTGCTTACGACCCTGAAGAGGATACTCTACTTCCTTGTAAAGAAATAGGACTGAAGTTTGAAAGAGGAGACATTTTGCAGATTGTGGACCAAAAAGATCCCAATTGGTGGCAAGCTAAGAAGGTGGGCAGTGGAGGTCCCGCGGGACTTATCCCCTCCCCAGAACTGGAAGAAAGAAGGAAAGCGTTTGTCGCCCCTGAAGCCGATTTCGTACACAAAATCGGCCTTTGTGGCACCAGGACATCGAAAAAGAAAAAGAAAATCATATACCAATCGAAGAGTAATGTCGAGTTTGATAAAGCAGAACTTCTTTTATACGAAGAAGTTACGAAGATGCCACCATTTAAACGAAAAACTTTAGTACTGATAGGGACCCAAGGGGTGGGCAGAAGAACGTTGAAAAACAGACTGATTAACAGCGATCCAGAAAAATTTGGAGCAGTGGTGCCTTGTAAGTATTATCTGATTTTATTTTGATTTCAATTTATAATACATATATAAATTTTATTCAGGGACGTCGAGACCTCCAAGAGTGCTTGAAGAAAACGGCCAGACCTATTGGTTCACAGACAGAGAGACAATCGAAGAAGAAATAAAACAGTACAAATTCTTGGAGTATGGGGAATATAATGGTCACATATATGGGACACACATAGATTCTGTAAGGGATGTTATCAAACAGGTTCGTTTTGGTTACCTATATGTATTACATTAAATCCCTTTTCGATCGAACCCCGTATATTCATTTCTAACTTTCACCAGTTACAACGGTGTTTTTTATTACAATTTGAATAACACTACTTAAACTTTCACATCACTATAACAAAAGTTCTTTGAAATGTTTATTGCTCTTGCATATAAAATTAAATAATTTCAATTTCATTTTTTAGGGAAAAATGTGTATATTAGATTGTGGACCAGCTGCCTTAAAACTTCTTCATAATAGCACAGAATTTCTTCCCTATGTGATTTTTATAGCTGCTCCAGGTATGGAACAGCTTAAAAATCTGTATGATGTTAGCAAAAGTACTAATAATCTACGGTATTCTAGCAGGAACTTAACGGTAGGAAATAAATAATGTTTTAAAATTGTGATTTTAATATATTAAAAAATATTTTTTTATTTTCAAAACAGTTCGACCGTCAAAGTTCAATAAGGTATAGTTCAAGAAGGGCTAGAACTTTAGAATCTCTTGCATCCCTTTATGAGGTAAGTTTATTTTCTATATTACTATATATAAATAAATATAAACGTAAATTATTTATTGCTTTTCAGGAGGACGACCTTAAGAAGACTTTGGAAGAAAGTGCTAGTATGCAACGAACTTATGACAAATATATAGATCTAGTGATACCAAACAACGACTTTGATACCACCTTCAGAGAAATTGTTCAGGCTTTAGAGTCATTAACTACCGAACATCAGTGGGTTCCAGTTAATTGGATTTATTAATTAAAAGGCGTTCACATTAATTCGTATTATATATCTGTAAATAATGGTTCAACTTATATAATTCATTTAGTGGTGCTGACAAATAATTCTTTTGAACACCAACAAGAATAGACTCAACACAGCTGATTGTATTGTCTTTTGTATATGTAGGTGCTGTATGTACGAAGTAGCAAGTACACCTTTGTAAATCGTTTGGTTATTGCAGTTACCAGGCAAATAATAAGTTTATATTTTAAACAATAGAAATATAAGGATAGTATCTAATAGATATAATAATTATAATATATTAAAACTATACATTATTGTATAAAAGTGAGTAAGTCCGTACTTTATTATTGAGGCATAAGGCAATTATGTACAGAAACAATGAGCAAATTTATTAGAAAGTATGTGGTATGTTGTAATGTACAATAGGGAGTTGCTTTCAGTTGAATTATATTGCAAAAGCTCTACAGGGGGCCTTTTAATATAAAAATAGATGTTTAAGGATCTAGTTTGTAGTACTTTTATACTTTGTATGATACATATAAAAAGCAATCCGTCCATGTGTTCTTATAATGCGTTTTCATTTTTGTAATTGTTATTTTTTAATTTAATTTTTTTAAAAAACTGCCGTTAAACCAACACGGTAGTTGAAGATCTCCTCAGAAGGAACTATCATGTTAATTATTAATAATTACAGTGATTTAAATTGTGGTTTTATCGCCAAATGATAAACATTCAATTGCTTTTAATAAAGGTTCAAAATTAAAACAGTTTAATGAGATTTTAATCAAAGTTTTACCTGCGTCCATCTATGTGCAGAGTTGACTGGAAATATCCACGGAAAGTACAGGAATAGAACAGTTTTCTTAATCACATCACTACACAATAACGTAATAATTATTAATTGATAATTATTTATTATTAATTCATAATTATTCATTATTAAAACTAATTATTCTAAAAATACCGTTACACCGGTCGCCACATAACCTCAATGTATGTCAAAAATGGCGCTAAAATGAGGTTTTAGTTCAGTTGCATTTTCAATAACTGAACGGAACTTTTAAGAGAGTAAGAAGAAGATTCAAGTTCGGTTGTTGGCGGCAAAACTTTAAATTTAAAGCTTAATTATATGAATATAAAAAAAAGAAGTAATTAATTTGTCCGTGGTATTGATTAATATAAACTCTTATACACTTATTATTTCAATTGTAGGGCTAACAAATAGTGTTAATTGGGAATAAAACATTTAACTTGGTTATCAAAGGTGTCAGATATTTATTCATTTATAAATAAATATAACAAATAAAATTAGAAAAATGAAATTTACATTTCAGTCTATTCATCTGTGGGGTCATTAAATTCTGAAGGGTATTCTGCAGGAAATTCTTTCCTTATAAAATCTAGAATATCATATCCTGTTGTCCATTCTAAAATGTGTGCTTTAATTTTATAAGTCTCTCCAGTTTTTTCAATAGGCTTTCCTTCCTTAGCTGTTTTAATTAAATCCACACATTTATGAAATTTCCTTACACAGCCAACGTCCTTCTCTGAAAGTCTTAAAATTGGACAGAAATCATTTGATCCATCACCAACATATACAACTGGTCCATAATTTATACCCTCATTTCTTCCTTTAGCAATAAAATCTTCCATTATTTGACCCTTGCAAAGGTTTTTAGCACTTAACTTGCATGTAGTTTGTATATGATATTTGCTAATTGATAACTTGCCATTTTGAAATTCCGCTGGATTTGTAAATACTTTTTTTACATAACTTGCAAGATGCTGTGTCTGGAGCCAAGAATCGATAAAATATGAATTGGAGTCGCTAATAATTATAACGTCAAAGTTAAAATTTTCCTGTAATTCTCGAATTAGGGTGCAAATTCCTGCCACAGGTGGAATTTCATTGATCCGTTCAGTCAGTGTTTGTTGGGTAATGCCTTTCGTACGCAAAATATCAAAAATTCCTTGCATATAAGATGTCCATCCATCGTTTCGATAGACCTCCTTCAGTGTGAGGGGTATGTCTCTTCTGTTTAATAGGTCAATGGCAACTGTATCAGAATTTTCATTAAGTATGGTGTGATCAAAGTCAAATACCCCTAGTGGCTTGTTAGTCATCTAAAGAACAAATAACATTTAATTAATAATAAAAAAATCAACGCAAAACTGACCTTTCGTGAACTATGAAATTTAAGTGCATGTGTGATCGAAATGAAACAGCTACCAATAACACTGCATGCCAGGTTGTCTTATTTAAAGAAATTGGCGCTGTTCCACTGTAAACGACACAATTGTAAAGAGAACGTTTACATTCTACAGGGAGCACATTCGTGCCATGAGGGTATGTTAATAATAAAACCGAATAAGTAAATTTAAATATATCCTATTCACTTAACTTGACAACTGTTAGTACCTTGTTATTATACTTGCAGTTAAATTTAGACTTTCGGGCCATTATTTTTTATTATAGGATTTCTTTCTATTTGTATTAATTTTGCATATTTACGTGACAATTTCAAAAATTTTAAACATAACCTTTAATTTTTGAAATTGTGTTCAATTATGTTAATAAAAAATATATATTAATTTTTTTTTCCGGAATATATTTAAAAGCTTAATAAAAGTTTTAGAAATACAGTTAAAACCATGTTAGTCTATGGTTAAAACTTAAAAATTTCATTAAAATGTTCATAAAATAATGGAATACTCTATGGGTGTTGTTTTTTGAAAAATGATACTCTATGAGCGTAGCTCTATGAGCCATAGATCATCATAGATATTATAGTATTATCAGATATTATCTATGATTTTGTTTATAACCTTAAAATTTTGTCCGTTATTTACTTTTTGTTTTTTACAATTATATTTTCTTTAAAAATGGTTATTGACAAGAATTGTACAAATTCTCAGAGCGAAACAACTTTGTTTGATAGTAATTATAGTTTCTGTCATCGAGAGGTACTCGATATAGATAAGATATTATCCGAAAATGTCCAGAGCCTCAATTCTCTATCAAACAATATAATTTCTTCAATAAGTAGTAAGTTTCAGGTGATTTTATCAATAAGTAAAATAGTAAATTAAAGAAAAATATTCTATTTTTACTTTTAGGACCTATCTGTGTAAATAATCTGGGTTCAAAATATTTTGAAGAAACTAAAGATATAGCAGCACAAGTGAAGTCTTTTATATTTAAAGAAGGCAACAAAAAAGATCAGTTAAACAATAAACTTGTCCAGAAAGAAATCAAACAACTTAAAGAAGATATTGAAACGATTTCTCAAGAAATTGATAAGTTACAGAAAGGTATGTTGTCTTCTTACAACTAAAAAGTACACTTAGCTTTTAACATTTAATTTTCAGAGAAAGAACATGTAAAATCCATGGGAATTTTCTATGAAAAGGCCCTTAATTATTATACTACCAATTTTGATTTTAAAATTGAAGTGGACAGTGTAGTAGATGAAAATAAATATTGGATAAAATTGCATTTTGGAAATAAACTTGAGTACCCACTAAAGTTTCTATGTAACCACAAAACAGATACTGTGGAAGGTATTAATACAATATTCTGATCATATTTGCTTAATAATTCATTATTTTTTTTAAAGATTTTGACTCCCTTAAGCTCCTTTCACCTGAGGAAGAAACTGCTTTAAAGGACAAATATTACAAAGAAGGAGACATATGTATGGTACTGAAATTTTTAAGGAATTTAGTTTTAGATAAAAATTAATTTTAAAGACTGTGTATTTAAAATAATTAAATTTCCTGATTGACGAGTTTTTTGTATATATTTTTATACGTAGTAATTAAAAATAAACCTTATCGGGTTAATCGTGTGTTTAATTTGAAAAAAATGACAAGGTATACATTTGGAGAATATTTTTTCGTGTTTAGAAAGTGAATAACAGTGAATTTAATGTAAATTTGAATTCAAAGTTGCCGCGGAAAGTAACGCGCAAATAATACGCCATCTAGTAATCACGTGACCGACGCTTGCCGCCATTTGTGCTGTGTAAACAGAGCGGGCCGGGTCTTAAAGACGTTATTAAAGTGTTCGAGTTTCATTTTGTGTTGTTTTGAGGAAACTTTTACTGTAAAAATGTCGGAAGTAGAAGCAGTAAATGCAAATAATTCAGTGATTGATGAAAATAATCAGGTAAATGCGTAAAGTTGTTGTGAATACGTAAAATAGCGATATGTGAAATCCGATGTTTGATGCAATGTGGACGTAATGGGTAGATGCGCTTAGAATGTGTTTATACTAATCGTCAACATTGTGATGCTGTCACAGTCTAACGGACGAGGAAATGTTTGGCTTATTTTTTAACGATGCAAATTGTTTTGTAGTTGGGCCTTGTGTTATTTATGTTGATTTATTTAATCAGAAACACTGTATGTTGCTCTTGGTTGGATGCGATAAACGAAACAATCCCTGCAAAGCGAAAGATAATGTTAATCGTGTGAATGTATCAAATACGTACGTCCTAACGACGTGACCCCCTTGTTTTAGCATTTATTTTGCTTACATATGTCTATGATGTGTCGAGTGCTTGTGTTCGTTTTGGAGGGAAACTTAAGATTCTATTTAAAAATGAATGTTTTCCTAATTTCGTCGTTGTATCGTTTTAGAACGACAAAAGTTCGAAAGGGAAAAAGAGAAAAGTTTCAAATTTAGACAGAGCTCGTGAGGAAAGTGAAGCAATTATCAAGGTAATTAAAGTGGGAATATTCCATGCTTTTATTTACATAAACTATCCTGTTTATTATTTTGAAATTGTCAATTTAAGTGCACAAGTATTAACTTGTTGGTAGAATTATTCCTAAGAGGTATTTTTTGTTTAATGTAGGGATTGGGACCAGAAGTCGAAGGAAGGAGGCGTACACGGTCTGCTGCCAGAGGAGTCGTTGCAACACCACCACCCCCACCCCCTGTTAAAAAAGAACGCAAAGAATCTACAAAGAAAGGTGAAATAATCTTAAATTATTCATTAATTGTTTATAAAAGTAATGAATTCCTTTCCCAGCTTTAATATATAGTAATAGCTGGATAAGGACTACAATTTATTGTATTCTCATAGTTTACACTAACAATAATAATGTATTTCTCAAATACTAAATTAGAGGTCCAATTAGTTTGAGTATGTTTTTGTTTGGTGAATCTTAATTAAAATGCTACAAATTTCTGTGTTGGAAATATACAGATTATTATCAGAATAATTTTTTTCAGGAGAGAGTTTCAAAATGTAATAAACATTTCAAATGTAGTTTCTCTTTGTAACTAATAAAGTAAATTAATGACTTTATTCTAAGATTAAATTGCTTAAAGTTGTAAATTAGTGCAATTTATAATTTAATATATATGATGTTTGAAGTATCTTTAAAAACCTGCTCAAAAAAGTAAAAGATGTATTGCATCAGTTCACTTTGCTTTGTATTACTATGTAATTATGAGAAATAACTTGTTTCCATGTTTTCAATTGTATCTTTTCACTTGTTTAACTAGATATGCCTTATTCTTTATTGTGTTTATATTTTTTTAAACCAAAGTGTCTTATTTCTCTTTAATGCAAAGTACCCTAACAATAACGTTAACGTTGCTTTATTACTTGTAGAATTCCCTGGATAATAAGATAAACTTTTTTAGAATTAGTATTTATAGGGTTACTAGTATTTGAAAATTGAATATTTTTTTTTGTGTTGTTTGTCAGGGTCACGTGGTCGTCCTAAAAAGAACGCAACAGCTGAAAATGATGCAGATTCCCACGACGAAAAAGACACTTCTTCGACCGATACAGCAAAAGAACAAAGGAAAGAAGAAGACGATGAGGAAAAGAGCGAAGCCAAACCAGTAGAAAATAACACACACGAAGAAAAAGAGGAAACTGCAAACAATAACGCGCAAGCGAGTGATTCGAAGGTATATTTTGCTTTCATGTGTGTCCCTTTATACCTGTTTTTGCTTCCAATATGTATCCAACTAGCATGCCATTCACTGTAAAATTATTGTAGTAATATTGATCAATTAATAGTTAATTAAAATCTATAAGATACTCCATTACTTTAAAACACAGTTGGGGACATTTTAGTTTTTAAAACTTTTTTAGCAATATATATGAATATATTACATAGGTATACGGTGTTTTGTCGTTTTAATAGGAAACCCAAGAGAATGGGGCCAAAGAAGACAGTGCAGACACGCCTGTGTCAACGGAAGAGAAAATCGAAGAGAAGAAATCGTCAGAGGCGAATAAAGAGATCAGCAGTACAGAAGGTGAAGAGAGTACGAGTGCGATACAAGACGAGAATAAACCGTCTGAGTAAAATTGTGTATGTATCAGATAAGAGTTAAAACAAAAAACAAAAAATAATTTCTTTTTACTGTAGGTTCTCGCCTATACATAATATATCTCTATTTACAATGTACTTTTACCATTTTTGGCTACATGTACGCTACATTTCGATTCTTTTTCTCTCTCATTTCTTTAGTTTTTTCTTCATTTTCTCATTATTCGTGGATGAATGGAATTGTTCATAGTACGACGTATGAGATATTTAAATTTATAAGTTCGACTTATGTTTTGTTTGTTAAAAACAACTAAGTCTTGTCACTTAGTTTATTAAGAGTTTTTGTTGTTTGATAGTGACATATTATTGAAATGGTAACAATACATTTTAAGGAGGTTTAATTGGACATTAAAAAAATGAAGGAAAAAGAAATTGCTGTTAATATGCTGTAAAATTGGATTATAGTATACATAGTTCCATTTTTTTGTACATTTTTATATTAACGGTAATTTAACATAAAACATACTTGCATACATACAATCTATGGATAATTTTTATCATCTTGGAACAGATATCGTTAGAATTTAAGAGGTAATTCGCAAAAGTTATTTTTTTTTTATTTAATTAAATTTATTTGCATACATATTAGATTAATTATAAAAAGAGTAATATTAATTGTAATTGTTCTCAAAACACTTTCCGATTCTTTAGTATCACACAAACACACACACAATTTATAAACGTAGTTAGTACGTTGGTTTTTCTTTTCATTGTCCACTACATCTGAACGAAAAAAGTTTTTGTAATTTTTGTTGCTTTTTCGGTTTTTAATTTTTTTTTGTATCGCATAATAACAGTAGACTGTAAAATGTATTCTAATATAGAAAGCCATTATTATAGCAATGTGTTTTATTTTTTAGACGTGAATTGAATTGAAGTCTTGTTAGGTAAGAATAGTTTCAATTTTTTTAAATATATCTTCTCGATTGTCTATGTAACAAATACTGTACGATCTTGAAACGATCAATAGAAAGAAAATAAAAGTTTTGTTTTATTCTTTTAAGAGACGAAACAGAATTCTTAAAATCGTGAAAATGTTACCTTTAAAATTTCAAAATCATAAACTGTATGGTTATCGAATAAATCTCAGTTTTTTATGATAAAACAGTTCATGTAGTGATAAAAAGTCTTAAAACCAGTGTTCAACTGTTAAAAAGTTTTAAATTGTGCGTTTTGTACTTGAAGTGTAATTAGTATTAGATTAGATGTGTTGTAAACCAAAATTTGAGTACGGTAGGTGGTCTTTTTGCTACTACAATTAAACAAGAAAAACAATTGAAATTTTTATTAGAAACTTTTAAATGACATTTTTTTTATGATGAGGATGTATGAATGATTTTTTTTATAGTAATGACAAAAAGAAATGTTTCAAGTTCAGTTGAATTAACTTCTACATGTAAAAAATTTCTAATCCTTACAATTAAGTTGTATAAAGTATCCCAATAGAGCTTATAAATATATGATTAATTAAAAATGGAATGATATTTATAAATATTATGATCTAGTGTATTTTCCCCAGATGTGTAACATAAATACAGAAGCAATAAATAGTAGAGACATCACTAAGACTGGTACTGGGCCCCTAAAATGAACAATACTTTTAGAAATACTTCAAAAGTACTATTAACAGTATTCAAGTGCATAGCAACTCCCATTATGTTTATTTATTGATCCACATAATAAAATCATTATACAGATAAAAAAATAAAGACAAGACAACATATCTCTTGAATATGTTTTTGAACAAGAAAAACAAAACATATGGCACAATAAACTCAATTAGTGGTCAGTTATATTGTAAGGTGATAAACAAAGTTATACTAGAAAAATTAGTGCTACTTACACTTTGATACCAGGAGAATCATCAGTATAGAACCTCCACATTCCTCCAGAGCCTGCACCTGTGTTTCGGCTTCTGGCAGCTGTTGTTGTTGTAGTTTTGCGTTGTCTTACAGTACTACCTCCGCTTCTGGGGGCAACAGCTTTAGAGGGTGATCGTCCAGATGAGCCCACATTCGTAGAACTTGGCGAAGCAGGCTTTACAAATAAAATTAAATAATGTAATTGTATGAAACTAACCAAACTTATAGGCTTACCATGTTTGCTTTTTTTTAATAACAGTAAGATAATTCTCGTTCAAGATTGTAATCTAAAATAACTGAACAGAGCAACGTGGAAGCAACTGCCTTTCAAAATCTTTTTCTTCCCCTTCCAAAAACTGCTTCGTATTTTATTAAATTCTGACACGTCGACAAACGTCACCAAAACATTAACAAAATTTTGTTTGATTACACAAAATTGTGCTATGTAATGTTGGTTGCCTATCTATTTGTTTTCTTTATTTGGGTCACGCTTTTCAGGTTGATCATTGTTGACAGGTGACATTTGTGACGATCTTGACACATGATACGTTTGATTGATATTTTTAATGTAAAAAAATTATCCTTATAATGTATTATTTGGTCAAGTTTTGCAGGATTTGTATACAAACAGATAGAAAGTTACTCGACATAGAATCGTTAGATTATGATTCTATAAAACTTAGTGAAAAACTGAAGACATGTACTCAAATGGTAATAAAACAAGTTGTTTATTTTAATAAAAAAAGATGCCATATTGATTTTCTGTCACAGGTTATTAGTGAAGAGAGTCTTTCAACAAAAATATGCACATCATGCATTCAAAAATTACGAATATCATATCAGTTTCATTCCATGTGTAGGAAATCTACCACAATTTTGCAACATCACCTTACTGAACTTTTACGGGGATGTGAGAAGCTGGATCCTGATAAATTTGTTAATTCTGAATCTCTAGTAAAGTTGCCCCCTTCCCAGAAGGTCAAAAGAAAAAGAGTAGGTAAAGATGAGAGATGTTCTTTATTAAGAAAGTTATTGTCAAAGATTAATGAGGACCAAGTAGTGGAAAACATTCACATCAATGGTTTAACAAAACTTTGTGATAATTTAATATCAACCACTCCTCCATCCTCAACAACTCATTCAAAACTTAAAAGTACAAATAGTAAAAGTAATCTAGGAAATCTCATTCGGTTTATGAAAGAGTTTGATTATGGTTACGATATAAAAAATGCCAAAAGCATTTGTAACAGCTGTGATCTGACCCCCTTAGAGAAACTTAAAAGATTTACTAACACATTCTTCTTTGATCATTTTAGTGATTATCGAAATACAGTTATACAACTTAGTGATGGTTATGATTTTGACAGCAGTGAGGATGAGAGTATGTTTGAAAAATGTGTTGATGAATGTTGTGATACTATTAAGACTGAAAATAATTTAGTTCAATGTAAGGAAGAATTAATTATTGAAGAGCCTGAAATTACAATTAAATCAGAAATTGAAAACGACAATGAATGTGATGTAAAAGACTTTTCTTTTACTTCTAATCTGGTACAGACATGTTATGATGAGAATGAAACAACAATAATTAAAAGAGAAGCAGAATGTGGAAGTGAATCTGATGAGTTTTCCTTTACATCAGATTTAGTACAAGCATGTTATGATGAGAACTCGAACAGTAGTCTCCCAATTAATTTTAAAAAAGAAAAAATAGACGATTCTGAAAGTTCGAGTCCAGTTTCAAAATTAGAAACGATTACCCAAAATATAAACTTAGAAACAGATAAGACAAATTTCCCGTCCAATAAAAATACAAGTAACTCTTTATTATCATCTCTAACTCTTTCATATTCGTCATTAACAAATTGTCGTAAAATAAATAAAATGTTTTCACCCCAAAATACTCGTTGTAGAACAAGAGGAAATCCCTTTATAAATCCTCAGCTTAAAAAGCAATTCCTTTTTCGTAGCTTTTTGTGTGAAGTATGTAACAGACGTTTTAAAAGTCAGGGATATCTCAAAGCTCATAAAAGCAAATTAAGGCATTAGATGGGAAACGTGCAAATTCTTTTTTGTGTATCCACGTACATACATGTGTTTTAATAATATTGGTATTTTGTTGAAATTATCTTTTCTGATCTATATTCATGTTTTATATGTGAAAATTGTTCAAGTTCTGAGTTTTATCAGAATCATCTTTTGTGGTTTATATTTACAAAGCTTTTATATATTTTTGCTACAGACAAGGATGGTTTTAAATTGATTATTGTTTTGTTTTTACTGAATAAATAGAACTTTATTTAATTAAACACCTATTTATGAGACCTTCAGTTCCCTCAAGCATTTTCTTAAATATAATTAAAAATAAATTTATTAGTAAATCATGAATTGATGAAAGAAAATGTAAAATATGTCATATAAATATTATTTTAAAATGGTAATATTTAAATAAATTTAATAAAGCAGAACTAAAGAAAAGGCTGCGGTGGCGCGAAAGTATTTTAAATTTTTTTGAAATTTGTTAGTTTCGCTAATCGCCGCAGCGCCACCCGATAGAAGCCGATCGTAAACGTATGTTTTCCGAAGATGGCCGATTGAAGAAAGTTTTTTTACCAGGAGAAAGAGTATTGTTACCAGGAAGCTGATAAAGTGATAAAGTTACAATAATTAACTTATTAAACAATGGAAATAGCTAATGCAACGGGAGTGGGCACCACAGGGGTTCAAAGGACCTCGAGAGTAATGATGGAAGGTGTCGGAGCCCGTGTAATTAGAGGTCCTGATTGGAAATGGGGCAAACAGGTTAGGAATATCTTATCATTAAACATTTTTAATTATTTGTAAATGGAATTTCTGATTTAGGACGGTGGCGAGGGTCACGTAGGCACCGTACGTAATTTTGAGTCCCCCGACGAAGTAATCATCGTTTGGGACAACGGTACTGCAGCCAACTATCGTTGCTCTGGCCAGTATGATTTAAGGATTTTAGATAGTGCCCCCACAGGTGTCAAGCATGAAGGTACAATGTGCGACACTTGTCGTCAACAGCCTATATTTGGGATCCGTTGGAAATGTGCAGAATGTGGGAATTATGACCTCTGTTCTTCATGCTATCATGGTGATAAACATCAGTTAAGGCACCGGTTTTATCGTATTGCAACTCCCGGGAGTGAGAGGGTCTTCCTCGAGACGCGTCGTAAAAGTAAAAAGATCGCAGTTCGTGGTATTTTCCCGGGAGCTCGTGTCGTTCGCGGCGTAGACTGGCAATGGGAAGACCAAGACGGTGGCAATGGTCGAAGAGGTAAAGTGCAAGAGGTCCAGGATTGGTCAGCGGCAAGTCCACGTTCAGCTGCTTACGTGGTTTGGGACAATGGCTCTAAAAACCTGTATAGAGTTGGATTTGAAGGAATGGCAGATTTAAAAGTTGTTAACGATGCTAAAGGTCATACAGTATATCGAGACCACTTACCTTGTTTGGGTGAACAAGGATCTGGACGTACAGGTAACAAAATATTTATTAACTCCAGTAAACTAAGTTCTAAAGGTATTTTTTGTTATTAGGGCCTCCAGGTCTAAAAATTGGCGACCAAGTGAATGTAGACTTGGATCTGGAGATTGTTCAGTCTCTTCAGCACGGTCATGGGGGTTGGATTGATGGAATGTTTGAATGTTTGAGTAACACGGGCACAGTGGTCGGTATCGACGAAGACCATGATATTGTAGTGGCATATAATAGTGGCAACAGGTGGACATTCAATCCTGCCGTTTTGACAAAAGTAGCATCCCCTTCGTCAGTCGAGGGGTACAACGAGACCCCCCAGCAACAGTTCGCCGTTGGGGACGTTGTTCAAATATGCTCTGACCTAGAACGAATCAAAATGCTACAGAGAGGTCACGGAGAATGGGCTGATGGAATGGCATCGGTAAGAAATTAACAAATACAAATTTTTTTGGTTTCAATTTAATGTTTTTTGTTTTTACTTTAGACGTTGGGTAAAATCGGGCATATTCAGCAAATATATAACGACAATGACCTTAAAGTCGAAGTATGCAACACCACATGGACCTACAACCCGTTGGCAGTGACCAAAGTTGCTAGTAAAGATGGCACAATGCACGGTACAACCAGCGGAGAACGCCTCAGTGCTCTTTTGAAAAAGCTCTTTGAGACTCACGTGTCTGGGGACGTTAACGAAGAGCTTGTTAAATCTGCAGCTAACGGGGATGCACAAAAGGTCGAAGAAGTCCTCAAACAGAGCAATGCAGCTTCTTCTGTCGGCGGGGGTCCTGATGTCAACGGCGTTTTTGCCGGACACACTGCACTCCAGGCCGCTAGTCAAAATGGTCACCTAGAAGTCATTTCTATCCTGCTGAGACATAACGCCGACGTTGAAATTGAAGATAAGGATGGTGATAGGGCTGTGCATCATGCCGCTTTTGGTGACGAATCTGCTGTCATGGAAGTTTTGGCACACGCAGGAGCTGATTTAAATGCCAGGAATAAACGCAGACAGACTGCTTTACATATTGGGGTCAACAAGGGACATGTGGGCGTTGTGAAGATGCTTTTGGACCTTGGGTGCCATCCGAGTCTACAGGTGAGTCTTTTTAACTTTTTTGTGGCGAGAAAGAAAGAGTTTGGTTTGCTTTAATTTGAGGATATTACTTCTTGTGCATAATCAAAAAGAAAAAAGTCTTTAGAGAGATATAACATTAAAATGTTTTGTAAAGAGTGTTGGTAATTTCAAATCGATCGATTATTAAAGTTTTTATGAACATATTTTGCAAGAAATGCATCCTGGAAATTTGCAAACAGAAAGTGAGATATAATTCACATTGATGGAGATTTTTGTAAATAGGATATATAAAACATTTTATGTTTAGTCTTAATAAAAAAAACCAAGCTCAAGTTAATTTTTGGTTTTAAATATTTTGAAAGATAGCGAAAATATGCATTACTTTAAGAAATTAATTAAAATAGTACAAGTAATATGAAAAAAGGTCAGACCCTTTCTTCTTCTCTTTTATTTTATGTAAATTTGGATCTGATAATTGTGGAGAGTAATTATTTGAAAATAATTGGATTAATTTGTGTCTGGAGGAATATTGGTTATAAATTTTAGGACTTTTATTATTAGGGCATGCATTTTAATTTAATTTAGTGCCGGTGAGGAATTTATCAAAGTGATTTGTAGCCGTTGCAAGCTAATTACGTTTTTAGTATGAAAATTAGTTCTTTCAGGAACACGTCACCCTCACTGGTAAAGAACTATGGATATAAATGGTAATAAAAATTGTGGTAAAGTTTCTGTTTCATTTTAATATAAATTAGAAAGGAAACCCTGCATAATGTAATTGATTAAAAACTAAACTTTTAGTTATAGAAACGAATGTCCTTTGACCATAAAGTTGATTTTTGTCACTGCTTACAAATTTATTTATAGTGATAAACAATTTACGACCAGTGAGGGGAGGTGGCTACAACCCTTTAGAAAACGATTTAGAATTTACTTTTTGATAAATACCTAAGCAAAGTTTTTTAAACTGTATTAACTAGAAATGTCCTTTAATTAGTATTTTATATTGTATTTTAATAATTAAAAAAAAAGTCAAATTTGTTTCAAATTTAAATTTGAAGTGTAAGAGCAATCTAGTGGCTAAAAGCTGAACTAAACGTGAAACTTGGATAGTTTTACTATACGCAGTTGAGCGTTTGGAGTATTGGTGGCGCTGCTGGTAATGTAACCATAGTTACCATAATATTGTTACAGAATAATAACTGTAGGTGGCGCGTCGGGTTCAATTTTAATTATTATTATATCTTATTAAATTAATTAATAGTTGGTTTTTGCTAATTAAGTGAGAGTTTTTGGATTTCTTCTGTGAATGTAAGTTAAATTATATTACATCCGTTTTATTAATTAATTAGGTAGGTTCGTAAGTCGAAATATTTGGTGATAGTTTATTTAGGCGTCATTGTTGCCACATGGGGTAGCAAAGATATTTATTTTTGAATATTAATTATATCAGTGTTATACAGAACGGAGAAAACTCTTCGTACCTGTGGGTAGTAATTTTTTCTTATTTTTTCCCACCCGTTATGAAAAAGTGCTACGTCATGTAACACTTTTTCAATTTAATGTAACACGACACCGATCCGTGAGTTTTTCGCTGGTTAAATTGCGCGAAACGCGTTGATGAGTTAAGTTTTTTTTCCCCGATTCCCGTGACGTCGCGAGGCGTACGCGTCCCGACGCTCGCTCGCTCCCGATCCCGCTTCTTTGCATGTAATGTAACGGGAGAGGAGTCGAGTCGCCGGCGCTTTTCCGGAGTTTTCTTAAAGTGGTTTTCGGCCCGAGCCGACAGATTGATGGATAATTATCTTAAACTCGCGAACTATAACGGATTTAACTTTTCGCTTTTGTAAAGTAACAAGAACGTCGATCAATTACTGTCAGCGACGTCGTCGTCGTCGAAACTTGCTCGGGGTGCTGGGGCGGGGGCGTCGCGGACGCTTAAAAGCTCTCGCCGATGTTATATGTACCGTGGCTATTTTGAAGTGACAGGGGATCATGCTGATATTAATAGAAAGTGTGTGAATTTCTATTATTATTATTTTTTTGATGATTTTTCTTGCTTTGGTCGATAGTAGAAATCAATCCTGTGGAAAAGATGTTTCTCGTAGTTGGTGACGAAACGTCTCGTAGAATCGATTTTTCTTATCGACCACGAATTTGTTAGTTACACTTTTGGTTTGAACTGAAACTGAAATAATTTTAAATCTATTTATTTTCTATAAAAAATCGAGGGGAAATTGAAATTTATTCTCAAGGTGGGATATCATCATTAATATTTTATTGCTCTCATATAAATTCAACTGCATTATATTAGTTAAATTTATTAATCGTTAATTAACGGGCCTCCCCCTTTGTTTCGTCACCTCCTCCTCCTTCTTTGTCTTTTTTATCTTTGATTTCACCGGAACACACGACCAAGTAGAAGAAGCGTTTCCCGGAATTTCCGCTCGCCTTTGGAAGGGGTTGATATTCCGAATTACCATACACGCATGACACGTTAACAACGCGACGCGACATTCCCTGATGGTTCTCGGGAACAATAATAAGGGGGGAACAATGGAAGATCGTTCGGTATTTAATTCGTTGTCTAAGACGAGACATTCCGATAATTATAACAACAACAAGAACAACAAGGACAATATCGACAAATTCATCTGCTTCTACGTACCGTACATATGTGGGGGTTGGTTGGGTAATGTTGGCGGATTGGGCGGCGGGGGGGGGGGAGGAGGAGGAGGCGGGCAGAGGGTGCAAGCCGTTTGGTTTCGAACATTCTGCACACGACAATCGACATTTCTGCTCGGCATGCCGTTCTAATGGGTCTGTCTGTCTGTCTGTTTGTCGTCTATTCATAATCGGGAATTATATCGTCAGTCAGTCATGGCATAAGGCATACGGCATTTGTGACGTACTGTAAATATCAGGTGGAGTTATCTATCTATCGTGCACATCAAAAGCATCGCGCAAACAATGTACTACATTGAAATGGTTCTCGCATTTTTTTTTTTTTTTTTAGTTTATCATTTCGTTGGCCCAGGGCTACATTTGCGAAAATTGTTTCGGAACATCGGTTTTTTATTAAACAGGGTCTTTGAATGCAAGAGCATCCGAACAGAAAGTTTTATGTGGGTACTGATACTAACTAGTACATACTACGTAGGTATATGGTAAAATGATTGAAAAACACTTGCACACAATACTCTAAATAAATAGATATACATATAGGTAGTACTTCATATGTAGTAGGTACATAGTTCATTATTAGTTCTTTATTTTATCTCTTAAGAAATTTGTTTCGACCTAAAAGGTCATCTTCAGAAGAAGGAATCACGAATAAAATAAGTTAAAGTTCCTTAAAGTGTTTCATAAAGTGGAATATGGGCCTACTGAATTAATTTCTTCAAAACTAGTTCTTTGTTGTTATTTTAGAGACCAACTGATAGATAGTCGAAGTGTAGATACTAATTTAAGGATGTCATAAGAGACAACGAAAAAGTATTATTTATAGGGAAATATTTTGCAAAAGTTACGATCCCCTCTGAGTATTTTTCTGAGAGTTTACATGAAATTCTTTTTCGACCTCTTACAGTTTTCCTTTTTTGTACAATACCATCTTATCGAAAACCTATATTCAATATTTTAGACTGATTGTGAGTTAGTAGTGGGGTGGTCCTCAATTCCGATTTTCGCTCGAAAACTACATGTTGTGCACTTATTGGAGAACATTTTAACGTATTATGTATGTAGGTTTCGGCGTTGTCCTTTGCGATATTCCTGGCCGCGTTAATTGGGAAAACTAAATCGTGTCGCTTTCTGTAACTGTTTTCTTCAAGGGACGCGTAGGGAACCTCCTCGTGACAATTGTAAGTGTCTTTGTAAAGGGATGACAGGGGTGTTGATGACTAGACGTAATAAATAAAATATAATATTGATCAAATCGATTAGGGAGTTGAAATAAATATAGGCACATGTACAGGGCCGGATTTGGGAGAGTCATGGGGCCCATGGGAACAAATATTAAAGTGGTATTTGGTTGGTAAAAATATTCCACTTAAAAGATACGTAGGTATGTTCTCAAATATTTAATTGTTATTAGGTATTAAGAATTTATGAATTTATACTGAGGTAAAAAGTTTAATTAAGTAAATAAATATTTATTTCACAAAATAATTATAAACAATAAATAAGAGACAGATTTGAAAAATTCGATTTAGTACCTGATGCTTTTAAATATTAACAGTTAATAAAAAATTTAGACTACGTTAAAGCTAATTATTGAAAATAATTAATGAAAGTATCTATTTGTCATTTTTGACTGGATTTTGAATTTTTTCAGTTTTATTTTATTTTTCTCGTTGATGTGCTTTATAGCTTCATCAAATGAAATTTAATTTATATCATATTGAGCAACTAATTAAATAATAAGTACCTAATAGGATTGTATATAAAAATAAACTTTTACTGTCTTGTATGCAACTCTATGGGACCTTCTTAATTAGCCTGAAGACTATTCTATAACTCCCTAAACAAATAAAAGAGTCAAACTATTCTGTGTGATCCTACAGGATAAAAAAAAATATTGTTGTCCTATCCTCTCATCTATTTTAGGTTAGGTTTAAAGGTAATTTTAAGGGGGCCTTTTTTTGCAAGGCCCTTAAGTGAGGGTATAAATAAATACCAAACCGAAAAAAATATTTAGATTCTTTATTAGAATACTTATTCCAGTTATTCGGCTTATCTTACTAGGTATTTACTCTATGGTGGGTACAATTAAAATTATGGCACTTGGGAACCAAGGGTTGCTTTTGTGTCTGTGCCTGTATTTGTAACAACAATAACAATAACAATAATAGTTAAAAGTTACAATGAAGTGTATCGTACAAAGGTATTATTGTTATTATTAGGTAGTAGAAACGAACGAACGGAGTCGTTGTGTTGTCGTAACAAACTTATAGATAACGTATTCGGAGTTAGCGTCGTTTTATGACTTCTTCGTGCGAATGGATTCGTCGCCGCAGACATTAGGTACAGATTATTATGTATGTATTAAACACTAACGATCAATTAAAACGAAATTGACAGTAGGTAATAAAATAACAGACACCAAATGTATGTGGGTAGGTAAATTGTTTATGTTTTAATTAAATCAGGATTAAAAGTAAAATTCTGTTGGGATTTTCCCCTACAGTAATCGACCGATTTCAGTAGATTAATAATTGTCTTCATAAGTCTCAAAAATTGTGCTGTTGAATTTTTAAAAAGATACAAAGTTGCTGAATTTAACATAAAGTACCTGGTGCGATTTCCGAGTCGTTTTATTAAGATGAATAATATAATATGTGTAGATAGTACCTAGTTACGTGAAGAATTGAGTTACCGGGATAAAATAAAATAAAGTTAAGTTACGTTGGCCAACTTTTTAGTGGAAAAGTTGTTACTAGTTATGGCATTTTTTACGACGACGACGACGACGACGTCTTCTTCTTCTTCGGCTTTTTGCCATGCACGATGCTTTCTCACGCCTGTCATAATTCAAACAACGCTAATATTGATTCACTTTGCGCCCTCCTCGACGACGGACGGTGGTGTGGTGTGGTGTGGCGTGGTGTAGTGTGGTAGTCAGCGGGGTGGCGTGGCATCCACTGGTGTACCACTGCACCATAAAATATAGCGAAAAACAAGATAAATGCCCCGGGTTTACGATAGGGAATTGGCCGAATAGACAGACGGGGCAACAGCGCCTCTTAAGCCCTTCTTCCAATAACGTTTTATCGGAGAAATTACTCAAAAGATTACAGCCCTTCTTTACACCAACAACAATAATAATGCTAAAAGGGGAAAGTGGAACAATTATTAGGAACACTAATAGATAAAACAAGAGATTCAAATGTTTTCTTTTAGGGGCTGTTCATAAAATATGTTACACTAAAATTAGCTTTTTTCACCCCCCCCCCCCGGTTGTCACGCTGTGTCACACTTTCTGTGATCCCCCCCTGTAAATATTACGTCACAAAAACAAAACCCCCCCCCCCACTGAACATGATAAATTTTGATTGATAATAATACACAAATTTTGATAGTGAAAAATATTTATTTTATTTTTATAATAAAATTTAAATAAATTAACAAATATCTTTTGTACCTAACGAACAAATAAATTATATTTCTATTAATCAGAACTCTGTAACAATTAGACGTAGACCCCCTGTCCCCCCTTGTCACATCTTGTCACACTCAGCAAGACCCCTTCCTTCCCCTTGTATGTGAACGTATTTTATGAATGTACAAACTAAAAAATTCTTGTAGCTTTCCTTAATGAAATTGTGATAAAACGTACCCCTTCGATTAAATCTACCCCCTCCCCCTTTGGTACGTTATAACCGGTTTTTCTCATTTTGATTGGGGAATTTAACGTTCTGCAGTTAGTCGGTCACGGTTTTCTTTTTTCGCGGAGCGATAAATAATAATCGAAACGTAAGTTATTGCCTTTGTCGCGCCATTCCATCCTTTAATAATTTGTTCTGTTTCGAACGAAAGAGGGGAGAGAGAGAGAGAGAGAGAGAGAGAGAGAGGGATCTGGCGATGGAAAAACATTTATTGGTTTTCATACCATACATAAGGGGTGGATGGAAAAGGGGGCCGGTAAATCAACACGCCGAGCTGAATTATTTGTGGCTTCCAGTTAGATTTATGCCCATCGTGGGTATCAACTAACCGGGTTGGTGGGGTGGCTTATCTCACTCAAGATGGGATTATAATTGGATGGTTTTCATTTCGAAGTCAATACGTACCTACAAATATTTCAGGGGATGTAATATTTATTTATTTATTTATTATATTCTTGTACGACGATGTTACAGAATGAATTTAATTTTTATTTTGTAACGAATTTGATTACCTACAACAAATCATCTGTTCTTCAGTCAACTCCCTAGAATGTTTAGAATTGTTTAGAAAACGAAGGTTTTTTAAATTTTATAATTGCTTTTACTAGAATAAAGGTCTGATGATTATGAAGGTCGCCAGAGATGATCAAATTCTTCAACTCCCTCCCCAGAATGCTTATAAAAAGACCCTAAAGATAATCAGAATCTTCAGTATAAGATTTTTTGTATTTTGTGAAGACATTAATTTTTTAAAATCTAATGATTGTGAAGATCCGTGCAGATAAATAATCAAAGCCTTCAGCCCCCTCCCCAGACTGTTTAAAATCATTTACAAAATTGTTTTCTTGGATGACTATGTTATAAAATGAAAACCAGGTTATTAGAGGGCCCTAAGGACGATCAAACTCTCCAGTATTCCCCCTAGAACAATTAGAATCGTTTAGAAATTTATTTTCTTGTACGACGATATTGTAAAGAATTCCCATTGGTAACCAAAATCTTCATCCCCTTCCCAGAACACCTGGAACCTTTTAAAAAATTCTAGAAAATTTATAAATTAAATAGTAGCAAGTTTGAAGTCTTTTTTTTATTTTTTACCGTGATGTATTTGGGTTGAAGTGGTCGTAACGATAGCGACATCTGCCTGTTTCGTGTCTTTTAAGAAACGAGAAGTTTATGGTCAGAAGTCCTTGGACATTATTGTATTTGTTATATGTTTAGAGGAAACTTCTTGGTCGAAGTTAGTTGGGAGAAATAAATCCGGCGGTTCTTTGTACTTATCGAGTGTTCTCGTCTGTTTTCATTTAATTTTATTTCTCGACTCCATCATCACAAATCCAGGGTTCGAGTGGAATGGAGGAGTGAGTCCTGTGTGTGTTTGCGGGAAATTTATAGGCAAGTGCGCATCTCTGTCCGTCCAGCCAGCCGACGGACGGTCCTTATTCAACTTCTTCTTGTTCTTCTTTATCATCCTGTTCCTGTTCCTTGTGTGTGTCTCCTTAAAATGTGGTTTACGTCGGCCATGCTCTATAAAACTGTCCCGGCTATGGCGTCCTTTTTTATTAGACCGACACACTAAACGAGTTTCCCTTTAATATATGACTCCGTTTCGGCTTACGTCAGCCCCCATCCACGGTAGGTACAGTTGAGTTCAGTTCCCTTACATACATAACATAATAACGATGCAAGTTTTATGATACATCAAATTGACCTGACCCAACATCAGTAGCACAACGATCCTTACAGGATTTCGTACTCGTTATCCATCCTTGTTGATTAATTTTTCTTTAAGGCCATAAAGAGGTCACTTTCATCATTTCAGGGTCTTCAGTCTCCTACTACCCGCCCCTTTGTAGTCTCCATCACCACCCAATTTCAATCAAAACTTTTATTTTTTTAATTGCGGGTATGTGAAGAATATTCTTACAATTAGGCAATTTTTCATATAAAAACATGTTCCAATTGAAAGATTTCAGTTCATGTTGTAGTGTTGTGAATATTATTGTTACTCTTGGTGGACGTCGAAAGGGATAGGATAGGATAGGATAGAAAAGCAAGCAGTGGTGTGGTGTGGTGGTGGGTGGTGGTAATGGTGGTGGTAGTAGTAGCAGTAGTGAGTACATGGTCCGCAGAGCAGATAATAGACTAGAAAGAGGAAGTTTTCTCATTCCGTGGCTCGCAAGTACTGAAAGTGCACCATTAGGTTTTGTAATCCGATACAGCTATGCCCCATAAAGCGCGTTATACAGCTGTTATCTTGTTAGAAAGTTGCAAATATTACTTACAGTCTGACACGAAGTTATTTTCAATTTTCCGGAAAGTGATGGAGGAAATTATATTTTTTTTTGTTTAAGAGACTTGAAAGAATGTCTCGAGTTTTTGAAGATAAACATTAGGGTTCAAAGCATCCCCTACATGGGATCGTACCCTTTTTTGTTCCATTTTATATACACTTTGCCTCTTGGAAAGAGTCGACGATTTTATCAAAAATAATTATTTCCGCCTAATGTAAATAGGTTGAATGAGTCGGAATGCGACGGTCGCAGCGCGGGCCCTTGAGCTTTTATTTGTCATCTTCAAGTTCTTAAACTGACTGACTGATGAAAATGCATTTCTTGCAACCTCTTGCACTTTTAATGGTTTCCTGTTGTGGCTTTTTATTTTTCCTGCTGCAACTTCTTCATTTTTTTTTGTTGTTTTTTAGAACTTGACACCTTCAAAATTAAATTTGTTGCCACCCCCAAACTGTTAAGAACCAATTCTAAAATATTTTACTTTTATTGATCCTTAAATTCGTTAAGTTGAACAGTTGTGGTGTATTTAATTTTAATTTATGATTCTAAATCTGTATTTATTCCGAAGGGATTTTTTATTTAAAATTCAGGGGAGCATCATATAAACTTTTCTGGAACGATCCCGGAAAAGTGCGGTTTAAGGAGGCTAAATTCCGTACGGGTCGTGTTGCGGTGGCGTTTTCGGTCTTAGAGAGGGTAGCGATGACTTGAGAGCCACCACACACATATATACGTATATAAAGCCACGTAGTGCAAAGAAGTGCCATTTATAAAAATGTTGAGTTAAAGTAACGGTCGAATATTTCAGCGGGAATTACTTTCGATAAGGTGATTTCGGCAGAGGAAATTTCGCGACGAAGCGAAGCGGAACGAGGCGACGCGACGAGGTGCGTCGCGACGCTCCCGAACGCGAATATTACGTCACCGCAACGCTGATTTACGGGGACGTTACGGCGTATTAATGATGACATTATTGCAGGGACAACGGGTGAGTTATACTATATAAGGGGTTGGATAGGGGGCGGTGCTGGTGAAATGTCCTGTCTATTATTAATATTTTTATTGTAAATCACGAGAAGGAATTTTGAATACAAGGGTAGGCAGGCGACATTATAAAGTAGTTTATGTATTCTAGGTCCTGAATGGGTGGTAGAAAAAGTCTTCTAGGACGTGGAGGGATAATTTGAGATATTCGAACCAGATTACTGTTAAGTATTTAAAAAAATTTTTTTTAGAGTTGTATGTTGGTGTGGTGGTTAGGAAATTTATCATTTCCGAATTTAGACAGTACGTAGTACTGGAGTCGCAAACAGTGTGTCAAGGACAATAGTAACTCCCATCCGACTGTCAGGTGCAGAAACGGGAAGAACCGGGAAGCAATTTAATTCACGCCCCCTCTCACTACTGTCGTCGGTCGTCCCGTTTGTTGTAGATACGTTAGGCGCCAAACTCGAAAACAACTCATTACCGAACTTGCATAGACAACCATAACTCAGCGTATGCACTCACTGGCACCGTCCAAAGAACACATACACCCCCTGCATACTGTTATGTGCAGTTATATAGTCTTCCACCCTGAGACGCATAATTTTCAAACTCGGGTACATAAAGTGAGACAAAGAGCGTAATTTATTTAGCCGAACATTAAAAGTTGGCTGCGCAAAGTGAGAAGCCAGAAGAGAACCAACCCCTAGACGGCAAGAGAGATAAAGCGAGACAGATATATGTATATTGTATTTTGTATGTTGTATATTTATTTACCGCGAGGGTAAAAAGCGCCGCATGATTTACCGTTATTAAGCCAACTTTTCTCTCGAACAAACACACCTGACGTTGCACCACTTGCCCTGCCCCTACTGTTCTCTCTTCGAAAGTTAAATATTAACATGTGTACCATATGTACCCGTATAGGTAAAACTGCACCGAGGTACTTATGTTTATAGGTACAGTGGTGTGATACCGAACAAGAACAACTTATAGTCTGTCAATTTTTTGATTAGCCTTCAAAAAGCTTATGCTAGTCGCCACTGGATTGCGGGGGGTTCGTTATAACCGGTTGTGTTCAAAGTAAATTAAATATTTAACACTGTTCTTGAAGTTGTAAGTGAAATATGACATGTCCTGTGAGTACCTTGCCTTAAATAAAGCTGCTAACGTATTTTAAGGGGGTTAGGAGTGAATTAGTCCTTAAGAAACTTACGCCACTCGCCACTGGATGGTGACAGGAGGACTGATTAAGATTTAACGTGCGGCACCTCCCCACGATGGGCTTATCCACACGCCAACCCGGCACAGAAGCACCTGGATGGAGTGTTCGACTCCATGGGGTCTCCCCTCCGTCAGACGGATTGGTCCCATGAAGCCGCGAAGTAGTTACCTGTGGACTTACTAGCCAATTGGCACAGCCGACTGACTAGGCGGGTAATCCACAGGGTCGGGCCTATCCAAACCCTTAGTACGTTCAAATTCGGGAACTACGCAACGTCGCGGGCGCTTCGAGACGTAGCCCCCTAACCCAGCATGCGGGCTATCAACCAACTGCCCCCTCGAGTCCGACACCAATCGGCGGGGGAGGAGCCGAAACTAGACTCCTGGGCACCCCCCGCCCCCGAGGTACCGGTGTAGGCATACCGGTGGCCATCGGCTACTAAAGAGCAGCCCCCACAGGGTGGCATCCCTTTTGCCGTATTACTTCTACCGAGCACCCTTCAGCCTTCAATCTATTCCTGCTAGCCCGAGCTCCATTACTACTCTGCATTCGCTTAATGCGCAGTCCCCCTATTAGGTCAGATTACGCACCCAGTCTACACATGTGGCGGGCACTTTGCCGTGGTCGTCCGTGCGCAGCCCCCCTAATAGGTCAGGCTACGCACCACAACAAACGCCCGCACTACAAGCTTCTCTGTTCGTATCCCCCCTAATGGGTCAGGATACCCACAACTCGTGACCCCGCCTGATGCGCCCTTCCCAGACGCGTACTTTGCTTTATGACATGCGTGGGAGAAGAAGGAGACACGCAGAGGCCAAGGTGCGTTTCCTACGTCTGTCGAGGGTCCCATGCGATTGCCACTGAAGGTGTCGGTGGCCGCACCGAGAGAGCCTCCCTTTCGACAGGTTAGCGTTATTGGCGATGGGGTGGGTTCTCCCCCATGCCTCGCCTCCCCGTCTGTGCTGGGCTTACCGCACGTATGCGTGCCAGCTGCCGATTTACCACCCCTGAGGGCTTCCACGGCTGCACCAGTACACCAAGCGGGTGCTTCCGGACCTTCGCCCGTGTCCGTAGGCTACTTCCCACCTGCTCTTGCTTCCAGATGCCCGGGGTCCTTTGGCTTCCCCACACTTTCGCATGGGTACTGAGCCCCCCCACCACGACTAGATGAGGAGCCTGGGGGGGGGTGATAGGAGGAGGTGAAGTGTGAAATTAAAATTGTTGAATGTTATTGTTGCCATTTCCAAAACGCGCCACTGTACATTTTGCCGCAGGTGCATTCCGCCGGGCTTCCTATTTGCTCTATGTCACACATTAACTTTAATTAAGTCGTCAACAAGTTTCTGTGTGGAGCTGAGCGTTATTCTTTGACGGCAGTTACTCATACTTTGTATAACAACTATTCGTCGGCGGCGCAAAAGCGCCACGACGCGACCGGGGCGAACGTAAATATTTATAAGTATTACAACTTGTCGCGGGGGATGAACGAACGAAATCGCTAAGTTGTCTGCTGCTCTAAACTAAGAAGGAGCAGACGATGACGAAAACGTCTGAATATTAATGAGGGGTGATGCAGTGATCCAGTTTTATGACTTTATCATACTTCAAACTGCTAATATATTGGGCGTGGCCTAAATCTTATTGCAGTATAGTGTACTCGTAGACGTTGTCTAGAAGAATTTTGAATATATAGATCAACATTTGTGTGATATGTAGGTTCTTAATGAATAATTTTGGCGCAGGGTTTTCGTGCGAAGTCGTTTTTTTTTGTTGACGTAAACGACGGGAGGGTAGTTCTTCAAAAATGTATTTCGTGTGTCAATATATGCAGATTACTTTTTCACATTCCATTTCGCGGAAATTCTCGCGCTACCGAATAAATCTTTGCAACCCCAACCGATGTTGGCGTATTACCCTATCTACTTATCTACCTGTTTGCCTTCTACATATCTGTATATTAATCGAAATGCTATAGGTATTTTTTACCATTGACCAAATGACTCGACTTTTGATTGTGATAACTAAAGACTTATACACCCCATGAAGCCGCGTTTGGAAGAAGTTAGAAAAATGGCCCTTATCCGTCCTTTTTCCGTTATTAAGAAAGTTGGAGGAAATTCATCCGGGATTGCACTCATGCATATGCGAGATGTGGCAGCAGCGGATTCGATCTTGAGGGGCGGTGCGGTAAGGCACCAGGGGCCGGGGTGGTCGGTCCCAGTCGAAGTTGAGCTAGTTATCTCGAATGGGTTTTAGAAAGTTTATCGCCTCCATTTTTCAATACTTCAATTGGATCGCGATCACACGCTGCGTCAATAATTTATCCCGAAATGAACAGACATTAGAAATTTCAATATCAATAGGAGCATTATACTGACGTCACAGCCAGGCGGATGAAACTTTTTGACTACCTACTTAATATTCACCTTTAATACTAATAGTAAAATGTATTTTTTCTTCTATAAACTTCTTAAAGGGAAGGTGGTGCAATTGCTTTTGCCACTGCTACTGATGCTCTAAATTATTATTTAATTAAAATGTATTCCAAGATGGTAGTCGTTAAGACAACGGACGGGGGTTCGAATAATAAGTGCTGAACTTTTTGTGCTCCCTCTTCCATTATCACTCGCTTTCTCTCTCGTTCTCTTTCAAACGGTACTCATTCGCCATTCTGATGCCAAGTTTTGAAGATGACGCTGCACAGACAGAGCGTCATCATCCGCCTGACAAATGGAGCTTTGATCTCGCACGAAATTCATTAAGCTAATTGAATAAAAATTGCAGCCAATGACGAGATAAACGCTGCAAGAGATAAACTTTTTGACGATACAGAGACAGACTATAACAGGGAGACCACTTCAAACCTAATTAACGAGCTAGTTTTTATACAGGGAGGACCAAAATCATCTAAAAACCTTTAGACAAATGAAAGCCTCTGTTCGTAAAATTATGTTGATAGAGTTCTCGTAATTATTGCCTTAATTTACGAAATAAACCAACCGGAAGGAAACGGGCAGTGTACGACTGAAAGCTTGGCCGGTAATAATAATTGAAGTAAATGTCACGAGAGAATTGGTCGTATAATAAACGGAATAATTGCGAAATCGATATGGTAGGTATCTGGAGAGCTCACGGAAATTATTTAGCAAATGCAAATGCCGACCGCAATCCTTGCATTATTATCGTGTTACCATTATTGAATTACAACAACAGGTCATTTCGAAGGAATTTGCTATACAAGATAAACAACTATTATACATTCCTGTTTAAAAATGTTATTAGCATACAGGTTTGTAATTTTATATGGAACAAATAGAAAGTGTTTCTAAAATAATTACGTGCAGCGTTTGCCGCAATTTGATATCTCGAACGGTTCCGGAGATAAGTAAATGTAAAGATAACGTGCGGGTGGGGGGAGAATGGGCAACTTCGCGTGAAATAAGACGACCGTGCGTGTTTGGGGGGAAAGCTGCGCGCCTTGGGGAGACGGCCGTGCGTGGTGAGGAGGCAACCGCGCGAGCTATTCGCCAACAGAAGACACTTACGTACATGCGCTGTGAAGACAGTTGCGCGCGCAGTGGAGACAGTTGCGCGAGCTATAAAGTCACCCGTCGTATCGTGATCTCCATTTACGCTCGGCACTAACAAGGTGGAGGTTGTGGAGCTCCCACGCGGTTTCTATCCCAGTTGGGACGTTGGTAATTCAAGTTTTGAGCATAACAATGGCTGTGTAGTCAAATTAATGAGTTGGTTTTTCTATTTTGATGTAGGTACAATTATCGAGATTGCAAAATACGGGCGTCGTCAGCGTTCTCTTGGCGTCGTTTACGGCTTAGTTAGTTAACATAGGAGAGTGCCGTTTCCATGCGATAATTCCGTTAATGGTTACCTAACGTCTAGGCGCTGATAACGGCGGTAACGGTGGCGGTGGCGTTATTTATTATAGTTTTAATTAATTTGCGATGTCTTCGCTTACTGCGCTAAAATTCCTAGCAGCTTCGGTCTAGACAAAGACGATGAATCTCTCCCTTCTGCCGCGTAGCGTCGTGAAGTTAATTTTCAAACGTGTCCTTACATAATACATAATTTTTGTATGTATTTCGTACATTAAACATTGCGAGCGAAGTATGCGAGAAGACACGTAATTTACCACTCTACACAATATTAGAAGATGTCGCACTTTTTTTTTTCGGTTCCGTGTCGCAATAAAAATAAACGTAATTAGCCGAATCCGAAGGGCTATAAACATGGCAATCGTTAGAGGGTCGAGTACACAAAAGGGACATGCCACACACGCGCGCCCATAAAAGAGAAATGGCCCCCAAACAGCCACTAATCGGATAACAAACTAACTGAAAACAATAATGACGCAGGCAGGGGAAAATCATTCTTCCTCTCACCCTTCACTAAATCGATGCCTCTTTAGGTTCGACTACTATTACTACAGTTTTCTTAGGCGTGATTGAGCGTGTTGAGAGAGTCTCTTCATCAGGGTGCAATTACTGCCCTATAATTAATGTTGAGGTGGTGTGTGAGTTGTGGGGCGGACTGTAGTTGTGTTTTTTGACTTGTCTATCGCACTACCGCGACCGATGCACCAATGCTGATGGGGTTGGTGGCGGTGACGGTGACTGTGACATGCAGACCACCCCCGCGTTTAATTTACTGCCGCCGTCTGCAAAACAACAGCCGCGTTCACTCCGAAACCGCGGCACAAAATGGATCCAAATGCGCAAGCTGATGCACCAGATATTTGTTCTCCAAAAGAGAAAATTGTACGGGAGCTGAAATTTTGTATTTTTACTGGCTACTTATTTTTAATAGGATTCTATGTGGTGCCCTCTCTCATTCCTACAACACACTGAACTTCTCCTAAGTCTGAGTAATTCTTTGCTAAAGAAACGATTTTCTAATATAACTTGTTCGATAGTTTCGGAGTTTGTTTAAAGTCATATTTGATAAAAGTTGGAAAGTATTGGAAAAGTCATCCGGCTGGTGTTTTTAGGGACGCTTGATGTATCCACATATAGTATAACTATTTACCCCAACAGTTGATAGCTTCGTCTTTTCATATTACGCCCCATATTTACAGATTTATAGCCGGAGATAGTCGCCGGCTTATATTTGTCCTTTTCAGAAACTTAATACTGTTCCAATCGTTAGAATAAATTAATTTGTATTAGTTTTGATGTTACTATATATATGTACGTATATAGCATCAAGTTCCGTCGTGTAGCTAGTAGCGATGCCGCCAAAGTTCGTCCCGGACGGATTTTCTAAAGCGGATAATCTATTATCAGATACATTTTGTCCCCGAGGATTTGCCCCTGTTGTCCTTTTGTACTTATCCTAACGATTAATTATCGACGGAGGAAACAAAGTTCTGCATTAAAATTAAATTACGTACAACGCCCTACAAACAAAACGTCTAACTACGAGGCGAATCTTCAAATTGACCCCTGATAATAAATTTTATTGTAATATTCTTTTTAGCATTCCAATTAGAATTTAGGATGTTATTTGTGCTCCTGTTAAACGCCATTAATTATTTTCTTTGGTACGGTATCTCGTGTCGCTCGTAATTGCTACGACTATTGTCCAGTAGGAAGGGCAACAAGGCCTCGCAGTTATGGGGCTGTTATATTACTAATGACGAGGTTTTTCACGGGCAAAGGAGGTTAATAGCTTACGGGCCGCGTACCACGGCGGGCATTTAAAAGAAATAAAGCTCAAATTGTCACATAAAACGTAGCTCACGTTTTTGTGTAATGGCAGGGTCGTAGTGGCGGCGCGGTTCTTTATGGGGTCCCGATTTCCATCATAATAACTTCACTTTATACCGGAATAACTACAGTAAGTAGCGTGGTCACGGATTTATTGACCACCGAGTGTAAAACTGTGATGACTGTATATAGCTATCGAGGAACGAAAGAAGAATTGAAGACATTACAGATGGCGTTTGTTGCGTTTTGATATCTCTAACGGCTCCTGAGATATGTCTGTTTAAAGATGGGTCGCGAGGGTTTGATGGGGGGGGGGGTCAACCGCGCGTGTTTTGAGACGATCGTGTCCACTGGAGCGGCAGCTGCGAGTGTTGGGTGAGGACCGCGCGTGGTGGGGAGGTAATCGCGCGAGCCAGGAGCCAAGTGCACGCGCTGATTGGCTGCTCCACGCGGAGACAGCAGTTGCGCGCGCAGAGGAGGCGGTTCCTCGAGCTATAAAAGACAACCGGTTGCACCAAGAACGTCATTTACGCTCGATGCTACCAGAGTGAATTTGTAGGAGCTTAGGGCCTCACGCACAGCAGTACCTGCAAACATTAATTAAAAATTTGTTTTTCCACTGTTATTAGGAGGTCATATTATAAATTTTATAATTAATATTGTTAATTCTTGTGACTTTCTGCCTGATTATTATTCATGTTATTATGCGTCGGTGTAAGTAACGAAGAAGTGGAAGACGATATCTTTCGCTGAATTTAACATGGAAATATAAAGATTTTATCTCGGCGCAAACACAGGGCCGGGTCCCGGATCCCGGATCCCGTTCGCCTAATAAAAAGAGGATCCTCTATCGTCTATCCTAGTCGGCATTTAATTACATTCGCTATATTTTACCGTTAACACGACAAAGCTCTTGAAAGCCGTCTTTCGCCGAAGCGTGACATTAAAATGTGAATGTCTTAATTGGATTTTAAATACAGAACCCGCTCGCACTCTGCCGCCTTTATCTTTCCACCTCTTGAAACCCATTCGTTATTCTCTTTTGCTTCTGGTTACTGCTGCATCAGAAGCGGCAGTAGCATCAGTTCGTCGTTTCTCAGCTTCATTTGGAAAAAGCTCTACCCTACATACTTTAGTCGACTGTAGGTACTCACTCGGCTTCTTCGTTGTGATCTGTTATGTGCCGTTATTAAAAAATATTCACTTTTGTTCCATCGATTTCTGTTCACTTCTAATATCTATCGGAAATGATTTTCAATTACGATTCAATTCTGTCCCGGCAAAATAATGGTCCTAACAGATGTCGAAGGGCTATAAATATATTTTATAATATAATATTGCTTTCTTTATTAAAAACAGCTGAAACAGCTCCTCATTTAACGGTTATAATCCAATTATTATTATTTAGGGACAATTAAAATGCCGTTTCGGTTTTACGGGGTTCCGGGTAGGGACCTATCTACATAAATAATTAAGACTACGCGGAGATAAAATAAAATTAAAATTGTGTCGGTTACCTTTTTTCCTTTTGTTCTCCGAGGGCCATTAAAATTATTAGACCGTTTGTGTATGTGTGGGGGTTGTTTTGGCGTCGAAGGAGATTCGAACGTGTTGAAAAAAATGCAAAACTGAATTCATGGGTCCCTGTTGGGCCGTTAAAATTTTATTTAGTAATATAAAGCGCATCTCACGTCATGAACAAGCTCCGTATCATGTCGCATAAAACTTTAAACACGTGTGATTTATATCGGGCGTGGACGGGAAAATTGGGGAATATAATATTTTTTGTTTTACCATATTTATTAAGGAATAGAATTTAAAAACAAATTATTTATATTACGGTGTCCTTGTGGTTAAGGGTTGTAAATTTAATTGATTCCTTAATATTTTGTCTTGTGCAAATTTTTCATCGCATTCGAAATTGCGTGGTGGAGCTTTGGGTATTAAATGGGGCATGGAACTGTCGCTGTCGCCCCGTTATTGTTGTTTAAGGGTGGCTAATGAAGAAAAAAAGTCGTACGCCGTAATCGTTACAAATAAGAAAGGATTCGGAGGACAAGTTCGTTGTCATTCAATCATCCGGTCGAAACACGACGGGCGCAAATCCTATTTTGTTCCCGACTTCCTTTTGCGCGTCGCGACGCCTGTCCTCGTTTCGTCTTCTTTTCGTCCTCCTCCTCCTCATCCTCTCAATTTTTTCTTGTTCTTCATCGCGTGGACCAGGCGTTTCTCCCAGTTTACAAAAGCCAGTAACGGGGAAATTAATAATACAGGAAGACTTTTATTTGTCGCGTTTCTTCCGAACTTCGGGGCAATTTTTCAAAGTCATCGTCGTCGTGCGGATTACGTATAATCTTCGAAAAAGTTGCAACTATGGCACAGCACCACCACCACCGCCCCGTGTCTCAACTCAACTCTGCTAAGGAGATTATCTGTAACTTTTACTTTAAACTTTTTTCCGGGGGCGGTTTCCTCCACACCAAGAATAATACAAAGATATTCGTTGCTAAAAGTTTTCAACCAATAAAATACATGAGTAAAGATGTCATAAGGGCATTAATTTCTTATCTATAGCATTGCAGATTCGCCCTACAACCCTCTTGTGGAACAGAAGATTCTTTTTTTGTAACAACTTCCAAATAAAAAGGATTTTCTTGGGGATTAAAATTTTGTTGGTTATTAATTTTGAGTAGTAGGGGGTTGTCGCTGCTTCGCAATCAAACACTTAAAGCGGGGAAAAAACAGAAAGCTCGCTCGCCGAGGGGGTTCGAATTAAAATTCGACACTTTGATTTTGTTTGAGTAAAAATTAAATCGAACTCAATAAAACCGTTTTAATGCTATTGTTAATGATTGTTTTCGCAAGTTTCCGAGGCGATGGGCCGGAAATAACGATTAATTAAATTTTCACCCCGACCGCAATTAATTCCTTTCACATAATCCTCTTATTCTTTGGCTATTTTTTTTTAATTCATACACATACACAACAAAAATATCGTTATCGTGATTACTAATAAATAGAAGAAGAGGGTATGTAATCGTCGGGGCGCAAAATAAGCTTACAGCGTTCAAATAATAACAGAGGTAGGTAGTTTTTATCAAAATTGATTCCTCTGTGAGCATTTAACAACTGGATATTGCGTTCTGATTTCTGTCTGTAGATTTTCTAGAAAGAGTAATTAACTTTATTGGGGTGCGCTATCTGAGTGAGTGTTATTAGCTTCCTCTCATAATACGAAATGCCAGAATACACCACCGTGTAATGACCACCACCGTACGGTACCACTCCCGGGCTCCCGGGGCTAAAATCGATAACGGGAAAAAGTTTTTGCTTCAAATAGAGAAATGGTTTTCCGAAAGACGAAATCAGTTTGGGGTGAGAGAAAAAACAGTTTACGTTACCAAATAGCGGACTGTATTACGTTATAAACGGAGTATTCAACGCTATAAACGAAGTACATTACGTTATAAGTCGATTTTTGTACATGTTGTGACTAAGTAATCACCCTATATTCTTAATTGTGTCTTCATCAAAGTTTATAAGGGTGTAACACTTTGTTACGAGCCACCCGGGGGGTTGAATCGCTACAAAAAAGTGCTGCACTGCGAAAAAAAGGGACGAGAAAGGCGACTCGGAGTCATAACAGTACCCGGCAGTGCTCTAAAGGGATTGAGCGTGGAGGTTTTCACCTTCTTGAAGTAGGAATACATCCAGCGACCACCACCCCGTCCCCCCCACGACGAACGGCACATTTTCGTCGGGGCTTAACACACTCAGCGACTCTTTTGTCAGCACCTGCTTATTGTAAGTCTTTAAGAAATGCCGCGTACGACTCAACGACGACGACGATGACGCCCCCACCGTCCGTCCACCCCCTCTATTGTCACGTTTCTCTACACCGACAATGATTTATTATTATGGTCGGTGGCGTGACGCATGACGCGGTTAGAGAAATTGCTTGCAGGAAATTTTAAGAACCCTAACCTAAAAGAAAATATACCATCCCAGAAAAGGTATTTAGAAACCTACAGGGTGGTAGAATTTTTATTTTATTAAGATGGTAATTCCGGGATAAATTTATTAACAGACGCACTCAAAGTTAATATGGACGCTATTGATTTGACGCTCTTTTAATCGTATTTTATTTTATTTACGTAATATACTTAACACTCGTCCTTACATTATGTTTTGCGTTAAATTTGCCAAAGGTGGCGACGGGCGCGTTGAGTCGTCGTTGTCGTCACGAGAGAGGTGAATGGGGTAGGCGGGGGTGGCTTAGGCGAAGTGGTTCTTCGGTGAATAGGCAGTTAAATTTTGTCTGAAACAAAAGAAATTAAACAGCCTAAAGCGGAACGATGCAATCTTGTCTTATCCTACGGGATATAAAGTAAGGGAGAGACAGGGAGAGTGAAAGAAACCCTTACGAGAAACAGGGATGGACCGCGACGACGACGACGACGATTTTGGGGGTGGGTGGATTGGTTGGTTGGTTGGTTGCCGGTGGCGCTGATGATGACGGTGCGCTAAGGAAAATTGGCCGTTACCGAAAGACCCTATTTCAGGTTTTAAATAGGGTATGACAATGACTCTTTGTCCCTTTTCCTCTAGGTGGGTGCTACTTTCGATGTTCTCATAGTTTACGTAGCTATATAACACTACACCCTTATAAAAAAGTAAAAAAAAAGTCGTTGACTTGAAAAATTTTCCCTTACAGACGGCGACGGAAGGTTAAAAAAAATGTACGGGTGCTTTTCAATTACCCATCCAAATCTAAACACGTAATGGGTCTGTAGTTCACCCCCTTGTTTGGTTTGGTCATCGTTATCGTTTTATTTTCTATCAAAAGACGAGTAGTAGGTCATTGTAATAATAACTGTTATGCAGTTGCAACAAAATTAGGGGTTGTTTGAGTACAGTTGGCATTAACTGTATGTACCTATGGTATACAGGGTTTTTCAAGTTAATGGGCTATTAGAAGTATATGAATTAGTAGAAGGAATTCAATTCTGAAACTTGGGCTCATTTATTGGGTTATTGTTTATGCCGCTTCTTTTAAAAATATTTTCAAGTTCGATTTACATCCGGTTATACCGGAAGTCGATACCAACTTTCTTATTTTAAATGGAATGGTATATTTTTTACGCTGAATTCGAATAAAACGTGTAATTCTGAGGTAAGTTTGATAACCAACTTGTACCTACACCTCTGTGACGATCGGTTTCTGAGTTAATTTAATTTATAGAAAAAAAATCGCTACCGCAACCCAAATTATAAAAAAATCATAACTTCCACAAAATACGACTTAGAGTGTTGAAATTTTTACCTAGTAATAGCTGAATATTAGTGCTAACGCCTTGACAAAATTGAATTAAATAATTTATACAGGGCGTTCAAAATAAAATTCTAAAATTGAAAAACTTCAAACACGAATTACTTCGTTTTTTCAAATAGCACCTACTATTTTTTATTTTTTCAATCGATTCCTTCTTTTATCCTCTTTCGATTTATATGGATACTTCCTATTTTAAGTAATAATTCAAAATTATTCCAAAATTATCAAATAAAATAGGAAGTATCCATATGGATCGAAAGAGGATAAAAAAAGGAATCAATTGAAAAAATAAAAAATAGTAGGTGCCATTTGAAAAAACGAAGTAATTCGTGTTTGAAGTTTTTCAATTTTAGAATTTTATTTTGAACGCCCTGTATAAATTATTTAATTCAATTTTGTCAAGGCGATAGCACTAATATTCAGCTATTACTAGTAAAAATTTCAACACTCTAAGTCGTATTTTGTGGAAGTTATGATTTTTTATAATTTGGGTTGCGGTAGCGATTTTTTTTCTATAAATTAAATTAACTCAGAAACCGATCGTCACAGAGGTGTAGGTACAAGTTGGTTATCAAACTTACCTTAGAATTACACGTTTTATTCGAATTCAGCGTAAAAAATATACCATTCCATTTAAAATAAGAAAGTTGGTATCGACTTCCGGTATAACCGGATGTAAATCGAACTTGAAAATATTTTTAAAAGAAGCGGCATAAACAATAACCAAATGAGCCCAAGTTTCAGAATTTAATTCCTTCTACTAATTCATATACTTCTAATAGCCCATCAACTTGAAAAACTCTGTTGTATGTTATAATGTATATGACGTGTAACGGGGTGTCTGTGGGCATGTCGATAATATAAAATTTAGATCGAAGATAACGTGGACAACACGTGTTTCGTGTCCGCATATTCGATTAGTTTGTATGCGATCTAGTAGGCAGGCAGGCAGGCAATGAATAAAGTGTCCGAGGGTCCTGATTGATGCAACGATCACGAACGATCGAACGAACGGGACTCCTGTTCCGGTCTAACGGTCGACAGACAGACAGACAGACAGGACATTCATGGCATGCATCTATTTATTCTACAGCTTGTCACTCTTATCAATCAATCAATCAGTCATTGCATCCTTTTTTTATAATAATCAATGCAAAGATCAATAATGGTGAGAGAGTCAAAAAAGGTAATTTTACAGCCCCTAATATAAAAATAAATAATGTAAACGAGACCAAGTGAAATAATTAACAGTCAAGTAGCACAAGGGGGTAGATAATATGAAAACGGTATTTTGTGACGTGTTGTACATCCCCGTTGCTCTATTAATTGTACCTGTTATAGATATTATGTATGTGTTGTAATAGGGATCGCACAGGTATGGAAAATATGGGTGTCGATTTCCCTGCGGTAAACTGTTACACATACACACACATTGTTTGCGGGGTGTGTGTTGTGTGTTGTGTGTCTCTACAAGCGTACGTATCGTATGTGCAGGTATACATATTAAAGAGATGGCGTGTTAACAATTAGGTTGCATTTAATTGGCTCATTCAATCAACACAATCACTGTCATACACGGAGACGCTTTACATGCTGCACGCTTTGCGGCCTGTCACATCGAGATGACCGACAATTTCTGCTAATTAGCAAATGGCTTACAATCGTCGTCAGATTTGCTCTAACTAACGATTTACTTTATTGACAACTATATCAATAAAATTGACCGATGGTGAACTCCTCGGAATTTGCAAAAATTGTTACTGGTGCTAGGTAGTAGCTTTTTTAACCCCTCAAAAATTAAACTTATAAGGGAAAAGACCGTTAGATTAATTATTAAATTACTTACTTACCTCCTGTCTCTGTTGATTGCGTTTCCAATTAAGGGGGTTTAATAAAATAAAAAGGGAACAATTTTTGCACTTTTCCTTTTCGGGCACTAGGAGGGAGACTATCAATCTTAATTTAGCTTGTGCGTGTGTTGTACAAGTTTACACTTACCCCGAGGAGACGAGACGTTTTATCTCTTAAAAGGTTAATAATTTTTCTTGCCCTTGGGTTCACACAAGCTGGTGCCCAAAAGTTGCACAAAAAATAATCTTCTGCGTTTAAAAAATTCATTAGCCATTAAGGACATAAATAAAAAGGGTGATAGCTTTAGATTTATTGTTAAATTGTAGCAATTTTTTTAAACATGGAGGGGATGTTGTAAAAATAAATTTGGTAGAATTGAGTAAGTAGAAATTGGTTAGTGGCAGGCGTTGCAGCACATGCCAAAAGGAATTTATATACAAAATAACTTTTAAGGGCTAATTTAATTTAAGTATATAAGAAATTTTTTATTTACCTGTCGTGTAAACTTTTTATGTTCGTTTCATAAAATGCATCATATGCTGGCAATTGTCTAAAACTGGCAATCTTAGGCAAAAGTACCTACCTCCTTCTACATTTTTGTGTGTGTGTATGTTGAAGTGTACGTTTGGGTGTGTTTTGAGTTTCTTTGCCTTGCGGATTAGTAGAGCTAACTCGGTTTTATCTCCGTTTTTATAGGATTCGGAAGGAGATACTCCATTACATGACGCAATATCCAAGAAACGTGATGACATGTTAACTCTCCTGTTGGACCATAATGCCGACATAACGCTGACTAACAACAACGGTTTCAACGCCCTCCATCACGCCGCTCTCCGTGGAAATCCAAGGTAAGTTTTTTTTTTCCTTTTTCTCTTTTTGATGTTGTTCTCTTGTCTTTTTGTCGTCGCCCGTTGTTTCTTCCGTTTTACGATTATGCAAGTCTGCAGAAGTGGAGAGTGAGTGACGGGCGAGTTCCGTCCGGAAATGTATCGCAGAGTTACACTCTTACTCTCTCTCTCGCTTTGACCCTTTCTCTTTAATGATGCACTTTTCAAAGTTGTTAGCTACATTTCATCGTTCTACCGAATTTAGACACGTTTTATAATACATGGGTACTCACGCGACAGACGTTTTGCTTTGTTCATTAGCCTCGTTTATTACATGGACGAAATTGGGACAAACGTCGTAAAAATGTTGCTCGATATTTCCAACCTATCTATAATATAAAAGTAACAAAATGTTACAAGCTTTCATTTCGTTCTAACTATATCAGCTACGACCATTTAAACAGCAAAGATCATTAGGTGTTTGTTAAGGTAGTGAAGAAGGTGCCAATGGCAAGCAAGTCAATGATCATAAACAGTCAGAAGTATGTTAAGGTGGTGAAATAGGTGCCCTCCCTCATTTACTCTAATAACATTTAAGCTGGTCATCATTTGAAATGTGTCGGAGATCAATTAAGACAATAAAGGGGTACCTCTTTTATTACAATAATATTTGAGAGTTTCTTGCCAATTTCAATCAAGTAAATAATAAAAAATCAGTCAGAAATGTGTTAAGGTAGTGAAATAGGTTCCTTCCTTCGTTTACCCTAATAATTATTAAACTGTTCATGATTAGAAACGATTCAGAAGTCTATTATGACACTAAAGGGGGTGCTTCTTTTACTAACTGTTATATTTGTGAGTTTCTAACAAAATTTAAGTTGAAAAACCATTAAAAACGAGTTAGAAGCTTGTTACGGTAGTGAAATAGGTGCCCTCCCTCATTTACCCCAATAACATTTAAGCTGGTCATCATTAGAAATGTGTTGGAGGTCAATTCAGACAGTAAAAGGGTACCTCTTTTATTACAATAATATTTGAGAGTTTCTTGCCAATTTCAATCAAGTAAATAATAAAAAATCAGTCAGAAATGTGTTAAGGTAGTGAAATAGGTTCCTTCCTTCGTTTACCCTAATAATTATTAAACTGTTCATGATTAGAAACGATTCAGAAGTCTATTATGACACTAAAGGGGGTGCTTCTTTTACTAACTGTTATATTTGTGAGTTGCTAACAAAATTTAAGTTGAAAAACCATTAAAAACGAGTTAGAAGCTTGTTACGGTAGTGAAATAGGTGCCCTCCCTCATTTACCCCAATAACATTTAAGCTGGTCATCATTAGAAATGTGTTGGAGATCAATTAAGACAATAAAGGGGTACCTCTTTTATTACAATAATATTTGAGAGTTTCTTGCCAATTTCAATCAAGTAAATAATAAAAAATCAGTCAGAAATGTGTTAAGGTAGTGAAATAGGTTCCTTCCTTCGTTTACCCTAATAATTATTAAACTGTTCATGATTAGAAACGATTCAGAAGTCTATTATGACACTAAAGGGGGTGCTTCTTTTACTAACTGTTATATTTGTGAGTTGCTAACAAAATTTAAGTTGAAAAACCATTAAAAACGAGTTAGAAGCTTGTTACGGTAGTGAAATAGGTGCCCTCCCTCATTTACCCCAATAACATTTAAGCTGGTCATCATTAGAAATGTGTTGGAGATCAATTAAGACAATAAAGGGGTACCTCTTTTATTACAATAATATTTGAGAGTTTCTTGCCAATTTCAATCAAGTAAATAATAAAAAATCAGTCAGAAGTATGTTAAGGTAGTGAAATAGGTTCCTTCCTTCGTTTACCCTAATAATTATTAAACTGTTCATGATTAGAAACGATTCAGAAGTCTATTATGACACTAAAGGGGGTGCTTCTTTTACTAACTGTTATATTTGTGAGTTGCTAACAAAATTTAAGTTGAAAAACCATTAAAAACGAGTTAGAAGCTTGTTACGGTAGTGAAATAGGTTCCTTCCTTCGTTTACCCTAATAATTATTAAACTGTTCATGATTAGAAACGATTTAGAAGTCTATTATGACAGTAAAGGGGATGCTTATTTTACTTACTGTTATATTTGTGAGTTTCTAACAAAATTCAAGTTGGAAAATCATTAAAAACGAGTTAGAAGTTTGTTAAGGTAGTGAAATAGGTGCCCTCCGTCATTTACTCTAATAACATTTAAGCTGGTCATCATTTGAAATATGTTGGAGGTCAATTCAGACAGTAAAAGGGTACCTCTTTTACTAACAATAATATTTGAGAGTTTCTTGCCAATTTCAATCAAGTAAATAATTAAAAAATTAGTCAGAAGTATGTTAAGGTAGTGAAATAGGTTCCTTCCTTCGTTTACCCTAATAAATATTAAACTGTTCATGATTAGAAACGATTCAGAAGTCTATTATGACAGTAAAGGGGATGCTTATTTTACTTACTGTTATATTTGTGAGTTTCTAACAAAATTCAAGTTGGAAAATCGTTAAGAACAAGTCAGATATAAATTAAGGTGTTGAAATAGGTGCCCTGTTTGTATTTACCCTGATGAATTTCGAGCTGGTAAAAACTATTAGAAACGAATCATAAGTAATGTTAAGGCGGCGAAGCGGGTGCCCCTTACTATATATCTTTATAATAATGTTTTCTAGGCCTAATAAGGCTTAAATTAAATTGAATTTTCTGTTACTACTTGATTTTTCGATGAATAATCTACGTAAAGATGGAACGAGCCAGATTTCGGTTGCGTTGTACCTAGTGACTGTTGCATCACGTAATAATATTTTTGGCGGTGTCGACCGACACAGTGGCGAACTATGCGATTCCGATAAAATCGATGGCGCGTTTTGCATCATAAAGGATTCCGGATATGATAATTCGATGCAGATGCACTCGTCGAAATGAGCGCTTTCGAAGCCCCGAAATGGCTTGCTTTCACGTTTTCGCGTTCGCATTCGCTATATGCACTCGTCGTCGGTTTCGGTATTGAAATTCCGGAAGAATTCTCTACCGAACCTTTAACTTGTGCTTTAAAGTTATATGTCATATATTATCTACACAAGTTATTAATACAACTAGCAACAATGGCCATTTCTCTGATTATATCACTAAACAGCATAAAATACTTGTATTCAGGATTATTAACCATTCCAGTTGATATAAAATGTAGTTAGACTCCATGTGAAATCAGAATAATGTTTATAAATAGTCATATATATGAGTAAAACAGGTTTAATTATATAAGTAAATTATATGTAGGACCTAAAAAGCAACATATTTAAACAAATATAAGCGTATTAATAAGAAAATGATAAAAATCAAACGCCTGTAGGGTAGATACATCTAAAAGACCCATTACTCTGTTGCTATTCCATATTCAATCTTATTCAATCAATAACTGTCCACTGTCAAAAATGAACTTTCACATAGTGTATAAACATACGTACTCCGTTTATAAACTTATTTTAGTGTTTTTGTAAAGTATGTCTTTTGGATTTAAAAAATATATATATAATTATGAAGTGAAATTCATGGAACTGGAAAATTAAAGGGTTTCAAGTGCTATGCACTACCGGCAAGTGGTATTTACCACAAAGAGGTTATGGTATCAAATAGTCACCATAATTCAAATGTTTGAAGTGCTATGCACCCCCGAAAAGTACTATGTACCACCAAGAGGTTACGGTATGGAAGGGTCGCTATCATAAACATGTTTGAAGTGCTATGCACCATCAAGAGGGATCTGCTTAGGTTACGGTATGGAGTGACTGCTATGATTAAATTTTTTAAAGTGCTATGCACCCCCGAAAAGTGCTATGCACCACCAAGAGGTTACGGTATGGAAGGGTCGCTATCATAAAAATGTTTGAAGTGCTATGCACCCCCGAAAAGTGCTATGCACCACCAAGAGGTTACGTTATGGGATATTCGCTATCATAAAATTGTTTGAGGTGCTATGCACCACTGAAAAGTGCTATGCACCACCAAATATAGCAACTATCCCTCCAAATTTGGAGGGGTAACACTAGTTAGAGGATGATGTGATTTCGAAAATTTAATTTATTTTTGTTTTTGTTCGGCTGATTTGCATTTGTTGTTTGATGTGGTGTTGTCCATCGTTTCAAAAAAAAAAAAGAAAATGTTGTTACTGAAAAAAAAAAAAATATTTCCTTTAAAATGCCCTTTCCTTTACCCGATGACCGTACAGAATAAATAGATCAATCCGAAGCGAGTCCGGCAGGTCACACAATCCGGCGAAGCATAACGAAAGAAAATCGGACCGTTGGTGAAATATTAACGAACTGTCCTGTCCTGTGCAAAAAAATATTGCTTTTGAGGAAATATAGGACACTTTAAGACACTCTATTCATTCCCTGATCCCTTACTCCTTACGTCCGATAAATTTAAGCTAAAATATAACGGCCCTTTTTTGCCCTGTCCAACTTTCCTTTAAATTTAGTCCTTTCAGGGAGGGATTGTTTAATTTTTCAAATGCCTTGCTGGTTATTCTAATCGATAACGAACTTAAGTCACGGAATATTTGGGACAACTTTTCGAATACAATAATAGTATTGATCACTTGGGACTTTTGTTTTACGTTGCCCTCGTGTATTAATTGATTAGTTTATTTATATAATAGCTCTTTTTTAATCCACCCCTAATAAATGGTTCGCTTTATTCGAGTATCTAGAAGTTTCTTACTAAATTATGTAGGTAGGTAGGTAATAAAGGGCGATTTGAATTTTGGCCTAAGCAAATTCGTATTATCGATGAGGATACACATATATTGGTAAAAATTCCCTTTCTCGATCTCTCTATTTCGTCCCTCTCGCTCTATCTTATTCTTATTTTTCGACTTGGAATCAAAGCCATTTATAAATGAAATGCCAACTACAGCACACGCTAAGTTCGCAAGTCGCGTTCGTTTGAATCACAAAGACTTCTTGATAGGGGTGGGTGGTTGGATGGGTTTTCGTTGGTAGATTGGGGGTGCACTGAGGGTCTTTTCCCAAACGAACTGTGGGCTGCTGTTGCATAGGAACCCACCCCTTTCAATATTGCTATTGCTATTGACATAAGTTTTGTTAGAAAATTGTATTTAAATATTACCACCCCCTGTGGTGATCTGAATAAATGTAGGTAATGACACATTTTCTGTACATTGTTACATAATAAAAAAGGTATTTTTGGGTTTGTGTCGCCTAAAGAAATGAAAATTTCTTGTGCCAACATTGAGTGGCCATTTGGGCAGCAGCAGCCCCTTTCTGCTTGTTTAGGATGATTTTATTTGGCGTTGATGGAAGGAGCATTTCCACGATTTTACGTATTTGAAATTTTAATGAAGTTCCCTTCCTTAAAGGCCCCACTCACTCACTGTTAGTTAGGGATGCGAAATATATTCGTCGATTTTTCACCGCCACCGGGCCGATTCGACTCGACTCGACTGTTTGTTATTCACCGAGGTATTCCTCCCGTTGAAAATCGAGATCTACCTACTGCTAGTAGTCTTACAATTAGTTGGTGTGGTGTTCTGTTGTTCTCCTCCTTTTTAGACGGTCGTAACAGTCAGTAGTCGCAAATTTAAAATTAAACTTTTCTCATTATCAATTTACATAGTTAATTTTTGTTGGAACAAGTTCAGTTGTTCAGTCTCGGCGGGCGGACGGTAATGTCTGCTCTTCGTTTTTGGTTTTGCGTGAGTCGAGTTAGTTTATACGTACGTAGTTGTTGGAGTGTTCCTACTAAATTTATATTTTTCCCCGAACTCTCCCTCTCTCTCCCTCCTCATTTGATGAAGTGCGGACTGGTTCTCGTCGAACAAAATTTAAGATTGCATACACCGTCTCAATTAATCAACGACGTAATCTATACCTTTCTTATTATTTATTAAGACGAGTAAAGAATTATCTACTACAACGACCATTTAAACAGCAAAGGTCATTAAGAAGTTTGTTAAGGTAGCGAAGAAGGTGCCAAATTTAATTTATCTACCGTAATATTTTTCAGTTCTTTTGCCAATTTCAAGCAAGTAAATGATCATAAACGAATCAGAAATATGTTAAGATAATTCTCCGATGATATTGTAGCTGAGTACATTACTCTAACTTCAATGTGCATGCGGCAAAATTATTTTCAAATAAACGGTTGCTTCTACGAACAGAAAGAAGGAACAGCTATGGGGAATTCCTTATCACCCTTCATAGCCGACCTATTCATGAGTCGTTTTGAAAGTGACCTTAGCCACCCAAAGTTTTTTCCTCGAATATGGCTTAGATACGTGGACGACATTTTCGCTATCTTCGATTTGAGCTCCAGAAGTCTCCAAGACTTTCTTGACGTTTTAAATTCACGTTTCGGTTCGGTCAAATTTACTGTTGAATTGGAGAAAGATGGCAAACTACCATTTTTAGATGCGCTGGTTATAAGAAATGGGAATTCTTTAGAATTTGATATCTATAGAAAACCCACTAATACCTCTAGATTTATAACCAACGACTCTAATCATTGTGTTCAACATAAAATGGCTAGTTTTAATTTCCTTGTACATAGATTGCTTAGTTTTCCTCTTAGTAAAAGTAGATATCATAAGGAACTCTGTACAATTAAGAAAATTTCGGTTGACAATGGTTACAATAGTAACATCATTGATAAATTAGTTAATAAGATTAAATTTAAGAATTCTGTTTCAAGATCTTCGACTTTTCAAACAGACACCAGTAAGACCAAGTTTATTACTATGCCATACGAGCCAAGATTTACTCGAGGATTCGAAGGCATTTTTCGTAAACTTGGTTTTCGCATTGCCTACAGTTCAAGTGGTAACTCCCTTCAAACTCTCCTCGGTAACCCCAAGGATAAAATTCCTTTCTTAGAAAAGTCGGGGATATATGAAATTAGCTGTAATGACTGTAGTAAAAAATATATTGGACAAACTAGACGCTCGATCCAAACTAGGTTCAAGGAGCATTTAGCTCATGCACGGTTTGGTAGAGCCGAAAAATCTAGTGTTGCCCAACATATTCTTACTGAAGAACATAATATTAATATTAATAATCTTAAATTAGTTAAGGAAGTTAGGAATAATTGTCTACTAGATAGTTTTGAAAGTTTATACATATGTAAAAATAACCAAATTTTACTTAACAATGACAAGGGTCCTATCCCTGGATCGCCGCTATTTAGTTTAGTTTAATTATCATCTTTTGTTATTGTCAAGGTCCATTGAACATCATCACCATTGCTGCTGAACCATGTTCACTGAACCTTAACAACTTTCAGTATATATTAGGATAAGTTCTCTTTTAGGTTTAGTTCACTTCAGTCCCTGAAGAAGGTAACTTTGTTACCGAAAAGTGCTTCGGACAACTAAAGTGTCGTGTTTTGGCGTTGGGGTTTGAGCTATTTTGTTCGTTCTGCAACAACCGCCAAAGTTTTTCCAGTCTTCATTAATAATCTTTAAGTTGGTCGTTATAAAAAATGTGCCAGAAGTCAATTAAGACAGTAAAAGGAGTACTTACAGTAATATTTATGAATTTTTTGCCAATTTCAATCAAGTAAATAATAAAAAACGAGTCAGAACGACAGATTGTTACTGCTGTCGTTGATTATTTCATACAGATGCTGTCTTATTATTTTTAGGGTAAACATGTTTTGTAATTCTAACATTCATGCCTCTACCGTTTTGGCCAATGTACTTAATAGACGTTTTTTGTATTTTATTTCCTCCCTGAACTTGGAAAATATTCTCTTTCTCCGTACTTAATTATATTACCTACTGCCTACTTGGGGGTTGTGTGCCTATACGTGTGTCGTGGTGGTATAATATCAAGAATAAGGGTGTTGATTCATACCATCTACTGGTAAAACAAAAATGAAACAACGGAGCAAGCAAACACAGGTGTTGGGGGTATGTGATACCCCATTTTTTGTGTGTTATCGTGTTTCTTCCACCGTGTCGTTTTCATTACATCAGTAATCAAACAGTAGGATCCTTTCCATTCTCTAGCGTTAAAATTGCGCGAGTTTTTTCTTCTGTTCCTTTACTCTGTGTGTGCCACGCTCATTATGTATAGTCATTTTTAATTGGTATTCATCCCGTCCGACGTCCTTTTATTTGCAATGGGACAATGGAACTATGTACGTACGTAATTTACATTACATTACGTACCCATCGTACATACGTTTTATCATCACAAGTAGAAATTGAATTATTTAAAATCTGTTGGGATCTTTGCTTTGGCCACTTATGACTACGTTTTGGGGGTGAATGTATGTGTGTTTGTTAATGTTGGTGGTGCGGTCAGGTGAATTTGCATGTATGTTTACCATATTTTAATGACTCATGTGCCACGAAGTTTGTTTAGAACATGTTTGCACTAATTTCTACATGGTTCTCTGCACTCCGAGTAGATTTAGATAATTTACCTAAAGGGGAAACTTATTAACAGCAAGTTTACTGACCAAAATACTCGTCACACTCTCAATCAAATGAGAAACGAAATCTTCAACTTTTCTACATTAATTACGTTTACTATGTTTTATCGGAATTATGTAAGTTTTTGAAATATGTAATGTGAAGGAGCTGTGGATTGTGTTTGAAATTAGTAAATTAAACGGGGCAACGTTCCGCCCGGATGAGTACGCATGCTCCCGTTCCCGTTTCCGTTTGTCATACCTCGGCGCCTCGACGAAGGGAATCATTGTTCCCCAGGCACTTGTATTATACATTATTCATAACTTTCGTCTTGGTTTACGCAGCGGAGACGGCTCGATGATTAGGACGATGTCTTCCAACTCGACACGACGTCGGTCCGTTATTAGATCTTATGTTATTTGTGTTTCGCTCGCGGTACTCTACTCTACTCTACTCTACTTCTAATACTCATACCACTCTCTCTACCTCCCCCCCCCCTCCAACCATAATAACGTCATGTGTGTGTGCGCTACTTGAAAGCGAGAAGGCATAATTAAAACGGAATGCAACTATGTACCAACATCCAAAGATCATCAGGATGCAGAAACGAGGGAAGGGAGGATTACCCCTTCGAAGATGACTGAATTGGTCTAGTGGTTTCTAATATCATCCTGCAGGCGTAGTAGGCGCATTAGGGGGGTTACGGAACCGCGAAATTGTGTGATCGATTATATCACTATTAAAAATTTCATTGGGACTTCTTCTGGTCCAGGAAGACTAATGACCCTCCTATTGGAACATCAATCAATCAATCAATCGATCAATCAATAAATACGAATTCTAAAAATTGTAGTCGTAAAACGAAATTTATTGTTTTTGTTGCTGCAAGATCGTCGTCGGTCGCGGGCAATAAAAAACGAGCAAGAAAGAAGAGCGGCCGGCAGTAAACCGTTTTCGGTAGTTTGTAAATTGGGTCGTAAAAATTCCGAAATGGTCCGGTTCTTTTCATTTGCTTAATGAGCAATAGCGAGCGAGCGAGCGAGTCGGTGGGAAAAGGAAGGGGAGAGACAATCTTATCCCTCTTTCTCTTCCTCTAGTTCCACTCTCCTTCCGATCTGACACTGCTCGAAACTTCATTATTACAACGAGAGTAGATTTATATCTCGTCCCATTACTCTTGGCCGTTTTAAGAAACTTGCGTGATTATTCCCTCGACAGCGGTGATCCCTTTCTTTTTTTTTTCCTCCCTGAAAGAAAGGGACCAACTAAATACATAGTGAAACTTGCCGCCGGTCGCCACGTAATCTGTCCCCGTTCGGTAAAAGTGAGTGGGCATTAGCTTCGATAACGATCTGTTTCTTTTACTGACTTTTACTGAACAAACTAAGTAAAGTCGATCCTTTAAACAACATAAATGTAGTTTTTTTATTATTACGTACTACGTATTATAGTACTGATGTGTGGGGGTTTTTGCTGCTGTGCTATTGCTGTTACGTACCTCTGAAGAAGGGAAAGAGGAGCGAGGTGACTGATTCCGAGATTAACGTCGTTCCCGACCGCGCTATGTATTCGGGGTATTAGCGGTGTCCACTTCAATTAGCCCCCCGATGTCACTGTGCGTTGAACTCTAACGCTCTATCTGACGTCTGCTGGATGAACGGGCGATTCGTATCGGTCCGGCTAGCTGGGGCCTGGAGGAGGGAGGAGGAGGATTCGGTGGTGGTGGTGGTGGGGTCACCACCGCCTGACAACGAACGTATCTCTTTATCATCCCCGTCTCTCGAAAGACTTTGATGGATTCTGCAGGGCGTTAGCCAGATCGTCACATTGAGAAGATTTTGGCTGACACCTGGAGGAGAACTACTACTAACTACCGTATGTATTTGGAGGTGAGGGGGATAAGATTCGTTCCCGATTTGAATTCGAAGCAATGCACGTAACTCCTGAGGACGCCGACAAACGAACAGGGAACAATATTGCTACTGCTCGGTTGTGAATAAAAAGTCGTTTGTTAATGAAGTTATGTTAAATTTTTTTATGAGAGATTTAGTTTTTGAGGTCAGCTACTTTACTTTTGTTTCACGAATGTTTCTCCTTTAAGATGATGGGATGGACGGCCGTTTTCTGAATAATAAAACGTGGATTGAGACCGTTTGAGGGCCAATTCGCAATTCGCCATTCGTCAGTGTGTGTGCGCGTCTGTCTGACGTTATTCCGGGACCTTCATCTTGATTCATAGCCGAAAGTTGATAAGAAATATACGCCTACCGAAAGTTTCAGATTGAAGCCAAGACGAATGTGTTCCTTCCTATCAAACGGCCAAATCTTCGGCAATTTTTCAAACGTCCTGTGAACAACGTCTTTATTCCGATCAAATCCTTCCTCCTGCCGAAAATAAAAAAATATGTAATATATTAAATGAATATATTGCCCTATAGTACGTGCCCTTTACTTTAAAACAACCACATACAAAACATTAATCCCCTGAAGATGGTCGTTGTCGTTGTGTTTTATTTCTGTTTGTTTGTGCGTTTCGTGATGTGTGAAAAGTTTTAATAGTTTGACGGGCGATCGGACAGCCGTAAACCATATTATGTGACATTTTCGTTCTTTCCGTTTTATTGTGACATAAATCAGGCTTTTATCAGAGTAAAAACAATTCCTGTCAATTCGTTTGCGTATTTTATAGTTTTGTCCCGGCATTACCATAGCCATAGCCACAGCCATAGCAGTTTGTTTTCTATTTAATTAATAGATTGAGTTTTCGACGACATTTTGGTCTCGGTGTGTGTGTGTGTCGTGATGACGCCATTTGAAAATACAATAATTTTATCAGTTTCCCCAATCGTCGTAAAATATTGTTTGTAGTTTGTTTTGTTGTCACATTTTCCCATTTCTCTACGTATTATATTTGAACTACATAAATTTTAACAACGGGTAAAACAATACAAAGGACTTTTTCCCATTATTAATCCACTCCCCTTATTTTGACCTTTATTTTATGGTCCATATTATTTAAATACATACTTTATACTGCTTTATGATAAAAAACATTTTGAAACATTTCGGAATCTTGAATAAGTTTTTTTATAGAATTCTACACACTGTCCTGGAACATTTGAGAAGATTTTTAAATGTTTTAGAACGTTCTAGAACATTCTGTCACGTTCGGAGGTCATTCGCATTTTACCATTCAGTTGCTTCCCCAAATATATGCGAGTTTTCTTTAGAAATCAATAAGTTATGAAGAGATTCTCATCCCTATTCTCTTTAATGCTGTTTTGAGATATATTATGACATTTTTTGGCTACAGGTTTTAAAACGTTTTTAAATTCCTTTACTAGATGTAATGTCAGGTGCTCTAAAAATCGTTCAAACATTTAGGAACATTCTAAAACATTTCAGAATCCTTGATAAAGTTTTGAAACATCTAGAATATTTTATAAAATTCTACACAGTGTCCTGGAACATTTGAGAAGATTTTTAAAAGTTTTAGAACGTTCTAGAACATTCTGTCACGTTCGGAGGTCATTCACATTTTACCATTGAGTTACCTCCCCAAATATTTGCGAGTTTTCTTTAGAAATCAATGAGTTATGTAGAGATCCTCATCCCTATCTTCTTTAATACTGTTTTGAGATATATTATGACATTTTTTGGCTACAGGTTTTAAAACGTTTTTAAATTCCTTTACTAGATGTAATGTCAGGTGCTCTAAAAATCGTTCAAACATTTAGGAACATTCTAAAACATTTCAGAATCCTTGATAAAGTTTTGAAACATCTAGAATATTTTATAAAATTCTACACAGTGTCCTGGAACATTTGAGAAGATTTTTAAAAGTTTTAGAACGTTCTAGAACATTCTGTCACGTTCGGAGGTCATTCACATTTTACCATTGAGTTACCTCCCCAAATATTTGCGAGTTTTCTTTAGAAATCAATGAGTTATGTAGTGATTCTAATCCCTATTCTCTTTAATGCTGTTTTGAGATATATTATGACATTTTTTGGCTACAGGTTTTAAAACGTTTTTAAATTCCTTTACTAGATGTAATGTCAGGTGCTCTAAAAATCGTTCAAACATTTAGGAACATTCTAAAACATTTCAGAATCCTTGATAAAGTTTTGAAACATCTAGAATATTTTATAAAATTCTACACAGTGTCCTGGAACATTTGAGAAGATTTTTAAAAGTTTTAGAACGTTCTAGAACATTCTGTCATATTGGTACGTATTTTACACTTCTAATTTTTATGAGAAGCCAATGTTTTAGAAAGATATTTCCACCCTCGCACCCGTTCCTGTAAATGCGACATGACTTTGAGATCTTTTTAAGTTTCCCTGAATAATTTATTATGTGGTTTGTACATCAAGTGGTGGTAAACTCCCCCTAACCTAAATAAGACAATTGTAACGAAGTGCGTCGTCAGTCAGGGTGGTCTGGGCGGTTTTAGAAGCAGTGTAGTTGAAAATTAAATTGAACTGCGACAGCCCGGTCCTGTTTAACGATTTCCAACACGCCCCCATGATTATTTTATTATGGCGCTCTCGTTCACTTCTCCAAAGACGTCGCGAGATGACGCCGTTATTACTATTGCCTGCCGAAGGGACGCCGCCACTCCTTCGACTATTTCGAATGTACACGCGTTATCGTTAAATTTCGATTTGAAGGGAAAACTCATTTTCTATCAGTCGGAAAATGATATTCTATCAATAGATGTGAAGAATTTGTAGACGATCTCTCAGTAAAAATCGGAAATGTTGCTGAAAATTACCAAAAGGGAAGAAGTAAAATTAAATGGAAATTAGTTCCCTCGCGTCGCGTCGATTCGGTTTTTCTCTTCTGCTTTTGGCCGAAATATGAACCAATAAATTAACAATAATTACTTACAGGACGTTCTTGTTTGTCTCGAGGAAATTTTAAACCGTGTGGCTAATGTAATGCGGGGGTTAATTAAAAACCGTGTCTTTTTACGGTTATTCCCTGAACGGGAACGGTTTGCTTTTGTGTCTTAACTGCGTGTTACACCTTCAGGTTTTTACGGTTATTCGCGATCGTTACCATTACCTTCACGTAACACGTACTCCTGTTTCGACTCGTTATCGCCTTCTTCGGTTGTCTCCAGAGAAATTAGGGGAAAATGTTACCTACCATTTTTATTATTATCATCATCATTGTCTTTCGGTCCAGGCGGAAGAGGGAGGGAATAGAGAAAAGGGGCCGAAACTTTGAAAAATATCGGGGGTTGTTGTAAAAATTTTGGCACCCTGTAAAGTGATGTTGTTTTGAAAAAATAGTTAAATTGGTAATTAGGTACGGTACGGTTATTATTTTCCGTAAGCGTGCGGAAATTTTCCGATTCCCTTTCTCCCTTTCTTATCCCCCGGAATTCCAGTTTCCGGTCGCGCATTCCGAAACTAATTACGGACCTGGCGTTCGATTTCAATTATTTATTATGCAAGTCCCGCGCTTTGTCGTCTCTCGAAACAGCCAGCGATAGACGCGACGAAAGAATGTAATCTCGGAGGAACAGCGGGTTTGTCGACGACTACAACGTCATCCCCAACCGTCGTCGCCGCCCGCGTTCTCATCCCCATCGTCGTCGTCTTGTGCTGTTTGGCAATTAATTCGGGCGCGTTCCGATTATGACAACAGTACGGACAGACAGACCGATACGATGGACGAAGTTTCTTGCCCCATTGTCCCTTTGTGTACGTATTTCTCGGATCTGTAAGGGTTGCTGATGAAATAACTTCGACTGTTCCGAACTATTCTGCAACTACAGGATAAATTTATAAGTGACATACATAGTTAAATAGGAAGGGATGCTTATATACGAACGAACGTTCTGTGCATGTCGTCTACCTGGGGAGTAAGTAAACCGATAAAAAATATCACCAGGTTAATAAGAAGTTTTTGGCTCAGTTTTACATCATATGAAGGAGCTTTAGTTCTTAAAATAGTAACGCTACCCGCCGATAGGCGACACTGGGCTCGCTAAATTAGCTTTTTAGGGGTTTTTAAGATATCACGGTTTTTATAATTGTCGTTTGGCAGAAAATGTCTCGGATTTTTAAGGGTTCCTGATCAAATAAATAAAAATATATCACCACGTGGACACCATCAAGGAGCTTATTTATTAAAATAGTGACGTTACTGGCCGATAGACTCGCTAAATCGGCTTTTTAATTCAAATATGTATTTAATACTCATTCATATTTATTGTTTAATAAAGTGAAAAGACTGCACGAGTTCGTTTTGATAGAATTTTCCGTAAGGGATGGTTAAGGTACGTGGAGAGGAGCCGGGTATTATTTGGCTTTTATTAAATGGCGCGGGGGCGCGCATTTAATAACATAATAACCTACGTATACGTAAAAGTATAAAGGTTCCGGACGATAAAGGAGGCGGCAGGAATTTTAAGATTCTTTTATACAGTCGAACAAGTTCGCCTTTTGTTTACTTAAGGGATTTAAAGTGAAATGCAAGAAGCAAATTGCATCGCGCAAGTAGCTCATAATGCAAGGCTATCCAATTTCCTGGAATTCACGGATCAGCGGTCCGTGAGAGCAACAGGGGTTGCGAATGAGATTCGTTCCTGCTTAAGTCCGTACACTACTACTTCTACTTCTAGTGCTAACTCTGCAGGCTGCCAGTTCAGCTCATCCCAACTGCTCCGATTATGTTAAAGTAAGGAGGTATAATCTATATTAGGGATTTTCGCCCTTAATCCCCCGCCAAAAAAATAAACCTTTAAACGTTACTATATAATACTATACGGTTTATTTATTTTTTTTTTTGTGACAGCTGAGTCGAGAACAGAACGGTAAATTAGAAGTAGCAGTTTGCAGTTCCTATCGTCTGAGCATTCAGAAAAAGTCGAAACGAAATGCGGAACGCTGTTGGTAAAGTTTTGAGATTTAGTTTTAAGTAGGTTAGAAATAAACGAGTGTCCAAAGTGAATTTTAGAAGTTTTGTCTTGCGGAAAGAACAGGAGAAGAAGTGTAGTGGTGGTGGTAGGCGTATCAGGCCAGCCGTTATCTGGCTGATGAATTTAGAAATGCACAGGAAGGAAAGAAAAGAACACCCGCACTACTTCTTCTTCTTTCGTAACAGCAAACTTTCTTATAATCGTCCAACTTTCTTGCCAGGATACGCCTTGATCTACTGCTGCACCACCGGACTCTTTTTATGGATAACGAACGAACGGGGATGAGGATGGAAACGGTCGGTTCGTTTTTTTATCTTGGCGGTCGCCTTTGGCTGGAATAACTTTGCTCCGTTTCGACCCCATTTTTTACGCCCTCAGGCATTCTTGCGCACTTTACCGTTATCTTTATGAATAATTTCGGCATTTATTTCCGCCTTTATTAAACTTAACGACACTTTGGAGAAATTCTTATTACATTATCTACTAATTATCGTTTCCTTATTTTTTTTTTTTTTGTATCAAAGAAGAGTTTGAAATTGAATCTTGAATCTAGAGACAGTCAGTGTCAGTTAGTGTTTGTTGGCCAGAACGAAGTAGAAAAAGACATAATCGTTGTCTGAAGAGTATAATTCTTGTTTATATGACAGCCGAAACGAGTTTGTTTTGAAATAGAGCAGACGAGACCGGGTATCGGGTCGGCTGAGTGCCACAGGCTCGGAAGTGGATAGTTTTCCACGGTGCCGTCGTGATTTAGGCGAAACTGTTTTTGATCTCTTTCTCTTTCGGCCCTAGTTCATGGCCTTTTTTACCAGGATTTGAAGGAAAACTAAGTGCGCGATAAATTGTTCCCATGCACATGCATTGAAACTTTTCTAATTTTTTACCGTCACCCTGAGTGATTTTGTTTACTCCAGAATTTTCTTGAATTAATAACACATCTTCTGTGAGATAGTTTGGAAAAGCAAAGCGGCCAGTGTAAAGTTCCTGTTATTAGGTTGGCAAAGATGTAGAGGTGGTGAGGTGGTTGTGTTGCCAACAAAAGTCGGTAAAACAGGTGGACGCGGCTGGAAACTTTTTTCATAAATATTGGTGAACTGAATAAAAATGAAACACGGTGAAAGACGACGACGTTGTCGTTGTCGTCGTCATTTTGGCCCTGAAACTTTTCAATTCACTTTGCAATTGTGCTCGGCGAAAAGTTTGGACAAAAATCGGCGTCACGGCTTGTATCTCAATAAGTTCGACGGACGGCGACGCACGGGGGCCCACATTATAATAGTTACAGAAGTTAACCGAGTAAATAACAATACCCTGCCACCGCCCGCAGGAACTTCGAACGGAAGCAAATAAATTTCCTTGGAATCGATTTGAATTGGCATCTTTCGGGGCTTGTGATCGTCCAGATCCGAATCGAATTATCGACAATATTACAGAAAACCCTTTGAGACGTACTTTTATATAATAATTAATAGTTGGAGATGTAAAAGATTTAGAAAATTTTATTTCCAATATTTGTTCGGATATTAAAGGAATGGTAGAGATTTTGTGGATGAGAGATTTCTCCGTTTTAAAACCGGATGAAAAAATCCGTCATAAATAAGTAAGTCGTGGCATCAAGGAACGTTCCATTTTTATTATTTCTCCCAGTGCCATGCAACGACATTTGCGGTACATCAAGTGGAAAATTACGCGGAACCAACGATGCATGGGCGACTTTCATTATTGCCCCGATAAATCTACAACCTATATATATATATATATATATATGTACAACCAACCACCAGTACCTACCTATCTACCTTCTCGCCAACATAAAGAAAACAGCATGCAGTACACGAAGGTGCATCTCTGTACGTATATTATGGAATATATTCGAGAGACTCGTCGAGACGTTTAATTGAACTAACGAAATTAAGACGTTGGTAGAAAGTTTCCCTACAAAAAGCGCCTCGACCTCATTTGGGTTGCAAATAATTTTATTTACTGAATTCACCTTTATGACGACGCTACGTTTTGGAAAGAAAAAGAAAACATCAGTTCGAGGAGAGTTAGTAGATGAGTTGCTTTAGCTGAGTAGTTTAGTTCTGTACAATAAAATAGTTGGAGAAGCAGATAATCCGGTTGTTGGTCCTAGATGGATCGGAATGTTGGAATGGAATGGGTGGAATTGGGAAGGGGTATATTGATAATAGAAAACCGATTGTTCAGGGTGGATCAAGGAAATTGGAGGAAAATTGAATCTAAACAAAACCCTGCAGATTTTCTCGGTCACTACATACTTATGAGAAAACGTGGAAAAGCTGACTCCACAGATTTCTTTGTCCTTGTTTTACAAAGCAAGTGTCTGAACGTTACTAATCCTTAAGGGTTTTTTCGAAAAGTTTCAATTATTATAAATTAGCTCCCCACTATATTAGGTAGTGGGAGAAGTGTACTGCCGGATTGGGAATACGTGACAGATTATTGAACGTATACTTTCCAATATGATTTTCGCTAATTATTCAATAAGTATTAGTGTTGATATACAGGGTTTTTCAAGTTGATGGGCTATTAGAAGTATATGAATTAGTAGAAGGAATTCAATTCTGAAACTTGGGCTCGTTTGGTTATTGTTTAGGCCGCTTCTTTTAAAAATATTTTCAAGTTCGATTTACATCCGGTTATACCGGAAGTCGATACCAACTTTCTTATTTTAAATGGAATGGTATATTTTTTACGCTGAATTCGAATAAAACGTGTAATTCTAAGGTAAGTTTGATAACCAACTTGTACCTACACCTCTGTGACGATCGGTTTCAGAGTTAATTTAATTTATAGAAAAAAATATTGTGATCGCAACCCAAATTATAAAAAATCATAACTTCCACAAAATACGACTTAGAGTGTTGAAATTTTTACTAGTAATAGCTGAATATTAGTGCTAACGCCTTGACAAAATTGAATTAAATAATTTATACAGGGCGTTCAAAATAAAATTCTAAAATTGAAAAACTTCAAACACGAATTACTTCGTTTTTTCAAATAGCACCTACTATTTTTTATTTTTTCAATCGATTCCTTTTTTATCCTCTTTCGATCCATATGGATACTTCCTATTTTATTTGAAAATTTTGGAATAATTTTGAATTATTACTTAAAATAGGAAGTATCCATATAGATTGAAAGGGGATAAAAAAAGGAATCGATTGAAAAAATTAAAAATAGTAGGTGCCATTTGAAAAAACGAAGTAATTCGTGTTTGAAGTTTTTCAATTTTAGAATTTTATTTTGAACGCCCTGTATAAATTATTTAATTCAATTTTGTCAAGGCGTTAGCACTAATATTCAGCTATTACTACGTAGTAAAAATTTCAACACTCTAAGTCGTATTTTGTGGAAGTTATGATTTTTTATAATTTGGGTTGCGATCACAATATTTTTTTCTATAAATTAAATTAACTCAGAAACCGATCGTCACAGAGGTGTAGGTACAAGTTTGTTATCAAACTTACCTTAGAATTACACGTTTTATTCGAATTCAGCGTAAAAAATATACCGTTCCATTTAAAATAAGAAAGTTGATATCGACTTCCGGTATAACCGGATGTAAATCGAACTTGAAAATATTTTTAAAAGAAGCGGCATAAACAATAACCAAATGAGCCCAAGTTTCAGAATTGAATTCCTTCTACTAATTCATATACTTCTAATAGCCCATCAACTTGAAAAACCCTGTATACACTAAAGCTTTCCTAAAACGATGCCTTATAAAATAGTGAAACTCTCATTGAAATCCTTGCATTGGTTCCCGAGGTTAGCAGCTACATAAATGTTAGGTTAGGTTAAGTTAGGGTCATTATAAAAGAATATTAGCAGCGGATATTATGTAAAAGAATTTGTCATCATATCAGCATTTTCGTACGTAATCGGTGTAGTTTAGTTGAACCTTTCGCAAAAAAAGAGCCATTCCATAAATTAGAAAAAGTTTAATGTGCCGGCACTTTTCGCGCGTTAAAAGCAAAAGCGTAGAGCACGTGGGGCCTCTCTCCCGGTCGTTCCCGTTTTTCCCGGCCCATTCGAGGAAATGATGTCGCGCATTAAGCTGAATTGCATCTGAAGTTTTAAATTGTTTTCCTACATTCGACACCGAGTTGCGACAATAAATCGGATTGTAATGTCTCCAGCTATTGCGGAACGTCCCACATGCATACACGTGGAGGTATGTAGCTAGGTAATACGTTACTAACCGGGGCGAGTTACGGGAACGCCACCCCTATCCTGATTATATATCACTGGCGGCAGCATATAACGACTTGTAAGCATTATTCTGTTTTCTAGTTTTCTCGTTGGGTTACAAATTTTCGTTGCATCCGTAAACATGTTTTTGCAGCGGAAAAACGAGTTATAGGTCACAAATTTACAGGGGATGGTAGTATTTTTCGATAAAATTAGTGGAACATGAGGTTTCGTCCTCACGGTAGTTTTCTAGAGCGTTAATCGTCGGACGGAAGTTTATAATTGTGTCTCAACTCTCTTGCTCTGACGTCACGGTCATGCGCATAACATATGTATTGTAAATATAGCTGCATTGTGAAGGGTCGGTTCAATTTAGATTTATTTGATAAATATTGGGCCAATTCGGGAAAAAAATGGCAGGAATATCTTATATTAAAGAGATTGATACGGTTGTGAGGGGACTTTTGTAAGGCCATTTTGAAGATCTATAGCCTCGATATGAGAATCCTGCAGTGGTCCATTTTATAACTATAACCCAGTCTTCTTTATTTGTATACTTCCCTTTCTTTTAAATTTGTTACTGTTATAAAATTAATAATTTATTTGATTATATTATAATAATATAACCTGAAAAGGGAAGGGGATGGTCTGCTGCGGGTGAATGGAAGTAATACTTTGGGAAAATTAAACGCCCCTGTTCATTAAGTTTCCGATATATAGTGTACGTAGTACGAGGTATACGTATACCCGACTGCCGATGATATAACTTTGACACTTATTAGAAAACTTTCACGATACCTTACGGCTATCGCGTACGCCGCCACCGAGTTCGGGGATGTGCAAGCAAAAAGTCCGCTTTAAAGTTAAACTGAGCTTACAAAATGAAAATTCTACGCCACCATCCATCCACCCACCCACCAGCTCAACAGCATCAGCATCGCAAAATATTGTACGATGAGTTTCCCTAAAACATTTTAAATAAAGAGCCAGTATGTGATGGGGATCGTTTTAGGGTTTATTTGTTTGTTGATGAGTGTCGTGCGAGAACATTATCCAATTAATGGAACGACTAGGGAGTTTAGCTGGATGTGGGGGTAGTTAGTTCCTAAGACATCAGTGCCAGAGTTCTCGCGCTCAAATTCTGCCTGCCGCATCCAAAACAAATACACATTTAAGTAATTAACTTAATTCCCAGTCTGCGTTCAGAGTGCACGACTCCATCGTGTACTTATATACATACTAGAAATAACATATAGTAATACACCACACCCCTTGTATATATACCTACTATGAACGGCAGGCAGGCAGACAGCGTAATAATCCTGGTTCTGGAAATGCGGTGCTTGAGTTTAACGTTTGCATCGCTGCTCTTAGATATCTGTCGTTTAGACTCACCTCGTCTATATACATCCACATCCCTTTTGGACATTTGTACTTGTGTACATTCACACAGGGAATGGGTTTAGAATGCATGGGACAACGTTAGAGGGAGAAAGGACCAGATACTTGTGTTCTGGCAACTACCATAATTGTTGTGTTATTGTTAAGTTGCTAATTAATTTGATATGTGGAGCTAAAGTGGAGGTAAAGTCTCAAAGGGATTGGATTTCGAACAATCCATCCAAGAGGGTCACATATAAAAACTAATACACTCTCTAGTTCACAATCTTGTGACATCCTCAGATTAATTGGTCAGATCCTGGGAGAAAGCTGAAGCAAATTTGCATTTTCCAGTAGGCATCAGTTGATCTAGATGAAGTTCCTTTGGGAATTGTGAAATTATTTCTAATGCAATTAGATTTTTGAGGATGGATCCATTAAGTGTTAAGTGTTTTTGGCACAAATCAGAATCGAGTTTTTAAACAATCCGTCCAAGAGGATCATATATCCAAATTTCTACATTCTCTAGTTCACAATCTGGTGAGATATCCACAGATCAATTGATCAGATCCTGGGAGAAAGCTGATGAAAATCTTTCACCACTTTGCACTGGACATGCTTTTCTAATAGTCATCAACTGGTAGTGGTGAAGCCCAATAAAATTCCTTTGAAGAATTTTGAAACTATTTCCAATAAAAATACCTAGATGTTGGAGGATGGATCGACCCATCAGATGTTTAAAAAAATGAGGAAGTATACGAGTCAATTTTATTTGATGTAGGAATTGAAACGTTAGCTACTGGTCTGATATCTAAGTGTCTGGATAACGGGAAAAGTAGGAAAAGCAGAACTTTCGATAACCAAAATCCGAGAGCCTTATTTATCGATTGATGGTTACTCGATATCAGCCAAGTTGTACACAAATGGCGCGGAAGGGAATGGCCTCAGATTGAATCGTTTGTAGCACAGTGTTACAAAGTTTTAAAATTGGCAACTCTCTTTTCTGGGGGGAAGAATATTTTATTTTACAAAAATGGATAAGTTTCCAAACACATAATACATCAGGGAAACTGATGTTCCTTTCCATAGATATTAAGTCCAGGAGGGATAAAATGCTATCATACTTTTGAACACATAAAGAAAATATTGATGAAGTGAATATTAAACGAGGATATGGAAAGATCGATAGAGGTTTAGGCCTATCAAGCAAAATTTTGTTGAGGACGATAAATTTGGTGCTTGTGTGGTGTTGTTAGGATGTTTCTAAAGTTTGTGTATCACTGTGTATTTTGTTTGGTATCGATAGCCCGCTTGGGGACGAGAGGACGGCAAAAAGTTGCGAACTTCCACCCCCAGCAAAGAACCCGAGATTTACTTTAAATTAATGCTGTTTTCCTTTTCGGTTCTACGGGAGATTAGACTTGTTTCTGGGCTTTGCGTCGTTTTTTCTTTCTCTTCTAGCCTTTTAGACGGTCTGATAAAAATAAAATGCTGCCATTCAGGTCGCGTATCGCGATAGAGATTATATGCAAAGGAGATGGAAGCGATGGTAGCAGGTTAAGTTTGCAAACTAACTGGGAAATTATACTCGCTTTTCTTCGGCAAAAACGGAAAAGCGGATTTTGATGGTGAATTTATATATATATATATATAGGTATAGCATGTGTTGATGGGGTCCAAAGAATCTAAAACTAACAAACCTCCCCGCTTTTTCTTTTCGTTGCTAATCACGTTTGCAACTTAGAGTCCCATTTTACAAACTGTATTAAGTACAATATGAAAAGTTTCTTACGCCTTTATACAAAGTTAGAAAGTGATTTATTCGTTGGCGGAGTTTGAATTGTATTCGTCAAGAATTATTTGTTTTTTAATTCGGGAACCGTCCGCGTCCGTCCGTCGTCTCCTGAGAACTTTTTAGACAATGATTTGTTTGAACGTGAATGTAATTAGTAAAAGTTGCTTGAAAGACCGTTTTCGCGTTCTTGCACCCGGACTGACTTTTTAATTTTATTTAATTGGTGGTTGGTTGTCGGTCAATAAATCTTGTCGGTTACTTTTATTCTTCTGCGGTCCCTTTTCAACCCCCTCGAAAACTGAATTAGAAATCTGTATGTGTACTGTGTACGTAGTTGAGCCAAATATTTTACCATAATTTTTGGTAGTGCTGTTCGAAATTCGTTTCTCCCAGGAATGACCGTTGTGGTAGGTACATGTGAGGTTATTGCCAGTTCGTAAAATTTGTGCCTGCTTAGGATGACATGTTGTAGGGAAATGAAGAAGAATTTCCATCACATCTTCGGCCACATCCATCGAACGGTCTGCAGAGAATGTTCAGGTTTCTCGTACGAAAGACATAAATTTTAATACCAAAGCAGCAGCACTAAACTAGACCGTTGCTCTTTGCCATCCCCCGATCTCTATCTCGGCCCCCATCGTCACCAACCCCCGGGGTGTGTTTTGCACTGCAATCTGCTGCAAAACCGCAACGACGAAGCTCAACTTCTACGACGCATATAACTGAATATTACTACCCCCTCGAAAGCCACCACCGACGCGCTCTTCGTATCATCTTCTCCCCCCACCCCCACAGACCATCACCATCGCCGTGCCACCCCGTTCGCCAAATAGTTCGCTTAGAGCATAATTTAATATTCAGCATTTTCACCGAAAAGGAAATACCGCCACTGCCGGGGTCAAATTACCATTTTCATTTCTCAAACGTTATAATGAAACAGTACGTGAACGATGATATGAATATATTTACATTATAAACCTGAATATCTAATTTCCACGGGCTATTTGCATACACCAGCGATATACCCAGGTGTATATGGATATTTAACATCTTTGCCTAAGGAAATCCACAAAAAAAACAAACAAAGAAATAAACTAATAACGAGAATGCAGTGTTGAAACAGTAATTACATTATCATTACTATAATATGTAGTTGAAGAGGTAAGAGCATTCCTCATACATTTTGTGAGACTTTTAAAGTCCTTGAGGAGGGTGCTGAATTATTTTTAAATTTCGTGAGACTGTCTGAAGTCCTCGAGAAGGGTACAGAAATATTTTATGGCTTCCCTAATGTGTAAGACTTGTTTAAGTTCTTGAGAAATGTATTGAGAGATTTTTTGGTTCATCTAAATTACGTGATACTGTTAAAAGTCCTTGAAAAGGGTATTGAAGGATTTACAGTAAATTTAAACTCCTTGAGAAGTATGCTGAGGCTTCTATAAATTTTGTGAGACCATCTGTAGTTTCTGAGAATGATATTAAGAAAGCTATAAGTTCGTGAGACTGTTTAAACTCCTTGAGAAAGACATTGAGAGATTGGAAAGGTCTTCAAAACATCGTAAGGCAATCTTAAGTTCTTTAGAAAGGTATTGAGATATTTTACAACTTCTATAAATTTCGTGAGATCATCTCAAGCCGTTAAAAATGATTTTAAGTTTCTTAAAAGTTCGTGAGACTGTCTAAGTTTATTTAGAAAGACATTGAGAGATTGGAAGGCTCTTCAAAACATCGTAAGACAGTCTTAAGTCCTTGAGAAAGGTATTGAGATATTTTACAAGTTCTATAAATTTCGTGAGATCATCTCAAGCCGTTAAGAATGATTTTAAGTTTCTTAAAAGTTCGTGAAAATGTCTCTAAGTTCATTAAGAAAGACATTGAGAGATTAGAAGGCTCTTCAAACCATCGTAAGACAGTCTTAAGTCCTTGAGAAAGGTATTGAGATATTTTACAAGTTCTATAAATTTCGTGAGATCATCTCAAGCCGTTAAGAATGATTTTAAGTTTCTTAAAAGTTCGTGAAAATGTCTCTAAGTTCATTAAGAAAGACATTGAGAGATTGGAAGGCTCTTCAAACCATCGTAAGACAGTCTTAAGTCCTTGAGAAAGGTATTGAGATATTTTACAAGTTCTATAAATTTCGTGAGATCATCTCAAGCCGTTAAGAATGATTTTAAGTTTCTTAAAAGTTCGTGAGAATGTCTCTAAGTTCATTAAGAAAGACATTGAGAGATTGGAAGGCTCTTCAAACCATCGTAAGACAGTCTTAAGTCCTTGAGAAAGGTATTGAGATATTTTACAAGTTCTATAAATTTCGTGAGATCATCTCAAGCCGTTAAAAAATGATTTTAAGTTTCTTAAAAGTTCGTGAGAATGTCTCTAAGTTCATTAAGAAAGACATTGAGAGATTGGAAGGCTCTTCAAACCATCGTAAGACAGTCTTAAGTCCTTGAGAAAGGTATTGAGATATTTTACAAGTTCTATAAATTTCGTGAGATCATCTCAAGCCGTTAAAAATGATTTTAAGTTTCTTAAAAGTTCGTGAGACTGTCTTAAGTTTATTTAGAAAGACATTGAGAGATTGAAGGCTCTTCAAACCATCGTAAGACAGTCTTAAGTCCTTGAGAAAGGTATTGAGATATTTTACAAGTTCTATAAATTTCGTGAGATCATCTCAAGCCGTTAAGAATGATTTTAAGTTTCTTAAAAGTTCGTGAAGAATGTCTCTAAGTTCATTAAGAAAGACATTGAGAGATTGGAAGGCTCTTCAAACCATCGTAAGACAGTCTTAAGTCCTTGAGAAAGGTATTGAGATATTTTACAAGTTCTATAAATTTCGTGAGATCATCTCAAGCCGTTAAGAATGATTTTAAGTTTCTTAAAAGTTCGTGAGAATGTCTCTAAGTTCATTAAGAAAGACATTGAGAGATTGGAAGGCTCTTCAAACCATCGTAAGACAGTCTTAAGTCCTTGAGAAAGGTATTGAGATATTTTACAAGTTCTATAAATTTCGTGAGATCATCTCAAGCCGTTAAAATGATTTTAAGTTTCTTAAAAGTTCGTGAGATGTCTTAAGTTCATTAGAAAGACATTGAGAGATTGAAGGCTCTTCAAACCATCGTAAGACAGTCTTAAGTCCTTGAGAAAGGTATTGAGATATTTTACAAGTTCTATAAATTTCGTGAGATCATCTCAAGCCGTTAAAAATGATTTTAAGTTTCTTAAAAGTTCGTGAATGTCTTAAGTTATTAGAAAGACATTGAGAGATTGAAGGCTCTTCAAACCATCGTAAGACAGTCTTAAGTCCTTGAGAAAGGTATTGAGATATTTTACAAGTTCTATAAATTTCGTGAGATCATCTCAAGCCGTTAAGAATGATTTTAAGTTTCTTAAAAGTTCGTGAGAATGTCTCTAAGTTCATTAAGAAAGACATTGAGAGATTGGAAGGCTCTTCAAACCATCGTAAGACAGTCTTAAGTCCTTGAGAAAGGTATTGAGATATTTTACAAGTTCTATAAATTTCGTGAGATCATCTCAAGCCGTTAAGAATGATTTTAAGTTTCTTAAAAGTTCGTGAGAATGTCTCTAAGTTCATTAAGAAAGACATTGAGAGATTGGAAGGCTCTTCAAACCATCGTAAGACAGTCTTAAGTCCTTGAGAAAGGTATTGAGATATTTTACAAGTTCTATAAATTTCGTGAGATCATCTCAAGCCGTTAAAAATGATTTTAAGTTTCTTAAAAGTTCGTGAGACTGTCTTAAGTTTATTTAGAAAGACATTGAGAGATTAGAAGGCTCTTCAAACCATCGTAAGACAGTCTTAAGTCCTTGAGAAAGGTATTGAGATATTTTACAAGTTCTATAAATTTCGTGAGATCATCTCAAGCCGTTAAGAATGATTTTAAGTTTCTTAAAAGTTCGTGAAAATGTCTCTAAGTTCATTAAGAAAGACATTGAGAGATTGGAAGGCTCTTCAAACCATCGTAAGACAGTCTTAAGTCCTTGAGAAAGGTATTGAGATATTTTACAAGTTCTATAAATTTCGTGAGATCATCTCAAGCCGTTAAGAATGATTTTAAGTTTCTTAAAAGTTCGTGAGAATGTCTCTAAGTTCATTAAGAAAGACATTGAGAGATTGGAAGGCTCTTCAAACCATCGTAAGACAGTCTTAAGTCCTTGAGAAAGGTATTGAGATATTTTACAAGTTCTATAAATTTCGTGAGATCATCTCAAGCCGTTAAGAATGATTTTAAGTTTCTTAAAAGTTCGTGAGAATGTCTCTAAGTTCATTAAGAAAGACATTGAGAGATTGGAAGGCTCTTCAAACCATCGTAAGACAGTCTTAAGTCCTTGAGAAAGGTATTGAGATATTTTACAAGTTCTATAAATTTCGTGAGATCATCTCAAGCCGTTAAAAATGATTTTAAGTTTCTTAAAAGTTCATGAGATTGTCTAAGTTTCTTGAGAAAGACAACGAGACTCTTCAAAACATCGTAAGACAGTCTGAAGTCCTTGACAAAGGTATAGAGACATTTTCAGGAATCTAAATTTTTTAGACTGTCTAAGGTCTTTGAGAATGATATGAGGAGGATTAAAAGCTCATTTAAAGTTTGCGAGACTGTCTAAACTCCATAAGAAAGACATTGAGAGATTGGAAGGCTCTCCAAAACATCGTTGGAGAATCTTAAGTCCTTGAGAAAGGTATTTAGAGACTTTACAGCTTCTAAAATTTTATGAGACACTTGAGATCCTTGAAAATAGTAGGAAGAGATTTTTAGGTATCTGTAAAATTTTTGAGAGTGTCTTAAGTCCTTGAGAATGGTATTCAAAAATTTTCAGGATTCCCAGACAATTTAAAGCCCTTGGAACTATTCTGACTGATTAGCAGGATTCTATAAATTTCACGAGACCATCTCAAGGCAAGTTTTTTTAAAGATCGTGAGACTGGAAAAGGACTTCTTTAAAATCGGCGAGACTTATAACAGAAAGCTTGCTTTAGTTATTTGGTTGCATCTAAAAGTCCGATGGATATTTTATTTACATACTTATTTTATGGTTGCACCCTGAGTCCCGCCCGATACAACCAACGGCCCTTAACGTTCCAAGGTAAACTTATCGGAAGCTGAATAAGGAGAATAAGTAAATTTAACGGCACACTCGCGAAAGGGGTAGGTGAACGGTTTGGTTTAATGTAGCTTTTCCAAATAGGATCGATGATGAGCTACCTGTACCATATATCCATATCCATTGTGTTGTTTCACCAGCCAGGAACCGACCGGATACGAACGTACGTGGTGGTGTTGCACATATCTAGCCAACGAATTGTTTTAAATGTAAAATAGCAGCTAGACGTGCTTCGGAACAATGGAAATGGGAAATTGTGGTTTACAATTTTTAAAATTTATGAACACATCGTCCATTGGTCAAATTGTAATACAAAATAAATAAATTGGGGATGTTGTTGTTCAAATTTTTTTTTGCCAATAGTTTTGAGGTCCTCGTCTCGGGCAGGTCCTTAGGTATGAAGTTAGACAGACGGGAAACTTATCAAGTATGGAAGCTTATACTATAGAAAGACTTTAGCGAAATTTTTAAATCCCTAACAGGCTTTCGGTGTTGAATGGAAATCCGTGAAAAGTGCATTGAAAATTTCCCGGGACAACCTGTCTTTTTTACGACTTTAGGTAAATAATAAAATTCGCGGAAGAAGGAGCTCCACTTCACTCCACTCCACCCACTGGCACGCCCGTTTATTATCCCGCTAGAAAAGTTTTCTATCTGAAAGAGTTGTGCACGAATAAGACGGGAACACAATGGAAACACAGTCCATAACATCATTCGTTTTAATTTTAACTTTCCACTTAAAATTCCTCGAAACTTTTCTGATTTACTGGCACAAACAGCGTCCCGGTACTACGGTGACGGACGACCCAACCGAACAACTATTCGTTTATGTGTGTGTGTGTGTGTGTGTGTGAAATTTTGTCGGACAGTTTTCTTAAAATGTTCGCGTGTTAAAATTTCTCCGTTCCTGGTCGTCGATTTCGACTTCTCACGAAATCAGATTAAAAAGACAGTGAAAAACAATCCTGACTGACACACACGTAACCGTTCTTTTGAACAATATTAATCTTCTTCTACGATATCCAAATGTCCCGGGGGTTACGTTACCGCTATTTTTAAAACCCGCTTTTATCAATTAATTCTTATTTTATTTTTAATTGGTATTCATAATTGAGAAATATACAGATCAGATGTTAAGGGGGTGTAACGGGTTCCCCAGTACGTGTTGTTGTTTTTAACATTCTGTCTTCGTCCTAATTCTTTTCAACATTTGTATGTATGTAGCAGGCATTCAGAGAGCGAATTTAACGTCCTCCTTTTATTAAAACAACAGGTTAACAGCGTCGGCGGGGGGTTTAAAAAGCACTTTCCTTCGAATCCCTCGAGATTCCAATCTGCAATAAAGCCGGCTTTTATACTTGCAATCGTCAGTGTTTTAAGTGCGCCAAATCGTACTATTTAGTACGTCGAACGGGGTGCCTTTGCTCTTCCTTTTGACCATCGAACCCTTTCCGGTCCCCTTTTTCATACTTATTCGACAAAAGACGAGCCGTTAGGGGATGAAATACGTCTGTCGAAATGTGGCCATTTCCGAGTTTACGGGATGATTTTTTGCACCGATGGCCATATTAAGGCCATTCTACAGTGTCCATTCCGAACAGGGAATACCATTTCTTACATCTGCCGGACGGGACGACGTCTCCCGAAATATATAGCAATGTCCCTATTACGATACGTATATAAAAGTTGTGGTAGATAGGTACTTTGTTGAAGCTTTTATAGTATTAACAAGCGCTATTGTATTAAAATTAAATTGTTGTTACGTACAGCATAATAAGCCGACCGACCCGACCGTGCACTAAAAGGCTTCCGATTTTCATTTTCAGATAAGGTTAATTCTAATTTGGCGCTATCGTGACTTTATTTACGGCCGAGCATGTCAGAAATGTCGAGGGTAGAAAGTTAATTGTAAGAAATACGGACTTGGGCCGTAAAGATATTTTATGGCCCCGTCCGGTCCGTCTTCTGTAGCTCTGCTGAATCGGAAAATTTATTTATTTGTCTACAAAGTATAACAAACAAAATCAACGCATCCCCTCGTGTCCTTTTTTTATACGCTCTATCTGCATACACATACTTACCAGAGCCACGCGCCAAATCGGGTCGTATTTCTTTCTAGCTTTTATTTCCCATAAAATAAAAACAAAATCACAAACTTTACATCCTAAAAAATTGCCCTAGAAAGTGACGCAACTGTCGACATTGTTTAATCATAGAAAATTTATCTCTCTAGTGTTTACTATCAAAGTACCAAGTATTTTTATTAATCATAAAATAAAACATTTTTTCTGAAACTTATTTTAATGGCTACCCCTTTATTTTCCTCCAATCGATACGATTTTAAATTAAATGGTGCATTGTTCAATTACTTACGTGCCTACGGTCTTTAATAATAATGTGGACGTTATATACCTACGTAATGCAATTTGGATTGGAGAGCGTGAGGGTCTTTAAGATGTTGGGTGGTTGGCGCAGAGCAGCAGCCCCCTTGAAGAGGGTCTATGGTAATGAACACTCACTGGCCAAATTATTCAGCGTTTAGTAATCACATTCGAGCACAATCCCGGAGTGCAAATAAGCTGATAAGGATAAGGAGGTCAGAATATGTGGAACAACTAATTACCTACTACTGACCCAAACGTTTGCATTTTTTTTGATAGACTTCAGAGGAATATTTATCGCCCACTATTTCATATTGTTTTGGTAGTCGAAATTGTCCCTGTTTGTGTGTATACATACGTGTTCATGTTTTGTCGGTGCTTTGAACAAGTCTAAATGCAATGCTTTGTGGACGGAGGGCAGTTGAGTTGACGAGGGTTTAACTGAAGTTTCAGCACGTCTAGGGAAATTCGCTTTTGTTCCTGTTGTTGGTGGTATATGTAGTATTTCTTGTCGTTTCAGAAGCATACTCGCGGGGAATATCTAAAGAAGCACAACAAATTTAACAACAACCCTCTCATACGAACGATTCCATCATTATCCTCGTCAGTGGCACAGTTCATCGACATTATTTAATAATATTTATCCTTCTAGTGTGTCCTAATGCTAAGATGAAAATTTCATTAGTTGGTAATTTATGGAGCAATAGAATAGGAATTGGTACGTGGGTGGATTGGGTTAGTCCCATTATCCATTATGGGAAGCTGTATGTATGTGTATCGGGCACAGGCGGCGCTCACAATTAGTTTGCAGATATGATCCTGGCAGTGGTTTATCAGATTAGAGGTTGTAGATGTGTACAATAATCGCAGGTAAACAAGCTCTCGTGTAAACACACAAACGGTGGGTACAGACAGGGCCTTCGCTAAACGACCACCGTAATAATAATACTCACCCTTACCTACCCCTTCTCTCTATCTCTATCTTCCTCTCGACGGACGGATGTATTTGCCTGGACTATTTGTGTGTATATGTTTACGTCCAAACAACGTCAGCGTTGGCTGAATACGTACACAGGTATTCGGATGCCTCTGTCCGTCCATAGCATCGGTCGTGTCGTGTCGTGTCGTGTCCTGTTCCTATCTACAAATTAATTTATAATTGTATCAATCAATAAGCGATGTCGACTTAATCGTACTTTACACTGATTAACAGATGAAATTGCCTCGTCGACTGTGTCATCGCTCATAATTATGTATTTAGAAATACGACACAAGGGCACAGAACGGGGGACTGTGGGGCTATCCCATCACCTGATGGGGTAGGTGTACGTACATATACAAACGTACGTGGTGGTGGGCGTCAACGTCTGATCAATATAAATTGGACCCCTGATGGTCGTACGTGTGTTTCAGGACATGTGGATGGCATACAGCAACGTTTCGCATAATGTACAACGTTCTTCCTCATTAATGTAATGCTCAATTAACTGCTTATATATCTAGATATTCACGACTATATAATTTGTCAGGGGTAGGTGGTTTTAGCCGTTTCTGTGACACTTAGGTCACTCACACGCGACCTTGGTTTTTTACCATGAACCGTTTTGGTGACAGATTTGCAGTTAAAATCATTTCTGTGACGGTAAAAGGAGAAAAGTCATAAACACCCTTCCTCCATTTAAACATTCACATTAACTACTGGGCCTAGTCCTGTCTCATTGAATAAGCTAAATTATATCACCATCCTGAGAACAAAACTGAGGAGACGTTTCTGCTGAATAAGCGCCAGTGAGGAGGAGGATGTGGTGTGGTGGTAGGTGGAGGCGGGTTCTTCGTCAATTACTTGGCTAGTAAGCAACATCAGCCAGCGGGAAGTTGCCGACGTTTCCCTAATCACCGTGTCTCATTAAATCTGACAAGAAATTCGTTAACTACCCGGGTTTATCTTGCACAACTGGCGCAGCAAACAGGTCTCTCTCTCCGTCATGTTACCGTCGCGTTTCTGTCGCATCAACATACCTCTTCTTTCACTCGAAATAATGACAAATTGATAACACTAACAGCCAGAGCCTTCTGCATCATTGGCAATACACTAGTCTTATCTTGGCTTCATCCCAAAACAAAAACAAGAAGACTTCATTAGGGCCAAGTAATGGGATTTTGAGTATTGTACTGCAACCCACCACAATTGAAGTCTTCTAGTGGCTGGCTGGCAGCATCACCTTCAATATGTATATTGATATTGTTAAGGTCTTCTTCTTTAAACGTTTTAGAAGGAATTGTTGATAGAACTCGTATGGTAGGTATTAATCGATCTTCAATGTGCAACATTTCCGAATTCCTGAAACCCATTTTCCATCATTTGATTTGATCGATTTCTTGTTGGTTGATTTTTAATTCGAGCAGAGCGTCTCGGCGAACTTGTGAGCCTGGGAGGCAATAAAGGCGCGTGCAATACAGATGCGGAAAAATGTGCTGAAATAACAACACACGACGACCCACCGAACTCCTCCACGTCCAAGTGAATTTCGTCTCCGGGCACGTAGAGCTAGAGCTAGCTAGCTACAACATACGTATGTACGTACATACAGACTAGACAGACCACAGCGAAAGAGTATTGCTGATGCTGCTGACGCCTCTCTCTCTCTCTCTGCTCTCGGCTCGCCTCGCCTCCATCTCCGTTTTATCTCCTGATAAAATTGGAAAAGTCGTCGCTCGATCCGATCTAAGCCCCTCGCGAGCACGGCGATAGATCGTCATAGTGGCTCTAAGCCCTCTAATCTGACGCGAGTTTATTTCATTTCTGTTTCGATTGGCGAGATATCTACTACTTGCCAGAAAATTGTGCTCCAACAAGAAGCTAAAACCCACACCTACGTTGGATGATAATAGAGTCTGCAAAACTTGTTTGGTTAATTGATAGTTACTGAGACTTCAGATGTCTTGGAAAAAAAACTTTTGGGTGTTTCATTCCCACCAATATAGGTGAGGGGACTGTCCCCCCCCCCCCCGACCTACAATCTTTTGCAGATGGTGTATCGGTATAACAATTATGTATGTGGAGATTTCCTGGCAGCCAGGATGACCTTTATAACGTTAATGGCGAATGCAATTTGCCGTTAATAGTTGCCGTTTGGATCGATTATAATCGGGCAATTGGTTCGGTGAATTGATACGTATAAAGGTACGCTGACATGAACCTCTTCCCAATTATACAGAGACGCGGCGCCGGCCGTCACCATGTCGAATGGATTTTGGAGCGCGCGGGATTCGGCGATCTGATCTTGTGGAGCGTTTAATAGCGACGGCTTAGTCGTACGGTGGATTATATGGCAACTTAATCCTCTTTACCCCTAAGTGCAGCATTATTGACTGCCGCCTGTATTACCCTCAAACATTATACTGTCCGCATTAACGACTCTTCGTAACCTCAGAGCAAAAGGGGAGGAATCCGGTAATAAAATCTACAAATTTTTTTATTAATTAAAAATCGATGAAGGGTAGTAAGTAGTAGGTAGTAGGTAGGTGGTGGTGGTTATTTGTCAAGGGCAGCTGTCATCTGGCTTTAATAATGCATGCGAAAGGTTATTAGCGGACGTGGATGTTGGTCGTTCGTTATGTGGACGAAATAGTGAACTAAATTGAGCGGGAGAGAATTAAATCCCAAAAGGCCGGTCAGAAATAATTAACCGGATTGAACCGGTTCGCAGGGTGTACCGTACCACCATCCGTTTTGTCATTATTAATCTTCAAGTCAAACACGGAAATCTCTGTTAAATGTCGTTAGTTCCGAAAGTGGCTCCGTTTTCAAGGGTTCTTCATTAAGCGCGCCTCATAAATTCAACACTGTTTTAAGCCATTAAAAATGTATTGGCTCGCACAAGAATGAGAGGGAGGGATGGAATAGAGAGGAGAAGCCGTATCGAACGTGTACTACGTATAATCAGGTCCCGGAGACGAATTCGTTCCTTCCGTGACTAATGTTCCTGCCGCTTTTCATCTTGTAGGTTAAGTTCCCCATTGGAATCTCGCCAGGATTTATTAATTGATTCATTCGATCAGCCTTTTACTTACCTACCTACAATAACGGAAACGACTTTATTCGATGTTTTAAAAGGGATTAATCATAAGAGCACAACAAAAAAATTGAACTAATGACGACCTTTTGGATAACAACTAAATTGTTGAATTACCAGTTACTTCTAAAAAATCTTCAAAAACATTTCAAGAATTTGAAGTCCTTTTTTCAAAAGGACCTGAAGAACAGTGTTTCTATTGTAAGCCCCGAAGAAGAACTTAAAATCTTAAATAAAAGTTGTTTGGAGTTTTGAAACATTTTGATCGACAAAATTATTCTCTGTAACGTTATTTCTGAAAGTCCTCGTCGAGAAATAGTGTTTATGGTAATGGGGGTGATGGGTGGGGGTCGACGAGAGCGAGGCGACGTTATCGGAAGAAGAAAAGCAATTTCCGTAACTATCACGATAGCCGATCGTGCGCACAATAATAATGGCCACCGTGAATTTATCTCAAACTTTTCGACGTGTGTGCTGTACATAACCACCACCTCTAAGCATATAATTGAATTGAATAGGTACATACAAATAAAACTGCAAATAATAAAAATAAAATACAAACGCGTTCCAGATTATGTATCTTGGTATTTGTGTCGTAACGTGGAGATGGCATTAGCGTCTTTTTGGACGGTTTGTAACGTTAGACGTCGTAAATTTTGACCGTTTATCCAAAGGCGAGGCCAGGAAGCGCAGCGGGACACTTTAGCAAGGATTACGGGCGCTGACAATTATATACAGTTTCCCTAAAGCCCTGGAAACTCCACACGAATATGCTGGTAGATAGGACGATAGGTACGTCCCACCTGCCCAGCCCCATAATACGTTTATGTACGTACCTAGTATTGGAACTGTAATGGCCCTTGCAGTTGCAGACTCGCCAATTTATTATCAATTTTTTTTTATTTTCAAAGGATATAAATTTCAGGAACAGGGACTTAATGGTGGCTAACAGTGCACCTTCAAATGGGTAGAAAAAAGAAAGGAAAAAAAATATTTCCTTTTGTGTAATTTTTACCCCAATATAAGGATTTTGACATTCTGAATAAATAAACGCTATAGAAGGATAAATGTCGACGGCTTGTGTCACTTTGTTGTAGGTACAACTTTCTGTATCTTGTGCTTAGTGTATTTCTGAGGGTTATTAAAATTTGCTCCTGAATCGTCACCGTCGAATGGGGCCACATTATCACCCTTATCGAATACACGGTCTCGTTGTGTTGGCTGGAGAAAGCAATTGTTGTTATTTAGAACATTACATTCATTCAAGAGGGAGGGCGGTATGTATTGTACGGTATGTACTTAGGGCACTAACTCACCGTTATCCGACAAATGCACCGTAGATCCTTTACACAAATTACACGTATATACATATACCTAGTTAGGACAACAACGGACGGGGATGCACAATTCACCCTAAGCCACGAAATCTCCCAGTTACCGCCTTCTTGTTCGATTTCAATAAATGCAGTACCTTCTTCTTACCCTAAATTACGTGTAGGTATGTATTATCGACCGCAATATTGACAACTAACTGGTTGGTATTTCACATAAAGGAAATTGATTGTATTCCTTTGACGTACGTAATACAAAAGCCGAATTGTTTGTGGATTATGTGCACACCCTTGTAACTGCGTACGTATAATTTTCGTGGAAACCCAAATTGAAATTGGATATTCAAACTGCAACTGTGGCGACTGATATATGGCGTGGAATAATACCGCCATTTTCTCTTCTCTTGCACTATTTACTACATATACATACATACATACAGGTTTGGAATTTCCAATGGCCGCTAACAACCAAAATAGAACCAATTAAGTATTAGGTATCGTTTGTTGATAATTAAAAATCTAATTATGTATTATTCGACTTTTTATGGTCCTTGATGGTGAGGCGAAAAAGACTTAAATTTAAAAATAGCAAAGCCATTATTGCTCCGCGCTTTCTTTTCCCCTGCGTCTTTTTTTTTTGTTTTTCGTAAAGAAGGAACAACGTCAAGAGGGTTAAATTGAATGTCGAAATTACCCGGTGATGTTAAGTTGAAAAACTAATTTTCTGTAAAAGCGTTCCCAAATGAAAGCCGTATCGATCTAATAACTGTAGACTTTAGCCCTAAAACCACCCCCTACCCACCACAGTCACTGAAAGAGTGTTATTAAAATTGAGATTTCATTACGTACCGACTAAATGTGCTAAAAAAATATTGTTTTAAATCAATAATTTTAGATAAAATAACACGTAAATAAGTAGAAGTTGATATGATTAAAAATATTGGAATTTTAAGAAAAAAGTATACAGTTTACGTACTTATACAGGGTTTTTCAAGTTGATGGGCTATTAGAAGTATATGAATTAGTAGAAGAATTCAATTCTGAAACTTGGGCTCATTTGGTTATTGTTTATGCCGCTTCTTTTAAAAATATTTTCAAGTTCGATTTACATCCGGTTATACCGGAAGTCGATACCAACTTTGTTATTTTAAATGGAATGGTATATTTTTTACGCTAATTCGAATAAAACGTGTAATTCTAAGGTAAGTTTGATAACCAACTTGTACCTACACCTCTGTGACGATCGGTTTCTGAGTTAATTTAATTTATAGAAAAAAAATCGCTACCGCAACCCAAATTATAAAAAATCATAACTTCCACAAACTACGACTTAAAGTGTTGAAATTTTTACTAGTAATAGCTGAATATTAGTGCTAACGCCTTGACAAAATTGAATTAAATAATTTATACAGGGCGTTCAAAATAAAATTCTAAAATTGAAAAACTTCAAACACGAATTACTTCGTTTTTTCAAATGGCACCTACTATTTTTTATTTTTTCAATCGATTCCTTTTTTTATCCTCTTTCGATCTATATGGATACTTCCTATTTTAATAATAATTCAAAATTATTCCAAATTTTCAAATAAAATAGGAAGTATCCATATGGATCGAAAGAGGATAAAAAAAGGAATCGATTGAAAAAATAAAAAATAGTAGGTGCCATTTGAAAAAACGAGGTAATTCGTGTTTGAAGTTTTTCAATTTTAGAATTTTATTTTGAACGCCCTGTATAAATTATTTAATTCAATTTTGTCAAGGCGTTAGCACTAATATTCAGCTATTACTAGTAAAAATTTCAACACTCTAAGTCGTAGTTTGTGGAAGTTATGATTTTTTATAATTTGGGTTGCGATCACAATATTTTTTTCTATAAATTAAATTAACTCAGAAACCGATCGTCACAGAGGTGTAGGTACAAGTTGGTTATCAAACTTACCTTAGAATTACAGGTTTTTTAAAAAATATACCATTCCATTTAAAATAAGAAAGTTGGTATCGACTTCCGGTATAACCGGATGTAAATCGAACTTGAAAATATTTTTAAAAGAAGCGGCATAAACAATAACCAAATGAGCCCAAGTTTCAGAATTGAATTCCTTCTACTAATTCATATACTTCTAATAGCCCATCAACTTGAAAAACCCTGTGTAAGTAATAGGTACCTAATCTAGAAATGAATGGTAAAGTGGATCACAGTTTTATGCAGACCAGGATGCTGACATTTACTTTAAAACTTTCTGAAAATTATTTCTCCCTCTACCCAGTTTAGTTAGCTACTAGTTTAATACAAAAGAGGCAAACATCCTGGAAAGTTTTTCACTCCAACTAAAACCGGGAAGTCCTTTTCAATTATAATTATCTATGATGGAATTAAGACACACAGTTTCCACGTAATATTAATTACAGAAATAATTACATACCTACCTACTAGAAAAATTAAAATAGGAAATTAAAGATTTAAAGCAGACTTTATTGATATGATATTTATATATACAGTTATTTATTTATTTGTTTTTATATTCAATTGTTTATTTATCAATTCAATAATGTGTTTGTGTTCATTTTTTATCAATTCATTCATTTATTTAGGTATTCATTTATTTCCTAATGTATTTATTCAATTATTTTATTATCTATTCATTCAATCATTTATTTATTTGTTATTGTTAATATTATTAATGGGGGGGATAAAGTTATTGGGTGTTGTAATGTAATACTTTGTACTATTTTTTTTACTGTAAAGGGCTGTCTCTAGACAATGTAGGTTCCTTATTATTTATTATTATTGCAACATTGCCACTTGAAATGAAATAGAAATTGGAAATCTCGCGAGAGAAAGCTGCTAGAACACCATCCATACATACATACATACGTATGTTCGTACGAAAATACGATTTTAAATCTCTACACGCCGCGTTAGTAAATAATAGATTGGTTTGACGTGATCGAGTTTCGAAAAGGGCCCTTTTTCCCCCATTGCTACTGACAAAATAAAAGTTAAAGCCGTCCAACGCTTTTTTACATTTTTCGGCCGGGCTTAATAAATAAAACATTAGCATGCTTAGAACGTTATTCGACGAAAAACATTGGACGAAAGGACTGCGATGCGATGATTTTTTCTTCTTCCTCCTTTTTTCCATTTTTTCCCTTCTCTGCTATGTGGAATCAGGTACCTACCTACCTACCCAACGCTCGCGTATGTAATGTCTAAAATGTTTTATCGGGGGAATGGAACGGTTTCTCGCTTTCAGCAAAGTGTGAAAACGTGCACGAGTTTTTTAATCATTTCATTTGAATTTTACACGAATTAGAAATCACATACGTACGTACGTACGTAGGTACACTCATGTCCATTGAAAATTGGCGTAAATTATTTTCATTCTTAATACGATATGGTACATAACGAGTATAATTTGACTCATTTTTGTGCATTTATACAGTGTGCGAAAATGTGGAACTTACCATTTAGCGAAAATGTGCCGCTCTCATCAATAGCAATAACAAGTGATGGGGTGGTAAGTAGACCGGCACGGCTGCGCACGCACACCGTCTGCTTGCTGCTATTGGCTGTTGCGCGAAGACACACCCACTAGTATGAGTACACACATTCACTTCGATCCAGTGATTCCTTCTGCCTATGCGTAAGTTCTCCCTTTCGCAACATGTACCTATAAGCACTTTTTAATGGAAATCAGAAGACTAATTTTGCAAACTCTGAAACATTATTAATATTTATTCAGAGTTGATAAGGTAAAAGCGAATAATTTGCGAAAACGGTTGTATTTGAAGTGGATAGGATAAATTTTATTTATATATTCGGGTGTGTTGTGTATATTAGCTCCTTATCTGGGTGTTTTGGTATAGAATAGAGACGGTATCCATATATTAGTGATAATAAGAGAAGGCAAAGCGCACATGTAACCTAAGTACATACTTAGTCCAAGCCGGTGCGACGTCGGGGTAGAGAGGCGTTGGTCGGCGTCGCGACGGTCGCGCTGCTACCCCTTGAGCTTGTAAATTAGACGAAATGCCGCCATAATAATAACTAAAGCCGGGCCGGGGCGGCATAATAATGACTTTCAGTAGTGCATTAGTACATGGTTTACGGCTATAATATGCGATAATTATGAAAACCGTAAAAGCCTCTAAATCGCTTTAATTTAAACAGGCAATTAGCGATCGTATTTGGAGGCGGTTTCGAACAGCGCCCGGGCACACCACATACACCTACCCCAACCCCCGGCACCCACTCGGTGCAAAAGTGCATTACACCTAATCCACAGATATTTACGTAAAATAGTTAATTCCCGTCTATTGTCCAACTATTTTCGTTTTTCACGTTCATTTACTAAATGTATGTACATATATATTTTCTATCGTATCGGTCGAAAAGCTTCTGTATTTGTGTGTTTGTGTTCCCTAGGGGAGCACAAAATATACAAAAAGAACGCTAAAATCGAGTAATTACTTCCTTTACAACTATTAAACTGTCCAAAAAGTATTTTAGAGTATTAAAAATGAAAGGCGGGGATTATGAAGTATCTCCGAGGTTCACAGATTTTGAAGGACCTCTACAACGATTGAGGGATGAAGATGAACAGGAATTGAAATAATTAGAGGAACCTTTGGGGGCTGTACAGGAAGTCTGGAAGAGGGATGAAGGGGCGGTTAGAGGAATATTAGAAGCAGAGACACAAATATTTTTATAGGGTGGAAATGTTTTAGTTTGTTTTAGGTTTGGCTTTGGACTGACAATAAGACACACAGAATTTTTATATTTTAACAACCCTTATTTCCATTTTGTGGCCATTATGTTTCCTGATTGTGTACATGAGCCGTAAGGGTAGATTTAATTCGGTCTCTGAAATATATACAAAATAATGACAATTATCACCTCTATTATAACAGTAGCAGTGGTGGTGGCAACAGCAGGGAGAAGAGATAGGGTTGGATATGAATATTCAGACGGATTTAATACCTACACATCTGTCGTAGTGTCGTAGTTGTAGTCGGTGGAGTAGGGCTCGACTTAACCGAGTTATTCGGTCATTAAAAATAATCCCCTGTTTACTTTTAAATGAAGTGGTCCATTAGTGGCGATTTTTTCTTTATCTTCTGGGGTATAATGGTATTTATGATAATTTTGGATTATTTTAGTGTCGATCTTTCGTTGTTAGACTTCCTGCTGTAGCAACCCCTACAGAATTAATGCTCGGCAATTTACCTTTAACTAATTGTTCGTTTTAATGATTTTATATACCCTTTTCTACCCCAACAAAATTGCGCCAGTGACGACAATATCATTGTGAAATAGAAAAAAATTCATTAATTCTACAGTAGGTCACAGGGTGACATGGCAACCGGAAGGTCTCTAATAACAATCTGCTGTTAATCAGGAAACAAATGAGAAAGGCAATTTGTAGGGATGAAGAAGTGCCTCGTTCAAATTGCATCAGAGGGAACGAGTAGCACAAAAAGTTCTGTTTTCTGTGCATTCAGATAATTTATTGGCCTTTTTCTAAGACTTAATTACCATCTAGGCGCCGACTTTCTTTCTTACAATAATTAAAAATACTCACTCGCAATACGATAACAAGAACAATAAGGGATGCACACAGATTTCCTCAGCCAAATAAAAAAAATCGCACATAAAGTAAAGTAATAATTTATTAGGTAACTACAAAGAGCAGAAAATAGGGATGATTAAGTTTAATTATCCGAAAGGGTTGTTTGTTAATTATGTGAACCTCTCACACCCTCTTAATAAAAATGTAGTAAGATGTGGTGTGGTTGCCTCCCCATCCTCCTTCACGTAAAATTTACTTACTCAATAATGATTTATTTTAACCATCCCCTCTCTTTTAATTATCATCATCATTTTGACCTATATTCTAATTTATTTTGTGCACCTGAGAGTGGACCACGTAGTATATTTTCGATCCACCCCATTTCCTATTCATTCCTCATCCTCCACCTTATATTTAATTTATGTTGTTTGATATCGCGATCACAAATGTCGCCGAACCGTCCCTGGCGCTTTATGTAACATTACTCCCCTGATTTACACTCTCGCAAATTCGACTACGTAACATAAACTTCAGTTATACGTACACGGAGGTTGGACGGACGGGCGGGGGATGGTGGCACTTCCGTAATCTCGAATTGATCATTCCCTGTGGCGAGATTTTATTGTCATTTTCCAATAGATATTAATCAACCCCTTTCAGTTGTTCGCTTAATCTATCCCCTTCGGAATCTCAAACTTATTAAATTTAAAACAGCATTTTGTTAACTTGCTAATTATTTTACAATAGATATTTTTTATTACAATTAATTACTTATTTCTTTTTATATATTTATTGTTATTTGCATTTATATTTATTATATATTATTCGCATATCTTTAATGTTAATTAATATTTTTTACTTTATTATTCAACCTTCTTTGAGAAATACTTAAGAGACGCACGCCTGTGGTTTTATTATTATTAATATTTTCATCAATATATTTTAAAAAGACTTAACAATTAATTACCAATTAATTATACGTTGCTTATTTTTTTATATATTTATTAGTAATTGCATTTATTTGTAAAATATTATTTATTACACGTATATTATTTAACACACTAATGCTCCATATGCACAATTTTAACATTAATTAATAATTTTCGTTTATTTTATTTACCTATAGAAAACCCTCTTGGGACGCTAATGGTTTTACTATTAATATAATACTATTGTTATTACCCAGAAATCCTTGCGAACTATACGCTGGGGCGTGGCTAACAAACTCGTCGTTGTCTAGGTGACGCCAGGTACTGTTGCAAGTCCGTCGAAATTTAGTCCGTTAAATTGCATTAATTTTCCAATTAAAATCAAAAGTGAAATATCGAAATTATTATGAACGTCTTCGTTAATTAATTACGGTCAGTTTGGTGTAATTTTTGTCGGTCGAACGATTTGATTAGTACGAGAAATGTATGAATTAAGTTCGTCGACCTTGGCCACCTAAAAATCGGTAGTGATCGCGAGATTGTGGATCGGTTTTATCAAGATGGTGCCTGTGATTATTAACGAATTTGTTTTATTTACTCATTTGCTAATATTCTTACTTTAGGTAATTGAATTTGTTATAATAAATCGGTTAATTTTTTATATTTACTTATTTTAAATTATTAATCATTTTCTTTTTATTTGTTGCAGGTAAGAAAACAAGCAGTGCTTATTATTGAAGATAGAATAATTCCAGAAACTGTTAGGGGTTCTAAATAAGGGATAGCATTGATAATGAGGGTTCTCAAGGTAAGAGAAATTAATTGTTGTTGCTGAATAAATTTTTATTGTTTGGTTGGATTTTTATACATATATTAATGAATCCACCTTTTTATAGGTACAATAAATAAAAAATTTTAATTCGTATGGCCCTAAAGGTTTAGGTACTTACATGTACATCATTATGGCATTAATTATTAGGTACTACGTACATATATACTCATGAAAGGGTTGAAATTTGTTTATTATCACCAGGATTAATAAACAAATAATCCACTAGGTACATTTACACTTTATTTTATTTTTATGAAAATAATAAAAACAAGCTTGTTGTTCTCGTCCCACTTTATTCAGTGGTCCTCTTGATTACTGGACAAAAGGGGATGATAACAAGTGTTTTTATTAATTTTTAACACAATATAGATAAAGCCAACTACAGATATGTACTTTAACTTGAGTTGCATTTTGTTTATTGATCCCCTTGATCAATAGACAACGTAAGACTTAGGTAATTGCATCTTTACACTCACCCTCGTTTATAGTATGTATCTACTATTTAATAATTAACAATGCCATGGTAAATTCAATAAATACTTTTGTTCTATTTATATTTCATTTGTTAATTAACTTGATTAACAAATAAGGTTTAAATTGGACTTTAACGATTTAATATTGATTTTTTTGGAAGGGCTTAGGTCATTTATAGTAATAATGCGACAAGTGTCAAATGCTTAATTTTTTATGACACAAATTTGATGTCTTTTTTGGACAGGCTGTGTATTTTTATCTTTTTGGACAAGCTGTATTTTCTTACGTATATCGTATAGGTACATTTAAGCACCCTCGGGCAGTTAATCCTTTTGGAGTTCTTTTTCGAAATGTTCCTTGATTATTTACGAGGTTGTTACGTCTCGATATCTTTACCAGGGGTTTTTCATTAATCGTGGCGTTTATCGAAAGGGCCAGAGGCCCTGCCGTAACACACATTAAACCTACAGGGTGGTTCTGATAAAGACTGAGGCGTTTTAATTTTATCAACGATTACTTATGGGGTGTTTATATTTATGTTTCATTTGACGTTTCTCAAGAAGTTGTAATAAATGTTTTGTCATTCCAAAAATGAGGTCCGTGGTGTAGTAATTTCCCTTTTTTTTATTTCCTTAAAGATCATCTCGTTTTTTTCAAATATATTTAAAAAAAATATCGACATTGATTTTTAGGATTTGTGGCTGCCTTGTGTGTAAATTTTGCTCAATCACCCTGTATATATTTTTATCGTGGGGGTGTGTGTGTGTGTTTTTTCCCCGTTGTTCCCGTCGATAAAATTGTGTTTGACGGCACCAGAGAGCCCGTTATTTGAAGCACCTGAGGGAGAGACTTAATAACGCGAATCAGCGAGATAAAGTGCGAGAGAGGGATGCAAGTTTATTTACTTAAGATCGGTCTGAAAGGGCGTTTGTTTCGCTGCCACACTCGTAAATTTTTGGTCGGTTGCCCGCACCTGTCTGAAAAAAAAAATCGAGATAAGAGAAATTGCTCGCGTGAAGTACATAGCAGTCTCGCCGTTTCTAAATGGAAATATAACAGATTTTTTATGGCCGAATAAAAGTGTGCTTATTTACGTTTACCGTGGTTTTTTTTGCTGCGCTTTTGCTCCCTTAATGCTGTTATTATTGCTTATTTACGTTATGGCCGGAGATAATTCGATAATAAAAGTGAATTAAGGCATCCTTTGTTTTGGTTTTTGATAGGCAAAGGCGCAAGGAAAGGGGTTTACTCTGGAATAAAATATTAACAATATTAGGTACTTCGTTAACTTTCATAAATTTTCATTTTTTTGTCTGTTTGGTGTATAAAAAATATTAGCAACTAAAGAGAATAATGAGCGTCTGCGAAGAATTTTTGGGAACGTTGCTTCGAGTGCGCCTGTGGCTAGAGAAACAGTTGCGTGCGTCCGCAGTTAAGTAAGATGTGTTTTTGATCGCCCTGTAAAGTAAAAGAAAAAAAAAGTTATCGTAAAGTTTGAAATTAAACTTTTGTCATTGCAACACAGCGGCGGTGGTTATTATTTGGTCGTTGAAATTTATTGGCGTGAATTTCCGTTGAGGACCAGATGGCACAATTTTCGCCGTTCCTTTTCGCAACCAAGTAAAATTAAATTGCTATTGTGACGCCGGTTTACAATCTCCATTTTTTTGTCCCTTTTTCCGTTCTCTCCTTTTCGACAATACGAAACCGTTTTTGAGGCGCGTCGCGACGCTGTTGCGGCGCTTTCGTTCGATTCGCGTGCACGAAATTCGAATTTTTGAATGCAAAAGTACTCAACAACCACCTACAACAACAACAACAACAACAACAACAGCAACAACTCTACCAGGTACAAAAATCGTTGGCGGCTTTTCAAAAAGCTATCCTATCGTTTTTGTTGTGTTATTTGATAGCGGTTTAATGAAATCCACAAAGGGGTGAATTTTATTAGAAATTGATTACGTATCGACAATAATTGCTTCTGGCTATTATACTGTGGCTTTTGAAAAAGGGTGGCAGAGGGAGGACGTGTTAATTGAAATGCTACTAATTGGAAGAGAGCGTCAAATCAATAGCGTCTTTATTAAATTGCACTGATTGCCGGCAGTTTCGCTTTAAAATAGTAACAGAAAAATGAAAATTATGTTTTAAGCGTTCTTTTAAAAATTGTCCTGCGATTTCCATGGAATGGAATATTGAAAGAAACAAATTTGAGATTGATGGCTCTCGTAAATTTATATCAGGCCCTGGAGTATCACTCGAAAAGAAAAAACGAAATTTTTATCGGTTAGCAAATATTCGTGTTTTAATTTGATTAGGTTTTTACATATGTATGTACATAGAAGAAATATAAATATTTTACAAAAGGGGTCAATAAATTTCTTATAAAAATTTCAAATCGATAATTTAATTTGAAAAATGATGCATGCATGCATGTAAGTCGAGATACGTATCTATAGGTAGTAAATAACGTGAAAATCCACCCCATTTATTGTTATTACGTATTTCGGAAGGAACGGACGGCAAATGCAATATTTTATATTATAAATCGATGCAAGTGTAGGCACGTGATTCAATGCATTCGAAATACATAATGGAAAACCAGCGGCAAAATGTACGAGAGGAACGGAAACAGAAGAAGCTAAATCCGAAGAGGAGTTTAGCATGCAACTCGCCTTCTTTAATGGTTCCCAATAACAATTTGAATTCGTGCGTTCGCGAAATTTGTTGTTGTTCCCCCGTTATTTCTTATTGTTATTCGACGAATATTCAATCGGTTATGTTTTGCTCATAAGGCACAATTCACGGAACGAAACAACTGATGCTTTCAAACATATCATATACCTACATACAAGAAGTATCAAATCATAAATGACAGCAAATGAATAACGTTACAGAAGTAGAGGTAGCTCAAAATCTAATGAACAGATTGGCAACTGTTTCAAGGAGATTAAACTGGGCAGTTATGGTGTTAATTTTTGCACTTGTCAAAACGGTGCGGGTTACAACTTACGACCCCGGCCGGCAGCTGTTGTCCCGGGTCATAAGTTATTGGTTTCGTCGGTCAATTACGGCCGTATTAGGTTTATTACTTATTAAGTTTCGCTCGAGCTACTAGCTGTTCGGTTTCGGTTTCGGTTTTCGACTTTTTATCTGACGCCCCGTTTAATGGCCGTGTTCGTAGGTACGTATTCGCGGTCGTCGGTATCGATTTTTATTTTCGAAATCGCCCAATAAATAACATATTGAAAGCCGTCAAATCCAGGTGTCGATGTCGATTCGTAACTTTGCCTGCAGGTGGCGCGAATAATTGATACCCCGGGCGACTGACTGTTCGCCCTCTAGTGCCGTTTAAAAGTCTCCCCATTCGAAATTCATGACGGGCCATAATAATGACGACGATGATGACATTGGTGTGCGTTATCGATGCAGGGATGTGTTTAAAAATTAATTTCGAACATCGGACAAAATCGCTTTCGAATTGCGCGACGATTGTCATAAAAAAAGGTACTTGGCTGAACTCCCACCAGGACTATAGAATAGGACCGGTAGAGGGATAAATCGGTTTTGAATTGTATCACGAATTTTTACAATGTTATCGGCCAGAAATTGTTCAAAATGTCACCATACAAATCTAATAATATAGATTTTAAATTTGGACTAAGGGTAACTGGCTACATATTCAGGTCAAACCTGTTTTATTTTATTGCTCATCATATAAAGTTGTTTGGCCTAGGGAAAACCAGTTTATCCTGAAATCGAGTTCTCTTTAATTGTGATGTTTTCATGTATTTTTATAGAGTAACAAAACTAAGTAAGGAACTGAGATTAAAGTGGATATTAGATTTCTCCCAGTTGTTTCTCATTTCCTTTTTTCTCTTTTTTTGAAACGAAGGCAGGCGGCTGTGTCTTTTTGAATCGGACTTGCGGAAAAACAGGTGCTTTAGCTGCTTTTAATCTTTCCCGCCGCAAGTGCTTCTCTCACCCTGAGCCCTCTCTAACCACAAATGCGGCTTAACCGTTTTCTAGTAGCTGCCTGCTATCTTTTTGCGAAAATTCCTTTTTACATGTACCAGATCCAGATGCACTGGTTTAGTTAGTGTCAGGGGTAAATGATCTTTTAAAATTAGCACAAAAAAATAGAAAAAGGGTAAAATCGGGACATAATTTCTAAAATTATTCTATTTTCAGAAGGCCAATATTTTTGTAAAAAGGTCAGATAAAAATTGCATTTAAACAAATCAGGGTAAATTCTAGATAGATATTTTTTCTTGCATTTTGCTTCTTTATTTAGTGGCGGAAAACGTTCTCCAGCAACAGTAATTTGTGAGGATGCTCTTGGGAAGCGCGTCGGTGCGCGGTCGGTCCGTCCTAGGGCGAGGGGGTGCGCTTTTGCTTTTTGTTCCGTCTCGGAAATAAATCACGTGTAATGACGATGAAAGTACAAACAGTCTCATTTTATAATAGAATGAGCGTCTCGTTAGATTTATATCAGAGGCATATAATTCACGGGGATGCATTTAAAGCCGAGAGTCCGGACGGTACCCATTTACATTTTCATTAGTTTCGCTTTAATTCCACTGCTATGTGCTGCTGTACCTACATTACTACTACGTATGTATCTAGTGCCTTTCGTGGTGGTGCTCATCACTGTCGTTACGACACGTCAGGGACTGCACACAGGTCATGTTGAGGTTCATAACTTTCTGATGGAAAAAAATAGTAATTCACTGAGATTTCCTCAATTTTATAGACTTAATGAATTTAGCTTCCACCGGTAATACGTAAGGACCCGGTTCACTACCCTAACAATTTATAAAAATTTTGAGCCTAAAAGCAACCCTCGCCTGGCTAAAGGTTTCCTGTTTTGCGTAGCGTGAGTTGTTTGGGGCTTGGAGTTAAATTAAGTGGAAAAGTGCATCCCAGGAATTCGTTATTTTCTCTTTCGCGTCCTGTTTTTCCGCGCTCGTTTCCCGTCTGTCTGTCAGGTGGGGATTTAGTTGAGGAGATATCGTCGTCGTTCGCGGCTAATACCGAGCAATAATAAATGCACTGCGGTGGTGTGGTGTGGTGTGGCGTGGCGTGGTGCAATTGCGAATGCAATCTGCATCCAGCTACTTCTTGTAACTGTGCGCGTCTGACGACTACGCGACCTGAATATGCAATAACCGCTTCATTTGGCTAATCCGTTCTCTTCCCACCACCTTCCACTCTTTTCTAGACTTCCTAACTCACATCACAACCGCCCCATTAAAATTTTTTTTTTAATTTCTACCGAACAATGAATTTGTTGAATTCTAAACCCAGTGGTTTTGCGCCTGCCGAGTCGGAAATGAAGACAGTTCCGGCCTTTTTTCCTGGAGTATTCACGCGCTACTTAGCGCAAACTGCAGCGATAATCTCGTTCGGTTTATTTTCGAAAATGTAACAACCTAGTCGCACATTGTCGCTCGTCAAAGAAAAATAAAGACCATTCAAGGCCCGGTAGAAGTTGAATAGGATGGGGGATGAATGCGGCATTAGCTGCCGGGGCGAGATGCGGGGAATAAGCCCCATGGGTGCAGTTATGCAAAACGTGCATGCCGCTCAAACTACCACACACACACATACACGGGATCGTAATACACGACGGAGCCCCGGTTATGATGAGAATGTTACTGAAGAGTGTGCACAAGGGGTAACCGCAAACCTTTACCAAGTTTCACAACTTTTACTCCACTGCTGCAGCTCGTTAACTAAACTGCTAGCAAATATTCGATGATTCGTGATGTAAGTGGAGGAGGAAATATCTGTAACCATCAGATATCACGTAACCATAATACTGATAGAAAGGGTAAATGCAACGATAGGGTAATAAATGGACTGAACGTGAATAATAAAATGAGACTCTAAGAGGAATTATATTTTTTATGGGCTTACCTTCCACAATTGTTTGGTTTCTTAACTAGAAAGAAAATAACAGTTCCTTTGGGTGTGCCGATGCTAAAATTTTTTCTAGCACTGAGTTTATGTCTTCCAAATTGAGCACAAAGTAAGAAGTTGCAGAAGAAGTAATGTATGGTGAGGTTTGAGTCATTTTATCAAAATTGACTTTGACCTTCTCACCCAAGACTTCTACTGCAAGCTTTTGCTTTCCATTTAGTATGGATTACAGCAACCCAATCCCAGAGTAGTTTTCACCATGGCCATTCACACGAACTATTATTTTCTTTCATATGCTGAAGCCATATGATATGACGAAAACTTTATTGAGGTGGTCGACTAAAAATTTAAATTCCCTGAGGATGTCCTTTGAATAAAGAAGTCCAAATCATTTTGATAAAGATTTGATTACAACTGTTTGTTGGATGACATGTTTTGCAACTTTTCTACTTCCTACTCAATAGATTTCCTTACTGAGGGTGACTTCCTCATGTTCCCAATTGAAGTTTCTTCAGGTAGAAGAAATTAATTATTCCTCTGGGTTGTCGTGTTAATTTTTTTTTCTGGAACTGGGTTGCATCGGTCCATATTAAGTACAAAGTAAAAAAAGATCTTCGGTGGTGAAATCTAAGATATTTTTACTACATCCATGATGACCTGGACTTCCTCAACTAGGACGTCTTTTTCATATTCCCAATAGTGACCATCATGGTAATCAAGAGTTTCAGAACTTTTTTAATACTATGCAAAACACGTTCCTTACCTTTGTGAAACTTTAACAACAGTGACTTCGATGATGATGAGATGAGATGTTGTGATGTGATGGGATGGATGGAGTTGCTGCGATATCCCTTATTAGATTCCGTGTCCTGCCCCTTTTGTTATTAAGCGTTGGAAGCAGTTATAATGAATTGCGCGCCTCCAGGCCAATTTGAAATTTGTCGAAGACGTCGCCCGCCGCCATTATTGTCGAATAACATTGTACGCAGTACAGATACAGACGCGCGCGTAATTAGAATTTAATTAAGGACATCGGTTACGGTTACGGTTACGGTTACAGTTACGGATACGCGCCCGGGTAAAGGACCCCGGGGCTCGACTCGGTTGCGATTCTGTTAATTTCCCTGCTTTGCGCATCATCTCGTTTCTATAGATCTTCTGAACTGCTCTATTACCCCAAAAAATGGTATTCGTTATTGATGGGGTATGCATATTAGATAATATGGTATTTATTTATGAAGTGGCTGTCGATGCAAGTTGCAATTCTCATGAAAAATATTCCGATACGTTTACGATCGTCTCATTTGTTTTACGAACGATTGTACGTCATATATTTTCCGCTCGCGGATCGCTATCTGTTCTTAGCGTCACGATCAATTTCGAGTCTCCACTTTGCGAAATTGGATAAATTCGGAAAGATGCCGAATACGAAGGAAAAAGAGACGGAGTTCTTCTTCCGTTTGCCGATGGAAGAGAAGAAAAAGACAGTGGGAGCTCGGGGGGTGTTTCGAGCTATTTCCCTCGCGAACTTTATCGTCCGTTGAAGAATAATATAAGAAGAAGAAGAAGCTATTCTGCAAATAATGCAAATTTGTCCGGCGAAAAACGAACTACATGCATATATATGCTTATGTATATTATGTAAAGTTCGATCTCTCATCTCGAAAACGATCCCACAATGACCGTTATTCAGAGGAGAAGAGAGAAGAGGACATTGGATGTTTTAGGTGATGTGATGTGATGGTCGTGATACCATCGCCATCGTTTGTGTGCATGTTTGCAGGAGAGGATGATGGCCCAAAAGTGTCAATTAGCTAATGCGTTTGCCCCCAACTTGACCCTTTTTATTATTTGTTGTTTTTGAACGAATTTCACTTTGCGATGATGCTCCCACAAGTGACTAGCAAACAAAAACGAACTAAAGTTGATGGCCACACTGCGAATAATTTAAATTCCAATTAAATTTAACAGTTTGCCTACTTGAGGGCACTTGCATCCCTGGAAACTACCATAATCTTCTGCTTATTAGTTTTCACATGCCATACACTATTAGGTAGATGTTGGAAAAGAAATGATATGATAATTAATTTTGGTGGTTTATCTCGCGAATCATAAATTCACATTTGGGGTTGGGGGTGGTAGGTAGGGTACGGTGCAGTGGTGGTGGGTGTGGTGTGGTACAGCCGGGGAAAATTATCGAGGTAATTAATGTCAGAAACGTTCAAGAATATTCAACCTGTCATAATTGATAAAGCACTTACTGTCTACTTATTCTGAATTGTAATCATTTATCACCACTACGACCGAAATGTTTCAACTCGAGTGGAAATTCGTCGATAAAGGCGGAAGATATCGTTTAAGCAACGAAAGCAAACCGACGACGACGACGACGCTGATGATGATGTACATCAGATATTGGGCCGTCCGTTATATTAACGTACTATTCGTATTTGGGGGAGCGGGAGGGTAACTTTTTTAATACGCATTTATTTTTTGATTGCATCTAAAAAATTAAAAGATGTTTGGTGATTATAATATTATTGGGTGTGTGAAAAATCGATTTGCTCTTACGCGTGTTTATACGGCGGCGTCCTTTGATTCAGTTTTTAACGGTATTCAAATCTTTTACGAGTGGCAAGCGGCTTGATTTCTTTCGAAGTTGAATTATTCTTTCTGGAAGTTTGAGAATATTTCCAGTGTTTTTCTGGAATGTAAGCTTGCCGCTAGGTCGAGAGCACAGTTGATGGTTGACTTCAAAAGCGATATATTATAAATGGTTGTTAAAAAATTGATTACATCAATACATTATGTTGAGTATCTGTTATGAATGTTGTAATAACAAAGATTTAAATAATAAGACAATAATTAGAAGTTGTAGGGGGTGGATCATTAATCATTTCTTTGTGGTCTTCATTATCCGCACAATACAAAGCGTCTTCGCCCGCGATAGAAGAGCTTCGATAAAACGAGACGTTTTTTTGCTGTATAATAATTAGTTTTCTTTTATATTTTTAATGTTCTAGTGCTGTCTTTTCATTTCCAAGTACGTAATGTTTTAAATCCGCCCTTTTAATTAACGGTATGTACAATCCAATTTAAATTAAATATATATCGATAATTTTGTATTCGTGTGTATTTTGCTTTATTAATAATATTAATTCTATTTTATTGTGATATTTAATCAGAATTACATATTTCTGTGCACATAACAAATCGTAGATGGGGGGAATAGAGGAAGGGAGAGAATTAGGAAGCAACCGATTGGAGTTCGGTGTTGAACAATTAAACATTTCGCATTTCTAGATAACTTTTCATCCATTTTACGAATTATTAGCCCAGCTTTTCGAACCGGTCGGATGGGATGTACGTAGATAATCGAATTTTTGAATTTTTTATTTGCAATTTAATTGTTTACAGAACGTACAAAGGGCAGTATTAGTTGTCTGATTTAATATCAAACGACAAACTAATCTATTCAGTATGAGTACACAGAACACATATATATTAAAAATTATTGGTGAAACAGTTCGAATTTGATTATTACCCTGTATTGCATTTGGTATTTTCTATTTCCTACTGTCTGCTAGGTGACATTTCTCGCACTCATCTTCTATTTAATTTATATTGTTCAACAGTTCTTGACCTTTTCAAGAATTTTCCTCGAAAACTTTCTTTTAAGCACCCCTTTATTAAAAACTAGTACATAAACGTAAAAATCCTGAAGGGTGTATTAAAAAAAAATAAACTAAACGTAAGTAGCCTGATGATATTTTTAATTCTATCCTATCCGTCTACATACTTATAAGAATGACGTGGTGGCGAGTTTTGTTTTTCACTGGCGATAATCCGTATAATTTACGTTTGTGTCGGTTAAATATCGAAAATTTACACTGGCACTTAGTCAAGCAAGCAGCAGCGGCTTATCATTTATCCCCGCATTATAAATGCATGGAGTTCTCACACCTTCCGCTTGTTAAACATTCATGTAAGTGCGAGTGTCGGGGGCGGTTAACGGATAGAAGGAAGGCGGGGGGGGAGGCAGGGCCAGGGACCGGGGACCGGGACGTGCATTTACAGGAACATTTCTCGCCATAAAGCTAAACGGTGATGGTGGAAAGAATTTACGAAACAGTGTTGCGGTAAATCCGCTTGCCTCTGCCTCTACGTACTTTACTCAGCTACGAGTAGCTACAACAAATATATACTTACATAACTCGTATTTGTTTGTATGTGTGTGTGTGTGTGTGTGTGGGTTGTGTCATAAATCCGTGTAGTACATTTCGCGATATTGCGAGCCATTCCGCGGACGATAACGCCCTGTGTGAGCTCCTATTTTCATTTAAGAAAGATAGATAATAAAAGCCACTTTGGATCTTCTCGGAAGGCGCGCGTCGTCGTCCTTCTTATGTTTTATGGCGCTAAAGGGTTGTTGTTGTCGGCGTTAAATCGGGATTTAACGGCCTTGTAAATCGTAATGGGGAACGCAACACTTATCCATCTATAGACAGATAAACCCGCGCAAATTTTATGGACATCTCAGGTGTTCAGTCTATCGAGAATTCCACGAGATACGATGGACATTGTGGGGTCTATAATCTTAAGGAAACTTGAAAACGAGGGCTCCAAAAATTCTGCTACTTTTCGCCTATTTAATTGAATTATTAACTGTCCCAAAGCCTCAAAAAAGCTAGAAAGAGAGCCCTAGATGTTTTAGAGCAAGTCTACGTTACTATCTACACTTTTTCGTTAGATAAAAAAGTTGTGGGCTGCCCCAATTTTCGTCTACGTTCTTAAAGGGTTTCACGAAATAAAAAAGCCCCGTTAGTAACAATTCGACGCCTCTAATAACACGCAAATAAACAAAGAAAGCGCGTATTAGATTAGATTACATAGTTAGCCATGCCATGCAAAGATTTCGTTAGGGCTCTTGTCCCCACTTATCCTGTGACTGTATGTGTGTATTTATTTATTTATTATGTGTTATTAAGGAGATTCTTTTAATTAACTTATTTTTCGTCAAAAGTATGTTGTAGCTCATAGGAAATATATCCATCCGACAACATAATTAATGAAAAATATCGTCATTAACCCAAAGTGTTTTATTAGTTTCCAAATTGGCGGACGCTTATGTTGTTTAAAATAAAATTCGGTTATTCAACAGCAGCGATAAAAAAGCGATCAATCAACTAATTAAATTTCATGGCTTGTTTTAGTGAGTGATCTGATCGTCCGTGTAACAGCTGCAATTAAAATTTATTTATTTTTACACAATTTATCGCTAGCAGTGGCGGCTCGTGGTCGAATACGAAGGGGGTTCACAAAGTTAATAAAATGTAGGTAATATCAGAACATGAAGCGTATTTGACGATGGTGTGTATGCGCCGCAGGCGAAGATTTTTAATATTTTTAGGAGAAACAAATACTTATGGCATTTAATAACAATAAATAAAAACCTTACGTTTACTTATACATACAGGAAATCCATTCGTCTATGTTTTGAATTAGCAAACACACTCAACACTTTCATTAGGATTACCGGCAAAAATCAGGCACGGAAAGCAAAATAATGCGTTTAATTTATTACACCCACACAACCACGAAGTTTTTTTATACTGTTCTACTTTAAACACACGTTTGAACTTTTTATTTTTTAAGGTACACTCTTGTGTCAGCTGTAGTTTTGGGCGAGGTGGACCCCTTTTCTTTATTTCGAAACGATTTTGAAAATTATTTGAATTTTCTTTAATATATTTTGCCGAACACGACTCCATCATTTACGTAATATTTTAATTAACATGTATTGTGCAATAAATTGTGCGTCATTTACAATTAGCGGACTTTGAACTCTGAAATCTGAACATAATTTTTTTATTATCGGTTCCTATCAACACTAGCTTCCAGAGCCTTTAAAAATGACTCGTACTGGACATTTTCACCAGGTGGCAGGCTAACCGAAGTTGCAAAACCCTGGCAGACTGTCGGGTACCCGTGCCCCGACGTAGCACGACATTATTCCGGCTGATTCCAGCTTCTCGTGCAGTGCACCTAAACGCTGTATGTTGAGTGTATATTATCTTCCATTTCACGCGTCCAACTACCTCTCTCACATGGATATCAAACGGAGTATCGCTCACGTGATATGTTCAGAATCAAACTTGAACCAAAAAAGTTAGGTAAAAAAAAAACAAAAATTTAAATATTTTCTATGGGTCACGGGTTGGTGTTTTGTAACTATGAACTATGAAATGGTAAAAGAGATGTATATTATACGATAATCATCAATAATATAATAAATATTAAAAGGATAAAATAATAAATTATGGTGTAACTAGTTCAATTTTTAAGGGGGTTCACTGAACAAATGCACCTACAGTAAAACCGCCACTGCTAAAAAGTGTAAAGTTATGTAACTAATTACTCCCCAATTGCTAATAACTAGGTTAAGTTAGGTACGTATGGTATGTATAATATAAGTGTTGTAAAGTTAGTTTTGCGTGTAGGTATTTAATGATAAAATGGGACGTTCGAATCGTTTGTACAGCTTACAGGTTGTTATATATGGTAGTAATAACGACGCCAATTATCCGTTAAAATTGCTTTATGCATTCGTATTAATTACTGTATTTAGGCGAACTGAGAGAAAGTTCAAGACGTTTATTGGACAGATAAAATGTTTTCTCGAAATGCAAATCTCCTCTCCTACTTTACTACCTAACTAACTAACAAACTGAACTATCTAAAGTTAACAGCGATAGTTTATATATACTAACTTACTTATTACTCGAGAAATTTGCAAACTTTGCTCGTGATTGGAATTGTCAGAAACGCTCAAATGTTTTGGAAGACTAAACGGTATCGATGGCCCACATAAGAAATTGCTTTATTGCAAGATAAAGTGTCACTGACGTACTGTCCAAATGGGAAATTTGAGAAAAAAAATCAGTTGCTGTTTGTAGACATGTTGGAGGCTTAGTTTATTTTCCTGTCCCACGATAAGTGAAAATGTTACTAAATTACTGTCCAAAATTGAAAGTTGAGAACAACATTTAATTGAAAGAGATAAAAGTTGGAAAAAGGTATAAAAAAAATCGTCTTGTCCTTCAGAAAAATGTTTGAAATATAATTTTTACACATAATTTATTTTTACGTTCAAGTCGGTGATATTAAGGGTGAATCTATATGTGTGTGTATTATTATGTAATTATGAAAGCAATTTTGCGCTAGCGACGGCGTTTTCCTTTCAGATTTTTCTATGTATGCTACGTATTTTTCTAAAGAATAATTTTCCGAAGGTAATAACGGTCGGCGAATACCGTGCATGTTTATGCAAATGGGTTTGTTCGATCGGTTTCTTGGCCCATTTCAACGAAAATTCTTGGGGGCGCTCAAGAAGACCGCTAATAAACTGACCTGTTTTCAACGGCGCGGCGGGCGTCGCGGCGCGTCAGCATCGATCAATTTATTCATGAGATTTATATTGTAACTACTTATTACCATTACATTACCCTTACTACTGTGATTATCTACAGACTAGTTTTCAAAAGTAACCTTTTTCTAAATAAGCTTGGGAGAAGAAGGGTCACACAGTACCTAGTTAGGTAGCAAACGTTTCCCATTTCTTGTGCTCCTTTAATCATTGGCCATAATTCAGGACGAGACATAAACCGAGGGTAGTAAACTTGCACTCTTTCTCTGCACGATATCTACGGATTTGAATTTCCATAGCTGGAAGGAAGCAAACTATTCAAACTTGTACTTCTTAAGTCGCATAAATTTCGCACATGTCTTGCAAAGATTAATATGGTAATAAAGGGCAACGAGAGAGGGGTTTTCGGTCTCGGTCTCTCGGTAGATCTATGACGTCGACGTTGGTGTTGTTGGGGTTGTTGTATCTGTCGCAAATGGCCCAACTGCTGGAACAACTGTGTATGGAGGGTTGGATAGACAAGAAGGCGAGCAAGCAAGCAAGCAAGCAAGCAAGCTGGCCGCCGTTTGTCGTTCTTATGTCCCATAAAACCAAGAACTTCTAGTAACATGTTTGAACAGTGAAGGGACCACACTTGAACAACTCAGTTGGGAATTTATTGTGGCCGAAGCGGCATTAAGTTAGAGGATATCGATTACTTACAACGGGGATAAGTTTCGAAAGATCTCTTGCTCTGCTTTCCTGCCCCACAGCAAGCCATGTGTGTCATTGACTTAATGTCCAAAATGGAAGGTTGAGAAAAAAATAATTGAGGGAAGTACACTTGAAAAAAGGATGGTAAATCGTCTTGCTCTTTATGGAGAAGTTAGAGTCCCATTTTCCAAAATTGCTGTCCAAAATGGAAGTTTCAAGGAAAAAATTATGCAGTTGGAACTCGCTTTCTCTTTGGAGAATGTTCAGAATCCCATTTTATTTATAAAAGGAAGGGTGGAAGTAGAAGTTGAACCTGAAAAGTTAAACAGTTATATTTTTACCGCTTTCAATAATTCCTTCCGAAAAGAAGAAAAACAGTCCATCATAAACTTTTATAATTATTATTTGTGTCAGTTGGCGTTCGGCCATTTATCGACTCGGTCGACTGCAGAAAAGCAAAAGAGAGAGAAGCAGCACCAAAAACTTCGCCGACGTCGTCGCCATGAGCAATAAGCAATTCGACCGAGTGACTGTATTCTATTCTTCTGGATATTGGCCAAAATCGTTTAGCGATATTGTTCAACACAAACTCGTACTGGAAACTTCTTCAACAATGCAACTTGTTCGTTTTTAACCAGGGGCTAAACGAGTAGGTAGTGTACAAGTACATGCATTTCCCTACCGATACGATACCCCTCTTGTTTTAGTTCAGTCGATTTACAACGGCCATAATTTTTATTAAATCGGGACACTTATTGCAGGGGATTTAGAGAAGAAGTAGACTAAGATCAAAAACTGAGATATATGCACGTGATGGCGCTGTTGGTGGTGCCCATTTATTGTGGAGAATAATGGACGTCGCCATTATTGGGACCGCTTTTCGGCCCCGTTCTCCGTGCCGAACCGAAGCGTGTTTGTACGTGCGGAGCGTGTCCTCCAACTATTCACTTTACGTACGCCTGATTGTTGTGACCGCGATTTATGACGTCACCAGGGCAAAAATTGATAGCAGGATATGTAAATGTGGACGGGAACGGCGCCGTGGCACATGATTAATGGGTAACCGGGCTATGGATGCAGCCAGCCGCTCGCTGGGCACGGACGGGTAATATGTGTGTGCATGTATCTACGTAACGTAGGGATGAGTGTGTACTGTAATATCGGGAAATTAGCTCACAACAGCCGCCTCACCTCTGACCTCTCCTTCACCAGGAATGTTAGCTTCTGAGGCCCAGAAATTGTAATTATTTCGATTTTTCACATTTTGATCGTTACTTTTTCACCCCGTTATCGATCTCCAGTGAACAGTTACTTATCGTTGTTATTCGAGACTCTTTTTCGACCCTGGTCGTTGCCGTTATCGTTATCGTTATCGTTGTTATAATGTTCCAATTAATTTAATTGCGGCCATTGAGTCGAAATCCCTTTTTCCATTGTTAATTTTGTGCTTAATCAGGAAACGGTAACTATTCCTCTCCATTCTGGAACTATTAAAAGACGAATTAAAGGGAGAGAGAGCAGGGGTGCCCGAGACGGTCCCCCACCCGGCTAGTGTCAAACGCAAACCTCGTAGAAACTGCCAACTAACGAGGGACCATTTCAGCAATTGACTTACAGATTATTTACTCAATTATACGGAATCAGGCCCGACTTTTCATTAATATTGAACGAGACTGTATTCAGAATATAAATTAATTTGTTTATGATATCTTAATACCTACGTAAATAGTAGCTAATAAAGTGGGCAACATATATCATCCCCTCGGGTTAATTAATATCTACCCAAAACAGGCACATTTTGAAATATATAATTGTAAAGTTCATTTGGCGCGGTCCGCCCTCCCTTTGCTAATGTCTTTAGTAGATAGTCCAGTTTATTCTGACCGTCACACGATAAAATACATTAAATCCGTTGCCCCAAAAGGATTAACCTAACCCCCTTGAACAGAACCGGAAGCTGCCGCCGTCCCGCCTGCGTGACCCGTATAAAGCGACAATTACGTAAATTTAAAACAACGGTAAATTATGATTTGGTAGCTCTTCATGTCGTAAAGTGGCTTACGGGTCACCGCCGCCATATCGCCGTCGCGGTCCAGCTTAGCGGAAGGGATGGCGTCGCGACGCCCGCGCCGCAGACACGTCGGTCGGTCGGATGTGTTTTATCCTGATTTAGGAACGGTGGGAACAGCGGACAGGAAATTTGAGATCAATTATTGTACCCAAAAGATGATTATATTATAAAACATGGAATTCAAATAGCGGAATGGGGGAAGGGGGCGAAGGTACCACTTAAAATAAAAATCGTCATAAGATAGAAAGGGATGCAAATGCAACCTGCGTCTGCACACCTTTTCACCAATATTGGTTGTGATGGCCTTTTTGTTTCCCATTCGTTCGTCTTTCCATTCCTCCTCCTGAAGCGCCCACTTTTCAATAACACGTTGTAAGTTTAAAAGCCTTTAAAAATCGCGTACAGATAACGCTATATTGATACTCACCCACCCGCCTCAGCCATTCAAAGGCAACGTCGTTCTGCACTTGGCGAAATAGAAGGGAAAATGTACCAACTATTATAAACGCGACCGTGGCTCTCCTCTCCATCCTCTCTTCCTTTTTTACTTTTTCTTTCGAATTGGGAAGAATCGAGGATTATCAAACCATATGTGAGGATCGTATTGCCTCAGGAATATTAAAACTATTTAAGGCGTGCCTGAGCCTTGGATACTCACCTGTAGACTCATTTATATCTTGAGTCAAGGAGACTCAGCCCTACACTCTTTGCTATCATACACCACGAAGACTCACCTCCGAACACCTTCCGATCCTTACAATTAGTCATAGCGAGTCACCTGTAGACTCTTTCATATCCTGAACAATGTAAGCTCACCTCTACACTCCTTCCTGTCCTTAGCCAGGAATACTCACCTCCGTAATCCTTCCTATCCTTAGTAATGCAGACTCTTCTTGTCATGAACCTTGGAGACTCAGCCCCATACTCCTTCACGTTCGTGAGTCATGAACATTCGCATACAGACTCGTTCGTATCCTGAGCTGTGGAGACTCACCTCTGTACTCATTTATCTACTGAAGCACAGACCTTTCTTCTTTTTTTTTTTTTCGTATGAAGACTCACCTCCGAATTTTTTACTATTTTAAGCCATGGAGGCTCACCTGCAGACTTCTTCCTGTCCTGAACCTTCGAGATTCAGCTCTACACTTCTATCTATCTTTAGCCATGGACATGGACTGTCATCTGCGGACTCCTTCACATTCTGAGCTATAGAGACTCACTTCCGCTCGTCTATTTTATCCCTAACAATGGAGACTCTAACATATTCTAAAACTTAGCTTCACATTCCTTCCTACCATGGCTTAGGTACTTGCATAATATTCCACATCTTGACCCGTGGAGACTCACCGCTATACTGCTTTTTATCCTTTATTATTTATTTCTGTAATAGTTCCAATTTTTAATTAGGTATATGGGCCATTAAGTAACCCAAAAAAGTGATATTGTGTACGGTTTGAGTGATTATAATAATAATTTGGCGTGGTGTAGCGCATATTATTATTTTCTGATGTGTTATCTTCATAAATCTGACCTGAGCCGAGTGTGGCGGGTTTCTGGTGTGCGATAGTGTGGCACGATTTTTATTCATGCAATCCGGTAAATTATATCCGAAGCAAATATAGTCCAGGGTGTGGTGTGGAGCGGCCCAGCGCTTGGGACTTATTACACGCCACGTTTCCTTCTTGCCCTTAACGCGGCAATCGCGTAAGTGTCTGTACCAGGACCGGGCCAAGGTTTTACTATAGGTAGATATTTTTATTATTATTATTATTATTGCAGAGTGTCTGCCCTATAACATCATATCGACATGACACATATAGCTACGTTCATATTAATTGTATTTTTTTATTCGCTTGCCTATCGTCATTTCGAAATCAATGTCGAACGTGGAGGAATTAGCATAGTTGGCGTTGCCGGCTGCGAACGATGAGTAGGCAGCGGTGACGGTGTCGTGGGGGGTTGAGTTGAGCAGCGACCCCCTTTAGGTGCTGTTGACGGCGCTGTGCTAGTTGATGTTCATCACACGTATGCTCACAGCGAGGGCAATTTACCAGAACGCAACTGAAGGTCATTATGATGTCGCTGTTGATTTTGCCGTCTTTCTGTCTTTTACCGGGAGAACGAAATCGGGAATAAACGATTTTCCAGGTGCGGACGAACACTTGTTTAATTTGTTTTACAACGTAAATTGGCGCAGCATATACTGGTATTAGTAGGGTAAGGTCAACATACTAACGAGGTCTTCAATACAATTCTAGTGGACGCTGGCCCCTTATTCATTCCTACCCTGGACTATGGAGACTTACCTTCAACGTACACTCACTTCCACACTGCTACTTTTCCTGATGAATGGAAACACCTCCACACTTCCTTTTATTATGAGGCATAGACACTCATCTTCACACTTTTACTTATTCAGAGCCATGGAGACTTGCCTCTACATTCCCACCTATCTTGAGGAATGGAGACTCACCAAAACATTATTTTCTACCTTGAGCCATGGTGATTCATCCCCAGCTTCCTTAATATCCTGAGCCATGGAGACTGGCTTTTATATTCCTACTTATTCTGAGCCATGGAGACTCGCCTTCACAGTTCTACCCATCCAGAGCTATGAAGACTTACCTTCACATCCCTATTTTTTGGGGGAACACATCTAAACATTCTTTTCTGTCTTGAGTCTTGCAGATTCACCTCTAGTTTCCTTAATATACTGAGCCATGGAGACTCACCTTCACAGTTCTCCTAATCCATAGTCATGAAGACTCACCTTCACATTTCTACCGATCTTGAACCATGGACCCTCATCACTACATCCCTACTTTTTCTTAGCCATGAAGACTCGCCGCTTATTCTGAGGGATGATGACTCGTCTAAGCACAAATGCCATGGAAATTCACTTCTATATTCTAAGCTATGGGAACTCACCTTCATTCTTCTTATCTTTCCCAACCTGTTCCATGGAGACTCACCCCTATCCTGTTGTTGGTTCGCCCCTGTGATTTGGATTATTTAGTGCGTCATCGCCGTACCCTTCTTCGTGTCATTAAATCGAAGTTCGATGCACACGATATCCGTCTTCATTCATTCAGTCAGTCACTCACTCGCTCCCCAGGTCGCTGCTAATATTACCTTGGCCTGTTCCTGTTTTGTGTAGTAGTAGGTGGTAGTATAGGCTTTGGCAAGATCGTTCCGGCGTCATCACGCAATCCTGCTCGCCACCCTCCCTCTCTAAATTATCTATACCGTCGCGTCGGGTGGTAGGTATGTTGTAGTCGTCGGTTTTTGACAGCCAGTTTCCCAGATTTACAGCCTTTAAACTACCTTTGTTTTGCTTTATAACCGTTGAGAGAGAGAGATAAGGCAATTCACCATGACGGTTCTATACAAGAGAGAGGGCTCTTTTACTACGTTTGCATAAGCTTCACGTTAATTAGGAAGAGATGAAACTCGATACATGCTCATATAGATAAATCACCAGCCGTGAACATTATAGGATTTGAGCCTGTTTCATTATTCTTTGGATGGCCAATAATATTATTTGGGAGATCTGGCGGATATCGAAATTTTCTGAACATTTTTCTAGTGAGAAAATTGATAAAGGATATTGGTTTTCCGGCCAAATAAGAGTGGGAAACTGCGATTTATATTGAGTAACTCCGTCCGACTGAAAAACTAAATAAATTCTTGTGTATCGGTTCTTTATTGCCGATTTCTTGGACCTGCTTCAAATTAATTAACTAATAACAACAACTAACATTAATTAATAAATTTCAGGGGCATTTGAAATTTTTTATGAATTCCATGACATTTAAAATGGTCGTGACTCTGAAACGAGAAAATCATCCGATGTTAAAGGTTAAGAGAAACGGATTCGTTTTTTTATCATTCTAATCGTGATCGTCTGCTAAATCGGTCGTCAAAGCAATCGTTAAGGTCGTCGAAATAATTTGAAGTGGGAGGTCCCGGCAAAATAGCGCCTTATAGCCAGTTCGTTTGTAACATTGAATGAATGAACTTTGAAGGCAGGCGGCGTCGTCGTTTCTTGTTCAGAGAGAAGAAAACGCAAATTAACGAAACGATCCAAACTGCCGGTGCAGCGAGTGACGCCTCTTCGTAACGTAATAACGTAAATTGTGTAATGCACCTGATTATTTCATCAATTTTCTTCGTCGGAAATTGTCGAGCCGGAAAATAAACATTTGCACAACTGCAAAAGATCATAATTAGGATGACGAGTTTTTTCGTTCGAAACTTTTGAACGAGTGAATTAACTGTGTAAATGTAAAGAGTTGATAGATACTACGATATATACCTGTATACGTAGTAGTAAGTACCTAAGGGATGATTTTTGTTCGATCCGATTTTTCTATTATGCTTAATCACCCGTTCAAGTGCTCACGTAGACATCATTAGACAGGAGCAATGGGATATGGAAATAGAACAAACAGGTTAATTGTGAAAGGAAATTGGATTTTCGTATTAGGTAAAAGGAAGACTTTTTTAAAACATCCCTAAAGAAACTAGAAATTTAAAAGTCTTCCCATTGTTTTACTGAAAATTATAAGAAGTCTCCTGTTTTCCTGACCATTCTAAATTATATCTTGAAATTTACTTTTATTTATTCATTTTGAGGGTTTTTGCGTTTGAGGAGTTAATGGGGCAAGTGACCCCATGCAAGCCGTTTCGCAAGAAAAGAAGCTGCTTAAGTGTTTACGCAAATTTCTCGGTTCCAATTCAAATATGATAATCGCATTTCCATTTAAACAAAATCTTCCTTTCCCCTTTAGTTCGTTCGTTCACCGGCTCAAATGTTCCTTGCGCTGGTTAAAAGGATTCAACGTGAATAATAATAGATCCTTGTAATCCTAAAGGAGAATCTCTTTTATTTAAGTCCCTACTTTTTCACCTCTCAGTTATTTATGCCTAGTAGACTTAAGGCCTTCTCTACATGAGATATATATTAAAATTGAAACTATCGAATACAATAAATTATTCCGTTTGTGGGTAGGTACATAATGCGATTTGTATCGAGGGTTGTTTTCGTCAGGCACATGTACTAATTGAACAATCGCGCTGTTGTACTTGCTATCGGATAATCTTCTAGTAATAACACGTTAGTAGCGGTGGTGGTGGCGGCGGTTTAGTTTAACTGAGTTTGAACCGAAATATTCTAACATTGTACCGGCATAATTAACTTATGAAAGATAAATAGGATAATCATTGAAACATTCATTTGAATCGATCAGTTTTGCCCGCAGGGTTAATTTTTAATTGGGCCAAAATTATAATCAATAAAATAAAATAGACACCTTGTCGCGCCTTGTAGTCGAGTTGTGGAGGTATTCGTGTAGAGATATATAAATTTGGTTGACGATGTCGGTTATCAAGTAGTGGAGCTGGGAACGATTGAGGCAGAAATTCGCGTTCAGTAAAGGGAATCGTAAAACGAAAGATATTGGTCATAAAGTGGTGCACAAACCCTCTTCCATAATCTTAACTAACAGGAAGCTGATCGTGAAACAAGAGAACGACACAAACCTCCAACTCCGAGATCTAATACTCGTTCTTCTTGTAGCTTTCGAAAATAGACAGTTAAGTGAACATAATAAAAACAGAAACAACAAATTGCCTTTTTACGATTATTATATGAAGAGTCAATGACATAACATCGGGGAGATGTTTTTTTAACAAAAATAACGAGATACAACGACAACAATCCAGAAATTATATCAGCAAAGCAACACAATAGGGTCTAAGTGCAGCTAATTTATGTACTGCTCTTTACACCCCTTCCTTTCATTTCGTGCCACTGATCTGTCGCTGTTTTTAAATTATTACCAACCAGATTTATGGCATTAACACAGAGTAGTTCTTTTATTCGCTCCACTAAGGACCACACATATCTCGGATTTTCTGGAGAGCGTCTGGACGGTTCCTAACTAAGTATTGATTTGTCGAGGGTTTAACAAAATATTTCCTTCTTAGTTTTGTACTCGGCGTATTATTGACATCAGTTTACAGCACTAAGTTCTAAACTGGTTGTTGAGTGGACTTGGTGGTCCGGCCTAATCCTGATTCAGTCTCCGTAGTCCCGTGCTCATTCCGTTTCCTGTACACGATCCCCCTTTATTAGACGTTAGATATTCATCTGAGGCACTGCTAGAAAAACACCTTCCTTCACCTCAGGAGTAGAGTAAAAGGGGGACGTGCGGTGATGTTATGTGTGTGTGTGTGTGTACTAGGCACAACTCAACGGTGGTGGTGATAGCAAAGAAAGTAGGAAGAGGAAATAAAACGACTTTGGCACGTGCTCCCACGTATAAATATATGTGTGTACGTTAGAATCCTCTCCATCTTGCTTGGCACTTGTCCCTATGTGTGTGTATTGTATATGCTCCTGGAGGAACGTACCTACCTACCTGGCTGCCTATGGACGGACGGGTGCGATTGGGATTGGGATAATACGTGTGCTGACGCTTGCCGATGCAATGTTAAAACACGCTTGTGGGCTTCGGTGCAGCGAACGGAAGTAAAAAGGGAACGCTTCCGGACTCCGCAATGCAGTAAATCGAGACGAGAAGCGTCGCGACGCGAAACGGAGCGACATGCTCCCCGTCACACCACACCAACAGCGTCGGCAAACATTCATTGGCCCCAAAGTGTATCGACCTTTTCACTACTTAATGGCTTACTGACTTACTGACTTACTGACTGTCTGACTGTCTGAATGAATGACTGACTGACTGACTGACTGACCCTTCCATCATGTGAAGCATGCAGATAGAAGTCAGTAGTACAGTAGTAAGTAGCAGTCGAGCAGAGATAATCTACTGAGTGAGTTCTTTGTGGAATTGTTGACTGGTGGAAAAGATGAGGAAGGAAATAAGAAAACATTTACACAGTTTACAAATTTTTGAAAAAAATAAATATTAAAAGAAATTTAGGAGGTGTAATTTGGAACATTTACTTTAAAGCGCTACAACTCTTTAATATTTGTAAAACTTTTTATTAGTCCTTCCTTGAACTGTACATGATGCTGTGATGTGATGGCTCTTCACATTTATATCCTTTCATGTCCCTCGAGGGACCTTGCAGTTAACTAACTGATGTTAGTTAGGTACTATATATACATACGGTGGATGCTGCGAATCCTTTCTTCGTTATTAAGGGAACAACGTCAGCGCCTTCTGTTTTAATTACGTCCAGGTCTACGTCCACGTCATACCTCGGGCAATAATCCTGACGGACGTTACGTGACGGTCAGCAACTAGCTTTTGTGCTACTAAAAACACTACTAGGTAACGATAACGAGATAGAAAGAGAAACAATAAGGATTCGTTCTATGTGTATGTATACATATGTGAAGAAGAGATATATAAAGGGAGGAGGACTCGTATCAGGAAGAAACGGCAACTCTCCGCGGCAGAAGTTGGTGACACGGAACGTTTCGGACCGCCACGCCACGCCATCTTCATTCATTGTCGGTGTGTACGCGCGTTGCTCCTGAAAGGCCATTAAAACATGACTTACGACCGTTTGTGTGCAACTTCCAGTCGTTATCAACGTCGTGCCAAGTGCATATGTCCCATCGCCTCTTTCTCTCTCTCCCCCCATCCTATTCCTTACGCTCAAGTCTCCTGTAGGATCGGGGAGCTTTGCATAAGAAATTACAACCCCCGTAACGACTCGCAATGGTGTCTGTAGGTGCCCTACAAAATGTCTTATGCTGTTGGTCGTCGAGTGTTGTCTTTTGTAAGGGTGCGGTCGTACAGTTAGCGAAGGAAGCGGTTGTGGTAGCGGTGTCACTCGTAGTAGTAACTACCAATTGAAAGTTTACTCTCTCTCTCTTCAGCCAGCAGCAGCCCTTCCGCACTTTTTATGTTTTCCGTCAGGAAACGCCGGGTCTGAAATGGAACATGATTTCCTCTATGTTTGCATAATTTGCACAAAGTACACAGTTTCTGTTTGCGGACCAAACAGTGACGATAGAAAATTAGATTAGAGCAACAGAGTGACTGACTGAGTCGGTTTGTATGTGCCTGTGTATAAACTATCGCACGTACCGCATACACATAACGTACATACGTTTATATGTAAACACATAGTACGTTGACGTGTGTATGTTTTATAGTTACGTGCTTTAATTGTCGCAGATTTTTCGGCGTTTCAAACTTGGACGAACACCACCACACTGTCGGTAATCAGTGTCTATCGAACGGGCTTTTGTTCTAATTAATTGAAATTGCAGAGCACTTTGTCTGCTTCATTTAGCCTTTTTCTACCAATATATACTTAATCTAATCCATAAAACATTCACGTCAGCCACAAGAATTTAGGGACCCTCAAGTTTTTAAATAATGCAGTTGTTGGTGTTGGCCTGGACGGTCTCTTATCTATTCTGTTTTGTGTCCGCTGTAAATTTTACTTTTCTCCTTTTTATACTTCTAGGTACAATGTACGGCCTGGATAAGTTTTATATCCTGTAAAATGTCACAGATGTTTAGAAATAAATTGAGTAATTTAGATTCTGGTCTAGGTGCCGCGTGTTTCGTTGGCAATAATGGCTAGCGAACGGCAGACCGTGTATGTGTGTAGGTCGAAATTAAAATCGTAAGCTACATGTAATGCAATCTGTTCAGCCATGCTTCGAGCAGGTGGTCACTATCTATACAAAATTAATTAAATCGCGTAACAAATTTGTCTCGTATCATGGATACAAATTTTCAACAGCCATTGCAATACTCTCCAAAACATTATTTTACGTTTTTCTTTTTACTTTAATGTAAGCGTGTAGGGTTGTCGTTAATGTCCAGAGATAAGAACAATATTTCTGATTGTATTTTAGTCTTTGTTGCATTTTAATATCACTTAGGGTTCTGGAGAAATCGCCAAGCAACTGTCACACTGCTATTGTCGGGTTGTGCGGGCGCGTAAGTGATATTTATGTTTTTACCATAGTTGCGACAGAAATCTTTCCAGGACAATTGTGTGGCTCAAAATCATATCTGATACAAGTATCCTTGAGATCAATTTTGTACCAAATATGTCGTGAGTTTTGGGATAGTTTTATGGCTCAATTATCCATGTTACTCTCCCATTAAATAGAACAGGTAAATGGGCACGATTGTAGCAGTGCAAACGACATCGCCAGAGGCAATAAACTTGGTTAACATCTTTAGGCATCGTGCCATGATCATTTGGCCTGAATACGACTCTGTTCCTAAATCAGATAGTAATGTTCTCTTGTATTCGGCGGACCGAGCCAAATATGTATTATACAGCCCGGATCGTCTCTCTAACATCCTTAGTTTAACAACTTAAAATTTGATGCTGAAAAGTAAATGGCTAAATGACATTTTATTTTATTGTAAATGCACATTGGACATCTTTTACTTTACTCTTCTGCTCTTATCCGGCACATTTATCCGCCCACTTTGCACATAATATTCGAATAATTTTCGTGTGATGACTTGGAATACAGAAACGTAAAAAGACGTATTTGTGGGCTTCAGAATGTGATCTCTCACTGTCTTAATAGTACCCTTATAAGGACATTCATCCAGAACGTGTTTCTATTGACCATTTCCCGACTTTCCAAAAGCCAATTCCCTGTTTCGTTGTACCAACTAAGTTTCGGCAATTAATCGCGAAGCAGCAGCAGATGCCGTGGTCTATATACCCTCCGCTTCCGCCCTTTGGCCAGCCGAGCTTTGCGCCCCCTTCCTTGGCCCTTGCAATCCTCCACGCGACCGGATCGTTCTTGCTGATGGAGCGTCCAACTAACTTTTTACCCCCGCCCGTTATCACGAGAAATTTATCGCGCTCTTGTCATCGTGACGTATTGCCCGTTCCAATTTGGTTGAATAATGACCCCCGAATATGATAAAGGCCAAGGAGGTGGTGGACAAAGTCTGTTTAATGTCGGAACTTTTGTTTTTTAATTCTGGTCTGCTTTTCGTTTACCTTTAGTTACTTACCTTACGGTACCTAAGTTGTTATCGATTTATGTTTAAGGGCGATGGGACGTGGGAGGGGGTGGGGTGGGCTGAAGAAAGAAATATTCGGAACAGGAAGACATTGTTAATGCCGCTAAATCGCATTCGTTAATCGGCGTTAATTAATTACCCACCTCGATTCTGGTTCGAGTATCGATTTTTCTTTCGATAAGTAAGTATATAAGAATTATATAGGTACGTGCGTGTATATATATATATATATATACATACGTATGCAACGAAATGGCGAGATAATAGAAATTAATTAGCACGAATTACTATTTACGAGCAGAACAAAGGGCCCCGCGAAGAAAGGAATTCCAACGATTGAGCCCTCTTGATTAAATGCATTCTTAATTGATTCTGAATGGGGTAATCTCGCACTCTTTCTATCTCCCTCTCTTTCCACCACTTTTCTTCGTCTTTACTATTGACCATAAATAATAAGGGTTCGTTTTTTTTTGCAATATTGGTGTGCTAGTATTTTTTTTTTTGGTGGAGTGTAGAGGACTTTTAATAATTTCGTTCTAATTTTCCGCTTGTACATGGTATGGTACGTACGGTTCTTCGGCTCGGCTAATTCATTTATGATGAAATATAAATTAAGGCTGACAAATAGTAGTCTCTCCAGTCGGACGTCGCGGCGCCATGTGCTGCTACTGCATGAAAAGTTTTCATAATTTCAATTCCGGAAGGAAAAGCACGGGGCCCCGCGCGTCTGGCCGTCCGTCCGTTCTCCCAAACCACCCCCGCCCCAATAGTACATATATACATGTTATCCTACATAGCAGTTGCCGTCTCTCTCTTTCTCGTTAACTTTACTCGTCGACTCGTTCCGTCGTAGTTGCTGCCTACATAATTATTAAACTCGCTACATCAGCAACTCGCCAAACCAGAAGAATTCGCAGCGACCTTAATTGGATAATCTTAGCTGCTGCCGCTGAATCCGTAATATCTCTCCCATGGCTTATTCTTATCGAATGAAAGGGGATGTTTCGAATTCTAACTAGATTTCTGCCAACTTGTGCTATTGCTGATGTGATGTTTGTTGCTAGCTGATGCTTATCCCTTGTACATACATCTACAGTAAGAAATCCCACGACTGGGGCGCGATTCATCAAACGAACTTTCGATATTTTTTTTTTGCTTTCAGAACTTTCAATCAAAAGGAACTAACTGTGTCTCTGTAGACGTTCGTTGAATTTTATCTTTATTTTTGCGAAGGTATTCCTACTTATAATCTATTGTAGTTGTATATTTATTTTATTTAAAAGTTATATTTTTGCTATAAAAGATTTTCTTTTTGTTTCAGGTATGTCGTTGTTTTTCTCTTGCTACATTAGTTGGTGAGTCAAATTTCTCGTCACTTTATTATTATTTTTATTAAATGAAGATTTCGATGTCGCTTATGTCGACATAATAGGACGTGGCGCTAATACATACGTATAATTTAATTCTACAATATAAGTGCAGTAGTTTGTCTTTATTGCACAGTTCCTCCTCCTGGGGCAGGCTAATCGTCCCTTTTTTTCCTGTTTTAGTACAGATAACGAGGAACTTATCTTTAGCTGGCTGCGAGTTATAAAACATTCGTTTTTATACTGCTGCGTTTACTTCTTTTGTTTTTTTTTACCCCCGTTTTTCCTTCCATTGTCTTGTTTAAATAGCAGAAAGATTTATTTTGTGAAAAGTCTTTCGTCTTCTCGTTATCTCTCTTTGTCCGCTTTTACTGACACGTAATACAAGATCTCCGGACTATTATTTAACCTTTAACTGGAACGGGAATATTTGCAGAGTCGTCTCTAAGTAACTACCTAAATATTATTTTTATAGCGACACCAAATTGAAATAGTCACAAAGTCAGAAACAACAAATTTTCTAGGATAATTTATATTCCCCAAAATAATTCAAATTAACTATCTTTTGATCATGTTGAAATTCCAACCCTTTTTAAATTTATTGTTGGAAACGGTTGGGTTAATTAACATCTGTAGCTCTCGTTTTCGTTCCCTTTTTATTTTTCGTTCCGCATTTATGCTAGTTTATGTAAATGAAGTTAGCTTTTAAAGTTTTAATTGAATTACGTGTCTAAGTGCTATTGCTGTATCTATCCGCACGTTCGAGGTATCGTTTTAATAATGCGGTGGTTGGCGTACGTAGTAAGGGGTAGATGTTAAGTCGAGCGCACACCTGAATACCGTCTTGAAAAAAAAAAAGAAAACGATAACAGCAAGTAAAGCGGGGTAACTGTAGGTACTTAGAACGACGCCATTAGAAGTCCTTATCAACATCTTCTGGGCAATTAAATTTAACGTCTACGATGCCGAATGAAATTAACACCTTTGCTAACTAAATAGGTTTCATCTTTTTGACTTCAAGAAGAGGAAAATAGCGTCTTGAATTTTTAAATTTTTTTGGTCACCGTGTATGTTATAATAGCGCCTTTTTCTTCTGAAGTACTGCGGATGTGGATGCGACAATTGGCGGTTGGTTGATCTTAAAACTGTTGTGTGTCTTGTGCTTAAAGTACGTGTACGCCCTCGAGTTCGATAAATCAAAATTCTAGAAGCTCTTCGGACGATATGCGGAGGGCATAAAGTATTTGTTTCTGACAGTTTATTCTCCCGCAAAAAAATATTGCCCTTAAATATCGCCCGCCGTTTATAAATAGCAGTGCAATAAACGAAATGTGTAAGATTTTACAATTTTTAAAAAAATAAAGGCAAAAACCAATTTTTTCTTCTGAGATCACGATCATATTTACAATAATTAATAAATAGGTGTTAACTTGTAAAGGTCATTTACCTCCTTTTTGCTACAGAATCGGCAAAAATATGCTACTGACGTTAACGAAATAACAACAGGGTGGAAATATTTTTTAAATTTTATTTTCGATTTTTCGTTTATCAAGTTATATATTGTGTGCATGTCTGTGTGTGTAATGTATTCACGGTGCATTTAGGACGTGTTACGAGTTAATGTTCTCATCGTACGTGTATGTATGTGTGTGCAGTCCATGAACGGCTCACTAATTCGGAAACTAAATCAAAAAGTTGTCCAGCAGAGGCAATTAGATGACAATTGCAGTACGTGTAATTCTAACAACGGTTGTCCTGGTCGCGTCCGTCGCGTCGGTCGGTGCCACACTACACTGCTGGCGCTCCCTCGCGCGTTCCTTTTATTTTATGTTTCACCGAAATAATTGGACCGAAAGTTTCGGGAACAATTGCGACCAAAGCGCCCGTCAGCCGTCGCCCTACCTACCTCACACACCAATAAGAAATAAAAAATCGCCAAAAATTTCCACCGAATTAACACCCCAAACCAAACCAAACCAAACCCCAATCCTTATCATCAGAATTATAAAAATATTTTGTATGTGTGTGGGTGTCGTGTCGTTTAAACCGTTAAACGACGTAAAGTGCATTAGAGCTATTTAAACTTTGTCAACGGGGGCGAAGTGAGTGTGGTTGTTGCGGTGGCACGACAGCGAACGAACGAGCGAGTAGAGTGCGAGAGTGGCCAGCGATTAAAGTTAAGGCCGGCAATAAATTCATAAATTCATTCCCGCGTCGCTAATCGCAGATTATATATATATCTACATAGATTTTACACGAACATCGGAGCTCTCCACTAGATACTTCACAAAACCGCTGCGCCGCCCCATGCCTTCGACCAAACTAATTGACGAGCTTGAATGCGATTATTATTCGCCATTAGCTAGCTCTTGCCACCGTTATGTTATCTACCTAAAGAGAACGTAGAATGGAATTGAGCGGACAATGTCACACACCGAGGCACGTCGCGGCGCCACAATAACAAATGTGATGCAACCAGCATCAGCACCCCGTTCCGTTTACATAAGGGATTTATGAACTGATCGTGTTTGTGAATTAAAGTCGATAGATGATTGTACTCTAAAAGATAATAGGTAAAAAGGTATTAATTTTCCGGATTTGTTATGTTACTATGATCGCATTTTGTTCTCATTATCGCCAATGTCACACATCGTTCGTGTTTTTACAAATGCTGAACATGGATCATATTATTGCAAATAACACGTTCACTTTACATAGTCCCTAAAGCCTCACTCCCACCACATGATCGCTGATGCCGCACATTGATCACATTGTCGCTATGTCGCACAATATTGTTGACACAGCAAATTCTTCGCATTGTTAATAATGTTACTCTCTCTTCACATTGTCGCTGAAGTCGCACTTTGATCACATTGTCGAAAATGCCGCACTTTATCACATTTTCGCTGACGACACATCTTGATCACCTTATCGATGGCACTTTTTTCTCATTGCGACAAAGCCCTACGCACTTCACATTGCCGCTGATGCCGCACATTGATCACATTGTCGCTATGTCGCACAATATTGTTGACACTGCAAATTTTTCGCATTGTTAATAATGTTACTCTCTCTTCACATTGTCGCTGAAGTCGCACTTTGATCACATTGTCGAAAATGCCGCAGTTTGTTACATTTTCGCTGACGACACATCTTGATCACCTTATCGGTGGCACTTTTTTCTCATTGCGATAAAGCCCTACGCACTTCACATTGCCGCTGATGCCGCACATTGATCACATTGTCGCTATGTCGCACAATATTGTTGACACTGCAAATTCTTCGCATTGTTAATAATGTTACTCTCTCTTCACATTGTCGCTGAAGTCGCACTTTGATCACATTGTCGAAAATGCCGCAGTTTGTTACATTTTCGCTGACGACACATCTTGATCACCTTATCGGTGGCACTTTTTTCTCATTGCGATAAAGCCCTACGCAATTCACATTGCCGCTGATGCCGCACATTGATCACATTGTCGATTTGTCGCACAATATTGTTGACACTGCAAATTCTTCGCATTGTTAATAATGTTACTCTCTCTTCACATTGTCGCTGAAGTCGCACTTTGATCACATTATCGAAAATGCCGCACTTTGTTCACATTTTTGCCGACGCCGCATTTTAGTCATCTTATCACTGACACTGCACTTTAATCACATTATTGCTAATAACTGAGATTGATCACATTTTCGTTAGTATCACACTTTGATCACACTGTCGCAATTATCACACTTTGTCATTTTTGTAATACTTTATAGAAAATGTTACACTTGTTCGCATTTTCGAAAATGAACTTTTCATTTTCACACTTAAAAATCTCCATAGTAATTGAACTGTTGATGTTTTTGTTCAGTAAGATCGATGTATGTATACAGTCGTGTGTCTTATTGTTGTTTGCATAAGAGGAAACGTCGGCAGGGGTAGGTGGGCACACGGGTAACTGTAAATCGTATGATTTGTGTGTTTGTGCACGGATTTCCTTAGAGCCATAAATTTACCAAGAGAACAATATTGTACGTGAATGCATACACGAACACGTTTACGCAAAACGATCCGATCGGACACAACACAGACATACGTCTTGATCTTTTTTCCTCGAAATTTAATCTCAAAAATATCGTCATGGTAATATCTCATTTTTCTTTACGGGTTTTATTTTGCACTTTTGTTACTCTCATCGTTTTTTTTTTTTGTTAAGTTCATCGTTATCTTTTTGGAACGGTCCAAATTTCTGTTCGTGTAATTGAAAGCGATATATGGCGTATATAAAAAAAAGAAAAGTGGTCCATTTAATCTCTGGCAGACATCTATTTTCGAATAACTTCTCATATTATAATAATAAAAGGATCCCCTCGCTACTTAGAGGAGTCTGCCGCTTTTGGGGAAAATTTCCATCCTAGATATTTGTCGAGAAATTTTACTAAACATTGGTTTGGTTGGCATTCACGATAATCTGGAAGGATGCCAGGACAATTGGAGTGGATTCTACTTGTATTGTGCGTTTTTTCTTCGGTCCCTTTTTCATGTGACGTATAATGCCGCCTATTTGTTACATCGAGTTTGTGATTGATTCGTCTGTCTACTTCGTTCCTTTCTCGAATCTAACAGATAAAGTATGATGAAGGGGGTTGTTTCAATCAACGAAATTTATAAAACAGTTCGAAATTTATTATTTTACTAATGTTTATTGGAATTTATATCTCTCGCGTTTCTTCGACTTTAAGGAGCATTTTGTACTGTGTGTGCAGTGCAGTACGAGACAGTGAAAAACTGAAAAGCCTTTTAAGCCGCGAAACTTTACCGACGACTGTGCCGCCGCGGCAACTTGAAATGCGTTATATGAGAGTACTTTCATTCCGGACGGAATGTTATAAACGTCACCGGGAAACCAATACGACGAGTGGTTGTGTGATCCAAACAATTGCAGTCAACAGGGGAAAATCCTGGAATTCCTGTGCGCTACTGGCTGGCTGGCTTAAAAACCGAAAGAAGAACGGAACGAAATCGTATCTGCGTCATTTCTACATACAATATTTAAAAAAAAACATCAACGACTTTTAGTTAGCAGAAAAATTAAGAAACTCGGGACTTAAAGTAATTTATTTCCGAAGATCACCTAATATTCGAAGATCTGCTCATAAAATTTACTATTAGTGTCAAAGTTGTCTGGGGGTGGTAACACATGTATCTAAGAAACATTCACTTGTGACAATAATAGAAAAGGGTTTTTGTATCATCTATCTATTCACGTAGGTACTCCTACCTTCCTTGTAGGGTTTCTAATCCTCAGTAGACTTGTACATACGGTAGAGGTGTATTGTACGTGTGTTTATGTGTGTGAAGTTTTCCTGTCTCCCGTCTCCTGTCGTTTCTGAAATGAAGATTTACAAGATGAAGTTGTTACTTTGCAATAATTCCAAGAGGAGAGGCAGACGCCCCGGGGACTCCCCATTGTCTCGAACATGACGTTTTACCAAATTACGTGGCGAATTGTCGCCATTCGCATTCTCAAGACTCTTCGTAAACGACTCTTAAGTTTGGGATATTGTATGTACGTATTTATTAGGAATCCGTTATTTACTAGAAATTTAACTTTTGACATTATATTGTGTATTTGTTGCGAAATCTCGTAGCAACGTAGTGTCTGTCTGTCTATTTTGAGTAAACTGGCGTGGCATTCTAATTCCGTGCGGGTCCCAGTGCTTTTCCCGTATGCAGCAGCCTGTTTTGATCTGTTCCTTTGATAAATTCCCGAAGGAAGTTTCAGCATATTGAAATATCTGGACGCGCATCCTGCTAGACTCGACGACGCTACTCTACGTACCATCCCCCTTCTTTATCCCCAGCCATCTCGTGAAACATGCACAAAACTTCAATTCAATTGTCCTCGTGTTACTGTTACCCAACCACTTTTACAAAGACCAGTGACACATTTTATTTATTAGAGTATTTTTGTAGTCTTTTTTTAATTCGTTGTAAGTTTGTTTTAATTTTTGAATCTTCTCGCACAATTAACCGTCCACCGTTCTCTTTTTCTTTTCGCTACAAGCAGCGACTTATTTGATTCCCTAACTGTCTTAAAGAGTACCATTATAAATAAATCATGGCGTCAAAGAAGTTAAAAAGGCACGCTGTAGTCTAGACCCTTGGCTGCTTTAATTGTGTACGGGAGAAGTATCTCAGCCGTCCCCCGAGGCAGCGCTTCAATTAGTGTAAGAACATTGTTTACGCTTTTTCGAGAAGGATCTAATTTACTTTTTTTTTTTTTTACTACCTACCTACCTACCCACCACCGCAGATGAGCTTCAATTTTGTGTAACCTTTTTTTTAAACATCGCCCGTCTCGATATGACGCTACTACCCTCTCGGATGGATGGAATTTTTAAATCTGAGCGAATAAGACAGGAGCAGACGTCCAATAAAAGTAATGTAAAGTAGGGAACTTGTTTTTTAACAGAAATAATAGACAACGAGAAAAAGAATGATATGATAATTGACGATCAAGGGGATTTTCTCAAAAATGTGTCAAGAAGTTTTTTAAGATTTACTCTCTTTTGTAGATGAGCCTTCTTCAGATGAAATGTTCTAATTTATCTGACAATTACTCTAAGGAGAATCAGTCCAGGACTGACTCTCCTTTGCAGATGAGCCTTTATTTAGATCAAGTTTTTCAATTTATTCCCACATACCTGAAACCTGACATTGCCGAAATCCTATAAAGGAGAGTCAGTCTTGGACTATAGGTCTTAATATCTATCGATCATTTTTTTTATGAATTACCTTTATGGAACTTGCTCACATGTTGGTGGTGGTGATAAATTGTATTTTTTTTGTGTGACGCATTGTATAATCCAAGTAGGTGTTTGTATCTGTATGTGTAGGCTGTCGAAGGAGGATTTTTATTTTTATTTTTTAAGAAAAGCCATCCAACTGACTAGTTTGGGATAAACAAAAGAATTGAGCCGAGAACTGTGCAACAAAAACGTAGGTATCAAAAAGAGCTTCTAATCATTCATTTTCTGACACCATACGACGTTTCGCCTGCCTGGTTTTCTTTCTTTTCTTCACTCAGGCGAGATTCAACAGCATCATCTTTTGTCTCCCTTTTTTTATGCATTGAAAAACCCTTTTTTTTATTATAAAATTAAGTTATTCTGCCCTGTTCGATACCAGCCCACGTCCACCCGTTTTCCCGTTTAGTTAGGGGGATGTTGTTGATTATGTCGTTATCGCCCCGAAATGAATTTGGTTTGACGTCAGCGCTTCCTTCCTTCCTTTCCGAGATTCGCGATGTACATTACGTACGTATTTGTACGAACATCAGATGTTATTATGTACAAAATCCGGCTGCGTCAGTGGAAAACTTTCGGTTCAGTTCGATTACGTCTTTGGGTCTTTAGAATTCGAACGAGCGAATGCGGCGATGATATGATAGGATAGGATAGGATGGGATGGGATGGGATAGTCAGTCTATGGTGTGGTGTGGTTTGGTTGCTCGCTCCGCAGCTTACAGCTTATAATAGCTGACTGGTGTCTTCAGTAATTGCGTCCTTTTGTATCAGGAAACGCGTATTGTCCGTTTCCTTACGATGTACTCGTCGGGGAATTATGATAAGGCTTCGTGGGGAGGCCGGCTAGATTTTGACATTTAAAGTTAATGCTGATGGAATTTCTAATCGTTTTAATTAGCAACTGGCTTATTTTGACTCATCATATCTTGTTCGCTACGATATTTAATTCTTTTACAGTTAATTAGTTACAATGTAGAAATTAAAATTAATGCTAAAAAGGCTTATTTATTTATAAACACATATTTAGTAGTCCACTTTTCAAAAGGATTGTCTACATACTACATAAAAAAGTTTGACGATAATTATGATGATGATTCGTGTTTGTTTGTGCCTTTGTAAATTGAAATTCCGGGGGGTAATTGTGATGGTTTGTGCGCGGATGTAGACATGTGAAAATAAGTGCTAATTTGCCTCGGAATCAATGTTATTTAGTGTCGTTTGGAAGCGAACGTTGCGTTGCGTCGGTTGTGTCGTAGGAAACTGCTGAAAGTGCTTGAAAAGCTCTGTAGGCAATTGAAACAGCCATTCGCGGCAATAAAAGGCATATGCGGAACATAAAAACAATTTTCATCGCAGTTTGTCGGCTCTTATGAGAACGATAAATCTCTTTTACCTTATCTCGCGAAAGGGGATAATTTATTGTCCGGAACGACACTTTTTTTAACTCTTAAAATTTACATACTCACATACATTACGTATATCCTCCCTCCTTCCCATAGGTATAAACAACAAACAATCATTTTGTTTTTAATTGAATTACAATAACTGGCCATTAATTAGGATGTAATTTTTACGTGTTAAACAATTTATATGACATTACGTTTTGATAAACAATATTGATAGTAAATAATAAAGGTAAAGAAAGTCGAAACGTCCCGTCGTATTGAGTATTTGTGTAGTTTATTGTTTGTTAAATTTTTGATCGAATACTTTCAAATTAATTCAATTCAATTGTGACTTGTTAATCAAGTGAATATTGTTTTTAAGAAATGCTCATTTATTTAATAATATAATTTCAGTCCACAACAAATTGTATCGATTAGATTATTTTTTATCGGTCACATGTTTTTGTACGTGTTAAATTCAAATGATAACAATACAATACAAAATAAAAGCATTTTTTGTAAGGATCATATTAGCATTCAAAGAAATCGAAAATGGAATGACAACAAAAACTCGAGTGCGTTCAAACATTGAGTCAGTTGATTGGTTTCAATCTTGAAAAATGCAAAATTTTGTTAGATCTTAGTTTTCTAGAAAAAATAAAAAAGAACATTTGGGGTGGTTAATATTTATTTGAATGATCGACAACAAACGAATTTTTCATAAACCTACTTATAATAAATTATGTACTTAATATAAAAGTTACAGGGACATCTAACAGAAAATTTGATTAGCATTCAATTGTAAAAACCTACAGTATTTTGTTATTACATATTAGGTATTGCTTATTACTTTTAAGATATCATTAGACCAGACCGCCTTCGTCTTGTCTTCATAAACTTTTGGCTTTTCCATCAGTCGATACATTTCTTCTTGTGTAAGCCTTTTATTATTAGTTAAGACTTTTCTGATTACTCGCGAACGTGCACGCTAAGCTTCTACCAAAGGAAAGATAACGAAATATCGCGTCCTACAAAAGTCCCTCTTCTCTAGCTAGTCAGTCTGCTCGTGACCGTCTGTCTGGACGTCATCCTCCTGAGAGATTGGATTGCGCGGTAAACCTCGAAAGAAACTCAACTCGACGTCTATTTTCACTCCATTACGCGAACCATGTTTACTGCCCTTGGGAAAAATGAAAAAGTTAGCGCTTTTGACCCTAAACACACAGTCGTTGAACAGTGTATCGCAATAGTAAAAAGAAAAATCACAAAATTACAAATTGAAATAGTGAAAGTTTTAATTTGATAACTATTAGGTTAATAGGTAATTAATTATTCTTTCCAGTGACCTTAAATATTACTGCTGTAAATTCCCCATTTTTTTTTTTTTTGGGCACTATTATTGTATTCTGGGGTAGCATTTTGAATGCCCACTGTAATATTTTCTACTTTAAATATTTTAAAAAAAATATTTCGTTCAAGGGCGGCTCAGATTTTCTCCTAATCTTTTCACTATCAAATCAAATGAAATGCTTTTCGCTGTTTCATCCCCACTGTGTTCTGGTCGTCGCGACGCCCGGCATCGTTCATCCCTCACCCTCCCTTCCGATGTATCGCGCCAGGTAGCGAGCAAAAGGGACGATGATGGTGTGACCTGTGACGACGACTCTACTCTCCACGATCTTTCGTCCTTTTTAAAAACTCGACCGTAAAATCTCCCTCAGGGTTTTTATTTTACTACAGGCATCAGACGCGGTCAACGGTGTATGTATCATAGCATTGAATTCGAGGGGGAGTAAAAAGAAAACTCGCGTCGTTTACTCACCATAAAACGACCTACCCCTTGTTGGTCTCTCATACTCTACGTTTTAACTGCTTTGCTGTGAAATTATTGTTTCGAGTTTATTGCTTGTTTCGGGGATTATCTGGCGCAAAATGTCGTTACAAAAATATTGGAATTATTATTTAGGAAAGTATGCGAATATTTATAAATGATTGTGATAAAAATAGAACATCAGCTGTTTCGACTGCGTGAAATAATATCATTTAATTTCTGTACAACATTACATTTATATAATTTCCTAAACGCAATTAATTTGTTCAGCTGATTTTCTGGTTGACAACGCAGTGAAATTGATACAGGACGCGTAACAAAAATAAACGTTACTACATTTGAATGAGTTTCCCGACGCACCCGATTCACCTGAGTATATGTGAGAATATACTAACCCGCGGGTTTTGTTTTGATCTAAAAATATATCCACTTCGGTTACAGCTGCACGAACGAATACCATTCCTCTGTCCAAAATAACTCTTTCTGTTTCTGTTTTGGGCGATTTCTTTATTAGTGTCCTTTGATGTCCTCACTATTCGGTCCACTTTTACTCGATGGTGTTGTGTGGGCGCAGCGCAGTTCACAATGTCAACTACAGCTGGTTGAAGGGGACCAAATACTAGAAAGAAAATTTGACCCGGATTCAACCAGCTAAAGCTGCACATCGTAACAATCAGTTTACGTAGGTAATATTATATCAATTATTGGGATCCTGACAGGTACACATCACAGTCGTCTCGTCGACGTCACACGTAGACACGTGTCCGTAACCGGAGAACTTGGCGGCGCGGCTATTTCGAGGAGAACTTTGCTTATTCTGGCCAACAGCACACACTATATTAGACTTTAGATTGGTACTGGTACTTGGTCTCCACATACACACACTACTCACACTTTACATGGGTGCCTACGGTACGCGACGGTGACCAATGTCACTCAATCAATCAACCAACCAACCAACTAATCAATCAGGGATTTCACGATCAAAGTCAAACAGGACACATCTATATACTATAGGTATCTATCATCATCGTCCAGGACAGGCAAGCAGGCAGGCAGGCAGCATTTGTTTCTTCTTGATATTTCCAAAGGATTCAGTGGAAGAAGCAGGCAGGCAGACAAACAAACAGACGATACGTGGATCTTCTTACAATTCGTGTTATCGATTTATTATCAGGATTCCGCCACTAATTTATCCTCCTCGATCACTATTTTTTGTATTGTATGTATGTATGTATGTACTGCACCGGATATAGCGTCCACACTCGCGTATTATCTATCGTCGTCGTCGTCGTCGTTAAATCCGGAAATGTGTGCGATTGTTGTGCATGCATTGTGTTGTGTGAGTGTGTGTGTGTGTGTGGTAGTGGTGTAGCCGCGACGCGTCGGCGTCGTATGGTCTCGGCCGTGTCCTGGACTCAACTGAGCGTCCCCAGCATCGCGACGCTCGTCGGGGGCCGCCTTCAGCGCCCCGGCGGCGGCCGCCTGCGCGTCTCTCATCTCTCCCGACACACCCACCCGCCGCGCCGCATACTCTCACACATTAACCCCGGACACCCCGGTTACCTGCCTAACCCTGTCTGCCCGTCTCTGTCGCACCCGCACGATGCACACACACCCCTTGCGCACACATCGGGCCGTGGCCGCCGCCGCCGCCGCCGTGTAGCTATCCGTGTATTTTCATTCTACTTATCGCGCATTATTATTTCGGCCTTAATTTTTTAACGACCCCAATTCGGGGTCCCCGTGCCCTTCTTCGCGTCATCGGTGACGTCGACAACAGCGGCGATTGTCGTCGTTTATCGTCCTTATCGATGACTCTTTGACTCTCCTCACCCTAATATATCACCCCATCGGTATTAATTTGAAGGATGGTATCTGCAGAATTTTAAGGGCTAATGAAAAAGCGTTTGGAAGAAGTGATGCTGCATCCTCAATGAAACCTTTTGAGATGGACTCCATGGACTTCCAGTGTTCTCCAGTGGACTAGAAATCTTCAATTAACATTAAAATCATCAAAGAAATATCTTGAGATAGACAATTGCAATGGCTTCTAAAGCCCAAGACATCTTTGTATGACATTGAAATCCTTTAAAAAATTTCTTGAGATTGAACCCATGAGCTTCAACATTCTTCAATGGACAAGACATTATGTTAATATCGTTAAAGAGATCTCTTGAAATGGAACCCATGAGCTTCCAATATCTTCAAGGGCACAATACATCTTTGTGTGTGTCACATTCAAATTCTACAAAAAAAACTTGAGGTAGAACAAGTTCTTCAATGGATAAGACATCTTCATGGAACATTAAGATCCTCAAATAAGTCTCTGGAGGTGAAGCCAATAGCCTTCCAAAATCTTCTGGTGGACAATACATCTTCATGACATATTAGAAATTTCTTTTGAGATGGAGCCCGTGGGCTTCCAATGTCCTCCAATGGACAAGAAATCTTCATGTAACATTAATATCGATAAAGAAATCTCTTGAGATGGAACCAATGAGCTTCCAGTGTCCTCCAGAAGATAAGAAATTTAAAGATCCTCAGAAATATCTCTTGATATGGGACGAATGGGCTTCCAGTGTCTTCCAGAAGACAAGAAAACTTCAAATCATCTTTTTGTCAAGACATCTTCACATTACATTAAAAATTATCATCATTTATTGACAATAACATTAATTGTTGTCCGGTTCTTAGCAAGATCTTAGTGAGGTGTGATAAGATTAATTTTTGGTGTTTTATTCAGGTGCGTTTCCTCAAGACTTTTTAAAGATTGTTAAAGTCAGAAGCTGCAAAGAATTTAATAACTAACACACACTTTTATTTTTGTCGTCCAATTTAAAAAAAAAATCCTGAAGGTAATATTTGGACTTCCTACAACCCCTACCTACAAATGTGTTCTAATTCTGCGAGTGTCCTTAAGGATAGGGAGATGCTCTCGTAACACAGTTACATTATTTCGTTATTTCGCTAACGGGAATAGATGTTTGTGTAGTATGTCGATAGCTTTTATGGTAATATGTCATTATGTAAGTAACTACGTTATCGAAAGGATCGGTATCCAATACATGTAGGAAGATATGATGTATGTAGCTAGCTATCTTGAAAAGTTCGAGATTATTTCAGTTGTCGAGGTTCTGGACAAAAGCATATGACCTAATTCTTGTTCCACATCTAACTAAGCCCTGAAGACTACTTGAATAAATAAAATTTCGAACTTAAAAATTGGCAACTTCTTAATACTGGAATACATACCTATGACCCCATTTTCATTTCTTATATGGTAGTTGCCAAATAATTTAAAGAATTGTAGTACAATAATAATAATAATAATAAGATCCAGACGTAGACGTCTGGGAAACTTTTAGGTAGGTAGGTAGGGAATTTCCCTCAGTTCATTTTTGTGTCACTTACATTCGACTGATTTTCTATGGCACGCGGGGTACGATCGAATGAGAGGACGAGGGGGAGGAAGAGAGTTAGTGAGTTGGGTGTGTCGCGGGTTACGGGCTGAGCCGGGTTTCCCTTCCATTTTCCCATTTAACGTCGCGACGCGGCGCGGTACGGCGCGGCGCCTTATCTAACGGAAGGTCGTGATTACCCCGACGCTTACGACGGGATTCCGGTTGTTTTAGCGCCATTGTACCTGCGCCTGCCTTTTCTTCGGCAGAAGGGCGCTTCATTATCTACATCTTTTTGTGCCCAGATTCATCCTCACTCGCAACAATAATATAATTGTTGCATCTGCTCCAGCAACAACAACAACAAAACTTATAATGCAGGACTTAAACTGTTGAACCTTAAAAGGGCAAACAGCTGCTTTTCATCCCGCGCCATAATTTCCCATTGAAACGACGAACTTTCGACCGTTTCCTTAAGCACTCACTTTACCATTAGACAGTTGTAGATGTAGATGGAAAGAAACTTGCGAGAGCACACAGATACACGTACCAACCCGGAAATGTCGGGACACACAATGGTGCGCCTCATAACGTTCTCCCGTCTTCCCGGAATGGCGTCATTAAGTTAAATTAAATTAGATGGAACAAAAATTACAACACCGGACTGCTGTAGCTATATATATATATATTATCCTTGTGTGTATGTATGTAGTAGGTACCTACGTTGTTGTTGATGGCCGATGAGCTTCGTTGTTTCGCCACAAAGTTTCCGGGAGCACAGGGGCAGATGCCCCACATCAACCCCGAATCATAAAAATAAATTCCAGTTGTCTTACAGCGATTAACTGTAAGCTGTTGTGTTGACCGTTAAAAAGAATTTTCGATATCCGTCAGAAACTCATACGACCCTTAATGGGGTAAGTTATAGGGATATCCATCCCCCTCTTGGAAATTTAGAAACTCCTTTTAAAAATTTATTGTAGTTGTTATAAACAACTTATCTAGTAGTTTTCTTCTTCGGAACTTTAATCGTGTTCCAAAGTATTTTAAGAACGGGGTTGTTAAAGCGGGGTCGAAATAAATAAAATTTATTCATAAATCACGTCCTTAATATTTCTTATAAAATACTATGTCTTTTTTGTTGGAGGGAGGGACAGCGTTTCAAATATACTTTTATCGACGACCAGCAAACAACCGAAAGTTTTTATTGCGTCGCTGGAAGAGTTCGATACGAGTTCGATTCCTTTTTATATATTTTGCTTGAATATGGAACGATATTATTGTAGATATGCGCGGTGCGGTTTACTGAGTTGAATTTAGTTGAGTTGCTGCTTAAATAAATAAATCTCGGCCACCACAACACATATACCACGCCATGACTTAGATACAGACACAAATACTATAGTTCACTGACCATATATATATATGTGTGTGTTTGTGGAAAATTTCAAATTACTTTTCTTTTTACTAGCACACACACTATAAAATGTTGCAGTGTTTCTGCTGCTTTTATTACAACTATCTGACTTTTATTTTATGTACTGCTACCCTCACAGAAAGTATATCTAATATGTCTATCCGTAATTTATTAAAATTATATTTATGAATCTGTGAGAGTGTGTGCAAATATTATTGCAAGGGTTGTAAAGTGACGGGTGGTGTAATTACATTACATTACATTACATTACGGCCTTTGTTTCTTCAAATAACAAGTTCTACGTATATACATACGTGTACGCCATTCGAACGCCACTTGACATTTTTCAAGGGCCCTATGGAAATTTTCCCCTTTTATTATGCCAACCAAAAGGTGAAAGGAAAAGTGAATTTGTTTGACTCAGTTTTTCCGACTCGGAGGTTGTTTTTCCACATCGGGAAAAATAAACGTTATTTATTTAAAAAAAAAAATACAGTAGTAGGGTAAATAATTTAAATTATTTTATTCGCCATTGTGAGGTATGTATTAACGTAACGGGAGAATAATATCATTCGGGTTGACTTTTTCTGTGATAATTCCTTTGACATGTGCACCTGTTTACTTTTTTTTTCTTTTTGTGTTTTCGTACTTCCACATTCGCGATCCCAGGTCGAATAGTTTTCTGTGTATTTTTGCCTCGGAATTTGTCAAGTTTATTCTCCGCATTTTTTAACAGCGACGCCAACCTAATATGTTTGTTTTGAACCGTAACACTGATACCAACTCCTGTCAACAGGAGGAAAAATCGGGAATAATTTTCGAAAATGAATGGGTCACGAAATTTCCCATTATAAAATCTTCCTCAATACCTTATTCAAAGATTATTTTATTATTTTTCAGTTAATTTTGTAAGTTTTGTATTTCTTTTCTACCTTTGAAAACCAAAATACTTAATGTGACTGTGTTTTTTGTAATTGCAAAAAATCGTCCATCCCAAAATAAACTAAAATAAAATATAGTTTAAGCTTCGCAAAAAAAAAAACGATCCGACGTCTACCTGAAGACGAGATAAATTCACTTCGGTTTTTTCCCCTAAACACTGTACAAACAACCCACGTTCATAATATATCTTTCGACTTTATCTTTGGTTGCTGCTTTTTTTTCCCTGTCAAAACAAAGGCGAAAGCGTCTAAGAATCGTTATACTGAAGGTACAAAAAGAACAGCCCATAAAAAAAATTATTTCGTCACAGAAAAATGGTGTTGGTTTGGTGTCGGTATTACCCCAGATAAACAAAAAATGCGTCAAGTTTCTCTTATAATAAATTAATTATAAACTATTGAATGCGTTCTGGAAACATCTCAATATCTGTTAAGTTTTTGCATAAACGTAACGAATGAATCACTCTGTATTAGAGTTAAAAAAAGGGCACTTATCTCTTGTCGGATCGCATATCATTCAAAGTATGTCATTAGCATGGAAAGTTGAAACAAGTATGACAGGGCTCGCGCAAAGAGATAAATGAATGTTTTCAAAGGAAGATCCAGATCGCGGCGTAAATTTATGAACATTTTGCACTTCGAGCTAATATTAGCGAATGCTTCCGATCCGACGTGGAACTTGCTCGCTCGATACTATGATACAGCTTTAAACTCGGCTCTTTCATTCCCATTTATTCAATCCTGGAAACGCTAATAACGTCACGTGGATACTTACTGCTTAATTAGAAAAACGATTGCATTTACGAAACTCTCAAAAAGTTTCTGAGAGACACTGAAAACAGATAAACCAAGAAAGGAGAAATCTAAGAATGTGACTGTAGCATTAGACAATCGAATCCCACGAATCCGCTTGGAACATCAGAGTATCCTAGAATTTCAAGATTCTTGTTGTGGTAATAGCCAATATAAGAATCTGGTTGAAGCATCAGATCAGGATGTTCAGGGATCTCAAGATCTTTATAGGAGCAACTGTTGTAACATCAGGAAATCCAGATCCACAGAATCTTATTGTAGTATCGCTAATTCAGGAATCCTAAGAATTCTGTTGTAGCATCAGCAAATCCAGGAATTCCAAGGATGCAGTAGTATCATCTGAGTATCCAAGAAGCCCAAGATTCTTGTTATAGCATCGCCCAATCCGTGAATCCTTAAGAAACTGGCCGACAGGTGAAATTTTGTGAAATACAATGTGATGGGAAAAAGGCTGAAGACTTTCCCAAAGAATAGCAGCTATTACATCGATGGTACCTACTCTAGACAGTAAGGCCAAAAAGGAGTCAAAATTCGGAGAGTCGGTGCTGAAAGTCTTTGGATTTACCTATAGAAACGTTGAATATCCAAAAATGGAAGCAACTTGTCACCACGATTGAGGCTCAGCATTTTGTGGATAAATTCCAGAATCCAAAATGATTTTTAAAAAATGTTGGCCACATATGCTTCTGGTTTGTTTCCAAATGATAACATTGAATTTCATCAGGATTCTGGGTTATGATGGAATTCCTAGAAGAGAAATGGCAGCCAAAAAGTTTCATGCAATTTTAGTAGACTCTGACGTTTAGATGCAGATTAGACAGATAATTGAAAAGAGTTATGCTCAAGAACTTAGTCAACGATTCGTCAACAAATCTTCTGAATCCTGGCCCAAAAAGAAATATTTATCTCTTAATTAAGTTCGCTAATCCACCAATAACCTATGTCTATATGATCTCTCTTCTCAAAGGGGTTGCAGTGGGAATATGGGAATATTGAGGTCAAAAGTTCCTCGATGATTATGACGATTTCACCTCCCCCTTCATCTGCCCGTTCGTTTCGTTCTACTTCTTGTTACAGTAATTGCGAATTATAATTCATTTCATCGGGGATTTCCCCGACGACGACGCCTGCCGTTGAAAACTTATTAAGCACATCCGAGCCACTACCACCACCATGAAGACGACGACGATGATGATGGGTGTGGTGGTGGTGGTGGTAGTAGGTATATAGTAGCGTTCTGCCCCTGGTCTTGCTGGTGGTGGTGTTAAACAGCTTGGGAATAAAAGTTTTATCTTGTACAATTTACAATTATAATGGCGCAGTAACTCTCTCTCCCCATCTTGTTGTAAGTGCGCACTCAAGTTTTAACAACGTTAATTATCATTTGGTTATTTGAGAAGCTGGTTTGGAAACTCATTTTCAGAACCGTCTTCTGCTTTTAGTAAATATATTTTTGGTTCCAGAAAATTTTTATGTTTGATTGTTCGGGGTAAACGTCGGAATTTAATTTTATTGTAACGTTCACAAAATAAAAAAAAAATTGCAAACTTCGCTGGTTATGTATTTATATTGTACTTAATTTGTTGCAATGTTGAATGATGCATTATGCAAATGAATCTTTTTGTTTGTAAAAAGTGTTGGAAATGCCGCCGTGATCGCGGGTATTTAGGGGTTTAAGGCCGATATCACTTGTGCCACTGTTTATGTTGGAAAATGAATTCCGATCGAGGCAAAGAGAACGAACAATCCGTTCGGCTTACACAAAGTATACTTATTAATATGGAAATTGGTTTTGCTCTTGTCGTATTAACCAACTCTAAACAGGGGATGACCGGGGGGAGGGAGGCGCCGTTGCGACGTCGATGTTAGTTTTTGGTTTGGACGGCCTTTTGTTACGTAAAACGCTAATTATTTTCTATTAGTTATTTCGAAAAACAGCACTTACATTATTTATGATCGTTTTTACTTTTATACTCCATACTACTGAAATGTAATAAATCAGTAAAAATATACTGTGACGTGTTAAGTCACGGAAAACACAATTAACAAAACAAAACAACGAATTTATTTAATTACTAAAGTTAATTTGACTACACTACAGTTATAAAGAAGTCTACACAATTTATTTCACTAAAAGTCTCTTTTCCCGCTCGCCTCTACTGTAAACACTCGCTATAATGTAGACACTATCTATCTATCGCCTGTTGTTCGCCTATCGATCGCTTCGCTTCCAAACATCAGCTGTCCACTGTCAACTAACTCGGTGTGTGCCGTCTCCGCCTTTTATAGTCTTTTCAGCCTCTTTCTAGGGAATTTTACAGCCGTCTAATAATCCAATTTATTTTCCCATTGATCGTTGCTGGTGTTTTCTAGATGTTTCAGGAAAGCCGGGAATATTCCTTATGTAATCAGGTAAATAATACTTGGTTACTGTGAAATTAGTTGCAGTACTGCTTTGAACCTATGCCCATGCCCCATATCAATGAGAAAACGTACTTTATGTACATATTATGTGTTATGTATATAATATAATATTCCTGTGTAGAAACGGGATGACCTCGTTGCAGTTAATAGTTGATTTTATCTTTTAATTAAATTCGGACTGGTATTCGAAATTGTAAGATCGCTTCGGGAATTGCAGTAAAATATCTTTCTGTTTGCACAATTGTCGGGGGAGGAACGAATCGAGGTGGGGGTGGAGGAGGAGGGTATCAGCTCTTGAATTTCTAACGGATGATTTACAAACAAAAAAAACGTTATACTTATTCAAGGATAATAACAAATTTTAATTGCTCGAACATGGTAGTTACAAAAACATTATTTACTTATAGGTACCTTTAATGAATCGTTGAAGGGTAGTAGGTAGTTAGGCATGTTAATTTAAAGGAAAAATTCCTTCAGTTTGTGCCCCCTATTTTAGTGTTTTGATGTTGTTCCCTGATTTACCGAACAACTTGGGGACAAATGGCAATGTACTTACTAACTTGCTTGTAGTCTTTAAAACTTTCGTTGTTAATTATGTACAATGTAGTCCTTCCTCTCAGGCACTGCTTGCCTGCCTGTCTGCCTGTCTTAGCATTTATCATTTTAATTACCGTTATTATGAACATATGTCCAACCGAAGTAATTGTTCTTTGTTGTACTTGTTCGCTCTTCCTCTGACCATTTATTCTCGTCCTCAGTCAAGCTCCTATTTTGGAACAGGTGTTAATTTAGTTGAAGTCACCTTTTAGTCGAATTACGTATTATTCTGCGTTAAAAAAATTAATTATTTTATGTAGAAATTAATTGGCGCAACAGCTGAACTGACGATTTATGTATACTGTATCTAAATTGCTAGGATAAGAAAAGTAGACAGCACATTAAATGTTTGTTGTTGCGCTATTTTGCGCCCATTTAATTTTAAAAGTATGTAGAATAAATTCCTGAATAGTCCCCGTATTCCCGAATAGAACGACTGACAGACAACAGCTGGATGAATTAATTGAATGCTAATCCACATTTGCAGGGATTCTCGTGCCGAGATAAATTGTTCTTTGAAATTTAAAAATTCCAAATTCATTATTGCTGCAAACGAATTAAAAATTCCACAGATATATACTTATCTAAAAAAATTTCTGGTAGAGTCTATAAATTATTTTACAACCTGTGCTACCGCTTAATCAGGGTGAGGATGGTGATGTGGTCTGTCGATAATGAATAAAAAGTGGGTCTGATGGCGTGGCAGGTAATTTTTTAAGGGCCAATAAAAAGGGCCGTATAAACGGGGATCTTAAATAAAATGACATTTTTTTAATCTTGGCGGTTAAGCCGCGTGGCGTGAAAGCGTGCGTTCGATGGCTTGCTACTAGGTGACTCCCCGAAGAAAGATCTTCCCGAGAACGTAACGTAATCGAGATTCTCTTAGTTTTATGAACGATAAAGGATTCAGAAACAGTTTAGCAGCTTTAACAGCCGTAAAACGTTAAAAATATTGTCACTTTTACGGTCCCCAATGGAATTTAAAAGCCGGGTAGTTTAACAACATTTTGGGTTATTAGGAACGTTATCTCCACTTTATTTCCTGTTTTATTCCAGGGAATTGTATTTTTTTGTCTGATTTTCCTATTGCTACCTACAACAATCAACCACTAATAAAATTGATAATACGTACTTAACTTTTCGCCACCACAATATAAATAAATTCAATTTTTTGTAAACGTGGTGTAATTTCTGGTGGAGTCACTGGGTCATAACTTCTGCTATATTTGGTAATTAGTAATTATATTTTTATAAAACTAATTGTAAGTAGATTATCTATGGGTCATTACAAAATTCGTTCTCAATTATTTATTGACGTTACTATTCGGACTGGGAATGCAAATGTGGTAATAATCTCCCTCCCTGTACCATAATTGCTGACTTAATTAAATATTAAACTTGTCTGTCATTCATGCCATTTCTGCATTTGTCAGTCAGTAATCTGAAATTGCAAATTTAATGAATAGTACTAAAGTCAACTTAAATTATTAGTCAAGTCATTTATGTACCTACCTATTGAGCTTCAAATTACTAGGTTTTAACAAAACTATTACTTGGGTTATGAAATTATTAATAGTTTGTTTTAAAAAAAAATTAATTAACATGAAATATTAAAAAGAAAACGTGCTCGGGCGCCACTTTGTCAAACAAAGAAAAGAATAAATGAAACGACAAATTTCTTGGGCACCGGGTAGTGCATCGGTGGTTCCTGCAGAATCCTGAAGCTTTAGAGAGCTCGAAGCTCTCTTAAAAAAAAACAAATAAAACTTGAAGAGTATATTAACAAAAAATTACACACAACAAAAACAACAAAACTTACAATAACATATGTAGCCCACCAAAAAGAAAAGTTCCCTGCTCCAATGTAGGGACTGGAAGCTGGTTTCAGGGTATAATCGGGGACTTCTCGTGCTGTGTTGTGAGGCAAGAGGATATCAGCGAAATAGCTTCATGGACCAACCTTTTAATCTTCAGGGGGCCGCCTGCAGGAATTTATCGGCCTCTAACAGGTTATTGAGATTAGTTGGAAACCATAGCTTTGTCTATTTGCCTTTGTAAAATAGTTTCAGGATGTCTTCACCCCTACCCTTTAATCCCAGCCCCCTAATCCAACAGGAACCTATTCTAAGAAAATCTCAATGGGCTGACAAATAAGGGCACAAATAAAAGTGCTGAAAAATTTCCTAAAACTAAAAAATATTAATAAAATGTTAAAAAGTTGTTCGCATTGAAGATGCTTAAAAAACGGATAAAAAGGGAGTAGTAGGGGTGTCTGTCGTTAAACCAACATGCACTCAAGATACACCCCAGATACCATAAAAAATTTTGACTATTAAAAATATATAAATTAAAAAGTGAGAAAAATTAATTAAATGAAAAAATTTAAAAATTGGCCACAAAGGCCCAAAAGATTACAAATATACTGTTAGATATTTAAAAAAGAGACCACGTGGTAATAAGGAAAATTTTGTAAAAATTAATCAAAGTTACATCAAAAATAAATATTGAGTGAATAGCAAAAAAGATTTTAAAAGAAATAATTAATTTGAATGAATTTTACATGAACTATTAAAATGCAAAGGTAAGTGGATCAAAAAAAAAACTCTCACGCAAAACCAAGCACAGAACACCAACAGAAAAACACACACACACGTCACGTCAGTGTCAAGGATCGAGGAAGAAGACCTCGAGCACCGACCGGAAAATTTCATCGATCCCTCCATCGATCGCCTAGTCCTGCGCGAAGGTTGTTAGCCTTGATGATAAGACGGAAGGTCGATCAACATTAAGAAATAATCAACAAAACTGAACCAAGACAAACACAAACTGAATCGAAATAAATAAAACTTCAGTAACGGGATTTTTCATAGAAAAAAAAAACGTTACAAGGTACATAAATTTTTCAGAAAATAAATAGGTACATAGTTGAAACATTCCAAATACTTTTTTATTTTAATTTAACAGAGAGAATATATACGTATACATAAAAAATTGTGTATTTTATTTTTAATATAGTAAATTAACTTTTATTGATTATTGTTTCGTTATGGTGGGTGGTGTTATTCCTCAAACAAATGGCAAACCCCGATTGAATTATTATCGTACACATTGTTGTGATTGCTATTTTCGTTTTATCTCGCAAGTTGCATAACGAGCATTTATATAGCATTCGAATGTAGTGTAGGTACATAGTAAACATGAATTGTTTACATTTCTAATAACTGTTTATCTACCGGACTTAATTTATAATGCAATATGATGGGGATGGGATGGGGCAATATACACGTATCTACTAGTCCTCTTTTATTATTATTTGTTCAAGAATTTAATTGAAATTCGTAATTGGTTGAACAATGTAATGTTTAAGCCCCCAAATAATTTTTGTAACCACCCCAATAACATTTTATTGAATTTCATCTTCAGAAAAAAAATCCAGGTCATCCAGATCTTATCCCAAATCTTCAGTCAGTTACAAGAAAACTTCTCTGTTTTCATACATACAAGGATTCAGTAAGAGATCAAAACTCTTAAGTAATTTTTAAATTAACTCTAAAGGCATATTTGTCCAAATTTTGAGCCCCAAAGAATTTTTTAACCTTTTGCCTAAGTAACAAAAATACATATACGAGGATGTTCTTAGTTTTTACCCTCATAATACAAATAGGAACGTTTTTGAAAACGATTTTTCTAATTTTCTGTTGCATTAAATATGTAATTTTAAAATAATTTGTGTTTCGATGTTGATGTTGTGAGCTTTTTGTGTCCGTTATGGTAGGTACGTGAAAATGATGAAATCTCGTTACAGGATTATTTTGTTTTCGGGATTAGTTCGGTATAGCGGTCGGCCATGCATGATATTGGGATGCAAGTCATTTTTCATGCTTTTCTGAATATTTCAGTGTCATTGATTTCGAGCTTGATAGATTGATAGTTCGGTTGCCAAGTCCGATATCGACTTTAAGAATATGTAAAATATAGTACGAGAGAGAGAAAGAGATATAGAGAACTGTCCGCCAATGTTATTAATTATTTCTCAGACGTCGCTTTTTCTGTCAGCGCCATCAAAGAAAGACTTTCTCTTCTCATATAAACGGAATATATTTTTAGAAAACATTCGCAATCAATCGATCTAATATTATATTACATTTAGGTCTTATTGTTATGCCTCTCTTTACTCCTGTTTCTGCTCTTAATTAATGATAGTAGTGTAGTTATCATTCCAAATGTTTTCGCATTACATTGTGATGCAAATTTTGCGGATCTTCCAGTAGCTAGTAATAATAATCGTATTGTTATTTCCTGAAAATGGAAGGGGTGTCAGATCAACATGATATGGTTCACTCTCATAGACTTTTACTTGTTAGATATCATTTATCGTTTCAAACAAAGCTAATGATCTCGTCTCCCCCGTGATGCAGTTGATGACTGGGCGCGTTTTATTTCAATTGTCATATCTTTCGAAAGAAGAAAAAAAAAGAAAAGAAAAGAAAGTTGATGAATGACGACAAGCAGAAAGCTAAGAAGCTATTCTTCGATCGTTTCTGCTTTTGTTGTATCTCGTATCTCGTTCTCGATAACGGGGAGAAATTGATACGTCCGTAACGAAATTGGACTTGAGTCTTTCTGCATCCTTTTCGTCCTCTTTAATAAACAGACGACTACTACTAGATACTGCTTACTGCTACTACTTACTTCCTACCCCCATCCTCTTTCTGTCTGCCTCGATCATAAAACCAGGACCGAATGAGATAGCAAGAAATAAAAGTTTGTCGTCTAAATAATCTTTATCGAGACGACGTTTCATAAACGACTGCAGGCAGAAATTACAAGTGAATTCACTCGACAAACGGAATATCAATCCATGTATCGGGAATAGTCAAGTCGATTAGTTCGAACAAAGTTGTTCCAATAAATAAATAAATAATTTTTTAATGAGCCTTCCTTCAGAAAAAACGCAGATCATCCAATTATGACCTCAAAGTCCCAAAAACTTTCATTCCCATATAAAAATTTAAATATTTAGGCTAAGATTTTGTCCATCAATAATCTTACTCCAAAACCTCTCTTTCAACCACTTTAGCAAATTCTCATTTTAGAAATAAATCCAGATCTAACTTCAAACCTTCACTGAATGCTTCTCGTGAGCACAAACGAATTAATAACATAAATTACCCTCGCAGGGCGTGTAGTAATAAACTAAACTAACTTAAAGGTATTTCATAATTGCATTCCCTTAATTTACTATAGGTACCTACTAGAAAAGTATGTGGAATAAACAAGCCAAGTTTCATAACTACCCCTAATTTAAAACTCCTCCAGGTATATCCACGTAGCATTCGCACTTGGGGAAAAAGAAAAAAAAACTGTTTATTAGAAAAAGCAATTTGGACGCTAAATAAATCCCGGAATAATTGCGTAGTTTTGCGCTAATAACAACATCCTAATTGCTACTAGAAAGTTCTGCGTCTGAACATTGAAAATTACACTTGTGCTAAGAATCTTACGTTAGTAGTGCTGAACAGTTGGCAACAACTTTACAAGTTTCCAGGGTGTACTTTGGAATTTCCGTGCTGGCTTTTATGTATCTATGTATGTATAGCAAACATCCTCGCCGGCAAAGTTGTAATTAAGTTGTAAAAACGTCAATATAATTATATGAACGCATGCATGCACGTTCATAATTAGCCACCACTTAGCAAAACGTTTTAAGAGAAATTGAGGGCCACCCCTGCACTTAATAACAGATAATTTAAACTTTCTTATATGGGACTATAAGTAGAAAATTATCGACAATATTATTCCCGAGCGAGTTCTAAAAAACATTTTTTGTGTGTTTGTATAAGAAATGACAAAAATTTCAATTAATAATCAGAGAGCTGTTAAAATTTCGGTCATTTATAAATCATCCCCATTGACTCATAAAATATCAAATTAACTGTAAGTTGACGTAGAACAAACGAATTGGCCCTTTTCATTAAAACTTCAAGAACTCAAAGAACTGACTACAAGAAGAAGAATAAAAAAAGTACGGCACCAGTTGCCTCTTCTCTCTCTCTCTCTTTCATTCCTCGTCCGTGGCATTTCTTGTTAAATGAGATGATAAGATTAATTAAAGCAAGATTAATTAGGCGATCTCGATTTTTCGCATCCAGCCGACGAACAACCCTCAGCGAGAGAGATAAGGACAAGAAAGAGGACGCGTGGCTGTAAATACAAGCAAGCAACCGCAAAATTAAGCTGGCGATAACATTTTTTCTTTCTTGCTGCTTCGTTGTTTTGCGGACGGACAACACAAAAAGGCGAGAGCCAGCCGTTAAGTTAATATTTAATTTCGTAACAAAGGATGTTATTTTATTATTATATCTCGTCCTGTCGTCGTTTATTTGTTTAGTGAAACATTTCTTTCATAACGAAATCTATCCGTCAACGTCCATCATTAATCAACGAAAGTGCGAAGATAATTTACTTTATTCTCGGGGGACGATGGCGGGGAGGGGAACAGAACAGTTGAGAACAATATTTGAGATATTTATCGTAGAGTTCGTAATTTTTTGCGAAGTGCAAGCAGGCAACCCATTGTACGTGGCGTTTATGCGTAAGGTGGGTTGCCTAACTTAACACTGTCTTTTCGACCCCTGATCCTTATATTCAGCCTGTAGTGTGCCGCCCGAAGGTAGCGTTCGTCTGGTCCCCGGGGATTTTATGTGACGTGTTGTTTGTAGCCCTGATGCAGTGCAGCCGAGCTAAAGTCGAACTTGTTTGGTCGTCCCAAGTTTTATTTCAAGTAATGGCCGCTGAACTTTGATTATAAAAGTTTATTTTTCCTGAAAGACGATCGGTTTTACACCGAATCACGTCTGCACTTTCGCAGTTTAAGCATCTAGTAAAGAGTTGATTACAAATAGTTCGTTTTTAAAACCTCGCGCCATACGTACCTATACCGAATTGCTCAAGTTTTCTTATTAGCAGTAAAATGCTGCTGCACCGAATCATATAAATAAATTCGTTCCAGAAATCGTTAACGCTGCGTTATTGGCAGCTATCGAACATAACGTACCTGGAATTTCAGGAATTGTATGGGGTGTAACTTTAACGTTCAGTTTTCCCAGTGATTCTATATGAGGGTAATTTTATTTAGATGCGCTACTTACTAACTATGTAAGTACTAATTTTTGTCTTAAGCTCATTGAATAGTGGTGCCTATACAACAATATATTTTGAGGGTGGATTTCGTTTCGGTTCCAAATTGAACCCAACAGGGATTACTATAGTAATGGAATCGGTGACGTTTTTAATTCTTCGTGAGTTATTTTATTAGAAGAATCCTTCGAGCTCGTCCTGGCGGGACGTCCTTCCTGTGTCGCGAACCGCGATACTATATTGCGCGGGGGCATCAAGAGATAAACATACAGTTGACTTTGAGAAATGGCCACAGAACAACGACAGGGTGGAATGTACATGTATGGGGGTTGTTGGAAAATAAATTGTGTAAATGGAGCGTGTAGGAGGGAGGAAATTCTAGAGTAGGACTTACGATCAAAAATATTTTTTTAATGTACCTCGTATGCAAGCATCCCTTAGGAGAGCACCGGACGCGCATATACATATACATACATATACGACGTAGGTACTGAATGCGGCACGTTTTCCCGTCCGTCCCTGGAAGAAGCATGTGCATCCTGAGGTCATTTAATTTCGTATTAGATCCAGCGATGCAGAAACCGTGGAGAGAAGGAAAGATGCACTCGGGCGGTGAATAACGAACGAACGAAGAGACGAAGGGAAGAAACGTTGCTTTTTACGGTAGCGTCTTTAATTTTAAAATGCACTCGGTGGCCGTAATTTCATGCGGTTGTTGCGGCCAAGTTTTATTAAGTTGGACGGACGTTATTTTTCAATTTTTATTCCTCTATATCCCTCTTATTCGTCGACCAATATATGTGTGTGTATGTGGCGTGGCATAAAAAGAAAGAATGTTTTCTTAGCGTTTCGTATAATTTATTATGCACAAAGTCTCCGTTTCTACTTCTAAAAGCCCTTCCCTTTCGCCTCCACCACAACTAGCAACTAGCAGTGCTATTATACCTACCCCTGCTTGGTCGTCACGTGTGTGAACTACTAAATCTCCATATTTCCCTGTCGTAAGTACTTCCCCAGTTTTCCGTTTATTTATTTTTTAGAATGTACCTACCATATATAGTGACAGTGGTGTGGTGGCGTTGATTTAGTTCCTTAGAAGTACGTAGTAGATAGATATGCATGAACATGCACCGTGGGCCGTGCCCAGACAAATCGTCCAGATTTACGGCATTTGAGCTCTCGGGCATTAATATTGTATTAACTCTCCAGACGCAAATGGATACAGGTTGAGATTGACGGATATTCTGCTGGCAGATGGTTCCCTCCCCCCTTTAGAAAACACTACACAAAAGATGTAGAGAATTTTTAAACCGAAATGGCTTGAATTTTATTGCGGAGTTTTTATCTCCTCGCTGTGACGTCACAGCCATGCGCAGTCAGTTATTGTCGACCATTTTTGTGACAGTTTAACAAATTCTTTGCCTATTTAAGGAAGTATTTAATTCCCATCATGGATAGATGTGTTGTTAATGTGCGTGACCCATAATCCTTTTCGCATTCCGCGGTTTTCTCATTTACCTTACCGTGATCATGTCACATTATACATACCAACCAACGTCGAAATTTTGAGTTTTTAAAGCGGGCGAGTTGTTTACATATATTTCCGCGACCGTTTCGCATTCCTGAGGTCATTCGCCGCTAATACTTGGCTTTTACAACACGAGAGAGGGAGAGAGAGTGAAGGAAAGAGAAAAAGAGAGATCCTTTTTGGACGTGACGATTCCCCAACACACACACATACATGCACATTCAGTAGTCCTAAAAATAGTGTTAATTTTTGCCCGTGGCGATGGCGGCGTCAATGCGGAAGAACTTTACATTCGGCGATCATATGTTTATCTAATCCGTAGCCAGAATTACTGCGGACTGACTTCTGTCTAAGGTTAAGGCAAACGGTTTTATAAAAACATAACTCTATAAGTACCTACTTTACTTTACTAACTTAAAAATAGTTTTTTTAGTGAATTTGATACGGTCACTCAATTATTATTTTTTTTTTGTAACAAATTAGAGTTTCATTTCGTTAAACCATCTTCAGGACTATTTTTGTTTTCAAAATAATCTCCAAAAAATTTATAGTTCCTGATTATTTTGTGGCTGTTTCAAACTGTTTTTTTTTTCTTCCGTTACGCCCGATTATGTAGTCGTTGATAAATATCCATCGTTTGATCGAATTGGATGTTGTGATGATGATTGTCGTTCGTCGTGGTGTGCTTTCTATTCTACTAAATAAGCGCAGGTATGTAACGTAGCGCGCACGCTAAACTTAGCAAAATCATGAGACACGGTCATTCGATACTCGACGCATGCCGATTCTCGCCGAGCCCTAAATATGGACTGACTCGTGATCGTTTCGACTTTAAGTCACTTTTACTGACTGCAATGTTGCCGAACCGAGTTTCACATACTCGGAAAAACTTTTCAACATATATTCACAAACACATAGGGTAGAACAACATCGTCGTCTTTATGTTTTTCTACCACTCTTTAACTCCACAATAAATTTTGTTTGTGTGATTTTATTTTAAAAAGTAGTCAATTGCAATGTTTAATTTAGACAGTTTAAGTACTTCCGTTTTATTTATAAAATTCTTATAGTTTGCGCCATTATTTTTTTATTCAAATGTTGTTGAATGCTTTGGTCGCCTTGTGGCTCGTTATTGCCTTAATAAATTAGCCCTGTGTGAAATTTTTTATTAGCAAACTTATTCCATTAAAAGCGGGCAACTTCGAACCGGGGGCTTTTTGATAACAACCAGCAACCAGCATCAGCATGCCTCTCGTGCTGGTGCTTGTTCGTTTTGTCGTTGTTTAAATTCCGAAAATTGTGTTTTGTCAGAGCTGTACGCGATGTACCTACGTCGTGTTTATATTCTACGTGTGTGTGTGTGGGTGAGGATGTTATATAACCGTTGCCTCCGCGTTGGTCATTCTCCTCTTCCGTTTCGTACGTAATTAATTATCTTTTGGAAGTTCTTTGGAGCTGTCGAGAAGTGCTACGTGCAAAAAAATAATATTTAATCCTCCCCAAGAGGGTTCAGAGAGGAGGTTAGTACACACGGCCACCTACTTTCCGGAAATCGTTATTTTTCTTCCAGAGGTGCTGAAATGCTGTCCGTCATAATCTTCGCGAAAATCAATAACCAACTGATACTGTTAGCTTTATTGACTTTTCACTTCAACATTAAAAAGTCAATGTCTGTCTCCTCCCTCTTATTACTGATAGAATAATAAATTGAAAGGGGTGGGGGGTTGATAGGTTTGTATAAGTGCAGAAAACAACGAAAATAACAGACCACTTAAATCTAGTAGGTACCTATATAGTTGATGTTAAAGCGATGACGACGTGCGTCTCTTCATCTTTGCAAATTGCAAAATCAGTCAGCAATCTCCGGACCAATTTCCCGACGCTTTCTCATCAAAAAATAGCTTTGATTACCTTCATTACGTAAAAGACACACTCATCAGGCGGGCTGCTGCTGCTTTTGCTCGTCGAATCAACTACATAATAACTCACCCCCAATCCTCAACATCCAAACTCCTCCATCTTCCACTTAACTCCTCTAGCACAACGAACCATGTACGTTACGTTATATACGTAGTACTTAGTAAATACCGAGTTCTAGCACCTACTAGAAATAGTGACGTGGTAGCAATGTAGACACAGTGGATGGATGCTACCCCTCCTCTCTTTCTCTCTCTCTCTCTCTCTCTCTCTCCCTGTCGATCTATCGTCGTATCCTGTTTCCCAGGATGGAGTGTAGTAGTAGTGGTGCTAAATGACGATGAACAGAGTAAGCGAGCGAAAGAGATTAAACTAACAATCTCTACTAGTAGAGTCAATCAATATTCGAGAACGTTAACAAATATCCAAACGTCACGGATTCCGATCGCGGCACCGTTGCCTCATTTGGACTCATAATGGATATTCAGTCGCAAATAATTACGGTAAAACGATGGGAGTAGTTGGGAATGGGAAATATGGGGATGAGCTGGGCTGGGCCGGGTGGTGTGGTGTGATTAGCGCGAAAAAGATCGATGAAGACAATTTATTCGCTCGCGGCGTACCATTTCTCCTGTTTTTTCGAAACGCTAATCTGACAAAAAAAGGCGCAAAAGTTAACCGGAAACATCAATTTGTTACCTCTCACAATGTGTACACAATAAAATTTCTGTATCACGTAGATTTCCTCTGTCCTCTAAGTGAAGTGATTCATTTGTTTTTTATGGATGGGGGTTTAGGTATGAAATATTGTAAAATAGCTATGTACATCACTTCATTTAACACGAGTACCTAACAATAACCATAATTGTACAAAGAAAATGTGTTACAAAGTCGCAAGTGCGATAAGCGGTAGGTATATAAAGTATTTCGTTGAGGAAATGGCGGAGTTTGTTTTTACGGAAGCGAAAAATATTGCCGCACGAGCGCCGCGGCGCCCAGTGCCTGCCCATCGAGAACGACACATTGGGCTCTGCTGACGACTGCAGTGCAGTCCACGTATTTCCCTTAATCAGGATTTCTCGTCATGACCGGGACGCAGTAGCCAGGAAAAGTTTCGAAAATTGCTTTATACGTTCAGTGCCAACTTTGTTCCGTAGAAAGAAAACTGGAAGTTCATTTAAGATGTAGATGTTCGGGCAGCGTGAAAAGTACACACAGACCGACAGACAGCCAGGTCTCCCCTCTTCCCGTCCCTTCGTCCGTTCGTATATCCTTTCGTCGTTGCAATCACTTTATGTCTCCTGGAATTCACACTTCACTTGGCACGCGATTGTTTCTATATTGCACGTTAGAAAGATAAATTGAACGACTAGGCGCGGGGGATCGATTTGGGGCGTCGAAAAAGGTCAGAGGGGACTTTGCCTGACCTACCTACCTACCTGCCTGCCCGTCTGCTTCTGCACGTACTGCTGTCATTGCTGCAGGGCTCCATATTCCAGGACGAAACGCTAACTTGCAGCGGTAATACAATATTCCAGGACGAAAGTTATTACTTTCCAAAGCAAGTCCTTTTAACGGTTTTATTAAAATTCATGTATCGCATGTAATATCCACAGGATATATTCTCTTCAAACAAGCGCTAACTCAAACGAGTTGTCCATAAACTGGAAATAACTTACGTGGACAAAGAAAATTAAAATATAATTGGCTGTAGATGCAGAAAATTGGAAAAGTGGAAAAGATGGAGAAAATAATCCTGAATGAGGACATAAGAATTGCTGAGGCTGTGCATCAAAAAGTTGTTGAATAGAAGTTTAATCAATAGTGAGAAGATGACCATCAACGTGGAGAAGATGAAGACTATTATAAAGATGATGGAGACCAATTCAAAGGAGATCAAGATTAACATGGAGAAGAGCAGAAGATGAAGACCACTGTGGGGAAGATGTAGACTAATTTGGAGAACATGAAGTTCAATATGAAGTTGATGGAGGCTGTTTTAGAGAAGATAAAGACTAACACGGAAATGATGAAGACCAACATGAAGAAGATGGAGCTAGTTCAAAAATAATGACAATAAACTAAAGAAAGACGAGTTTTGGAAGAGATTTAGAAAAGAAAAATACAATGCAGAACAGAATAAAGAGAAAATATGGAAAACTCGTAAGGAATCTCAAAACTACAGAGGGAAAACTGTTGAAGCAATAGAGAGATAAAGAGATGAAGGCGATGATGCTTCAAAACTCTGTGGATGAAATCAAAATATTTTCTAAATCGAAAGACTTGTAAATATCTCTTTAACGATTCTATTCCTTAAGCTGCTGTTTGTTATAAGATACAATCACGATGCCCAAGTCAGCAAAACATCGATATCGATATCGATGGAACGAGTTAAGCGGAGCATTGCTTGGCTACATCTGCATGAAAGTATCGAGGGCAAAATCGGCACATACAAGAGAATACCTAGATACGTACACGTATACGTTTTAGACACGCCAGGCAAAGGAAGTAAAGCAGTATCCGTTAACGTGTAGCATGTAGTAATGAAGCAGTAGTTGAGGAGTGAGTAGCAGCCGGTGCAATTGAAAACCCGCATTTCCGTAATCGCGACCAGAGATCCTTGGGTTCGATGTTTATACAGCATTTAATCGCTCTCGTGAACGACGAAATTATTTTAGAATTATCGGGAATCGAGAGCCTTCTTTCTCTTCTTATCGCTTATCGCTAGAAAAGCCTTTGACCCGCACACGAATGCGGACATTTTCTTTTGCTAATCTTTATTTCTTTCAGTGGAGTATCGATACGATTGGACAACTTAAAAGTATTGGATTTCCATTATGACAACGATTCGGTTCGTTTCGAATAAAGAAAAAACAGGTATTACAATAACAATCAGGGAAATTCAAAAGTATCACTCTGATATATCAGAGCAATCTATAAAGATTAGGACAATTCTAGGATTACATACAGAATGTCGAAGAGATCTTGAAGTGTTCAGAAAAGCTCACATACTTCAATATCAGATTGAAGTTATCATCAGGACAATACAAGGATTACAGAACGAAGCCACGATAACTCAAAAAAATGATGATATATAAGAGAAGAATCACCAAAATCTATAATGATTAGAACTGTTCAAATATTTTAAAGTGAAACTGTGAAAGAGGTTTAGAAGATCTTGGATAGGTCAGGAAAAAAGATGATGATCAGAGTAGGAGTCATCGAAACCTGTAATGATCAGGACAATTTAAGAATTACAGGATGAGGCTGATGGGTCAAGTAAAGTCTAAGAAACCGTTCAGGAAAATTCAGATATACTCCAAAATGTTATTGTGATATTATACCAGGATAATATAATGATCCGGACAATTCAAAGATTATAAAATGACGTTGTGGCAGATCAGGAAAAGTTCAGGAGATCTTAGAAAGATCAGGAAAATTCGGATACTGCAGGTATTTCGTTATGTTCACTTTGTCGATGCTGAATGGTACTTTAGATTGGAGTCTTGCTTTCTTTAGATTTAAGATATTTGGCCACTTTATTTTTCTTGTTCTGGTCGAGGACGATGAATTGTTTTTGGAAGAAGCACGAAACGTTCTGTGTATGCATCTATGTGTTGTTTCACGACAGAAAGACGTAAGAAACCGAGTCGAAAACTACTAATAATTCACAAAGGTGGAGTTTACATTAAAATTTATTTAGACCGGCGCGTCCGCCGCAACGGTTGTTTTCGTGCAGCACCTTTGTGTTGTTGTTGCAGCTTAATACGCCGCGCTGTGCCGTCTTGCACGGAACTGCAACGACGATGGGCGGCTTTTAAGAAAAATGGAAAGCTCAGGGGAAAAAGTGTCTGGCTTTCCGTAGCGTTTCAGCGAACATCTGGTTGTTCGCTAACTTGGATATTAAATCTTTGGTGTGTTAAGATTAGTAGATGCGAAAAGTCAGTCGGAGATAAACGGGTTTTTAATGAAAATACTTTAAATAAATTAAGTTTACCACTAAAATAACTCTGAACTAATTAAATTAATCAAGAATCAATTGTTGCCTGTTTGTTTATTGTTGATATCGTATGTGGCTAGTTTAGTTTTGGATACCTTCAAGTCGTTGAAACTTGGGCAATTACGAGAGCAACCATTTGGCTGTCGGAAAAACGGCCTTGGCTCTAATGTTAAAGTAAATTAAGCGTTTTCACAATGGGAAAAGATAAAATCTTTGTAACTGAACTGCTTTGTTTGTTCCACCAACCAACCAACCAACCAACCAACCAACCAACCAACCAACCGACCGACCGGCTTACGTTACAGATTCGACGATAGGCTTTCATCACAGTAACAAAAGGGGTGGTATGGGGAGAAATTGCCAAACTGCCGAAAATTCTCGGGCGGAAACTGTTCTTCTATCCATCCATCCTTCCCCTTTATTCCTATGTATATGCTATCTATGGCGAGTTATTAGGATGGAGTCGTTTTTGTGTGAGGGTGTGTGTCATATTCCGGGTCAACGGCCGCCGGCTCCTACAAATCTGGACTTGTATTCTAAATATTTCTAATTATTTATCGATTATTACATTTACATCCCTCTCTTGTGTCTTATCGGTACAATATTATGAGGTGCCATTAAGATTTTATCAACTCCAACCTTGTGTAATAATCGGCAAATTTGGTGCCGCCCCCGCCGCCCCTCTTTACTTTATTACATTAGATACGTAAGAGCAGAAGCAGGTAAACAATCTCCTCACTCACTCTCCTACCTTTTCGAACGAACACATTGTTCCCATTTGCTTTTATTAATGGCCCTCGAGCTGCTTTGAATATTCTCCGCGACTATCATCCGTCCATTTGTCGTCAGCGTCGTCTATAAAGTCATTAAAGAGACGGTGAGATAATGTTATTATTTATTAAACACGATATTGGGGAATTATCTTCTATTATGGGCTGTACGCATGCAAAAAGGGAACCATCAGGAGGATACAATTTTGAGATTGTTTTGGGCTGTTTATTTATTTGTCTCTCCGTAACTTCAACCTTTAATATCTTCCTAATTATAAATTTACCATTTGAATTTGAATTTGATTTTGAGCAACCAACACAAATAGAATTAGCGGGAACGAGAGCATTCGGAGTAATGCAGACAGTAGTTCCGGGCGTCCTTTTTTTGGGGGTTGGGTTGGGAAAGGGGGGGGGGCAGAAGGAGGTTAAGAGAAAGGCATCGCGTCGCGTTCCAATGGCAGCATTTCTGCTGCCTGTTCTTCCCCGAGACTCGCATGTTACAAAGGAGTTAGGAACCATTGAACTTGTAGTTACGGCATTAAGCACTACGTAAGTACCTACTGGTGTACGTACAAATGTGCAGATATGTGTGTGCAAATAACAATGCACACAACCCCCTCACACACACAAGAAGGAGTAGAGTAGTAGGTAATACCACACTACCCCTACTGTTCGAATTGTATTTTACGATACGTAAGTAAAATGCATCCAGCTATTTATCAATCGGCGATTATAATATGAATAAGAATAAGAGCCTACAATTGGAATTACATATTAATATGTCGATAAAGAGACGATCGATACGATAATGTAAAAAGTAACAGCCGATTAAAGACAAGTATAGCTTCAATCGGTTTCACTCGTTTATTTACCTACACAAATATTGTTCTGTACTTTACATACATAATTTGGTTGTTTAATTCCGTACTACTACCACTACCCCTGCCCCTTGCCCTTATCTGCTATAATTCGGTTCCTGTATGTGTGTTTATGTGAATTGTCAATGTGTGTGTTTGGAGACATTGTTCCGATATCTGTTGGGAGATAAGTTTCGGAGATAGTGCTGGAGTTGCAGCATTGGAGCATTGTGTCGCATCCATTCGATGTTTGCGAATGCTTACACGGCAAATAAACGAGGCAGAAACGGATTGCTCCTGATATTGTTAGTTTTCGAGTCTTTGAACTACGGGAAAAGAGCGTCGTTTTGGACGCCGAACGTCTCTCGAAAGTTTCCGAAATTCAAATCGACTGGCTGGCAATTTTTCCTCCAACAACCGAATTAAACATGGATCGTTTACCGTCTACAAGAAACTGAAACTCATTTCTGGGGAAATAAAAGGAATATGTAACAATGTGTGAAATGTTAAAAAGTATTTTGGTTAGTTGGATGTTGTTTTTGTTGTTGTTGTTGTTGTTGGCATAAACATAAACAGAGAGTATAAATAAAGAAAGGCCCATTTTAAGGAAGAGAGTAGGTAATCGATCGAGGCGTTTTCGTAGATGTTAACATTTTTATAGAACGGGATTCGTGGCGTTCCAAGATAAAAATGAAGCACTAAATCGTTCCGCTGAAAGCAGTTTTCGTACAAAATGCGACTATGCGAAAATCCGACAGAACGTCGGCGGCGGAGGCCCCTTTTTCTATAAGAAAATTCCCACAAGCGGCAGTAAATAAAGAGAGCTCGGCCTGGAATAATAAGGACGTTTGTATAAATAATGAATAATCGATAGAGAGGGTGTGAGAGAGTAAGATAGACCCAGACCCGACCGACCCCCTGGATCCGGGCACCGCTTTACTCCGAATATCGACTGTGGTAGTAGAGTAGGGTAGGGTGTAGGGTCTTGTTGGTTTCGACTATGGTCCCTGGCACACGACCTGACCAAAATAACAATGAATTAACCTGAACCCGGCTCTTATTTCGCACTTATTTATTTCTAAACAGAACCGAAACAATCTTCCTCTCATTCTACGCCCACGCTTCAATCAATTTATAAATTGGAAATGTTTCCTTCAAAACTAATAATCGACAAGTTTTTTACAAATACAACACTTTTTTGAAACTCGATAGTACTACACTCGAATTCTCAATTGTATCTTCTCTGAAACTAGAAGGTCCTTGGAACCCGGTGATACTTCCATTATGATTTAAGTTGTTTATACCATTGTTCTGGTCATCGAGGACACAACATTTCTTATGCTCGACAATTCCGGAATTCTTTTCTAGTTTTCGATGGTTCTCTTTTTCAATTGTATCATCTCTAGTACAAAACGATTCTTCGGTACTTCATAGTTTCATTAATTTTTCCCATAGATGCTGAACGATTTTTGAAAAATAATTTTGTTCGTCCATAATTTTCTTTGTTAAAGTTTGTTGTTTGATTTCATGGTTTCTCCAAGCTCGAGTCCACTTAGCAACTTTGTAACGTATTTGCGCCAAAATTAATTAATTATGCGTACGTTCGTCCATTGGCCAAATCCCATCGAGATAGTCTCCTCTAACGTTACTAAAGTCTGCACAATATTCCGTTAAGACATAATAATATTAAATTTAATGGGTACGTACGGTCTTCTCGTTGTCGTCGTCGTAGTCGTCGTCAATGTCAGCGGCAGCTCCTTCCTGGGTAGCCCCATTAACACTTGCGAGAGAGATCCTAATTATATACCTAACCAATTTATTGCATGTCGTAAAAGGAGACGTTAATGCACCGAGTTACATGGCAAACATGTGTCTTGGGATCAACATTGGCAACGACATCTCATCCCCGTTACACTGCATCGACGTAACGGCAATATGGGAGTAATTGAGTCCTCAGATGCAAAATTATTAATCCTGCCCGTGTGTAATGCGAAACCTTAGGTGGATCGTGGTCTTGCCATGCCACCACTTTCAAACAACTATCATGTAAGTAAATTTAACTCAAGGAACGTTCTGAACAAGGAAACAATAACTAACTGCTCTTATTATTCCGGGAGTGGTTTATAGTGTTTCCAATTAGTGTAATGGATGGTCCATTTTGACTACGTATAAAAATCCGGATCGTTTAAGTGGTGACCCGGTTCCGCCGGAATAATTGCCTGTTTTGGGTTATGGAAATTTAAAATTTCTCGCGGCTGCCAATGAAATATTTATGAGGCGCATTGTTGGTCCAGGATTGTTTTGTTTGCCGGACATGAGCGACTCTTTTATAGTCCGCCACCATCATCAATCACGACGTGTTCGCACAGCCGTCGCTATCGTCCCTTTCGCCTATATACATACATACAAATAAATATATATATAGCATCGTTTGCAATTTTTCATTTTTTGTCGTCCATTTCTTGTCGCTGCACCATTTCTTTCGGCAGTCGATAATTTATCAACTATTCCATTCGAAATGGCTTCATATTTGTCAATCGAATAACAGGGTCGCATTTTTATAAACCACCGGCAGGTCGTTACACTCAGGGAATTTTATTAAAATTACCAGTTTATATTTGGACCAATAGGTACCTTTGCATAGCACATATCGGTAGTAAATAGCACTTATAAGTGGTCCACAGCATTTATCGGTGGCGAAAGACACTTATTAGCGGCACAGAACACTTGCTGGTGGCGAAAAACACTAATCGATTATATGTAGTAGCACTTATCGACTTTAGATAACACTTATTGGTGACGCAAAGATCTTATTGGTGGTTTCATGCTAATTATCGATGGTGCACGACACTTATCGACGATGAGGAACACTTATTATTGGTATATAACACTTACCGACAGGACATAGCACTTATCTACTGTACATAACACTTATTGGTGGCGCAAAACACTTACTGAATGTATAATAGCACTTATTGGTAGTAAATAGCACTTACAAGTGGTCCACAGCACTTATCGGTGGTAAAAGACACTTATTGGCGGCACAGAACACTTGCTGCTGGCGCAAAACACTAATCAATGATGTACAGCACTCCTAGACTATACGTAACACTCATTGGTGGCACAGAACACTAATCGATTATACGTAGTAGCACTTATCAACTTAGATAACACTTACTTGTGACGCAAAGATCTTATTGGTGGTTTCATTCTAATTATCGATGGTGCACGACACTTATCGACGATGAAGAACACTTATTATTGGTATATAACACTTACCGACAGCACATAGCACTTATCTACCGTACATAACACTTATTGGTGGCGCAAAACACTTACTGAATGTATAATAGCACTTATTGGTAGTAAATAGCACTTACAAGTGGTCCACAGCACTTATCGGTGGTAAAAGACACTTATTGGCGGCACAGAACACTTGCCGCTGGCGCAAAACACTAATCATGATGTCAGCACTCCTAGACTATACGTAACACTCATTGGTGGCACAGAACACTAATGATTATACGTAGTAGCACTTATCGACTTTAGATAACACTTACTTGTGACGCAAAGATCTTATTGGTGGTTTCATTCTAATTATCGATGGTGCACGACACTTATCGACGATGAGGAACACTTATTATTGGTATATAACACTTACCGACAGACATAGCACTTATCTACCGTACATAACCTTATTGGTGGCGCAAAACACTTACTGAATGTATAATAGCACTTATCGGTAGTAAATACACTTACAAGTGGTCACAGCACTTATCGGTGGTAAGACACTTATTGGCGCACAGAACACTTGCTGGTGGCGAAACACTATAACACTTATTGGTGGCGCAAAACACTTACTGAATGTATAATAGCACTTATCGGTAGTAAATAGCACTTACAAGTGGTCCACAGCACTTATCGGTGGTAAAAGACACTTATTGGCGGCACAGAACACTTGCTGGTGGCGAAAAACACTAATCGATTATATGTAGTAGCACTTATCGACTTTAGATAACACTTATTGGTGACGCAAAGATCTTATTGATGGTTTCATGCTAATTATCGATGGTGCACGACACTTATCGACGATGAGGAACACTTATTATTGGTATATAACACTTACCGACAGGACATAGCACTTATCTACTGTACATAACACTTATTGGTGGTGAATATATAATAGCACTTATTGGTAGTTCATTGCACTTATCTGTAATATATAGAAATTACTGATGTAGTATATAATTGTTTTTTGGTGCGCAGAACACTTATCAGTGGCACATAGCACTTATCGGTCGTGCTCTGTTATAAAAGCGATCGTTGCAGATTCCAAAACATTATATATTGGAATTGCATAAATTGTTCGACATTGTTTCCATATTTTTATACCGATTCGTTCGGGATCGGTTTCTTGAAAGATGTACGTTTCCAATTTTCCCTGAAGAGAGCCGATGACCTTATAAATTAAGGAAGGAGGGTGCGATAATAAATAACGTTTAAAGGCAACATTTTGACAATAAATTATCTATCCGTTTGACTCGCGCTGGAATAGCACACGTTTGTACGTTTTTAGCCGTCGCCGTTTTCCAGCTCTCGCGCAATTTATCTCCAAGGTGCCAATATTGCTGTCGCCGGCAGAAGCAAGACATTCATGTACTTACTACTACCTATGCGATAATATATGGTATACGTATCTGCATAAGGGGGTACCTTCGCGTTACATAAGGGTGCTTTCAGACGTCACAATATTGTGTATTTGTGTACAACCGATGCAAATGGCTTGCTTTCTATATGGTGTCTATTTACTCACAAAAATGAACTTTAAGAACTTTATATTAATACGTAGTTTTGTAACATATTCTTCCTTATATGGATTAGTGGGGTAGTTGAAGTTTCTCAGGAAATCCTCGCGCACATCCTTGGAAAAGCAGCAAATGACGGAAACGAGAAAGCTCCATTTAGTTGTTTGTATATTAAAATAACAATATAACTTAGCAGAGTGAGTGTTATGTACCTCGAGGGAGGAAGAAGAGGTGTCTGAGGCGTCGGTGTCGGGTGCAGCTTTTTGGTTGAGCGCCCGATGCCGACTTTACGCCCTGTGATTTCCCGTGCAGTGCACAAGAAGACGCGTAATCATCGTCTGTTCGTATTTGTATAATGAGCAAGTCGTATGTTCATGAGTCGAAACTACTACGTGACTGACTGTGCGAGTGAGTCCCTCTGCCTTTGTACTTACATATATTTAAGCCAGTTTTCTGTGTGTGAACGTCGGATATGAAAAGTCCCCCAGAGAATTCATCTTCCACAACCAAAATAAGCAAACTCGTACATTTCCTTACTTACTATTTCTAATTGTTATCTATTCGTGCAAAATAAATTTAATTGTCCGGCTCGAAGGACCACCAGTTTTTTTTGTCTAAATCTTCCAAATGCATATTAAATTAGAGTTACCCTGTAAGTTTAAAATTGATAGTTTCTTTTTCTACATTTTGTATGTTTTTGTAAATATGAAAATCGTTATAAGTATATCGACTATATGTATTTTTTTTCTTGTTTCAGGTAAGAGATCGTTCGTGATATAAGTACGTACTGCCTCTCTACATCATAATTAAACCCTTAGTTGTAAGTACCTGTTTTGCATATTTTAAATTTGCCACGTGCATAATAATGCATATGTATTTCCGTGGTTAATTGCGACAATTTACTGATAATCAGTAATGTACGTTGGTATTTTTCAATTTTACGATTCTCGCTCGGGCATTTCAGCATGGAACAAATTAATGACGTAAGTGTAAGTAAGTATTAGTGGCTACATTCCCCTAATAGACTTGTAAATAATATAATATAAATAGATTTATTTATTGGATGGTTTAGTTAAAATAATTTATATTTTTGAAAGCTGCTCTACTTGTATGCGTGTTTATTCGATTACGTAGATAGGTGCAGTTATCCTTTATTCTTGACGTGTAGATATAAGGATTGTTAGTCGTATATCATGGCCTTAAACGTGTCCTGTTTGTTTTAAAATGTAGGTAATTGAACGGTACAATACCCCTGGCCATTTATCATCTTCACTTGTCCTGACAGCATTTGCTCTTGCAACAGAAGAAAAATAAAACAGGAACTGGCTTTTCCTCATACAAACATACATACATACGGACGCAATATAGTCATATTTTAACAATTATTGTACCTCCGTGTACCTGACCATGTTGGATTGAATTTGGTTATTATCAAGAAATTTTAATTTTTGTAAATTTTTTATTATTTTAATTCTATCTCGTGGCTGTTGAAATAAATTTCTCTCGACGACCCTGTTGAAAAGTAGCTATCTTTTTGCATAAGTAACTTCTCGTTTTTGGCACGTGAGTAAGAGCTGGCTGGCGAAACGTCTGCTTGTTCCCGTAAGAGTGTTTTCAGAGAAATCATCTTCATGTTTTCTTTCTGGCGCAAATTTAATCCTAGAACTTAGCAAGATGTTTGCATTATTTACTAGTAAGGCGGCGCGATATTGGGCGAGTTGTTTGATAAAATAACACTTAAAACAAGTAAACAAACAACATCGGAAGCGAAATTGTTTTACCGTTACCGCCACGGAAACTGAACACAAAACAAAAAATAACATACGTTTAAAAGTCCAAAAAAAGATAATTTACTTACCTGTTGTTGGCTGTCAAAAACAAATTAACGTAAACTACTTATGATAAATTTTCAACAATACAAATTTAATTTACTTTCTCGTTCGTTCGTTCGTTTATTAACGTTTTTTCCGGCAGCGTTTTAAGTTAATTCGGGAGAGCGCTAAAAAATGTATCGCTGTTTAAAGTTTGGGAAGTTGGGGGTGAAATTTATTATCCCTTCCAAACTGTTTTGGCCTAGGCAAAGCAAGTTTTTGCAAAAGTCAATACGATGAACCATTTTGGCCTAAAATGCTACCAGCCAAAAATACCAAAATCGGTTTTGCCTAGGTAAAAGGGTGACCACTTAATTAAACAGTTTTACTAGCTACGTATTTTTCCCCATATATCAGGGGGTGAAACAATAATAAAATTTCTAGCAAGTGAAAAAGTTTGAAGTGGTCGTAGCGTATTCCATTTAAAAGTATGAAAACTTCGCTACTTAGATAGCGATCGGATCATAAAGTTAGGGGTTCTCTTAAAAGTATCTAGCTATATATACGTGGCGTTCCAGGAAATGACAGCTCCAAGAAAAGGAGACCATTTAAAATCGGAATTCGCCTGTTATCTCATTTAAAAAAAGAAAGTGAGAGACGAAATCGTATCTGTGGTTCTGAAAACAGAACTTAAACAAAAAAACTATGACTTTGCAGCTTAACTTTTCAAATATTTAATTTTATTGTACAAATGAATAAATAAATAAATGCATGTACGTGGTATGTCTGTAATAAAAAACCAGTTAACAGCATATGGAATGGTGCAATATCTTGCGTCGTCCGATACTATATCAAAAATTCAATTTCTGTCGAGAAATCAAGGAATTTTCTTAATGTTTCGCCGGCAATTTTTCATGTTCAATCTCATAACTCCCGGCATTATCATGCATAGCGCAGCAAGATTATTGAACGAAAATGTAGATCCACAAATTCTGCACCAAAATATACTCTTGCGAGACTTTTAATGTTTTTACGTTTTGATCAAATATTTGGATACAAGTAACGGTTATGTTACTGATTGTGAGTATGGATGAGGGAGGCCGCGTGTGCCTGCCTGCCTGCCTGCCTGCCAGTTCATCAGTAATGCTAAGCTTTGACTTTGCAATTTTCGAAACCATGCAAAAAACAAATAAAAGCCTCGTAAAGTAATTTGGCCTAAATCCAGTAGGTACGAGTGGAGTCTGAAAAGGAGAGGATGATGAGACATATTATCCTTTGAAGTGCATTCCGTACACGGCTCGCTTCCTAGACGAGCCGAGACGGAGGCGCGTGACGTGCATACATCCCAACAACACAACTTCCTCTTCCTCCTCGTCTTCATCCTTCTACCAACTGTCCTCCTTTACCTCCAAGAGAACACTAACATAGATACATATATTCACGAAGAATACCAGACAGTGTGTTTGATATATTCGTTCAGGAGGATATAAATCTGATTCAGAGTCCTAAGTGCTATAATCCTTTTTAGAGAACTGAACTTCGAGCCCAAATAATTTGGGGAAATATTTTATAATAGGGTTGTAATTTGTATCTCAGCAAAAGTCTTCCGCATATTCAAATTACAAAAAAAGAACTTGTTGAATTGAGCTACTGATTCCAAGAGTAAAATTTTTAGATAAAAAAATAACCCAATACTTAGCAAAACGAACAAAAGGGCTTTAAATCTTTTGGTGTAGTGTATTTGAAGCCCTTTTCACATGTATTTCAAGTCTTTTGATATACTTGAAGCCAAAGCCCTTTTGATGTCTTAAAAACCCTTTTAATGACTTCGAAGTCCTTGTGATGTAACTCAAGCCCTTATAATATGCTTAAAACTTTTTCAACAAGTTCTTAGGGCCTTGTACCTGATTATTTTTGACTTAGTTGATATTTGCAATCCTGTGAACTTTAAAATGTAATTAGAACTTCAAAATACTCTAAGTAAAAGACTTGGAGTCCTTTTGATAAGCCATTTGCTCGGTTCTCAGTCCCAAAGGGACCTTTCACAAAAATTACCAATACGACACGAACAACTTATTAATATTGCTAATATTATTATATTAAAATTGGAGGTCACTTTCACCTTTAGTTCGGATACTCTCCGTAACAGGCTTACCGATTGCGCCACCAGTCTTTTAATATTTACAGCCACGATGTTGTTAACCGTGTTATTCTTCAGTATACTTACTACTTACCATTGTTTTACGTTACGTGTTAATTAACCTGTTTTCGGAAAATTGTATGACATTATACACTTCAATATATCGGTGTCTGTGTGTGTGTGTGTGTGTGTGTGTGTGTGTGTGTGTGTGTGTGTGATTTAATCAAAACTGAAGCAGGTGTTGTATCCTTATCGTGTGGATTTAATAATTTAATATGGTGAGTCTTTTATTGCTATTTCTTCGTAAGTTAATTCGTGTGTTATCTGTTTATCTTTAGAATTAATGAATATGCGTAAATATCAAATTATTTTAATTGATTTTATTTGCTTTGAACAATAAAAATTATCTGAAATATAAAGGGCACACAGTACCTAAGAAATGAGGGGTTGTAGTCGAGTATTTAGTTAGTGGGGTAGTGATGTGATGTTCCCGGCAGGTCGATCGTTCTTTATTGTACTGAAATAACACTATCACATTTTAGTGCAGGCATTAAACGATTTAGTGCACCTCGGAGGGCCGTAAGCAACCACATTTGCATTTTCCTCTCTCCTCTCGCAAGTCGTTGAAGGACCTGTCTGGAATTAGTGTCTACCACCTATCTATCACTAAAACGCAATTACCCTTTTGCACGTAATGCTTTCGCGCTAAACTTTTATTGCGAGTAATAACCGCTCAGCTGAATTTTTCGCCAATAATTACGAACAATTTTATATTATTCGCACGATACACCCATATTCTCCCTTAAATATTTTATTACCATAGTAAATATGTAGGGTAATAAATCTGATCCGTAGATATAAAAATTAGTAGGGGTGCAAAAAGTATCTTTTATAATTATCCTGGCAATATTCTCCAACCCTTTCGTTTATATTTATTTTTTAATTAAGTAATAATTATAATTATGATGTGGATGTGTTTCATCGGTTTTTGTAGTCGTCCAGTTTTCCAAGAATTGTCCTGTTAGGGGCGATTCAAAAGGAAAATCTATTCATTTATATAATTACGATCTGGCACAACAGGGCGCGAGTGTTTTCCTTATTTTTAATAACGAAACGGTTTTTTGCCTCGGTAACAATAGCGCGGACACAGCGTTGAAAGAAAGCTTTTAGCGAAATAAGAAAGGCTCTTTTGTACAGTTTGTATTTATTATTTTTCGCGAGGACGAAGCGGAACAAAAAGGCGGCGCGCAAACTAAAGGACAAAGTCAAATCTAAACTTACATATCTATATGTATGTATTTATGGGGGTAGTTTTCAAACATATAGATACGTACTAAAATAAACGACCGTGGATCGTGTTCCGTTTAAGTCAGAATTTGGGTCATCTTTATTATCTAAGAGAAAACCGTAGGGAGGTCATACACATACACTCTGAAGGATTCGTTGGAAATATTGCAGTCATTATCATAAAATAATTATCGATCGAGTTTCAGTTTCTTATTGACAACTTTAAAACCCATTAAAACATCTAAGTGTGCTGCACAATATGCAGCTCAGTTTCCTGCTCAAATTCACTCCTATTTTAGTACATTTCTATTAATAAAAATGCGTTACTGGGGTAAATAATTTCCCGGAATAATTGTTGTTGTTGTTGAAGTTCGTGACTGTGAAAACATTTTATCGCAATGTGGTCGGGTAGGAAGGGAACGGGGGCGGGTGGATTGGATGCAACTGTAGAGAAGATAGTTAGCAGTACAGTGGTAGCAGAGAGTGCGTTTTATTTTTAATCATTTGCTGAATAATTAGCGCACCGAAACCAGAAATAATTAGGGACCGTATTTGCCTAATGGCTCACAAAATTAAATTCGATTTGTTATCATCCCCCTAACCAACTTATAACGAACGTACTACTACCACCACCATATTATTTATGCTTATATAAAACACTATTTTCAAATATTAATAAATATATTTTACACAGATTTATGATATTTATGTTTTTAATGGGGTGTGATCGACTGACTGACTAACTGACTGACAGGCAGGGAGGGTGAGTTTTGATGTAGTGCTTGATAATTTATCGAAATTGCAACAAAATTAATTTTTGCTGATTGGATTATTTGATCGGCGGGTAAACTGGTTTTTAATTGTGATAGAGTCCCTAGGGACATCACGAACTTCCTGACAATTAACAAATAAATACTTAATCAAAATTTAATTATGACTAAAAATGTGTGATAGTATAAATTTTAAGACTGTGGTACATAAAATGTTTTTCGGTATTATTTCCGTTGGGTAAGAAAGTTTGTGTGCTTGCCCCATTGGTTCCCTGGATATCTTTGTCGCTGAATTGTATCGTATCGTATATTTCGTTTATAGCGGGGCTTAAGGGCGTGAGGGAGACAGTAATGTGGATTTTCTAGCGAAATTATATAAATTTTCGGTTTTAAGGCAGTGTGTTAATACATTTATCGCCATTTCACGGGCCCTTGTGAAGATATATGCGCGACACTTGCACCGAATTTTACGAGTCCCAGCAATCGGAACAAATACACACAAAACTAACCCCAACCCCTTTAATTTCTAAACTTCGATTGTGTTTTCGACTATAAAAATTTACGATACTCGATACTACCTACATACACTGCGGTATTATTGCTCTTAGAATTTTAGTCTTTTAGTTTTTTTTAGAAAAAAGATTCGGAAAGGGGTATAAAAATTGCTTGGTTTAGGACAAAAACTTATCCCGATTCTATTTATATTTATTTTGCGAAGAAAAAGGGCCGTAAAAAATACTCGGTTTAGAACCAGTTCTATTTTTAATCTTTAGTCGATACTTTATGAAAGAATCAGCCCCCACTTTGTAAAGTTTTTGCGTTTTGTTTATTTAATAAAGGCTCCATCTTGACTGTTAAGGTAAAGTAAAGTAAAACCCCTTTTAGCGTTCACCAAGTTCTGTAATTTATGGGAAATTAAAATAACTGCTTTCAAATAAATTAAAAGGGGTCAAGAGTCTGAGATGAAATATTATAATGGGGCGTGTAATTTTACTTGAACTTTTAAAATTATATTTTCAGTCTTTACCTCGTTCTCATCCTCAACGTTGCAATTTATTACGTTACTTACCTAAGCTGCCACAAGCATTTCGACTTTCTGATACATATTTTGTTTTTATTACACCCCCAGATGAGGGTGAATCTTTGCCTGCCAGATGTACGAATATAGAAAATTATTCTTATTAGTTAAAATGTAGAAGTTTTTGAATGTTGTAAGGGCCTGTTTATGACTGCATAAAGTCATCCAAATCAGCTGTTGAAGATGCAGACGTCTAAAAGACATCTTGTGACTTTGCAAGCACGTTTTCTTTTGTAACAGGGGTCACATGGTTACATCCTGTTTCTGTTTCGATTGCAGTTGTAACAACTATTTTTATTTTTTTATATAGGTACATAAATTATTTTAGTCACTTAAAAAATTTTTATTTTACATTCATTTTAAAAATATTTTATTTACATTCACTTTTAAAATCAATTAGATACAGTCTTAATGTTATTATAATATAATTAAATCTAAAATTGATTAAGTAGTAAAAAGTAATTAAAAAATAAATTGAAGAAGTTATAAGTAAAGTAGATACTAAAAACAGATTGTTTGACAGGTTAAAAATTAAATTAAGAGTCGTGTAGGTCTTTGTAAATTAATGAAAAGTGTTCTCAAGAAATTTACTGAAATAGGAATAAATTAAAGAGAAAAGGTTGCCCAAAAGCTGAGTAGGTAATTAGCACAAGTATCATCTCGTAAGCTTACTCACAAATTTACAAACCTTATTCCCGCCCTTTTATATTTTTAACAAGCGTGCAGTGCAGATCTTCTAAAAACTACACAGCACATAAACATAGATACATATGGTAGTAAGTTAATATATACTCTACTTATATACATATTCATATTAGTATCTAGATTATTATGATGGGATTAAAAAAAGAATATTTATACGTTATAAAAAACAGAAATGTCTGAAACGGAAAGAAAAAAAAGTTAAGAAACATCTGAGACAGTAAGTTATTAGTTAGTTAGTTACTTGATAGCTCGCTCGTCCATGTGTGTAATATAATGTATAATGCCAATATGGAATATGGCGTGAGTATTTATAAATTCAGTTGTGTAATAGGTTCTGTATAAAGTTTAATTTAAAAGCCGGCCGGTGTGGCAGGGCGTTTCTTCAATGTAGGAGACCATCGCGGATCGTGAATGCTGGCAAAACAACGTTAACGCGCAGGTCTTGCTCAACTTTAGATATGTGTGCAAATTTGATACCTATCAGGTTTCAGTAGCGGCTAAAAATATTTCTAATTTTTCTGAAAATAGAAATATTTGAGACTTCTAATTGAGAATTACAAATTTCTTCGTGATGTCTAAAAATGAAAGAATGTAAAATAATAAATTGAAAGCTAGCTCCGTATTTGGAGAAGAGATTTATTTCTATTTTTAGACGTTCGTTCGTTCGTTTAGTTGATGTGGTAAAATTTTCAAAAATCCGGCATTGGATCCTGTTGAACGAACGTTTTGGTGTTTTACGTGTCTGCAACCACAAAGTAAAGTTGGAAGTTTGTTAGAAACAAGAAACGACCATCATCATACCACATTCGGCGTACACACTAACTTCCGGCCACATTTCACTGAAACACTGTAAACCAGATGTCGGCAAAGCAAAGTAGGTGCGGTACGATACGTTGTTGTAATATTTATGTATGTACATCCATCCTCGGGGTAGTTTTTTCTTCGTTTACATCCCTTATACTCTTAGACCGAGACGACGGCCCTCGCTTGCTCCATACTTCTTTACATTCCATACGTTACAATCACTATGGGAAGTAAGGAAGCACGGAACTCCCGAAGGGCAACAAAAAAAACGAGACGGGATGATGGTCCTGTAAGAGGGTGAACTCTGTCTGTAGTAGTTGCAGAGATGAGGTGTTTTTCGAAACGCGTGAAACAGATGATTGCCGGATGACGTTCGATTCGAGACTAAATGCACCCTGCACCCACGAGCCGATCTCCTCCTCGGTGCTGTGTGTGCCTCTTAGGTAGTATTCGAATTCTAAAAATGGCCCCGTTGACGCGATTGGCCGGCCGGGACGCGTCCGTCGGGACAACCCCTCTTCCCAAATTTGTCTTTTCTTAAAATACTTCGGTAGCGAGGAGCAAAGTGAACCCGAGCCCGAGCCCCCAGTAGCCAGGCTTCGAAGAGGGCCCCCGTAATTATAGACCGTCGCCATGTGTTACCATCATGTGTGTGCAGCCCGACCCCAAGTAACCAAACGAACAACCAACTCCAAGTAATATCGTATGTTACTATCTATAATAAAGTAAAGTAACAGCGGCGCAAGTGTAACACAAGCTGATGCCAGCGGGAGGCAAGACCGAAACTGACAACTCAACTCTTCGGTAGCAACAACCAACAATTTCGTCACTCTAACTCACATAAAAACAAAAGACAATACCATCAAAAATTTCTTTAATCCAGGAAAAATATAATACAGTAAAGGATGGATGATTAAATATGTAACAATTACTTATAGATTAGTTTACTAGGGTTCTAATAACAAATATATTTATCGTACACATGTAGATTGTTGGCATAATGATTGACATGACAACTATCGAAATAGAATCCGAAAAACTAGAAAAACTGCCAAGACGATGGATGGCTATTTTTGTTGTTGTTTTGTATGCAAATTCATTCATCTCTTGTTTCCTAACTTCAATGAACTCATCTGTGGAAAGAAGCAGACTGCTTAATATTTCATATGGTGCCTTTTACTCGTTTTTGACCTTTTCCTTTTCCTCTTTTTACCCCCCATAAAATTACATCTCAAAAATATTTTTCTAACTCAGTTTTTAGAAGACTAAAAGTGATCCCATTTTAATACTTTCCCCTTCTATTCTACTTTGTACATGAATACACAAAATTTGCTTTTGTAATCTCAGTATTTTCATCATCTCCCCTACATACCACCACAACTCGAGTGATTTTTTTCCAATTCCCAAACCTATTTTTTGGAGACCCAGAAGTGACCTCCTTTTAACCCAGCCCTCGTCTATTTTAGTAACTATATGGGTACATTAATTTCCTACTGTAAAGCTCATTTCTGATCCTTCATTTTCATCTTTCCACCCCATAACCTTTTGTTTTCCTGTGACCAAATGCACCTTCTGGGGACCTCGTGCTAAGTAGGTAGGACATTAATTTTCTGTTGTAAAATGTAAATGTGTTAAAATTAAATTTTTCGGTTCTATACTGCCATACCTACAAGACCGATCGGACATATCGGATATCGGGGGCGGTAGGTAGATGGATAACAGAACAGGGTGACGTATTTGGGCATAAAATGACGGCAACGTTTCGATTGTTTCGTTGCATTCATTTGCATAAATCGACATTTTGCCGGTGAACAGCAATTTGCAATTCCTTTGACAATACAAGTCACGTTATGTTTGGTAATCTGTTAATTTTCAACGAGAAACGAAAATTACGGCAACTTCGCGACTGACATACACCAACATAGACATAACACACACATGCACGCGTTTACGCAAAATGAGACAATATGATATGAGACCGGAATTGTTCTGTTCTCGAAGAGAAATACAAAATCAAATGTTAACGCAACGTAACGTGCAGTCTGTGTGTGTGTGTGGGGGGGGGGGTGGGGGGGTTGGGGGGGTGGAAATTAAATTTTTCACCCAAATTGCATTTTAAATTATTATGTTAGGTGTGGATATGCCCAATATTAAATATAAATGATCCCATCAATTAATAATAATTTCTGGTTATTAATTAAAGGGTTTCTAGAATATTTAAATATTTTAGAAAACTATCAGGTCTTTGGGAACACAGTAAGAAAACTTTTCTTCCAAATGAAAATAAAGTCGAACTTTTCGTGCACTTTTTTATAATTAATTATATATTTAATTTTTGATGAAAAGACAAACTTTAAAAAAGTACGATTTGATAAAAAATAATCACTGACAGCGAATTGCTTCAATGCTTTTAAAAAGGGACTTAAAATCGAACATTAATAAAGGATTCCTCCAAAAAATTTGACTTATCGAAGTGGGCGCCAAATATTATCAATATTAAAGCACAAAAATAATTAAAAGAACATTTGGTAACTTTTTCACAAAATTTATTAAAAAACTCGACAATTTAGTTTGCATTATCAAAAATCCGACTTATGGAAGTATCGACAATAAATAATGGCATCGACTTTTCAACCCCATTTAATAATTTATTTTTAATTATCCACCTATTTTATAATATTCCACTTAGTAGTTAACATATTAATGCATAGGTACTATCTGACCCCTTTTGTATTTTTATTTTTTTGAAGACACCACGTATTTTCCCATATTTTCTCGCCTGTGCTGGTGGTGTTACGTTCACGAATGGTTGAGTATAAATTCGTGCAATATTAATCAGATTAATCAGGCTCGTTGTTTTGCCGATTCATTTGGCTTAATCAAATACCCATTGTCTGCCGATTCCTCTTTTTCTCCTGTTTTTATTTTTGTTTCGACGCTCGCCTCGCTTTTGTTAATCTCAATCGTATAAATTTCCGACATACGTACCTACATACATAACGATAAAAACAAAACACAAAAACACAGCAACGTTCGGCTCTCCACCAATGGTAAAACCGCCACCGTCGCAAACAAACAAATAATAATAATGGGGTGGTATCTGACTTTGTTCTGTAGCGTGTATTATTATTAGATAGGTACGTAGATGGCTTTTTAACGGAGGAAAATACAAAAAAAGGAGTTCGTGTCCAAAGGGATAAATCGCACCTCAACCTGGTGCAAATTTACGTGAAAAATGAGATATCCGTAACACTCTCCATCATTTTTCCTCTATTAATCGTTTGAAAATTACTTACAATTAATTATAAAAACTGTATCCCACATAAGGGTGTCCTGAAACTACCCCTAGAGTTTTATATAAAAATACGATTTTTTTAGAAATCTGAGCTCTGATTAATTACAAATGAATCCCTTTTTTAAATTTAATTTTGTCTAAATATCTGTTAAGTAGGTATTTTTGCTTACCTAATAAAAAAGTGTTTTCTATTTCTGGCAATTTAACAGATAGTAGTATTAATAATCGTTAATAAGATAAAATTTGTTTACACTAACTCGCTCGTACGACCTTTGGATAACCGAGACTGACTGAATTGTGTATAACTTGATAGATGAGCCGTTTTTTCAATATAACAAACAGTTCTTTCGAGGACGTGTTAGAAAACAGATTTATTCGGTATTTGTTATTCAGTGCTCCAATTTTTAAGGGTTAAAGTCACAAATAAAAACATCGTTTGGACTGATTTGTGGCCAGAGATGATCCATAAACGTCAAAATATTTACCATGTAAGTTATAGTAATATACGTATGTAAATAATTTAGCGATAAATTGTAACAAATGTGGTTCATTAATTTGCAGTTGTTGCAGACATTTTAATTAATACAGAGATAGTAAATACAATTAAATCACATTTTAGTATAAAAAATAAAAAGTTTGTGATAGGTATGAGTGGTTAATTTGACGAACTAATTTACAAATTTTTAATTGCAAAAATAATAATCAAAAGCCTGTTAAACTTATTGGTGAGTTCATTCGAGCATGTACATATTAACAACATCGTTTTCAACCTTCAAATCCATTTAGAATTCGCGTAATTTTTAGGATAGGTACGTACCTACCTAAAGTTTCTTCAAAGTAAATCGAATTTTGTAAACAGGACGCCACAAATAACCAGCCATGTCTGCTGTTATTTCGTAAACGAGCAAAAGTGCCTGGGTAGGTACTGTCGAACAAAATGAAAATTCATCAGCCATTTATTTCTTCACATAATCCTCAAAAAAGTATAGAAAATGATTCAGTAACTGTTTTACTTTTAATCTTTTCAAAATAATAGTCACTAAATTTTTAAATACAATGTGAAGGGGTTCTTGAAGTCTGAAGATGTGCTTCGTGTCTTTTCAGGGTTTCAAAGTAAACAATTAACATTTCAAAATACATGAAACCCTTTTAAAATGCTTTAGTGCTTTTTCGAGTTCTTGAAGACCTTTTAAAATTCAAAATGCCAAATGTACCTTCAGTTAATTCTGGAAGTGATTGATAATTCAAAATCCTTGTATTTTAAAATGTAATTGGGGCTTCAAGGACAAAAACACATTAAATAAAATCTGGGGGCTTAAGGCATGAACCCTTTTTGGTGAGGACTTCCTCCAGATCTAATTTCAAGTCATTTGATTGCAAGTGCATCCTAGAACTGGACAAAGCTTTAATGCTTTAGGTTTGAAAATATGCTTTAAGTCTTTTTAGGGCTTAGAAGTCCAGCATTTCAAGTCATTGGGGCTTTGTAAACTTATAAAAGTGCTGGTAATTTGAATTGAGTGGAGATCTTTTATGATGCTTGAAAACCTTTCAGGGAGTCTGAAGCCCTTTCAGAGTGCTTGAAACTCGTTTAAACTGATTGAAGGTCTTTAGGAATGCTTGAAGCCCTTTCAAAACACTTGAAGCCTTTTCAAAGTGCCAGAAACACCTTCACTTGATTGTGCATCTTAGAACTGGACAAAACTTTAATGCTTTCGGTTTGAAAATATGCTTAAGTCTTTTCAGGGCTTAGAAGTCCAGCATTTCAAGTCATTGGGGCTTTGTAAACTTATAAAAGTGCTGGTGATTTGAATTGAGTGGAGATCTTTTATGATGCTTGAAAGCCTTTCAGGGAGTCTGAAGCCCTTTCAGAGTGCTTGAAACTCGTTTAAACTGATTGAAGGTCTTTAGGAATGCTTGAAGCCCTTTCAAAACACTTGAAGCCTTTTCAAAGTGCCAGAAACACCTTCACTTGATTGTGCATCTTAGAACTGGACAAAACTTTAATGCTTTCGGTTTGAAAATATGCTTAAGTCTTTTCAGGGCTTAGAAGTCCAGCATTTCAAGTCATTGGGGCTTTGTAAACTTATAAAAGTGCTGGTAATTTGAATTGAGTGGAGATCTTTTATGATGCTTGAAAGCCTTTCAGGGAGTCTGAAGCCCTTTCAGAGTGCTTGAAACTCGTTTAAACTGATTGAAGGTCTTTAGGAATGCTTGAAGCCCTTTCAAAACACTTGAAGCCTTTTCAAAGTGCCAGAAACACCTTCACTTGATTGTGCATCTTAGAACTGGACAAAACTTTAATACTTTGGGTTTGAAAATATGTTTAAGTCTTTTCAGGACTTGGAAGTCCTGCAATTCAAGTCATTGGGGCTTTGTAAACTTATAAAAGTGCTGGTAATTTGAATTGAGTGGAGATCTTTTATGATGCTTGAAAGCCTTTCAGGGAGTCTGAAGCCCTTTCAGAGTGCTTGAAACTCGTTTAAACTGATTGAAGGTCTTTAGGAATGCTTGAAGCCCTTTCAAAACACTTGAAGCCTTTTCAAAGTGCCAGAAACACCTTCACTTAATTGTGCATCTTAGAACTGGACAAAACTTTAATACTTTGGGTTTGAAAATATGTTTAAGTCTTTTCAGGACTTGGAAGTCCTGCAATTCAAGTCTTCTAAAGAATAAGTTATTGGAATTTTATCATTCAGGGGCCTTTCAGGTTGTTTGAAATTCTTTCCGTAAGTTTGAAATCCTCTCAGAGAGTTTGAAGTCTATTCAGAATGCTTGAATCTTCTTTCAGAATGCTTAAAGCTCTTTTAGGCCTTGGGATCCTTTTCCAAGTGCTTGCACTTCTTTCAGGGAGCTTAAATCTCTTTCATATAGAGTAAGGTTGTTTCAGAGTGCTTAGAAAATCCGTAATTCAAAGTTCTTGTATTTTAAAGTTCAAGATTTTAGGTTTTGGGTATCAGGTTGTTTCAATGAGGGCTTTGCCCAGCTCTGGTATTCATGTGTAAAAAAGTTTGCTCCTGTGTATGCATGTGGATTAGTATTTGAGCGAAACGGGATCTCGGAAGCTGTGGAGAAGTAAGTGATGATGTCTCTGGCACTGATGCCCCGATCTCTGTGGAGGAGCGCCAAGAAAGGAGCGTCAACATTTAAACGTAGGGTTATAAATACATACCGTGAACGTATCTATCGCGACGTCACTCTTTCTCTCTCGATTGGTGAATCGCTTGCAAACGTGTCTGTCATATTTGACTAATTAAAATAATTATTAAATTAAAAAATGCAAACAACAACATCTCTTCAGCTAGAAGATTGTGACGTAATATGGATTCTACTAAATTATTTCTTAGTGGCTTTGATTATAATTGAAAAATTTATTTTTTTTGCCAAATATGTCAAATAATAAAAAAACACAAGTTGTTATTTATCATTTAAGCGTTTTTTTATTATGTGTTTTAAATTATTCTTTTGAATAGTTAGAACACCAACACCTGCACAAAAGTGTAATAAATAGGTTGTTATAATGCTTATAGAAGTTCAACTTCATTAAAGGCCGTTATAAAATGAATATTTAGCATTTCGCGTGCCGTAACCCGTATTACATGATTTCATGCAACTCGAAACTACATCAGTAATGATCGTAAAAAACCTAATAACTCAACTCCACCATTATTATTATTATTATTATCATCATCATCGTTATATTGGTTTTTGGCACAGCTTTGATTTTATTCCCGTGCCATAATATAATCACTCGAACCTGATACAAAGTTTCAAATCACCCTGGCTAATTTACAACATATTTATTTTACCATAGTTAAATAAACAAACAAAAATCGTTTATTTCAGAAAAACGAGCGTAATGCACGTATATGAATATGTAAATGTGAAAGGTCATGACGGTAATGTGGCAAACTAAATTAAAAAAAGTTCCATAACGCGATTTTTGCAGCTCAATCGGATTATAAGTGATATCAGTTTCATATCACGACTGAACGTAAACACAAGCATAAATCCAATTTTGCATTTGCCCTTAAAATGTAAACAACAACCCTTGCTACATTTTTCTACAAATAATTATTAACTAACTTCACAAAAACATTCAAATTGTTGTAATGGTCTTTAGGAATCGTCACAAATTTTAAATAATTTTGGTTTTGGCTCGGTTGTGTGTGGTGTCATACGTACCTACGTAATTAATTGAGCGATGAAATTTAATTGTTTTTCGGCGAACAGGAAGCAGCAGCTGTGACAACGACAAAAATAAATAAAAATATTGACAAGTTAGTTAGTTAGTTAGTCAGTTAGTTAGTTAGTTATTAGAAAGAGGACATCACATTTATTTTTATCTGCTATTGGCATTGCGAGTGTAAAACGTTTGGCAGTGGTTGGTTTGGTGTAGGTACGTGTACGTAGGAGTACACACGACAAACGTACATAATACATATGTAGATATAAAAATTAAAAAAAATAGATGATAGATTGTTCGAATGTTACATTTGGACGATTAACGACATTATTTGCCCGTCAAAACAAACATACAAGAGCAACGGTCATTGCGTTGCGTCGGTAATGTTTTCCAACTTGATTTCCGCAATTGTTTGTACACAAGGAAAATAGAAACAAATGGAAAATTATCCTCTGTTACATAACCTAGTTGGTAGTACTAATAATAAATAATTAGTACAGTTTAAAATAGAGAAAAATACAATCAAACTTCGATAACTCAAACTCTCGAACTTCTATTAGGTACTCGAAGATAATATTTTTCTGGGGGAATCTCTTAATAATGTACGATTTTAACGTCTCTTTTCAATAACAAAAATAAAATAAAATCATAAAATACGTTCGCATACAAGGGGGGGGGGGTGACAAGATGTGAAAAGGGGGGACGACGGAGGGTCTACGGCAACGTAACGTTCGCCGTCCATAAAAAAATTTTACTAAATTTTTATAGAATCCTTGGTCTTCTGATAAATAGAAATATTATTTATTTATGCGTTACAAAATATATTTATTAATTTATTTAAATTTTATTATGAAAATAAAATAAATATTTTTCACTATCAAAATTTGTGTATTATCAATCAAAATTTATCATGTTCAGGGAGAAGGGGTTTTAGTTTTTGTGACGTAATATTTACAGAGGGGGTCACAGAAAGTGTCAAAGGGGTCAAAAAAAGCTAATTTTAGTGTGACGTATTTTATGAACAGCCCCTTAATTTCCTTACCTTTCTTTTTTTGCGTCAGTTGGTAATTCGAGTTATCGAAGTGTGACTGTATTTTGGTACTTTTTTCATTATTTATTAAAAAGCTCTGAAACTATTTCTTATCTCGTTTGTTGTATATTGTATGCGCGCGAGCGCGTGTGTGTGTATATGTGGGGAAGGGGAGGGGAGTTAGATTATAATAAATTTAAAAAATTAGCCTCCTCGGAGAAAAAGAACGAAGTAAAGCCTTTTTTTTTATCTTTTTTAAAAGCGTCGGTCGTTGCGGTACGTCGTCGGCGTCGGTTGCCTCGCCTGCGACGACCACGACGATGAATGGCGACGTGCATGGCGCGGACCTGTTATTTGATTTAACGTTAACCGCTTTTCCATTTAAAGTGCCTTTTGTTATCTTGCTGCTCTAAATTAAAGTCGCAGCCTCGAGGTTAATTCTTAATTTAGATAAAGGAGACGGTGTATCAATTAATGAGTAATTCTATTCTTACTCTTCTTCTTCTTTAACTTCTTCTGGTTCCAGAACCGTTGTTGCTTTACGGGCGAGCCACGTGGTATTCCTCAGACGATAAAGAAAATAATTTAAAACCGCCACAATTTCAATCGTTTTGCATTCGTAATGAAATAAATTAAAGTCTGCAGGCAGGGGATCTCAATGGCAATAACTCGAAAGAAAAAAAATTGAAATTATTGATTTATTAGTTAAGACCTACTGCTTTGACCTTACCACACTTATTACAAAATATTTATTTATTCACATATAGTTATGAACATTAAGACAGACAGGGAAACTCAAAATTTAATTTTTTTTCAATACCACTACAAAAAGAACTAATTTTTTTGCGGTTTTATTGTACTTCAATTATGCATATGCAGATTACATTAAAGTTAACGAATGAACGCGTTTGTTCATTTCATTTGTGTGGCTGTTATTTTAGTGGGACGATCGAAATGAAATTCAAGTGGCGTCTCAAGACAAAAATATGTTAACATAACACAGACTGCTAAAAATACCATCAATGTAGAATTTAAATGCTCACCATCATCATCTCATCATCATCATCGTCGTCGTCGTCATCAGTGACGCCCGATGACCAGAATTAAATCCGTGAATATTTATAGAAGTTCTAATATTACGGATTGCGCGTACGAGATGAGCTTCGAAAACACTAAAAAACACAGCACACAAAACAGACCAACTTAAGTCCAGAAATTCCCATTTAAATTTCTAATAAATATTTTAGATATTTTAATAGCGAGTGCGTCGCGACGCTGAGCACCGTAGACTTTTTAACGAACTTTTCACCTTTACATTTATTAAGTAACTACAACTACAATTGTCGAATGAATATTTTTGTTGTTGTATTGAGTGAAGTATTTTTTGTTTGTAGAAAAATAATGTACTTAATTTAAAAACGTTTTGTATGTGTATTGTATGTGTAATGAATGTTCATTTCAGTCACTGATCCAAACCGACAATGAGCCTACGTAAAACAGTAGCACAGTGCGACCATTTTAAATGACCTCAGTTACTGAGTTTTTTACGATTTCCAGCGGCGTCGCAAATGGGCCGATCACCATACACTTAATTGCCCCTCATAATATAACAATCCCCCATCTCTTTCAAATTATCTAAACAAAAAATAATTCAGACTGATCTACTGGCCCAGAACTTCTTTTAATGAAATATGTTTTCTGTTTTAAACGTGGATTCTCTCGTCTGATTATTTTAAATATTTTAAGGAAATACAATCTAAAAAATGAGCCTTACAAATCTCCCAAACTGGAAAAAATCAGCTTAAATAAAACCCTGTATTTTAAAAGGTAGTCACCCAAAAAAAAATTAGTTCATTTTATATTATATTTAATTTAATTTAATTCTTGTAGTATTCCCATGAAGTTTTTTTTTTGTCTAAGCTCTTAAGCTCTAAGGCACCCCAAAACTAATCATCCCCCATAAATGGTAACCCAAGTGCAAAAATAATTTCAAAAAGAGTACGATACCTACTAACTTATCTTATGCCCTATTTTATGTGATGGGTTCGTTAAGATTTTTTATTTTCAGTTTAAAATAAAATCACGTTTAGAGCAGCCATCAGCGAAAGGTAGTTTTTCGCGGCCGTTTTTGTTCTCAGCAGCGAATCCCATTTAAAGTAAAATTAGATGATTTATATACATAAAGCTGAAAAGTTTCCCCATTAACTTGGACAAAAATTACGACGCAATTCAAACTTTTTATTAGCAGCACTAGCCGTGATATTTCCACTGCATTATTTGATGTTCTGTTACAGCTAGGCAAAAGTTACTCATTCACTCACTCACTCACTCGCACAACTAACTATCTAACTCATTATTACCCACGACGACAGGTCGCTGGAAATTACAAAATTTTATTTTTCCTTTAGTTTTTTATTAAAATTATTATTCTCAGTGAAAATTAGAAGATCAAAGTTGAACTCGAACTTATTTGCTAATATAAAGTACAGCAACGTAATGTAATGTAGGTCTTCCTTTGCCCACCCCTATTCACTTCTAAATGTCCCCAACTTAGTCCTTTAAGTTTCCTAATTGATTTCCACAAAATTAATTTAAAGTAGGTCAATAGTTTTGAAAATCATTCGCCAATAATATAATAATAACTCAACAAAGTTGAATTTTTTTCTTAACAATACATATAGAAATTGGAGAAATAGATAAGTAAAATAAAAAAGAAATGTAAAGCTACATTTAACAAGTCACATTGTTATTAGATATCGTATCTATTTATAAGTTTTATTTTAATACTATTCAGAGAAATTTATAAATAATATTTTCCAAAGTTCTAAAAATAAATTAAACACTTACTGCAATTTAATTTCGTTAACAAAAGACACGTTAAATATTTTAGAGATAAAATAGGCACCAATTCTGTAAAATTACGCTTTTTAAAATTGAAGAATTTTAAAAATTCATTAATTGCATTTTAATGCAAAAAAAGTGCAAAACCATCCCTGTTAGTCAACGGCCCCCCATTTATCGACTTGTCGTCAACCTTCCTACAACTCCCAAGTTACGTATAACCTGAGAGGTGCAGGGGACAGTTGGCGAATAACCGATAAAGAGTGTTAGCCTGACTCAGCTAGATCGTTAGTAATATACGACGTCTAAGTCATACCTTCTCGGCTAATTTCCCCATCCTCACGCGAACTACACCTATGGCCACTCGGCGTAGTAGGAGGGATACTCTCAGCCTTTGATATGACCCTATTACCGATGATGTAAACAGCGACCTGGGCCTATATACTAATTGCACGGAAACCAATAAGTGTGAGAGCTAAGCTTCAAATAGTTTTATCTTTTTAATTTTACAGAAAGTTAAATTTTTTAGTCTACAGATACAAGCCAATAGATATACTGAAATGAAGTGTAGAAGGAATTTTCTTTAAAATGAGTGGAACAGTGTTAAAAAACATGTTTTTGTAAATACACGAATTAAAGCTAACAAAGTTTGAAAATTAACTGGAAATGGTAAACGTAATAATTTAAATTCGTTTTGTTAACTTCTTTTGTAAAAATATCTGAATAAAAGTGACATTCACGTTGTTTTGAGTCGCTTTTTTGTTCTATTAACAAAGAAATAAAATAATCTTGATAAAATTTTCCCTATAACAGAAACAACTTAAACATAAATTAATTTGAAAACAGAGATGTTTAATTCTTATGTTTAAAATGGAGTAATTTACTAATACTTAAAAATTTGTAAAATACTAATTAAAACTGCCGTTTAATGGTAACCAGGCAATGTTTTATAAGTAAAAATTGCCCTAATTGCCTAAATTAATATAATTCTTTTCTAGTCAAGAGGTTTTCAAAGTTTTGATTAATATGGTAATTACTAAACAACAAAACTTTCAAATTTTGTTCACAGTAGATTTTAAAACTACCCTTAAATAATAACTAAACAACCAAATATGATTTTTTTTTATACAAAATATATAATTACCGTAACCTCCAGCGAAATAATTTTAAAAATTAGTTTAATAATTTTCAGGAAATAAGTTAATAAGCACGGCAGGCCCGTGTTGTTGCCAGTCAGCTTACACCCAAGCATCGAGGCTTGAGCGAGAAAGTATTCGGAGAGAAGAGAGCAGCAATAGTACGCTCGAAGGAAATGTAAATAATCCTTTATTTGTGTCGAAATATTAATAAATATCTCCAACTTACAATAATTAGTCCTTCATGTTTCAAAAGGTACCGTACCCTCTGGGATGACTCATGTAATCTATCATATAAAATACCATTTTGGCCCTCAGTTGACATATAGGTGTAATATTAATTAATTTTATTAACTATTGGACAGCACTTTTAATTTTTTGTTTATGGCAGTGGTCATCCAATTTTGATATAAATAATTTATAGTCAAAGTGTAATGACTAACACGTTCAAAGTATGATAAATGTATTTCTGAAAACCCATTTATATAATAAAATAAAATTGATAACAACATTAAATAGGGTAATTCCAGGTCCGGGTGACGTTTTCATAAAAATTATCTCGAAGTTACAGCGTTCCATTGCCATTATTTATAAATACTGACTGCAATATTCACATTTCATTAATCCTTCCATATTTGCCCTGATCGCAGTCCCTTTTTATCCCTCATTATATAATATACCTGGCTGCCTACCTGCCTCCAAATTGGTGCATGCATGTGGCCCAATTCTTTATTTATGCTATCAAAATCGAAATCACACTGACGTGGCGTGGCGTGGCGAGGCGCATCGAGGGGGTGGTGGGTGTAGTAGGAATGATTCTTAACGAAAATTAAATACCTTGACCCAGTTAAAAAGTTACATATGTACGTATTGGAAAATTTTCCGAACCAGAACCACCGTCGACTATTACTATCTATCTATCTATGGAAAACGATCGAAATTGTATCTAGCGCTAGACGGGAAATTGGATTCAATTTTCACATTCTCGCCGATGCTGTGAAAATGAAATTAAAAGACTTACCTATCTACCTGCAGTAGACAGCTTTTTATTTATTTTTTTTTTCTTTTTCGCTCTCATTTATTTTATTGCCCTTTAAAAAAAATGTGTTGCAGGAACTAATTAGGTCATTAACAAATATTTATTACACTTTCGTTTTGACCGTTTTGTAAATGTGATTAATAACATTACATAATTAGACATTCATAACTCTGTAACTAGATTAGATAAAGTAATAATTTATATCTGCAACGTATCATTGATTGGATGACTATTAGTAGTTAAATTTTTAATTATTTAGCTCATTTTATGGCGGAAATGATGCAATCACATTTTATTAGGTATTATTTATTTTAAAAATTGAATCGATGAATCTTCCAACTCTTACAACTACATGATATACAATAAAATAAAATAATAATAAATTAATTTGTAACTTAATGCTTGTGTATTATTGTGAATAATAATTCATTTTCTTTGTTACACAAAAATTATTTTTCGCTTCTACAGCTCTGAAACTCTTTAATTAATCAATTAAATGATTGAAAATGACTAAACCATTATTTTATTAAATATGCCAGGAAAAATAAAAAGATATCGTGGTTAGGGTTGTTTGAAAGGACATCCTTACCGACACATAAAAAAACTTTAATGTGTGTGCCCAAGCACTTATTCCATTTGTCCTTTACATCCTTTGCATTACTTTCCATCCAATTCAGCTTGTTAAGTGCACCTGAAAAATTCAGTACTTTAAACTTCTCAAACATTCCTCAGTTAGACAGAGCGTGAAATCCGACCGAATTCCGTTTTAAACGAGAAACATTTACCTACCAGGGGTTGAAATATTCATTGAAAGGTTTCGCCACATTTAAACCACTCGATTTATTTTAACTAGCCAAAAAGTATTTCAAACTATTTTCAAAATAAATTAAATGGGGTGGGTAGTTTGTTTTTGGGGTATGCTCTACCAGTTCAGGACATTATAATTATCTAATAATTTTTTTGCTGTTATTTTTTAAATTTCTAATGGACGCCAATGGTGACTGGGGGTCGAGGCCAGGGCTGTCGTATAACAAACACTCTGACGAACTCTATGACATCTCGCACGTTAATTCTTACACATATTCATGCCATACATACACACAAAAACCCACAGAACTCTAAACATGTAATTGTGTGCGTATATGAATACTTGATGCATATCAAATCAAATGCCTTTAAAGAACGTCTGTATGTGCGATGAAATTTGCTGTGTATGTGTGTATGTGGATGTCAGAGAAAACACGACTCTCCTTCGGCTCGTCTCGAGAGGCTTAATAAGCAACATCTTATTATTTCTGACCGGTTTAAATATTGACATAGTTTAATTAAAAATTATTCTCTTAATTAATTTTATTTAATGATCCAAGTATGACACATATGAAAGCTTCCCAATTGTCTCTAACTACCTCCAAAGGAAAATTAAATTTTAATTAATAATAAAATTCAAGAATATTTTCGATTTTCAAATTTTTTTCGACCAATTGAAATTTGAAGTTGAATATTGTCTTTTTTGCAGTGCAATGAAAATTTTGCTTGCCAAACTACCCCGGCCGTGGATCGTGGACGAAAAAAAGGACGATGGGTACACTGCTCTTCATCTCGCAGCTCTCAACAATCACGTCGAAGTGGCTGAACAGCTGGTTCTCAATGGAAAAGTCAACATGGATTTGCAAAATGTCAACTTGCAGACGGCCCTGCATCTTGCTGTCGAAAGGCAACACACCCAGATAGTCAGGGTGAGTCCACAGTGATTATTTATTGAGATTTGAATTTAATTTAAAAAATGATTCAATCTGATTTTCATTCTTTTGAAATATTTTCAGTTGTTGGTGAGAGAGGGTGCAAATTTGAATATAGCGGATAAAGACGGTGACACCCCTCTTCACGAGGCCCTGCGCCACCACACCCTCTCCCAGCTTCGTCAGTTACAAGACGTCCAGGACGTCGGCAAACTCCTGATGGGTTTAGGAACCCAAGGATCTGATAAAAAGTCTTCTGCAAGCATCGCCTGCTTCTTGGCAGGCAACGGGGCTGATTTAACTATCAAGAATAAAAAGGGCCAAACCCCCTTGGACCTTTGCCCTGACCCGAACCTTTGCAAAACACTGACCAAATGTCACAAAGAGAAAAAGAGCGAAGAAATGGAACTGCACCCACATTCCAACCAAAACGTCAACACGAACACGTCCACAGTTGACGAATGCTTGGTATGTTCGGACGTCAAAAGGGATATACTGTTTCAACCCTGCGGACACGTCTGTTGCTGCTCAAGCTGTGCACCCAGGGTCAAAAAATGCCTCATATGTAGAGAGTCGATAATCAATCGAATAAAGGTACTTTGTGAATTGTTAATCCTTTTCATATTTATTTTATTTATTCGGTTTTCAGATCGAGGAATGCCTGATATGTTCTGATAAAAAGGCTTCAGTTTTGTTCAAACCCTGCGGTCACATGTGCGCCTGCGATAGTTGCTGTCAACTGATGAAGAAGTGCGTGTTGTGTAGGGCGCAAATTGAGCTCATGGTTCCGATGACCGTTTGTTCGGGGGGTCTGGGAACCATATCAGAAGTAAAGGCGGATCCAGAGATCGAACCGGCTCCTTCCACTAGCGAACCACAACTAATACAACCTCCGCCCTTGATGAACAACGCGCCCAAAGTTATCAACAACGATATACAAAAGCTTCAACAACAATTGCAAGACATCAAGGAACAGGTAAAATGTTTTATTTATTTATTAAGTCGAAGTTTGGTATTGACAGATTTTCTTTATTTCCAGACGATGTGTCCTGTGTGCCTGGACCGTCTAAAAAATATGATTTTTTTGTGCGGCCACGGACTTTGCCAAATGTGCGGCGATCAAATGGCTGAATGCCCCATATGTAGAAAAGCGGTCGAAAAACGAATTTTGCTGTACTAATATAATAAGTGTTTATATTGTTTTTATTTTTTAAGTGTACTTCGTTGTTAATGACTGATTGTGCAAAAGTTTATATTTTTAATTTTCATCATTTTGAACTGTTTCGGAAAAAGTTGTTAATTAGTTTTTATCCAAACAGACTTTGTACATTTTTCTGGACTCAAACAATTTTTCGTACAAGTCTCGTATATCACAAATTCCGTCCGACAATTCCTCTATTTAATTTATATTTTCCAAGTTACACGATCTGATAAAACTGGAAACAAAAAATACTGGTATCTTCGAGAGAGACTCCGAAAAAAGACAGTGAGAAAGGCAAACCAAACGTACTGCTAGGAATTGGAATGGTTTTATTCATTATTTATCGCGATTTTACTTGCTGTTTTTCGCGAGTTTTTACTGCAAAATATTAAATTAATAATCTGGATCACGATCAAAGACTTTCGAAAGTGGTATCTTCTGTTGCAAATTAAACCGAAGCAATCTGGAAATTTCAAGAAAAAATGGAAAAATCTCTGCCGGAAACCAATGGGATATAATTTTAAACAAGTAAGTATTTTTGTGTTTATATTTACGAACGTACCATAAATATTTTGAATATAAAAAAATATCGTAAATATCGTGACAATAGCAGCGTCAGTTGTGATGGTTACAATCGCGATTAATTGCGTAATTGACCAACAAACGGGGATTATTATCGTCAATTAATTGTTCGTGCATTATAATTTGCTATTATAAATTATTAGGCAGTAAAATCTGACCGGAATACAGATGGTGTTAGTTGTATTTCGATTTAGAAAATATGATTCCTATTATATGAATTTTAGTACAAGTGTAATGACCTGTTAATTAAATAAATTAATAACAAAACGTATGAATGAATAAATTAACCGTGTAGACTAGTATTATTAAAAATAACTTCAAGGAATTTTCATTTTCTTTTTCACAATGATACTGATCTTTACTGTTCTTTGCAGTGACGAATTTCAACCCCAACCAACCAACCAACCAAAGGCGATCTGGATTAAGGAACAATCCAAAAGAAACACCATACAAACCATATCCAGTTCTAGAAATAAAGGTAAGACTACCTCGTATCTTCAGGGTTATTTAACACTCATAATTTAAAAGTTGGCAAACAGGCTGTGCTACCTTTCGAAAAAGTTTTTTTTTGCGAAGTTTTCGGTATTTTTTGCAAGCCTAAAAATTAGCTTTTGGGAAAATAGTTTAATTTCATATTTCTTCAAATTTTATTATATATATTATGGATCTGAATTTTTTGTTTATGTTTGGTTCCAAATTTCATTTAGCTTTTTTTGTAAGATATTTTTTAAGTATTGTACTTTATTTAATAATTGTTTTATTACAAATTTTGTTTTAGTTCTTTACATATATTTTATTATAGGTCAAAATTTTCCTTTTTTCAATTCAAAATAAATTTGTTTTGTTTTATATGCTTTTGTTAAATGTTAATGAATATTAGGAAAATTTAACTAACCACTTTTCTTATTTATTATAATATATTAAAGTTTTTACAGTTGATTTTATTACAGATGCAAGTCTACGTCATCTTCCTTCCCAATGTCGTGATAGAGTTTGGTCACATTGAAAGAAGGGCAGTAGAAAATTTGATTGCAACAACGAAGGTATGTCTTCTTTTTTTAAAATATTTATCTATTTCTTTTTTTATTTAAATTTATTTGCCTTTTTCAATTCAATTTAAATTTGCTTTGTATTTTGTGCTTTTGTTAAATGTTAATGAATATTAGGAAAATTTAACTAATTACTTTTCTTATTTATTATAATATATTAAAGTTTTTACAGTTGATTTTATTACAGATGCTAGTCTTCATCATATTCCTTCCTAATGTCGTCATAGAGTTGGATCACGTTGAAAGAAGAGCAGTAGAAAATTTGATTGCAACAACGAAGGTATGTCTTCTTTTTAAAAATATTTATCTTTATTTCTTTTTTTTATTTAAATTTTTTTTTTCTCTTCACAAATCTTTAACTTATTGATTCCAATTCGTTCTTTTTCTTTTGTAAAATATTTTTTTATCTTCTAACTTTATTTCTTTATTCTTTCTTTAATTCATATAATTGATCATTCTTTTTATTTATTGTAAATTTTGCCTATTTTTAGAAAACAGTTGTACGTTTAAACATTTACACTTTATATTCTTACAGGTACATGTGATTGATTGTCCTTCCAATGCTCGTCATGGTGGAATTCTTCAGAATGGGCCATCCCAGGGGGCAGAAGTCTGGCAATCCCGGCGCATCCACCAAAGTAAGTCTTTCAAATTTTTACATCTTGTACTTTATCTGCTTCTTTTCATTAGTACAATTATATAAGTTCGCATTTTCTCATTTTAAAGAACCTTAGCTTTAATCTTTATCTTATCTTTAATTATTTTCTTTTATTGTTTCGCTGTATCGATTAATCTTCTGGATCAGTTTAGAATTTATGTAATAACGATTTTAAACATTTCATCTTTTTAGTTTACTTTAACTTGTATTTTTCTCTAACTAAAAATCCAATAAAAGGAATTGAAACAGAGGAAATTAAACTCCTTCTTACTTTTAAATGTTTTTATTGAATTGTTTTTTTGTTACAGGATGATTTCGTCACTATTATGAGGATTCCATGTGCCACATCTGGATGCCCCCTTCACCATGTCGTCTGTCGCGTTCGGGAGTGCTCTGGAGATCCCAGGTTCGGACTTGGAAGCCTCCTATACTCGGACTCTCGGAATTTTCGAGATCCTGAGTATTGGAAACTGCGAAATTCGGACTTCAAAGCCCTTTAGGCAATGAATCCTTCTGGATTCATTGTTTTGGTGGCTTTGAAATTTGTATTTTGGGGTTACTAATGCTCATTATCCCGGAACTTCCGAAATTTCGATAATATAGGCCTCCATTTCGAATTTTGGACATCCAGTTTTCGAATCGTGTCGGGAGTGTGCTGGTAAGTCCAAGTTCGGACTTGGAAGTCTCCAGTACTCGGAATCTCAGGATTTTTGGGATCCTGAGTATTGGAAACTTCGAAATTCGAACTTCGAGGCTTTCAAAGCAATGAATCTTTCGGGATTCATTGCTTTGGACCTTGGGGTTCGAATTTTGGAGTTTCCAATAATCAGGTCCTGAAACTCCCGAAATTCCGAGTACTGGAGACTTCCAAATCCGAACTTGGAACGCCCAGTATCCGGGCCCAGCCCCGGACGGTCTTCGAATAACAAAACCTTTCGCACTAAACCTGGTAGGCGTGAAAAATTTATTTTTGTTCTTTTGTAATTGTTAAAAAAATAAAAAACATGTACAGTTTCTCTTCTTTTATTTACCCTCCCCCCTGAGTTCCCCCCCCCCCCCCGGGGCCCCCTTCCCCCACCGTGTGTGAGAGGGTGAAGTTGGGGTCTTGTATGTATGTGAGAAAAGGGAGATTTCCCCTCTCTCACATACATACACCCCCACTTTCACCCTCTCACACACCCCACTCTCTCTGTGTGTGAGAGGGTGAAGTAGGGTCTTGTATGTATGTGAGAAAAGGGAGATTTCCCCTCTCTCACATACATACACACCCCCACTTTCACCCTCTCACACACCCCACTCTCTCCGTGTGTTGGAGAGTGAAGTTGGGGTCATGTATGTATGTGAGAAAAGGGAGATTTCCCGTCTCTCACATACATACACCCCCACTTTCACCCTTTCACACACCCCACTCTCTCTATGTGTGAGAGGGTGAAGTAGGGTCATGTATGTATATGAGAAAAGGGAGATTTCCCCTCTTTCGCATACATAAACCCCCACTTTCACCCTCTCACACACCCCACTCTCTCTGTGTGTGAGAGGGTGAAGTAGGGTCATGTATGTATATGAGAAAAGGTAGATTTCCCCTCTTTCACATACATACACCCCCACTTTAACCCTCTCACGCACCCTACTATTCGTGTGTGAGGGGGTGAAGATGAGTAGTGTGTGTAAGTAAAAGAGCGAGGGATGTCCCTCACTTTTTCACATACACACGTCCCCACATTCACCCTCTCAGACACCTCATTGTCTCAGTGTATGAAAGGGTTAAACTGGGTAGTGTGTGCTGTGGAAGAACGAAAGAGGATGTATTACACCCTTTTCCGCCCTTTTACATACACACAAACCCATTCTCGCCCTCTCATACACGTCCTCATTCATTCAGTCATTCTTATCTTCACCCTCTGTCATTCACATTCTCCCATTTAGACCCTCTCACCCTGTCACGCATGTTCTCTCTCTCATTTATTCTCACTGTCTCCCCCTATAATTCTTCCACTCTTTTACATACATACACTTAAATTCACCCCTTTCACATACGTTCTCATTTACTACCCATTCGTATATCTACCTTCTATCATTCATACACTCCCAAACACATTTTTTCTCACCCCTTTCACACAAGTTCTCCTTTTCTCTCACGTTCATTCTTACCCTCACCTTCTAACATTCTTATTTTACTTTCACCCTCACACACGCTTTTTTTCTTCATTCACTCTTATACCCTCTGTCATTCACATTCTCCCACATACACAGATTCTCGCCCTGTCACGCATATTCTCTCTCTCATTTATTCTTACTGTCACACTCTTATCATTCTTCCACTCTCTTACATGCATACACTAAAATTCGCCCCTTTCGCGCACGTTCTCATTTCTTCCTCATTTGTATACTTCTATCATTCACACCCCCCCCCCCCCAACACATTTTTTCTCACCTCTTTCACACAAGTTCTCATTTTCTCTAACGTTCATTCTTAACCTCACCTTCTAACATTCTCATTTACATTCACCCTCACACACGCTCTCTTTCCTTCACCCTCTATCATTCACGTTCTCCTCCACACATTGACTCTCACCCTATCATTTGTATTCTCTCTCTCATTGATTCTTACACATCCAGCATTCATTTTTACCCTCACCTCCTAGCATTCACACTTTCACTTTCTCTTACCCTCACCCTATCGCCCATATTTTCTTCCTCTTCAGCATTCACTCTTACCATCATCCCTGCCTAGCTCTCATTCATTTACATACACACTCGCTTATTTAAAACCCCATTCATATAAGCAAAAGTTCTCCCTAACTCTCTCTCCCATTTGCTGTCACTTTCACCCTTTCCTCTATTACACTCGCTGTCATTTTCTCCTAACCACATACATCCCCTTTCTTTCACCCTTTTTTTCGCATTCATTTTCACCTTTCATACCACACAATAAATTCCCAGTTTATTACAGTTATTAATTTACAATCATATCTAAATATTGCAAATACAATTACGACTTAATTACTAAAATAAGTAATTTTACCTAATAATTAAAGAACAAAATTCAAATATAATTAAATTTGATAAGAAATATTCATTACAATACATTTAAGTTTAATAAGTGGATTTATAGTCAGTTGTTAATTTCTTTATCTCTTTTGTAATTGAAAAATGTATTTGATAAATTTGCTAAATATAATTTTCTAGTAAAATAATACAAAGGGTAAACTAAATTCAAATTTCGTTTTAAATGCTTACTTAGATAACACTTATATTTTTTTGTGATACGAATATATATTATTTATAAGTTATTAAAAAATAATTAATGATTACTAGTTTATCTAAATGATGAAAAAATTACAAATACAACAAAGAGACTGAAGTGAAATTAAAAATCAAGATAATTAAAAAAATAAAATTATAAAATTAATAGATAGATAAGAAAGTTTTGTTCAATAAATCCACCTTTACATAGACTTACTTAAATGAATATTAAAAATAATCAGTTTAGATGGGACACCACGCACAGTTGTCTATTTCTCTTTATTGTGGAGTGCACCCTCCTGGCTGGAACTTCTTCAAGGTTTTGCTGGGACTTGAAAGTTTAATGACAGCACCCCTTGACATCAGCAAACCTGAAATAATGAAAGAAACATTTCAATAAAATCCAAAAGTTGCAAAGTGAAATTATTAAAGAAACTTACCATTACACCCTTGGAAAATCTTGTTCATCAACGGTCCGGTTCCTTGGCATAAAATTCAATTGTGTATCTAAAACAAAAAAGTAGATTATCATTTAATAATTTTAAGGGTACTGAAAAAAATCAAATTTGACCTTTAATTTTTCTCGATTTTCAAAGAATAAGAACTAAAAAGAGCACACAATAAGTACTTACAATTTTCAGTATGAAGATAATCTCCATTTTCTTTTTACAGAAGGCCACATGTATTTTGGTTCGCCTAAATACTTTGCCTGTAGATCTGAAATCAATAATTTAAATGTAAAGTATAATTATAATAAAATCGTACAGGAATTAACTTTTAAGACAAATTTTCTTATAATTATTTCTTAAAATATAAAGAGAATTAATTAGTAAAGTTGTTTTATATTGTCAGTATTACCTAATAAAAATAAATTTACCTCGTAAAGTCATTCCTATAAATTTATTTCACAATCGCATATTATTATCTAAATATAAACTTGCAATATATGCTCTTTTATATTTATTTTAATAGTTACAAGACAATTATTATTTACTACCAAAAAAATTTTACATTTTTTTTTATGAAGTATAATATTCTAACAATTCTTTTTCTTCTGGTTTTAAAATGACATTATCTTTTAGATTAACAACCCAACCAGGATGTAGACCATAAAAAATTTGTCTGGGATCTTTTCTTTCTATTAACATATTATAATCTGGGTCATCCTCTAATTTTGGTAAAGTGTAACCATATTTTTGAGCCAACACTAATCTCTCCTGTGAAATTTTCTCAGGATCGGCTAAATAACCACGTTTTGCAGGATCTGAATAGTATTCAATCGCATCCTGGGGTGGTATCATTCTTTTAGGAATTGGTACACCTTAAAGTTAATGTAATAGCAAAATACACAATAACAGCACCTTTATTTACTCTAATTACCTCTTTCAAAAAACTTTCTTGTGTTAAGCATGCACTGTAAACTGTGTTGGTCATAATAAGCAGTAGTAATAACACCTCCAGCCCTTTCAATTGCAGCTATCACTAATTCACTTGCCCATTGAACTTCTATATTTATTTTTGCTTTAAATAAATCTACTCCTTCGTCTGTAAGATTGACTCCAAACTGATGTTGATCAGGAAATAGCCTGTATAGGCCTGTATTCAAAATAGCCACTAAATCTATTGGTTTGGTAATGTCAATCCTATCAGTTTCAATCATAGTTTGTAATTTAAGCATGGAAAGGGGTGGATATTGACGTCGCAAACTACAAATAATTAAAGCTTTAAAGATCTTACAGACCCAGTTGCTAATTATATAAACATACTGATGTCTTTTGTAATATTCTTCACATTTGAAACGCAAATAAAAAGGGTTGTTTCCAGTCTCATACCCTAACCTCATATAGTTTTGTCGTTGACCAGAACCCTTGTTACCTGCACCGTGTTTATCACCCCCATGTTGACCCCGGCCACGTCTTTTGCACTAGATAACGCATTAAAATGTAATTAAAAGTAATTATTCAAGATAAATTGTCTTACACTTTTTGCACCAGGATTGTCACGTATATTACCTAGACAAACGCGAGGTAAATGGCGCAATAAACTTAGCGCCTTGTCTACAGTATTTCCAGTACTCATATTTAATTGTTTTTACTAATTTAATTCAAATAAATCATGTATAAATATCGCTTACCACTTCTGTTTGCATGAATTTTATAAGGTTATGTCCACAAATTAGGGTTATGTCACTTTGACGTTTAATAATCATAGATAAACAGTATTGATGTATAGGTGCGTTCAATTACACCAACTTCATAATGATGTCAAGAAATAAGAATAAACATGGCGCCTGATTTGGATTAAACCGCCAAAGTAAGAAATATATAAATAAAATATTTTGTTTTTTAACAATTTAATAATTTTTTAACGTAATTTGTATCCTACTTCTTAAGAGACTGCTCTGTGTTCACAAAAAAAATATTTATACATTTCTCGCATTTACAGAAGGAACCTAAAAGTTAATTTACTAAGAATCTAAAAATATATCTATGATAATCATCCATCGTAATCTATGATCCATCGTGACCGAAATCATATGACAGTACATATTGGAAAGGTAAATAAGTGGGTGAGGTAAAGACGGTTTTTAATACATTAAGGTGGTGTACAAGTTTTTTTAAGTAACAAAATGAAGGGATGCATTTTTAACGTTGATAACGGTTATTTGGAGGGCTTGTGCAGAGGTTTTAAATGTGGAATTCTTAAACAATCCGACTATTTGAACTTGGTTCAGTGTGAAACTTTGGAAGGTAACAAAGTCTCTTAGCAATAAGAAAACTGATTTTAATATCACAGTTTTATCATCTAGATTTGAAGCTTCATTTGCAAGGAACAGATTATGGAACGTTCTTGGCAAATGAACCTTCACCGCTCGCAGTGTCTACGATTGACGATAAGCTACGAGAAAAACTTGTGATCGAATTTCAGCATATGAGAAACCACGCAGTAGAACCGTTAAGTACATTTTTAGACTTCATAACATACAGCTACATGATTGATAATATAATATTGTTGATTACTGGAACCCTTCATCAAAGACCTATTTCCGAATTGATTCCCAAATGTCACCCACTTGGAAGTTTCGAACAAATGGAAGCCATTCATGTAGCAGCAACACCTGCAGAATTGTATAATGCTGTCTTGGTCGATACTCCCTTGGCACCTTTCTTTGTTGATTGCATTAGTGAACAAGATTTGGATGAAATGAATATAGAAATAATTCGAAACACTCTTTACAAAGCATACCTAGAGGCTTTTTATAGTTTCTGTAAAGAAATCGGCGGCACAACCGCTGATGTTATGTGTGAAATATTAGCAGTAAGTTGAAGAGCTTTGTTAATATTTCATGCTTAAATGTTTTCATTTTTCTGTAAGTTTGAGGCTGATCGTCGTGCTATAATTATTACAATCAACTCATTTGGAACTGAGCTAAGCAAAGATGACAGGGCCAAATTGTATCCCCGATGTGGTAGACTAAACCCAGATGGTTTAGCTGCACTTGCACGAGCTGAAGATTATGAACAAGTAAAAGCAGTTGCCGAATATTATGCAGAATATTCCAAGTTATTTGAAGGGGCAGGAAACAATCCTGGAGATAAAACCCTTGAGGACAAGTTCTTTGAATATGAGGTATTTTATTCAATTTTTTTTTGAGTAATAGTAATATAATTCTGAATTAATTTGTTTTAGGTGAAACTTAATGTCTTTGCTTTCTTACAACAATTCCATTTTGGAGTGTTTTATTCTTACTTAAAACTTAAAGAACAGGAAACACGTAACATTGTTTGGATTGCTGAATGTGTGGCTCAGAAACACCGGGCAAAAATTGACAACTACATCCCTATTTTCTAAGGTCAATTTCACAATCAATTTTGTTTTTAGAATTCTACCAGTAGTTAAAAATTCATAAGATAGTAACAAATTCAAAAACCCATTATAACAAAGAAATAAGGAAATAAGTAATTTAGCAGTAACTTGTAAAATATGCAACATTCCCTTGTACTGGTTTTGATCGATGTAATTTATTGTAAGTAATTGTGTATTATAATGTAATTTCAGTCTATTAGGCAAGATTTTAATGTATTATTTGATATATGATTAATTATTTTAAATAAATGTTTATTGTTATCATAAAAGCCCTTGCCTTCTGAATGTTTAATAAAATTTTGAAAAATATATAAGAATTCTTTTGTTGCACCCCACACGTATTTTTGTCCTATCCTTTATATAAAGAAGAGTTAACTATACATTTTATAATTAGAGAAAAATTTTATTTATGAAAATATACAAAACAGTCTTATAATGAGATGTACTTAAACATGATTTTGTTTACTGTAATTTTTTTCTTCAGCTGTATTTTCACTTGATTTAAATCTTTTTAATTGAAGATTAATTAAATTAGGCAAAGGAGTATCATCAGGCCATTGGTACACAGGTGGACTTTTAATCTCTAGTAATTCTGAGTGCTCACTCCAAAACTTATCTTGAATTAAGTCTTCATAAAGTGGAACTATCACTAAGCGTGATTTATTTTGGTCTGGCATCTTTAACTTTTTTTTTATAAGGATTGTGCCCTTTTTAAACATTACTGGCTCATTATTATAATTAATACCAAATTCGCTAAACAGTATTTCGTTTTTATCTGATGACAAAGTCCCACTAAGTCTCTCTTGTGCCTAAAAGTAATTTTGTTTGTTATAGCTATCTATTAACAAAAAATCACTTGTGTACCTCTGTATTTGATAATCCTCCTTTATTAATTAATGTCCAAAAAGTGGTATTATATAAATTGTTTATGTGGGTATCTGCCTGCCTCCAACTTAAATAATCACGTAAATTTTCATCAGTGGGGTACAAAATTACACGAGCATCAAATGCAGGGGGATATAAAAGCTTCTGCTCTTTAAAATAGTCTTTCCAAAAGAATACAAAGGAAGAAGTAAACAAGCTATTCAAGTAAGTCATTATCTTAGTTCCTCTACGGTTATAAAGTTCTGTATCTTTTCTAAGCACAAAGGAATACTCGTCACTTTCACCATAAGCTAATGAAATGTCTTTAAACTCGTCCATTACCGTTGCCGCAGCCCTGTTCATTAAATTCAGAGCCCTTAAATCGTTAGGTTTTTCGAACTTGTGTTTATCAGAGAATTTATGAAAATTTCTACCATCAATTCTGACCACAATCCAGCAATTTGGTAAGAGCCTGTCTTCAAATTCGAACTTTTTTACGTACTCAAATTTACTTTTAGCCATTTTACTTGTTATAAATAAATTTTTAAATTGCGAAAACAGATGTTTAAATCTACCACAAATTTTGAGGTTATACATGTCAAAACATGGATTCAGAAACAATTGTATAGGCAACCCATTATACAGTTGTGCAGGTGTAGCTACATAATAATATATTAGCACAAACGGCGCGCTTTTTTTAAATTAAATATGAACGTGTTACACTAACAAATAAATTCTGAATAAAAGTTATTATCTCAAACAATACGAAGAATACAATAAAAAATGCTGAAACGATGAGAAATAAGCAAAAATTATCGTTATTAATAATTATTACGAGATTTTGTTCGATATTAATTATAAAGCAAAAAATTGGAAAATGTGTTAAACAGAGTAATAACTAATTGCATTTAACATAATTCCTTTAATTAAAAGTAAGTCGAATTGTTTTCCATTTTCAGAATTGCACAAAGGTAGGACGAAGTGGGTCAGAGCACGGATGTTACATACTTATTAAATGCAAACTTAAATGCTTTGCTATTTGCAACAATTGCTAATATAAAAATCATTCGAGCATGCTGATTAAAGAAAACTTATGTTAGTGCAAGAAGTTGCGCTAATTATATGTATAGAATGCAATATTTAATTACATGTATTATGACTTATCCCTCCCTATGTAGTACTCGACGGACGAAAAATGGATTTAAAAATCATGTCCATTTAAAATTAAGCGGATTTTCGATAAATATTGAAGTAAAGATGAAGCTTATGTATATTTTTGCGTTAACTTTCATTTTCGGTATTTTAAATCCTATTTTGTGTATGATATAAGATGTTACCTTATCACTAACTGTTTTTAGACGCAATTTCTTCAAAAAATGCAAAAAATTTCAAAGTCAACTTAAATTGCAGTGCCGATTTAATGCGAGTTTCAATAAAAAGTATGCCAGGGTTCAATGGATTTATATACACTCGAGGGAATTTCAAAAATAAAGAAAAAATGTGCTTTGTCGACGCACAAAAATACCCCAAAAATAACATTTTTGAGCTAGCAATTCCAATACACGATTGTAAAACAAAGAAGGTAAGTAAGTCGTCTAAAAATCTAATAGAACCTAATTACTATACAGTTTAAAATGTTTTGGTACTAGTCACTTAGTCAAAAATTATTAGGGATTCTAGCAGATTCTTCCTCTTACTTATTTTTGAGATAAGTGACTAATAACAAAATTTTAAAAGAAATTCCTAAATTAATTAGCTTTCCTGATAAATACATTTTTGTTATTTGGAAAACTAACTAATTTAAAAAATAACATTAGAGATTAATAAGAAAATTATAAGTAATAGTAACAGAATTTTTTTAAAGACTGTTTTTGGCATTTTGAAAATGTTTTTGATTTTAGAGTGACAAAACATTCTCTAATACGCTGATAATCCAGCATGATAGAGATTTTATCACTTCAAAAGACATGGCATTTAAGCTAATATGCGATCTGAAAAAGAAACGTACATTAAAGTTGAAAGCAAAATTAAAAAAAGGAACATAAAAATAATAATGTAGGACATAAGGATTAAGTAAATTTTGTTGTTGGAACAAACGAATAAAAAATCCAAGTGAAAAAATATCAAATTTCTTTTATTCGTGCAACCAAATTTGCATTAATTATATTAAATAGCGTCCCTTACAGCTTATACTATCCAGATGGTTGTTTTCATTTCGCTATACAACTTAAAAGCTAATTTTTCCACTTCTTTTATATTTACTATTACAATAGAAAACATTCCACCAAATTAATTAACAATTACAGTACAATAGTGCAATTAATCAATTAATCCATAAATCAGTCAATTATAAATTCACTTTAAAAAACGTATCAAAAAGAAAAATATACAACAACTAAACTGAAGAATTGATAAAAAGAAATAATTATTTTACCTATCTGATTGAATATACATAATATATAATATAACAAGTGTGCCTATTAAATAAATCAAAATTTGAGTGATTTGGCAAATAGTGCGGCCATTGCCTGCGTTTTATCGCCATTAAAACGTCTAAGTTCGAAAATTACTTGTTCCCTAGTGAAACCTAAAGCTACGAGCTCTTTTATGTCACCCTCTGTGAACTTTTCGTTCGAAATTGCCTCGTTTGCAGTTATAAGTGGCTGATTTGCGTTAGAACTAATACTTATACCTTTCTCGGTCTGCTGATAACTACTACCTGAATTATCTGCAATAAAAAAACTCTGTATACACCGAAATTTTATCAATTCCAAACACCATTTCACAAAAACAACGGATGCTACAAGCATGCAAATTTATACAAATATGCATAAAGGAAAATAATCTCTAATAGTCTCCTTTTGTTTATAAATTATAAAAATGACTTCGGAGCTATTCTCGAAATTAATATATCTACACATTTTAAGGAAATTTATTAGTAGTTAATTATAGTAATTAATAATTGATTTTGAAAAAAGATGTACATTTTTTGTAATTTTGTAAAATAAACCAAAATTTTTTTTCTAATAGGTTTTCTTCCTTTTTTCTTTTGGTCCTAAAAAATTAATTATTTAAAATGCAACATTAATGTAATGACAAAACAATACAAAAAGACTTTCACCACTGTTACTAAATAAGTTTTTTTATTTAGATATTATTGAACCAGTCAAACTTGTACTCATATTTAAAGACAAGGAAATGAAAAGTGCTCATGATAAATATTATTCAAAGAAAAACAATGTTGAAAGCCTTACTAGACGAAACGTTCAGAACACAGTGAACTCACTTACCAGACCCCTTAATGTTAGTAAGTGTTAGTAAGCAGTCAAAAAAATGCATTATTCATAGAAACACGATTATCTTTCAGTTGCTGCAGCCAAATCTCATTTGATTATAATTTAGACGTCTTTTTGGGGACCACCCAATAAATATTATTAATGAAAAAAAGTTAAAGTTATATTTATCAGTCGTATCGGGATTAAAATATATTTCTAAATATTTGGTTCCCCTTAAGGACAACTATTTCCCACTTTTAAAAAATCCATACGTTAGAAAGATAATCATTTCAATAAATTGTGTTGAATATTTCGTCTGGAATTTCACATGCAAACTTACTTGTTGTCTCTTTACTTTTCTGAATGGCCTGTTGCAGTTCCATCTCCTCGTGTTGCCTCCTGCCCTTTTGCAATAAATCATCATCTGATAAAGAGTTAAGTCGTGCACAATCAGGCAATTCGTTTTCTGGCAAGAATTTTGTTTCTGTGCCTGTGGTGCCTATTCTAAGCACACTTTTTCCAAGGTCTATACAACACTAAAAAATTAATGATAAATTATTTTATAATAACCATATTTATCTTATATTTATTTCACAAACCTGATGTCTTTTTAACATGTCCAAACCTAAAAGCATGTCCATTGGTTGCTCTTCAAGCACAGAAAAACTGGTTGTAAGGTAGTCCTTTTCAATTTGAATCTGCACCATGTGAATACGTCCAATTATTCTTTGCACACCTACACCCTTTGCTATCCCAGCCCATCTTGTGTCCACCAGACGCATTATATTGCACTTTTCTGCACAACTACTTGACATTATAGTTGTCTGTGCACCAGAATCAATAAATGCTTTAACAGGAATTCCATTGACTTTACAATTAATGTAAAGCATAGTAACAGTTCCAAAAGTTTCTGGATTGTATTCCATTGCAGCTTCCATGTTTGCTTCAATGTTCTTCTGTCTAATTTCTTCTGCAATGAGCCTCTGAGCTTCTGTATCAAACGGATGGGCATTCATCATTCTCAGTCTTTGTTGTTCTCTTTCTTGCCTGGCCTGAACTTGTTCTCTTAACACAGAAGCAAATGTATCTGAAAATAATTCAGTCATGTACTACTATATAATTTGACATTTAAAAGGCTATTATAAAAGGTAACCTCAAAAACAATTAATTCTACTATTAATAAGGCAAATAATATTTTTCACTTACCAAGACTACCACTCAACAGAGAATCTGCCAAGCGAGGATTGTTTTGTTTCAACAGAGCAAGTTGATCGGGATTGGCAAGAAACATGTCACGAATCATTGCAGGATCATCTTCTACAGGTCTTTGGGGTTGTACTCCTTGTACCCCTCTGCCTGCCATAGCTTGTGGAACTTGTATTCCACTAAAGTCTAAGTTTGGTACTAAAAAAATTCATCTGTAGTTTAATGACACATATGATAGTAAACAAAGGAACTCACCTCCTGAAAAACTATGTTGAGAATCAGAAATCATGTGTTGAATAATAACCACATCACCATCATGAATACCGTGTTGCTTTAAACTTTTTTTATCGTCAAGCAATGGTAAACCGTTAAACGACAACAAGATTTCGGGCGCTGGAATACCGGATTCCACTTCACAAAAAGCTTTGAAATTTTCTAATTCTAAATCCTCCGATACATCGAGCACAAATATAAAATCGGACATCGTAGTAACCGTCACTTTCATTTTGTATAATTTACTTTAATTTACAACTTCACTGAAAATTTTAATCGCACCAACTGTTTTGATTTTTAATTCTAACCTAGAAATTTGTCACAGAGCACAAAGAACAATGAACTGACGTATTTCTTTTTTTACTGCGACGAAATCAACAGCGACTCAGCAAAAAACGAAAACGTCATCATTAAAGTTCAATAAACGAATAAATCTATTTATAATATTAATTAGTTTTTGAATAAATAAAAAAAACCAAATTTTGTTTGCATGATTGCAAAAACACGAAGAAACTCAATGATTTTAAATAAAACCAAACACTACATAAATTTTATACTAATTAATCAATCTATTTTTAAAATTTAATTTAGAAAAGTAATTTACAAAAAAAATTGATAAGACATTGTTGAATGAGACGGCCTATGAGTAGCGGGAAACAATTGAAAATAAACGGAAGTGCAACAATGTAAAAAATGCGGTAAAATGCATTTTGAATTTTTGCGGGAAATTTGAACTAACAAATGTTTTACCTATATTTAAATATTTATTCATCAAAATTGTATTATATTATGAAAGTATTCCTAAAATGAATCATAGAAGATAAAAATAATGCTACAAAGCATTTAAATTATTTTTATTTCACAAAACGCGAAATTGAAATTAATTTTGTTTAAATCGTCAATTAATCAAAATTTACTTGCACTAGTAGAAAAATTGTAGTATAATAAGCTAATAATATAAGTATATAAATAAAGTCAATTATTATTTCTAATTGTCGTAAAATATAACGTAAACTAGCTAATTAAAAACGCATAATAAGAAATTATTGCAATATAAATTGGACCATTAATTTAGGACGACTACCCCTCGAGATTGACAGACATAAATAACGGAAGTGCGTGTTATACATTTTATGACATTTGTGCAGGGGCAAGGGAAAATTACAAATTACACCTTCAACCCAAATCTGCACCCTCAATCATACCAACTGCTTAGTTCATAAATTAGTTTCATTAACATCACCCTGACCCCTTATCCTTAATGATGGAAAAGAATAGAATTTTTTTTTAAATAGTTTTTTTTTCAAATTTAATTTATTGCAATTAATAAACTGTTGAAAAAAAGTATTAAAAATTGCTTCGAATTTTGGAAATTATCCCACAGTAATAATGATAACTATTTTTGTACAATTTATGAGAAAAAATAATTATTATGTATTTATTTACTCAAATCCAAGGAGTAGTACACAATATTCAACTTACGATTGTCATCTCGAAAAGGGCGTTAGGGGAAGATATAAAAAAATATTTACATATATCACACAGACATACAAATAGTAGATCGATTCAATATTGATCTGGATAATTTATAAGAACGTCTAAAAATTGATTGGTCAACTGTGGAACAATCTCTAATAAAAACATATGCACAAATTTTGGGGGTGGCAGTGGACATTTCAAGGAGATATAATACGGAATAGGGGATGGCGATTATTACTGCATTAAATGGGAATTACATCTACAATAGACACTTAATTGAGGCACTGTTTGCAGAACATTTGTTTTGTTGTCTTTTCGTGGACGTGATAATAGATAGAAAGAAGAGAATGGGGGTGAGAATGCATCAGAATACTCACCCCCATACAGGGTGAACCCCTTGGCAATCGTAGGCATACATCAGAATTAATTTTTAGTAAGTGTAAGAATACAGAGAAGAAACAAGGAATTATCCTGGAAGGATACCGAGTGTTTAGCAAATATTGGGGTTTCGACAAAGCACTTTTTCTCTTTATATACATATAGATATAAATTATTTGGCGAATAAGAAAAAAGATAATTTAAAATAAACACAAGCTCATCATTTTGTGTAAAATTTTTGTTGACCCTTTTGCATTATATTATAAATAAATAATATCTAAACACCCTGTAGATATGTACCTATGTACGTAATATGTCTTTTAGAGTGTTTGGTGCTATCTTTCTCGCACGTTTACAAATAAAACAGTCCCGGGGCGACCGTTTCAATGGGCGGGGAAAACAACCCTCACGGTATCTCCGGCGTTAGCGATAGGCTAGAAAATCCGGGACGAAGGATATTCCTCCGGATAGTCCTGGGAGAGCGCTCCAGTCATTTACGGACTTTGACACGTGTTTAGTTTTGTACCGGCACGTGTTGGTGTTTGCTATCACCTTAAGAACAACCGGCGCCTATTGATAATGTCACGTGTCGTCGATTAACAACCCCCTTCTTCAAGTGCAACAAGTGTATTTACAGGCAAAAAATATATCTATATATGTAATGTAAAACGATGATTGTTTATTAATTAATTGGATAGGTAGGTGATAAAAAAAAGGAAATGATGTTTGGTATGGAAAATATGGATCTTGACATGGTGAATCGTCAGTTTTTCTTCGAGCCTGGAAGTTTTTTCGCAAATACTAGCAACGGAAGCGCGAGTTCGAGCTCAACTAATAGCGGGGACTTTTTTCTTTATGACGAAAATAGCAGCGATTCGGCGGGTTCTACGTATTCGTTTAACAGTGACCAAGAAAATACCACATCCTGCTCCAAGGAGTATGTAAACTTTAACGTTTAAAAAAAAAACACGAAATTTTGTCTAAGATATTTCTTTTATAAATAAATATTCAAAAGTCTATATAATAGATATAAATTATAAAGTAAATATAAAGTTGGAAAGAGTTTTAACCCCATTGTAATTGAAAATGCATCTATTGTTAATTATAAAATATAATTGGAGATTTAAAAACCAAAAACTTGAAAATTAATTTACTTACGGAGTTAGAAAATCATTTTAACAAAAGACTGTTCTTAGTTTCCATTAATTATTTTTTAATTAAGTAATATTTTTTTAATAAGAAATATAAAAACTTAATTAAAAGAAAGTAAACTTGCAGCTTTCAATTTTACTTACAAGTTAGAAAATATTAAATAAAACTAAAATATTTATGTTCCACAGAATTTTGTTACGATTTCAAGCTGAATTATTATTAGTAAAACTTATTAAGAAAATGCTGTGCAAATTTCAAAAAGGATTTACTTAATAAAAAATGATTCTGAATAAGGAGCATTAAAAATGATAAAACAAAACCTTTTTCAAAAACCTAAAAATTTAGTTGCTATTTTAAAAATTTTAAAAATATTTTAGAACAAACAGATTCAGTTACTTTTTATACAGTATACTTCGTCCTGCTCCAAGGAATATGTAAACTTATTCTTCCTTTATTGACATTTAAATAAACACGAAATTTTGTATAGGATATTTTTTAAAAAGAATTTTTTATAAATATTCAAAATTATCTAATCAAAAGTCTATAGGTAGATATAAATTTTAAAATAAACATAAAGTTGGAAACAGTTTTTTTGTCCCTTTATGCTTGAAAATGAATGCATTGTTAATTATAAAATTAATTGGGGTTTTAAGGACCAAGAGACTTTAAAACGAATTTTAACTAATTATTGATTTTACTTTTGTTAAAATTTTATAAATTCTGAAACAGAACTACAAAAACATTTTAACAAATGTCTGTTCATAGTTTCAATTAATTATTTCTGAATTAATATTTTTTTAATTAAAAATATAAAACTTAATTGAAAGAAAGTAAACTTGCAGCTTTCAATTTTACTTACAATTTAAAACTTTTTCGACATTTAAAAAAAAAAAAAATTTATGTCCCACAGAATTTTGTTACGATTTCAAGCTGAATTATTATTAGTAAAACTTATTAAGAAAATGCTGTGCAAATTTCAAAAAGGATTTACTTAATTAGAAATAATTCCGAATAAGGAGCATTTAAAATGATAAAACAAAACCTTTTTCAAAAACCAAAAAATGTAGTTGCTATTTTAACAAATTTAAAAATATTTTAAAACAAACAAATCCAGTTACTTTTTATACAGTATACTTCGTCCTGCTCCAAGGAATATGTAAATTTATCCTTCCTTTATTGAAATTCAAATAAACACAACATTTTGTGTAGGATATTTTTTAAAAAGAATTTTTTATAAATATTCAAAATTATCTAATCAAAACTCTATCTGTAGATATAAATTTTAAAATAAACAAAGTTAGAAACAGTTTTTTTGGCCCTTTATGCTTGAAAATGAATGTATTGTTAATTATAAAATTAATTGGGGTTTTAAGGACCAAGAGACTTTAAAACGAATTTTAACTAATTATTGATTTTACTTTTGTTAAAATTTTATAAATTCTGAAACAGAATTACAAAAACATTTTAACAAATGTCTGTTCATAGTTTCAATTAATTATTTCTGAATTAATATTTTTTTAATTAAAAATATAAAACTTAATTGAAAGAAAGTAAACTTACAGCTTTCAATTTTATGTACTTACAATTTAAAACTTTTTAGACATTTTAAATGAAAATTGAATCATTTATGCCCCACAGAAATTTGTTACGAGTGCAATATAATAAAAAAAATTCAATAATTGTGATATTTTTTTGTCACTGCACCTATAGGTACAAAACCTTTTTTTGTATATTTCAGTAGATTACATCGTCACAGACGTCGAAATAAATGCCCTCAACAACAGATACAACAGCGTCAAGCGGCCAATTTGAGAGAAAGGAAGAGGATGCAATCCATAAACGACGCTTTCGAAGGGCTTAGGGCCCATATCCCGACTCTTCCCTACGAAAAGAGGCTCTCCAAAGTGGACACCCTTAAGTTGGCGATAGGATACATCAATTTCTTGAGCGAATTAGTCCGAGCGGACAGAAATACAGGCAACGGAGGGTTTAGTGGTCTAAGTCGTAACAATCAGAGGGACGAACCCAAGAAGGTTATTGTACGAGGTAAGAAAGAAAATCCACCAAATTTTATCTGAAGTTGTTTTATCAAGAGAATAAAAATTATTGAAACTAGATACCTATCTACTATCAAACTAAAAGATATTATCCCCATAATAAGAAAATAAAACACTAGGTACACGATTGTGAAATAAATTGTAGGAAACTACCCTAAAAAAAGTTTTTCTAGTTTCAAAAAAATCCCTATTTCAAAAACAACCCTATAACTCGAGGTTGAAACGGTCGCAAAATAATTGTTAGTTAGCATGCCTAGAAAAAAAAAATAAAAACTCACCCTTGCCCATCATAAATCCTCCCCTCCCCTTCTCGTATCCTTTCTCCATCCAGGAAGTTTTGGCAGACTTGTTGTAATATTCTCATCCTTTCCCTAGTTGACGAAGTAGAAATGGAGTTTTCTTCATGATAATAAAACACATCCACCACAGTTTTTCATGGGCACTTTCACAAAATTACATTAAAGCGAAGGATAATGTCGTGACGATGTTTAAACACATATTAAATAAGAGAGAGCGAATAAAAATCAATTAATGTCCGAATTATTTTTTTGCACTGTCTCTCTCTGGTACCTAAGAACAATTCATAATTGTGTTGTGTTGGTTTTTTTTTCTTTTTTAATTAATTGGAACTATGCATGATAAATGATTTAGTAGCAAGGCTCACTGAAGGACCTGAAACATCGAAAAATTTTTTTATTAGTATAAAAATATATTTAAAAACGATTTGACATAATATGTACATATGTATCATGAAAGAAAATTAAGAACTATTGTCCATTCCAAGGATCAGGGATTCATTTAAAACAAATATTCTTTCAATTAAGTTTTACATTTTTAATTAAAAAAATATTAATTCCGAAATAATTAATTGAAGCTATGAACAGACATTTGTTAAAATGTTTTTGTAATTCTGTTTCAGAGTTTATAAAATCTTAACAAAAGTAAAAGCAACAATTAGTTAAAATTCATTTTAAAGTCCCTTGGTCCTTAAAACCCCAATTATATTTTATAATTAACAATACATTCATTTTCAAGCATAAAGGGCCAAAAAAACTGTTTCCAACTTTATGTTTATTTTAAAATTTATATCTACAGATAGAGTTTTGATTAGATAATTTTGAATATTTATAAAAAATTCTTTTTAAAAAATATCCTATACAAAATGTTGTGTTTATTTGAATTTCAATAAAGGAAGGATAAATTTACATATTCCTTGGAGCAGGACGAAGTATACTGTATAAAAAGTAACTGGATTTGTTTGTTTTAAAATATTTTTAAATTTGTTAAAATAGCAACTAAATTTTTAGGTTTCTGAAAAAGGTTTTGTTTTATCATTTGAAATGCTCCTTATTTGGAATCATTTTTAATGAAGTAAATCCTTTTTGAAATTTGCACAGCATTTTCTTAATAAGTTTTACTAATAATAATTCAGCTTGAAATCGTAACAAAATTCAGTGGGACATAAATATTTTCTTTTAAAATGTATATAAAGTTTTAAATTGTAAGTAAAATTGAAAGCTGCAAGTTTACTTTCTTTTAATTAAGTTTTATATTTTTAATTAAACAAATATTAATTCCGAAATAATTAATTGAAGCTATGAACAGACATTTGTTAAAATGTTTTTGTAATTCTGTTTCAGAGTTTATAAAATCTTAACAAAAGTAAAAGCAACAATTAGTTAAAATTCATTTTAAAGTCCCTTGGTCCTTAAAACCCCAATTATATTTTATAATTAACAATACATTCATTTTCAAGCATAAAGGGCCAAAAAAACTGTTTCCAACTTTATGTTTATTTTAAAATTTATATCTACAGATAGAGTTTTGATTAGATAATTTTGAATATTTATAAAAAATTCTTTTTAAAAAATATCCTATACAAAATGTTGTGTTTATTTGAATTTCAATAAAGGAAGGATAAATTTACATATTCCTTGGAGCAGGACGAAGTATACTGTATAAAAAGTAACTGGATTTGTTTGTTTTAAAATATTTTTAAATTTGTTAAAATAGCAACTAAATTTTTAGGTTTCTGAAAAAGGTTTTGTTTTATCATTTGAAATGCTCCTTATTTGGAATCATTTTTAATGAAGTAAATCCTTTTTGAAATTTGCACAGCATTTTCTTAATAAGTTTTACTAATAATAATTCAGCTTGAAATCGTAACAAAATTCAGTGGGACATAAATATTTTAATTTTATTTATTATTTTCTTTTAAAATGTGTATAAAGTTTTAAATTGTAAGTAAAACTGAAAGCTGCATGTTTACTTTCTTTTAGTAAAGTTTTGATATTTTTCATTAAAAAAATATTACTTAATTAAAAAATAATTAATGGAAACTAAGAACAGACTTTTGTTTAAAATGATTTCCTAACTCTCTAAGTAAAGAAAGAACTATGTAGTTAAAATTAATTTTCAAGTTCTTTGGTCTTTAAATCTCCAATTATATTTTATAATTAACAATAGATGCATTTTAAAGTACAATGGGGTTCAAACTCTTTCCAACTTTATATTTTCGTAAGAAGCTTTTCCAAATAATTTTGAATATTTATAAAAATCAACTAAATTTTGTGCTTATTTAAATGTCAATGAAGAATTGGAGCAAACATTTAGTTGTTAGATTAAAAGAAGTTTTGGCACCAAAGGTACCTTCCTCATCAATTGTGTACTTGCAGTCCCTGCTCTATTATTATCAATCAATAATATCGATTATTGATCGTTGTTAATAGAAAATGTTAAAATGAATACAAAATCACAAAACAGCTTTATAAAAGACACAAAATCCTACCTTTATAAGCCTTGGTAACTTTTCAAACATTCTCCATTCACTATTTTGGTTATTAAAAACACATCAGGAAAATGTCTGCCAGAATTTTCTTGGTTAATTTGGCACATTTATCAAATGCAAGTTGCAAAATCACATAAATAATTAGTACACAAATCACTGATTTAGTTATGGCACTAATAAAACTAAAGTTCATTCAAAAATCTTGATTTAAATGGCATTTATTTAATAAGCGAACACGTTCAAGTAAAGCCGACTCTTGGGATACACTAACACGAACGACGAAAACAGATTGCTATCTTTTTCTTAGCCACAACATATTTTCGTCTCTCTCTGTCTTTCTAAGGTGACCGTGGAGATGTGAAGGAAAATCAACTATGGAACAAAAAAAGTTCTATTAATAAATAATATTGTGATTTCTATTATATTTATGTATATTAAGAACGTAAAAGCAATTTTCTAGGAAAATGAAAATTAGCTTCCATACAATAATAATAAATTTGTTGGAAAATTATTTCATAAGATTAACGTTTTTTTTTTTTATAATAATAAATTTATTCGTTGTTCTTTCCCCTTCTTATTTTATTAAAAGCAATTTTTAATGAGTGGTTGTATCACACCCCTTTTCGTTTGAATTACATTTTCAAAAATTTGTAACCAAAAACAGCCCTGATGCACCTAAATAAAATTAAATATATTTTGCTTCGAGTATAGAAGTAAAAATGAATAATTTACATCTGTGTGGGGGTAGCAGGGTTCACGTGTGGATTAACCCCACAAAATGGTATGTATTGAAAAAAAATACAGTCCATAATTGTATCAATTATGGTTCAAACGCGGAAGTTACGGGTTGCTGCACCTGCGAAGCCTTCGGTTGTTCAGTCACCTGGCTTAAATAAGGGAAACAGGGATGTAATTTTGCGGACATGTCCACAACCCCTTAAAATAACACTTGTAACCATCCCCATCAGTATCTACTGCATATTACACCGCCATCACCACATAAAAATAATAACGAAAGGACAGTGCGGAAGGATCTTTTGCTGGAGCTTTTGTCTTGTCCTCAACGTTTCGTCAAATTATTACATTACGTGGACGATATCTTCAGGGGTTCTTCTTCCTAGGGTGGACTACTGTTATAGTCTGCAGACTTGGAAAAAGAACTTTTGAAAATATTGTCCACGTGAGTAGAACTTTTTCACATAGTAACCCTCGAAATCCCTTAGGAACCATCCCCAACTAAATTAAATCAAATTGGGGCAGTTAGTTAAGTTCACTTAACTCCTCAAAATATTTATAATAATTAAGACCTTTTCCTTAGTCTTTTTTTTATTTTGGTGCCCCATATTTAGTCACTTATTAAGCAGTAAATAGATTTATTTTTTTATCAATTAAACAGTTTAATTTTGCATAACCAATAAGTACACATATAAAGCACCCCCCACATGAATGCAAAATAATGAATTTTCGATTTCATACTCGTTTTTTTTTGTCACACATTATATACAAGGATATAAGTAAGTGTGCAGCTGTTTGCGTAACGAATTGTGATAGTCCCGTAATAATGTGGGCCAGTCATCGTCATCACGTTTGCATGCACTGATAGCCACGGGGGTTGCGGCAGCAATAAGCAACCCCCGACCTCCGTGTAATCAATCTTAAACGCCCCAACATATTTCAAATGACACGATCCTGTTCCACAGTTTATTATTGAAAAGAAATAAATAATGATGAAGTGGTATTAGGGACACATGTTTATGGGTTTATCATCACCACAATTCTTTTAAAAACTGATAACACCTTGAAAATAGAAAACAGGGAAACTTTTTTTATTATTTGAATAACTGTTTTGGTACCTACTACAGCCCATTCCCTGTCGTGGTCCCGTCAAAAAGAGCCCAACCCTAATGGTATCATGTACGCCAAAGTGTGGACACCTGAAGATCCCCGATCGAGTAAAAATTCCTCTGGGACATCGTTTACTACACAGGATTAATTTTAATAATTACCATAATCTCCCTGATAAATGAAAGATCGACGTGGTTTCAACTGATAAAAAAAGTAACTACAGTCACACTTCAATACCTAATAATGCAAGATTTTAATGTCTCTTTTTGAAACCTATTCAAACCAGCAAAAAGAAATTCCAAAGTGAACAATTTGTTATTTAATTGGTTGAGAAAATTGCAACCCTTGTAAATAAATAAAAAAGTATTCTATTATCTAGTCATAAAATCACATGTACCTAAAGTATGTATTTTACCTAATTATTCTAATTCTAGTCATAATAATTCTCAAACTAGTCACCCCAAGGTATTGTTTGTTACTCAAACCAATGTTAGTTTTAGTAACAATAAAATGCCAATTTTTTTTATATATGTAATATTAATAGTGGACTGATTTTAATTAAAATATTTATATTGTATAATATAAGTGCTGTATGTATGTATTTAGGTATTTGATTTGTTTTACCAAATAAAGAAGTTGTCTGTTTGAAACTTTGTTTTATTTTTTTTTTTCTTATTTATTACCTAACTTTTATACGTAGGTATTTTTTCAAATTATTTATATTATTAAAGTAAATCTCAAAATCCAAAAAGACTATCTATAAGTATATAATATGTAAGTAGGTGTGAAAACAAATGGAAACGTGTTATAGTTTGGGTTTGGGAAAACAGCTTGCATTTTCTCACGCATTTGCTTCAAGGAGTGACGTCAGCAAGCGTCGCGACGTCGATATTTAGCCAGAAATCCGATTGGCTACACGTGAAAGTTCCCATGAAGTTTCAGCATGGTGGATTTCACAAATATATACACGAAAGAAAACAAAACAAAGAAAACATTAATCACCCTTAATAGAGCACTCCTTATTAATTTGTAATCAAGAGGAAAACTTCTTTTTTGGTCAGTAACAAAAATTTATAATTAAAATAATAATAACACTAAATATGTTCAATTCTAATCCTGACTCACAATTAATGTAACCTTGTATAGGTCGAGTGGAGTGAACAGTCAGTGTCCTCTAGAAATGCTTGAAGGACTTTTTGGCCTGCTTATCGCACTTTTGTGTAACAAACAACTCGTTTAAAATCAAGCAAAACTTTTATTACAGCCCGAAAATAAATTGGTAAAATATTTGTTTGTAACGAAAACGAAATAATATTCCTTCTCTAAAATATACAGCTTTAAGAAAAATAAAATTATTCTTGTTTAGTCTTAAATTTAAATGAAAATTATTTTTTTAAAAAATATATAAGTAGGTACCTAATTAATTGTATAAGATATATCTGAAAAATTTGATTTAGTGGTGCTTTCGAAAATTAGCAAATTATTGAAAATGAAAAAATATTTTTCTAAACTTTTTCAATTTTTTTAATTTAATAATGTGCTTTATAGCTTCATCAAATGAAATTTAATTTATCTTGAATAACTAATTAAAAAAGTGTAGAGGATATATAAAAAAACCAACATTTACCACTCTGTATACAAATAAAGAATTTAAAAAGTCAAAGTATTCTATGTGATCCTACAGGATATGTACCTATATCATAAACGAACAAAAAAATTGAGAAAACAGGAAAGAAAGATTCTGATTGTAAATTTTACTTTGCACCAGCAAAATTTTTTTTGTGTGGGTCTTAGACACAGGTCCCAAATGCCCTTGTGTAAATTTGGCCCTGTTAGTAACCTTAAGTTTATTCAAAAATGAACACCACCAAAAATAACCCTTTTCTTAACTTAAAACTAATCTTAAAAATCATTCCTGAATTTTTCAATCAATCTAGATTACCGATACAAAACCTGCCCCTGATTTATATATTTCATCAATTAATTTCTTTTTTTTAAATAAGTATGTACATGGACCTCCAAAATTTGGACAGCTGCATGTAACGTAATTCTTGGCAAACATTTTTAAAACTGACAAATGAAAATTCTGTCAACTGTAACACCGATTGACGCTCTGTATACGTGAAGGGGGTTGAAAATTGCCCAGCTATTTGCACTGCTTTACGCTCATCATTTAAAAATATACTGTTACAAATTATTGGGGTGGTGGCTAATGGATTTTTCATACTTAAGTGTAGGGCAGAAACAGACACTTTTTCCTAATAACAGATGTTCTCATTTTAATTGATTTATTATATTATTTTTTTTTTGTACCTATAGTTTGTCTTGTAAAACTTTACTTCATTAATCCATCAGACTGAAAAAAATTAATTACTTTTTGGTATCAAAGTGAAACACCACCTAAATAAACAGCATTAGAAAATTGCCCTTCATTATCTGATAGATTCTCGAGTGTGGTCTATTTTTATTTCACTTGGCTTCATTATCTTTAATGGTTGTTTTGTTTGTTTTATTAACACCTCGGCTCATCAAGCTCATTGAGCTTTTTGATAAGGCTCAGGTGTGCACACATACACCTGATTAGTACTTACAAACACTTATAAAACATGTTTACATAATTTACAGCCCATTTTATATTTATTTGTGCCCTTCGTCTTTTTTACCTGTTAAACTTCAAGGGCTTATAAATATACCTATGCAACACCCCCAAGTTTAAAGTTCTTTTTATAACAGGGAGACAATGGAAATTATGAATACTTAACTTTATTAATTTTTGCCTTATGAATGTGGTTAATTTAAGGGCAAGATATATTCTCGGAATTACCCAATGTAAAAAACACCCTGTATGGCATAAGGGGAGTTCATCATTAAGTATTACTTACACTGTTTTGATTTCATTATAATTGATTTACTGGACTGAATGTTTAGAAAGATTTGGTCTCAGATAAAATGTAAAATAGAACGATTCTTTAACCCAATATCAGTGTTTAATTGTATAGCAAGGACACCCCATTCGCAACTAGGTACCCCAAAAAAAAAAAAATACGAGATACGACATCTCCCCTACCCTAAAATGTACCCAACATCATTTAGATTTAAATACAATCGTTTTATAATGACAAATAAAATTATAATGCTAATTCCAAACCAATTATTGAATTTAAAAACCCTCTACTATATACATCACTAATTATTTCCCAATTAATAGTTTCATGGGAGAAACTTCTTAAACTTTTCGAAAATAAAGAAATTCGTTATTATGCACTGTATTGTTGTTGCAATTTAACGGTGGGTAGGTACATTAAAAAATAGATTCAACCCTCTTCTGTGGAAATTTATATTTAATCCGAAACTGTAAAGAGCAGAGGGCAGAAATGAAGTCCTCGGGGTTTAATTTCGGCCCTCAGCTTAACAATGGGTGGTTTAAATCCCCTTGGCAAGGCGTGAACTCGGGATGAGCCCCCTAATGCTACTCAAGGGGTGCACGCATTTAAAATTAAATAAACAACCGCTCACAGCTGGATATCATACCTTATTATGGAGAACCAACAAAAATATTATTAAAACAGGACACATCACCTGTTTCTGATTCAATTTATCTATTATTGTGTTTGATAAAAGAAGGAATAACTTCTTTTAGTAAAACCTTCCATATAGTTATATTAATTGAACCAAATCGAATTATATAAGAAAGTGCCATATAAGATAGAAATACGTGCTTTTTTCAAATTTTAAAGAAAATATGTGTATGCCTAATAAAGAAATATAAGAAACACAAAAATGTCATAACCTAATAATTACTAAATAAACTGAGCGCACGAGAATAGGAAACAGAATATTAGTCTTATAATTTACCTTATTCACGTTCTTTTCCTGGACATAAAATCACTTTCTTTAATTTTTAATTAAAATATATTTAAAACATACATCGCCATCTTAAAAGTAACTTTCAAAAAAGTAAGCACGTGAAACGTGAAGCTACCAACAGCGCCCTCGCACTATTAAAGAAATAATGAACTATTAACAAAAGTATATGCTGGCGCCATCTAGCGCTATATGGTGTAACTAACGCTGCGCCATCTTCCATTATAACGTAGAACTAAATCAAATTTTGGTGGGAAACTCGGTTTTTTTTACAGTTAGAATTAAACCTTTCTAATTTTAAAAGTTAATTATATACCTTTAATTAGTTAAATTGTCAGAAATTGCATGTCCTTATTTTATTTATTGTTAATTAGCTAAATACCACAATTTAATTCAAATCCGTACAAAAAAGATCTTATCTACAAATGTATAAACTTTTTATAAACAAAAATCTACAATTAGAAAAAAGTCATTTTTATACACTTGAATAAAACTAGTTAAATTCTTCTTACAACATTCTATTTATAATAGAAACAGGTCTACTGTTTGTCAATAAAAGTATAAAAACATTGTATTTTTACCTTACGATTAGTAGTTAAAAGTATTATTAAAAAACACATTAGAAAAATATACAATTACAATGCACTACCACATATTAAATTTGTAACATGGCACTTTTAAAATCTTCTTATCAGCAAAAGTAACTATTATGGGAGGTAATCCCAACTACCACGAAGTCGTAAAGCTAACTGCATATCTCTCGGAAGTAAAGTAATTCTCCTGGCATGTAACGCACACAAGTAACTGTCCTCAAAAAGCTGAACTACGTAGGCCTCTGCAGCTTCTTGTAGAGCTTCAAGAGCTGCCAACTGAATTCGAAGATCATCTCTGAATTCTGCTAATACTTCTCTTACAACTCTGGCAAAACTAAGTTTTGGAATCAAAAGTGCAGTCGTTAATTGAAGTCTTCTAACTTCTTTCATAGTTTTTATGCTAACAGTAAACAGTTTTGAGCCTACCATGATGACGTTTCTTTTGATGGGCTTTCGTTTTTTTTTAGATGTATTATGAGAACTTGAATTTTTATTGGAAACATTAGGCAGACTGCTGGAACTAAGCTTTGAATGTGAATTTTTTTTTCGCACCATGATGTAATAATTTTCACCATAGATTAGATTTTCACTTAAAACTTAAATATTGTTTTAACTTAACCTCAACTGTACGTACAAACAAAATTTTGAATTTAACGGTTATTCATTGTTGACTTGACGACCAAGATGACAAACGATGTTGACAACCTAACATTCAACACTGAAAAAGTAAAAATCACTAGAATAAGTAGTGTCAAAATAACAGCTATCCGATCGTTTTTTTTTTTAAATAGGGAACCTGTGTAAAAAATAGAAAAGTTTAGTAAAATAACTTATCTTTCAACAGCACATATAAATTAGAAATGTTTTCAACTATTAGAACACATCCAGAGTATAATTTTTGAATGAGACCGAAGGTAAGCGCGAAGAATGATAAATAATTATTAATTTTTAATATTAAACTTAAACTAAAATAATCCCATCTTCAAAAATACTTTTAAAAAGTGTACAGAGAAATCCCCACCCCGTATTTTAAATAATATACTAATTTATTAAATGATTATTGTTATATTCGATTCGTAAATACAAACAGCATAGCCATTAATATCAACAAAAAAAAAGACTAAAAAGATTTGTTTTTAATCAATTACCTAGATGGACCAGTTCCAAGGAATGCACACGACGCCGTCTGATAAGACCGAATAATAATTGGTGATATGGAGACAGACGTCTTTTAGAACGGGCTGTAACTCGTCCTGGTACTTCAGCAACCTCTGACAACACTCTATCATCACATCAGGAGAGATGCTGTCGTCTTTGAATAAACCAGTCAGGTGTAAGGCGTCGATACATTTTTGCTGTAAGGATTGCTCTAAGTACTGATTTCTAAAATATTTAAAGAAATATTAATTGGAATTAAAACTTAAAAAGACATTTAATTTATAAGTAAATAAATTCATGATTCACTTTTAAAACTAATAAAAAATAATCATAATTTTCTAACACTGAATACTTAACGTATTATAATCTGAAATACTGTAAACCAGAACAATTTTGTTTAAACCTTGGTAAAATAATTAAATTCTTACGTTTTATACTTTTCCATTTTCTTAGCTGCCTCCTCTAAATGACGTGTTATAAAATTGACCATTAGGACCCCAGGACAGGAAGCTGGGACCATTATCTGACCAGTATGAGAAAGCATTAATGGACCAGACTCACTACAAAATACAATAAATATGAAAATAATTATTTAATGCTTTTATATTAAATTACCTATCAACAACAAGTTCATATTCCTTCAGGGTTTCGGGCCATTCCTTTGGAAAACTCCTCCTGCTTAAATAATCGTTTAAAGCTGTAGTTATCCTCTTCAAGTTACTTTCATACTCTTCAGCTAAAATTTTAGGCATAAATTTCCTAAAAGACCGTTTTATAAACACAAAAGTACATGCTTCTAGTGTATCCTCACCGTCTCCCGATTCTTATGTCTCTCAGCACTTGCGAGACGCATTTTTCAAACAGTGGAATACGTAATAGGGCTTTGTCATGTTTCTTTACATTATGCAACAACTAAACAGAAAGAATTAAAAATTTATTAAGTATGAAATAAAAATAAATATTTCTTACATCAAGCCAATTATGACGAACTTCGCCACTGTTTAGCATTATATGTCCATCCAAGCTGACCCCTGTAAATCCAGCAAACACAAGGATCCTTCCTAAATTTTAAAAATACATTAACCCATAATTACTTATTAAATAGTGCAGTGATCACCTTTTAGTATTTGCATTGGTTGTGGATGCTGCTCTCCCAATGCCATGAGAGCTTGTAGACAACCTTTGAAATGCTGTTCATTCCAGCCACAGTCCCAGCGGACTTCTTTCAAACCCCATTTTTGTATCAGTTCGTTTCGCAGTCGTTTTATGTCGGACCTAACTGGTACTTGTGTTTTTGACTTGTCAAGAGCAACTTGGTAATTCTTTTCTAGCCAGTATTTTAGCCTATTTGATTCCCTTTCAAGGTCAATTTTCTTCTTCAAAATAAACATTCCAAATAGAGGATCATCTTCCCTTATATTTGTAAAGTCTACATTATAATGTGTCTTTTTTTCAGTAAAAAAAGGCTCTGTAAACTTCTTATAATTGTTAGTCTTTGGTAATCCGTCTACATATTTGGTAGAAAGCTTCAAACTTTGAAGGATAGAAGTAATGGTACTTCTTAAGTCCTTTTCATTTAACTGAATATTAATCAGCTTAAATAATCCTACAATTTTACATATGGAAGTGAACATTCCTGTATGTATAATTGAATAAACTTACCTTCATCTTTGTTCTTTTCTCTTACGTAGAATTTCAAATGCAAGGGCTTCACAGGACGATTTTTTTGTAAACATTCTAGAAAGGAACTTAACTGTTGCAAGGAACTTTCATTTGTAGCCTATAAACGAAACCAAAATATTTTGTAAACTGAATTTTACAGTACAAATAACACTTAACTCTTTGACTTGGATACTGCCCAAAAAGATCGGGATGAACGGAAAAGTAAAAGGGCCTTAGGGCTGTGGATACTTCCGTCGTTGTCATATATCGTAAATTAATATTTCGAGAGATTCTAAAATTAAAACCCACTTATATCTGTAAGAATACAAAGTAAAAAGAAGTGTAATACACTTACTGTTTTATTCCGTGGCGAAACATGATTACAAGTAAAATAATAACAACAACATTAATTTACACATTTTAAAAGTAATAAATATTAAACTATAATAGTAGTTATTATATATTAACGTCACAATTAAATTCGGTAAACATTTCAAACAGATGACCTTCACAACGACGTACGACATATCTTTCAATGTCAATGGCGTATTTCGTAAACCTTTCGTAAATTAACGAGAGATATTTACAAATTAATTAATAAAAACTATAATAAGACATAACGGTTAAGGTCATTTTACATTATTTATTAAACAATTATTTACCTTTTATAAAATTATTAATAGCAAAAATTAAATTATTGTGCAAAAATATTATGGCACATACAGATAGGCCACCCACAATACAGAACGAAATTTATGTGGCCTATAATTTCTTTAAATTAAAAATGGAATTAATAATTTAATTAATGTAATTATTTTATTAACTACTGAGTAAGTCATAATTTATTATAAAAATCTCCTTTAGATATTTTTAAAAATTTTGCCTGGGTTTTATTGTTAAATATACAAATTAAAAGGAAATATAGGAGCCCTAAATAATTAGCAAAAACACAATTCTCCTTATTTAATATTTAAAGGAATAAATTATCAACAATACTGAAAACCACATTCAATTAATTACAGCATTTTATTCATTAATAATTATGTTACCAGCTGGTAAGAAATTATTATATAATAATAATGAATCTTCTTATACATTACAATGACCTGAAGGAGTCAAAAAAACACCTAATTACATTCTAATATATAAACGAGGATTTATTTACACGTGTGCTATATAATAAACTAAAAAAATAAAATAAAGGAAATGATATAATACATATACAATCAAAATTCAACATGAATAAAGGAAAGTTATTTACGAGTTCCAACCGTATAAAAAGAAAACTAAACGATCCACTGCTACACTTCCAGGACCTTCAATTAATTCCTTACATGTTCCTTCTTCTCGAGACTATTTTATCGTATAAAACCAACAAACAGACAGAAATATACACCCCTCAAACGTATTTCTTCATCAAAAATTTCACTCTCACTCTGGTATCCTGTCTTACGGTCTCTTGCTGCTGGGTAAAAGAAGCTGCGTTGTGGTCATAGCATCGGGGAATAACGAATGATAATTGAGAAGGGGCACATAAGCTGCTGTTATGACTCTACCGGCAAACCATCTACCATGTAGAGAATTTACCGAGGCCACAGCCGTAGCTATCGACGGACACTTCACGTAAACGTTGCCTTGAGGAGAGCCCTTGTCCACATAGACATGGAGGACTCCGCCGTGTTTATTGCACTCTTCGATTACGTCATCTCGGATCTCCACGTCCCAATTTGGATTCGACTCTCTGAAAATTATAAATAGGAAATTTCCGACATACAGCTAAAAATTAATAAATAAAAGGAAAACTTACGTGCTTGGATCAAACATGTTACTGAGCATGAAACACTGGGTAGCAATCGGAGGTGTGGAGTGTGTTTGTACCTGAGGGACCACAGGTTGTCCAGTCGCCATGCTGAGGGCATTGGCTGCGGCCGCGGGTACTTGCAGACCTGCACCTTCGGCTAATTTAAACATCAACTGCAATCGACCCGTTGCTCCCAAGTCAATTCCCGATCGATCCAACTCGTCAGAGTCGAGTATCGAAGGTCCTTGTGATTGTAGATCCAACCTCTCTGTAACGTTACCCACTTTCATTGGCCGACCGGCCAATTCGAATCCGTTTAACTGCTCTAACGCTTTTTTGGCGTCTTCGCAATTATGAAACTAAAAATAAAATATGATTATGTATAATTAAACAATTAACAAAAAATAACAAAACTCACAGTTATGAAACCGTATCCCTTGGAACGTCCTGTTTCCGGGTCCATAATTAACTGTATATTGTCTATTTTTCCAAACGGTTCAAAGATACCTCTCAGCATGTCCTCTGTTATGTTAAAATGCAATGAGCCAACGTAAAGACGCATGGGGCCCGTCATTGTTTTGGGCATCAGATTGGGCATAGAGTTGCCCATGCGATTCTTTTCAGCTTGAGTGTGCTGCACGATAATCGGGATGCCCAAAAGTTTCTGGCCTGAAAGGCCTAAGGCCTGACACAAAAAGAAATATCAAATTAATTTTATTAAACTTAAATAAATAATAGAAAGAAACGCTTACCAATGCCACACTCTCAGGGTCTTTGAATTCAATGTAAGCGATGCCTTTAAATCGTCTAGTTTTGTTACAAGTAATCAGACGAACGTCACGGACTTTGCCTACAGAACTGAAAAATTCTTCGAGATCGCGGGCACGAACCCTCTGGGACAGTTGCATCACAAATACAGTCCTTGCATCCCTTTCTTCCGGGCTAAGTTCTTCTAAAGGTGACGCGCTGCGTCTTACCAACCCCAATGGTGATCGGCCTGCCTTTTTGAAGGGAGGTCGAACAGGAGAAGGCGATCGTTTTCTAGGGACTTCTTTGAAGGGAGCTCCACGGCCTCCACGGCTGCGACTCCTACGGCCGGGACTGCGACTTTTACGATCACGGCTCCTGCTTCTTCTCTTTTTACTGAAACAAGCGAATGTTACAATTAATTTTTAGATAACTAAAAATTAAAAATAGATAGTAACAAAAAAAATACCTTTTGTCTCTTGATCTACTGCGCTTATCTTTGGATTTTGATCGTCTACGTTCTCGAGACCTAGATTTGCGATCTTTGGACTTCTTAATGTCGCGACTCCTACTTCTCTGTTTCCTGTCTTTTTCACGGCTCTTCCTTTTCTCTTTTCGGTCTCTAGAACGACTGCGGCTCTTCCTGCCCTTACTAACGCTCCTCCTTCGACTTCTGCTCCGACTTTTACGCGACTTGCTAATGCTGCGACGTCGGCTTCGGCTCCTGCTACGGTGCTTACTGAAAAAGAATCATTCAATATAAAGAAAAATTGGTAGTATGTTAAATTAAAAAATACTTACTCAGAAGATCTTCTTTTTCCGTTAAATCCGTTCTCCTTGATTTTTCCATTGTTTTCGTCCTACGAACAGCACAATGTGTGAAGAGGAGCCATTGAAGAAGGCGAAAACAGAAAGCATTAATTACTAAGTCAAAACAAACTATGACCAGTGCAGAGCAACAACAAAAAATAATAAATATACAAGTGTTTGTCCGCACTGGAACTATTATTATTAATTTTTCTTATGAATTAATATCTTTAAAACCAATACGCATTACGTTTCTCAGTATTGAATAAAACAAATATATATATACATATATAAATAAAGAGGAAAACTGGAATAAAGTGTATTTGTATGCGTATTAGTTTTAAAAAGGAAAGGAGAAAAACACAAAAAGAATAACGAGATTTGCATCTCCAAACGGGAAGAAATTCTTTCGGTAATGCTCTTGAAGCAGGGGGACCGTACGATGCCGAAACAAAACGTGTGTCGTCTAGCCAGAACTAGACTTACCGTAGTGAAGCCCTAACTAAGGTACTGCTTGGAAAACTTGATCCAGATCAAAATTTCTGAAAAAATACACCCAGTAAGACCAGTCGTAACGATCGTGTGTTTGTTTTTGTTTTATATTTTAAATCAAAACGTTCATGCATCATTTCAAATTAATCACTTCTGAATTTTGATTTTGATATTCTTTTTACTATATGTTTTGAAATAAATTGTCATCACTTATGCATGAACAGTGTTTACAAAAATATAATAAATGTTAAACAGTCTGAAGGTATGCTAAATCCTACTTCAACCTTAAGTCACTCGTTTTATATGGACGGCAACAGTAATTGGACGAATGTGGCTTGTAAAGCCTCCTGACCAGCTATGGAGGTCTTCCAGAACGTCCTAGGGCGAGAAAGTTTCCAGTCAGCAATACCGTTTACAAATATAATACAAATTATTACCACTCCAATGCTTTTTTCATTGCCCATTTAATAAATATATACAAACAAGCTTTTATTCATCAAATTTTCGAATCTTAAAATTTATCCCTTTCATTCAACTTTGATATAATTTTCTTTTTAAAATTAAACAATATTATTTAATAATTTATGTTATTTGAACAATTATGAAATACCAATAATTGTGGATAGTTAAAAATAAGTACATTTCTTGTTTAGAAAAAGAACAAGTAACTATTAAATAAATGCACTTGGCTTTTGGATATGTTAAAATATGTCATATATTCTTTAACTTTTATGATTAAAGAAAACTATATCAGAAAGTTATAGGAAATTGAACAGCCTGGTGTAGGTATATCAACAAATAAAAGAAAGAACACTTTTCAAAGCATTCTCAATCATTTGAAATAGAACCCCTACATCATATTAAAATAAAATATACTTAAGCCATTGGATCAGTACCTGTGCTCAACATGTGAAGGTGGCGTTAACCCGTTATTAACCTCATAAGTCTAAAATAACAAAATCAGGGTGTGAAGTACAACGGTATGGAAATAGTTACACAAATGAATAAAACTCCATTGTCAAATGGCAAGTTCTTTTTGTTTAGATAACTTTGGAAAGATATTCCACATTAATTACTAAGTCATATTAATTAACGAAAACGCTAAATAATAAAGTATTATCAACCAATTAATGTAATTAACACAGACTTTTCTATATGGTGTAATGTCAAATTGTAAAACATTACTCACACTAAAAATAGTTTGTTACATCATATTTTCGAAAAGAACTTTCCACTTGAAAATACCAAAATTCTCAACATCTTTATAAAACGGTACGAGAGTTGTAATATTATTAAAATAAATAACTTACATCCTTTTTGTATGGGGCTTCTAACATAGCTTCGACATCAAAATCTTCCGCCATCTTGTTTCCAAGTTAGTCAGGGAAGAAACCAAAAACTAAAAACACGTCCACGTCAATTCAATAATCCTACTGGAACGTTTTAAAAATTAACTTAATCAATTAATAAATTATTTATAATAACAATAAATTATTTTTAAGGGCGAATAATTACAATTTTCGCGGGTACTACAGTACAACAACAACACCCCGATGAATTCTAGAAAATAATGACCAAAGTGAATGTTGCAACACATCATCGTTTTCGGAAAATGTTGCCAATACAAGAAATACCAACATAAACAGCATAACCACCAAAATTTACTACTTAAGAGATAATAACTAGAAAAGGGGCTATTTTATAAAAAGGGACCAATAAAATCACAAATATAGCCACAAAAAGCTAATTAAATATATATAATTGTTTTATGAAGACATATAATAGTTTCATATTAATTAATTTCTTACGTCACACATCTTTTAAAAAAGAACATCAAACATATTGCAATTGTTTATCTACTTTTGTTGACGTGAATTAGTTTTTTTTAGATATTTTATTAATTTATTGTGAATAATGGCTCCATTTTTGGTAAATTACAAGCCAAACTTAATAGATAAACTATATATAGACGAGTTTGCAGCTTACAGTATCGAAAGAAGGACCTCCGGAGAGTCGTAATAAAAGAATAATCTTCACAGAAAACATTTATAATCCCACAGTAAAAGTTACGGGATGGCAAATCGAAAGGGAAGGCCACCCTAAAGACAACGACCCTTATCGTCCTCAACACATGAATTTCCACTTGGCGACTTACAACAGACTGGGATGTTCTCCAGATGAACCCATGCAGAGTACAACTCATGCAATGTTAGAACAGGCAATTAAATATAAGGATGATTATTATATTCCAAACACGAATAGATATGTGGTTAATTATTACGCTTTTCACGAGTAATAACAAGAAAATGTTTATGTAATATTTTATCCATCATTCATTTATATTTTTTTGTAGTACAGGTCCTTGTGAACAGTCTGAAACTAAGGAGACTCCCTGTTCAATATGTGTTTGTAATTACGAGACAACTATGCAGGCTAGCTATGCCCCACCTCGCCCTATGATCATGCAAAGGGTGTGCTTAATTTTATTTAATTTGTTACTCCGGTAAAGTAGTGGAGTATGAAGTGGTATGCCTCAATAGGGTTTCACATTATTGATATTGTGGGCCAAAATGGAATTCTATTATTTATTTTACAATATTAATTATTTTCGGTTTAATGTTTTATCTTTCAGGTATCTTTAAAAACGGTTCCCTTTGAAAAGTACAGGAAATTCAAATGGGCAACTAACTATCCACTACAAAGTGATACTAAATTTTGGGATGATGCGTTGCAAGAGCAAATATGTCGCATCCAATTAAGGAACGGATCTAAAAACACCCCTTTGAAGAGAATCAACGAATTGTAGAAATAATACTAAAAATTAGGATGATCTCTAATAATAACGTATTTATTATAAAATAAAATAGAACATACTGTAAATCCAATAATTAATAAATGCTATAAAAATGTGTTTTTATCATTTTGAAAATTAATTATTACATTTGTACTGATAAGCTCTCGTTTTTCTTTCTCTTCTTAATTATACTGATTGAAATACGTTTTATTATTAGCTTTCATTTTATGTATGTATGTTCTTCGGAAATGATAAAAGTACGAGAGAATCAAAATATTAAGAACAACGTATTTAACAAGTACAAAAACTTAACAACCATTTAAACAGAATATTAACGTTAAATAAAAAAAAAACTCGTTGGTGTTTAAAGACGAACAATTTAAAATAGCGACCAAAATTGATAAATATAATAGAAATACACTTATCACTACATACATAAAGAATTAAAAAAATAGAAAACGTTTAAACATGACACATAATAAGTATTTTTCTTTCCTTTGCAAATTAAATGCAAAACGAGTAGTAATTCTAAAGTTTAAAAAACTATTTTTTTGAAACACTAAATTATAAATATCTTACTTAATCTGCCACACAATTAATTTTACTTGATAGCTGTCGAAAAAGTAGTACAGCCTTTTGAATAACATCTCAGTTTTTTCTCATTTAACAACAGCTGAGTACAAGTACTTAATGAAAATAAAAATTAAATAGTTATAAGTTGAAAAAATGAATGTACAACACCCTGTACTTGTAATAACAGTAATTGTGAATAAACAAATTTGTCAGTGAAATCGTTTTCTTTTAAAGTTCTTTTTACCTTTACCTTTTGTGGATAATTTACGTTTTGTACTTTTCTTGCTTGATCCAAAATCTGTCAATTCGTGTCCTAAAGAACCCATGGTTGTCAGCTTCTTTCTCATTTGCTTTTCGGCCTTTGTAATAGGCAAACGAGTTAAATATTCTTCTTCATATTCCTGGCGTTCCTTCTGCTGCTTACTTAAAATTTGCTGAGCACGATTATTTTGAGCAATTTCAACAGGAGTATCCAAGTATTCCTCTTTTAATTCTTCAATGACTGAAGTTGAAAGTGCATGCTTCTTATTCCTTTCTTGAGCCCTTTTGTTACGCTCCATAACAGAATCATCTAGATAAGAAAAAGATAAAAGAAAAGTACTAATAATACTAAATAAATGCAAAGATTTTTACCTATAAAGTGAACTGCTGCCAGTTTAGGAGGAACATAAACATTTGATTTTGCACTCTTAACATTTTCTTCTGAACTGTCACTGTCCTCTTCAGAATCATTGTCACTGTTATCCATAAGACTCTTTGGATTTGCTTTGTAATGTGTTGCATCATCAGCCTCTCTTCCAGTAACGGCTGTCTTAACTAGCTTGTCTATTTGATATTTTAGTTTGTGATCGATGGGTCTAATTTTTTCGAGTACTGTTCTCAATTCAATTAAACGATCTATACAGGGATCACCTTCAATATTTTCCCCAGAACATTTCCTTAGTACAATAAAAGTTAAATTTATTAAGTAGCTTAACAGTGTATGGTATTTCATCTCTAAAAAACTGAGACCCTGATCTGTGGAAATTTCACCTTTCCTTACTCTTTGAAGCATATTATCAACGAGAGAGGCAACATGTTGTGTACTTGTATTCATTTCATTTAACAGTATTAAAGCTTGAGGGAGATTTGGATGTCCCATGGCACCTTCTGGAGCCTGAAATGATTTGGAAAACAAACTTTATCACTAATCCTGCAAAATGAAATTGTAGGAAAAATGACACCAGCCTTTAAAAACCAAAATCGATTTTGGCTTTTTTTCTTTTTATTAATCAGATCACGCCATTTTATAAGGGTGAGGGTAAAAAAACGAATCAAAAACATTTTTTTTTTCGTTGAATTTCTAAGAATTGAGCCACTTTAGCTTACTAAAGTGATAAAAGTAACTCACCTGAACCATTTTTAATTATTATATAATAAATTGTAATCGTCTTTTTAAAACAATTTTAATTTAAAGCACGTGTTACGAAATTTTTCATCGGTTATATTTCTTTGTTTCCTCCATTTTTTGTAACTGATTGTGTTTACATTACAGCAACATCTTACAATTTATAAAAAGTAAATCGTAATATAAAATGACAAACATAAATTGTTCTTTTATTCCTTTTATGTCTCTAAGATTATATTTATTCTGCTTAAGGCGTTTTTATAAGGGAACAGTTACTTTTTGTACGATAATTTTATGCAGTTTTAGAATAAATGGGTAATGTTGACACTATTTAAATTTTGCACAAGAAAAACCACCTGCTGCCATCTTTTAACAAATTCTCGTCGATAGCCTTTAATTGACAACACAAAAACAAATAATTTACCCCTTTGGTGAATAACATTTATATTTAATTGATAAGTGATGATTATTCTTTTCCATTTTAATTAAATAGCAGTTTATATTATTAGTTATAATAACATAGTGAGTGCACAGTAACAGACAAGATGTGAAGGTGGAATTTTATTTGTGGACGGAGTTTCTACCCCTTTAACTAGTAATTTGTTCGAAAGTAGCTTCTTTTAACTTTCAACATGCCAGTTTAACTAATTACAACACCCATCCATTTAATTAAAATGTTGGTTCCTGGAATAAGGATTGTTAGAGGGCCTGATTGGTCATGGTCAGATCAAGGTAATTATTGTTTATATTACATTGCCAGATATGAAAGGGTTATTTTTTTAATCAATAGACGGTGGTGAGGGACATGTTGGCACTGTTTGTGAAATTGGAAAACCAGGAACAATGGGTTCACCTGACAAAACAGTTGTTGTACAATGGGACAATGGAACACGCACAAATTACAGAATTGGTTATTTGGGAAAGTATGATTTGAGAGTGATTGATAATGCACAAATTGGTAATGAACGTTTAAATTGAAAAGAAATTTAATTTTATTGTATAAACAACTCATTATTGACAGGTGTTAAGCATCAAAATATTGTATGTGATGGTTGCAAGAATCAAGGAATAGCCGGTATGCGTTACAAGTGCAGTGTTTGCTATGATTATGACCTTTGTTACATGTGTTACCATGGGGGTAAACATGATCTAGCACATGTTTTTAAAAGATATGACTCAACAACTTCTCTAGGGTAATTAAAAACAATTGTATATAAATATAAATAAGTTATAAACTTAAACATCTTTTTAGAACCGATTTACCTGCCAGAAAGAATGGAAGAAGATGTGAGTTGAAGGGTATATTTGTGGGTGCAATTGTGGCAAGAGGTTTTAATTGGGAATGGGGAGATCAAGATGGGGGAGAAGGTATTTTATAATGACATAAGGTCTTTACAATCTTAAAAAATTAAATATTTAGGAAAAATGGGCAAAGTACTGGATATAAGGGGTTGGGATAATGAAAGCAGCAGATCTGTTGCTAATGTAACATGGTTTTCTGGATCAACAAACGTCTACAGACTTGGCCATAAAGGAAATTGTGATATCAAATTTATTGAATCTTCCTCAGGAGGATCCTATTACCCCGAACATCTTCCAATTTTAGGTAAAAATTGTTTTAAAAGTTCAATTTTACTATTTAAACTGTCCAAGGTGCAATTTTACTGATGTAAAAAAATTACAAATTTTCAGGGCAAAACATTGAACAAAACATAGCAAGACCTCCTCTGACAGGTCCTCCACCTTTTACTGTTGGGGACAAAGTTAAAGTAAACGTCGATGTAACTCAATTAAAAATTATGCAGCAAGGACATGGAGGCTGGAATCCTAGAATGGCCGAAGTATTTAATTTATCATAAAAAACGTTAATTGAATTATAAAACTAATTTCTCTTTTTATCTTTAAAGTATGTTGGTAAAATAGGCACGGTTCATCGGGTTACTGACAAGGGGGACATAAGAGTACAGTATGAGGGCTGTAATAACAGATGGACCTTTAATCCGGCAGCACTTTGCAAAGTCAACAGCTTTGCAGTTGGAGACATCGTTAGCGTATTAAACGATGTCGAAAAAGTTAGAGAATTACAAAAAGGACATGGAGAGTGGATTGATATAATGAAAAATGTAATTATGCTTATAATCAGATAAAACTATTACATATTTAAATTTTGTATAATTATTAGGCTCTTGGTAAACTTGGGAAAGTCGTTAAAGTTTATTCTGATGGAGATCTTAGGGTTCAACTTGAAGGTAATGCATGGACTTTGAATCCTAATTGTGTTCGTTTGGTACCCGGCAGCGCCACAGAACTGGCAAATACAATGAACGCCAACCAGAATCACAGGAGCGAACCAACAAGTAAAAAAAAAAAAAACTTTAAGGACTCGGACTTGCAATACCTGTATACTTTTTATTTCTATTTCAGTGCAATGGTACACCCCCGACATAGCCAACAATCAAGCCAATAGCACCGCCGATCAACTGGTTCGGGCCTCCGCCCAGGGCCACATGGAAACAGTACAAAAATTGCTCAAAGAAATCCCAAAAACGATGGTAGACATGCGGAGCGGGGGCAAGACTTCTCTGCAAGTTGCTTCACATCAAGGTCACATTCCTGTAGTTCAGTTACTGTTGCACGCGGGAGCAGCTGTTAACGCCTGCGATGGAGACGGAGATACCTGTCTTCATTATGCTGCTTTTGGGAATCAACCAGAAGTATTTTTCTTTGTATAGTCCATTTCGATTACGATTTGCTATATATTTTTTACAGGTATTGGATTTGTTAATAAAAGCTGGAGCTGAGCTTAACATTGCAAACCGTTGTGGCTGCACAGCGTTGCATATAGCAGCCCATAAGCAGCCTGCACGTTGCGTGCAAGTTTTGCTAGCTGCTGGAGCAGATCCTAATTGTAAGGATTTGTACGGGGACACGGCGTTGCACGATGCAATCGGTAAAGATAGTTTTCAAGTCATCGAAATGCTTGCTTCTACTCCAGGTGTGCATATATTTAAGTCATTTAATTAATTAATTAATTAATGTAATGGGGCGTTTTTGTTTGAAGCAACTGACTTTACTCTTCGGAACAATCGGGGTTTCAATGTGATCCATCAAGCGGCGCTCAAAGGCAAGAAGTTCGCAATGAAGCGTTTACTTGCCCAAGCACGTCAGTTAGTCGACATAAAGAAGGACGACGGTTTTTCTGCTCTTCATTTGGCCGCCCTTAACGGACACAAGGACGTTGTCGAAATTCTAGTCAGGATCGGACAAGCAGACATAGATTTAAGAAATAACAGAAATCAATCGGCCCTCCTATTGGCCGTTAGTCAAGGTAAGGTAAAGTATATTTTAGAAACATTATATTGTACTTTTATTTTTGCACTGCAGGTCACTGCGGGGTAATTGAGCTGCTAGTTAAACTGAAAGCGAACATAAATGCGAAAGACGAAGATGGAGACACTGCTCTTCATCTGGTGGTCATTAAAAGAGCGCACATTAGTACAGAAGTGTCAGAAGAAGACTGCCCTGCAATTTATGAGATTTATCAAAGTCTTAGGGATGTCACGGAATACAAAACAGCCATAGCCATTGGTTGCTATTTGATTCAAGAAGGCATCGATATGAATGCGGTAAATGCGAAGGGACAAATTGCCCTCAGTCTTTTACCAGAAGCGGAATTACATGAGAAACTAAAGAGCTATAAACCAAATATTGATAGTAATCAGCAAGAACAAGAACAACAGCAGCAGCAGCAGCAAGAAACTTTTAATATGGAAAGTTTGAGTTTGAACGACTTAGCCAACCCCATGGAAGGGTACAATTTGACCGAGAACACTCCCAAGGGAAGTCCCGCAAAAACGGAAATGACTAAGACGACAGGACACAGAAGCAGGAAGGAGAGCAGAGTTGAAATACTCGACGATGGAGCAAACACATCCTTAAATACATCTCCGTTACATAAAGGGGGACATCAGTATCAAAACGAAATAAGTAAGCAACTGGCATGATTTAATTTTAATATTTTAATTACATAACATATTTTTATTGCCTTTAGGTCTTGGTAACAGTAAACCTGTAGAATGTCTGGTATGTTCCGAATTATCGGAAGAAAACGTCAAATTAGAACCGTGCCAGCACAAACCAGCATGCGAAGACTGCGCTTCCAGAATGAAGAAATGTTTGCAATGCGGTCTAATGGTTCAAAAACGCGTCACAAAGGACGGGAGAGTAATCCCGGCGAAAAGTAGACAACCGAGCGCGGAAAGAATGCGTTATTTAGAATGCAAGATTGCGGAAATTGAAGAAAGTCACGCATGTAGCATCTGTATGGAGCGGAAGAGGAACATCGTGTTCCTTTGTGGACATGGAACTTGCTCCAAGTGCGCAGATACATTAAAGACTTGTCATATGTGTCGTAAAACTATTACCAAAAAAATTCCTATTTATTAATTTAATTTAAAATAAAATAAAGGTTTTCAATATCGAAAAAAATCGTTTTTTTATTATTTAATTTGCAGGATTACTAGTTAGCTTACTGTATTATTTTTTTTATTACTGATTATAAAATGGACGAATTACGGGCCAATATTCATATATCGCAAATCTTGCAGTTGCTTTAATCATTTTTAGTTTGTTTTTTATATTATTATTCAAGGACGTTTAGCGTCATTAACCTTATTTACAAGGTATGAAAAAAAAGATAACGATGAAGCGCAATTTAAAAAACTTTTATAGTATAACACTTCATAAAAACATGAGCGATTTCCCGCCCAAATTATTTACATTTACAAAACCTCAAACGATTAGGGTAAGATTTCCCGCTTTTTATTATTAATATCTTTTCTTGGCTAGTGGTTTATACTTTATTTTGGATTTAACTAATAAATAAAGTAAGTAACATGTAAATAACAAATCCTTCCGTTCCCTAACTGTATAATTTATATTCATTATTGTTTAGGATTCAAAAAGGTTAAAAATGAATAATACAGAAGCTACAAAGGAAAATATTAGCACAAATGTTGAAGATAGTAAAAATTTAAAAAACGACGAAACGAATTCCCATGAAGAATATCAGTATTTGAATCACATCAGCAAAATTATTGAACTAGGTGTTAAAAGGGATGACCGCACTGGGGTTGGAACAGTGGGTATTTTTGGGGCACAAATGCGTTATTCTCTGAGAGAAAACGCTTTTCCTTTGCTCACAACTAAAAGAGTGTTTTGGAGAGGAGTGGTTGAAGAATTATTATGGTTTATTAAAGGCAGCACAAACTCAAAAGAACTGGCAGACAAAAATGTTCATATTTGGGATCCAAATAGTTCAAGAGAGTTTCTGGATGGTCTAGGTTTCAATGAAAGAGAAGAAGGTGATTTGGGACCTGTCTACGGATTCCAATGGAGGCACTTTGGGGCCCAATATAAGGGAATGCATGCTGACTACAGTGGTGAAGGCATTGACCAACTAAACAATGTTATAAAAGATATTAAAAACAATCCAAATAGTCGTAGGATTATTATGTGTGCCTGGAACCCTATAGACATACCTTTAATGGCTTTACCACCTTGTCATTGTCTTGTGCAGTTCTTTGTTGCTAATGGAGAACTTTCCTGCTTATTGTATCAAAGGTCCGCTGATATGGGTCTTGGAGTACCATTTAATATTGCCAGCTATGCATTGCTCACTGTTATGATAGCTCATGTGACAAAACTGAAGGTACTTTTGGTAACACTTTCAGTAAAAAAGATGGGTGTTTATTGTACTTTTATTTTTAGCCTGGAGAATTTATTCATACATTGGGAGACAGCCATATCTATTTAACGCATATAAAGCCTTTGCAACAGCAGTTAATGAGGAAGCCTAGACCGTTCCCTCACATATATATCAAAAGGGAAATTTCAAAAATAGAAGATTTTACATTCGAAGATTTTGAATTGAAGGGTTATAAACCTTATCCAAAAATTGATATGGCAATGGCAGTATAATTTAAATTATAACCTTTTTAATATTATACATTTATTTTAAAATTTTAACCAAAGTATTAATAGCATAATTATAATTTTAATGTATTTTTTAATTTAAAAGCATATCTTTGTGACGTTTGTGTGACAGCTACAAGACAGGTTAAGTTTGTTGCACTTTAAGGTTAAGGTTAGTTAGAAGTTAGATTATGTTTGTTTCATATTTTTTTGGGATGTAAAAGGAAAAATATAAAAACTTCACCTTAAAAATCCCTTTATAATGTAAATTATTATCCAATAAGCAACCAAATATCATTTTCAAAAAGTTGAGGTTATGTATATTTCTTCATTGTTTTTGTTGCATTTATAAAAAAAGTAAACTGATTAGAATCACCTAAAATGGAAGCAGAATCGAGACTTGATTACAAAAATAAAATAATCCTTGCACCAATGGTTCGAGTGGGAACTCTACCAATGAGGCTCTTAGCATTAGACTACGGAGCAGATATTGTTTACACAGAAGAAATCATTGACTGGAAGTTTTTACGATCATTAAGACGAATAAATGGTTAGTATGTAATTAAGGAAACTGTATGGTGCAACTTTTAACACATAAGTTATTTTAGATGCTTTGGAAACTATAGATTATTTGGATAAATCAGATGGTACTGTGGTTTTTAGGACATGTGCCAAAGAAAAGGACAAAGTTGTGGTCCAACTTGGTACATGTGATCCTGAGAGAGCCCTTAAAGTAGCAAAGATGATGTAAGAAACTTTCTGGCAATATTCTTCAAACATAATTAAAAAATAATTTGCAGTGAAAAAGATATAGCAGGTATTGACATAAATATGGGGTGCCCAAAGGAGTTTTCATTGAAAGGTGGCATGGGTGCCGCTCTATTATCAAAACCATGTAAAGCAAAACTAATCCTGTCAATGTTAGTAAAAAACTTATCAATTCCAGTAACATGTAAAATTAGAGTACTTGAAAATATTGATGACACTTTACATTTGGTTAAAGATCTAGCTTCTACAGGCATATCAGCTATAGGGGTACATGGAAGGACTATTTCTGAAAGGCCCCAACACCCAAATAGAAACGAGACTATTAAGAAAATTGCAGAAAGCCTTTCAATTCCAGTTATTGCAAAGTAATTATTTATTATACATATTAAAAATGATTAAATATATAAAATATTATTCTAATATCATAGTGGAGGCTCCCGAGAAATTGAAAGCTATAAGGACATTCTGAAATTCAGGCAATATTGTGGTAGTTCTAGTGTAATGGTGGCAAGAGCTGCTCAAGGAAATTGTTCCATATTTAAGAGACAAGGAATGGAAGACTTGGATACAGTAATAAGTAAATATTTAAGATATGCAGTTGATTACGACAACTCTCCAAGTAATACAAAATACTGTGTTCAAAATATGCTTAAATCACTCCAAGAAACTCCCAGAGGAAAAAAGTTCTTGGAATGCCAGACATTAGAGCAAATATGGTACCTATTTGAAATGTGCAGTTTATAAAGTACTTTCTAACACTACAATAAAAATTAATTTGTTGCAGTGCTATCTGGAACATGGATGAATATTGCCATAGTAAACAGTTAGATTACCAATTAAAAGGCAATTTGGGTAGACGGGAAATTAGACCTGATTTATTCAATCCTACACCAAAAAGGTCCAAGACAGACCTCGAAGAGAGAGTTAATGAAATGCAATGTGCCTTTATAAGAGCAAATTATATAAAAGACACTGAATTGCCAAAGACCAGACTACTCACTTGGTGTAATAAAAATAAATGTGATAATCCAAAATATGAAACCATCAATGAAGACAAGTTGTTTAGATCCATAGTAACTATTTTAAATCAGAAATACACCTCAACATTTTGGTAATTTTTTAAAAGTTTGTTAATATATATAATATATATTACATTATTTTATAGGGAAAAGAATAAAAAGTTTGCAGAACAAGGAGCAGCACTTGTGGCCCTCTTTTACTTGGGATTAGTTAATGAGGATGTTCTTTCAAGGAATGGCAGCATTTTGAGATAACATTTACTCAAATAAATAATATATAAATTATTTTTCTTTAAAAAGAAATGTAAACGACTATATTAATAAATATGTAAATGGCCGTATTATTTTTTTAAATAACGAATGAATGAATTATTAATTACAAATCTTAATTAACAATATGAATTGTTTTTATTCTGTATGAAAACTTCCAAATATGTATTTACAGTTATTTACAGTAAAAAATTACCCTATTAATATATTATTTTGTAATCAAATTAAAAAGAAAGTAGAAAGTCAATATAAAAAGTTAGAAATAATTAAGATGGCGTAAACGCGTCATTTACACGATTTAATAATTATATACACCGAATTTACACTTTACACCCAAAAAATAAACAACCTTCTAGATTTAACTAAATTCTTAATTTTGAAAAACATCTATTTATGCCCTCATAATGACTAGTATTTCAGTGATGGTGAAATCTATTAATATAATATTGTTAATCCAAAAAGTAATAAAAAATATTCTCATTATTTTCTTACGCTGATACTTAACACGAATCATTTATTTTTACTTATTCTATGCTTGTTTGAAACACGACCACAGAACAATCCTGCGATGAAGAAAGAACCTATTACCATAAACATGACCATAAACAAGTAATTTTTCGCAGGAGATACCGCAACCTGAGAGTAGAGAACCTGCAAACCATCGATTGGAAACACCTACAATGATTTCGTTTTGAGTTATCACTTAATTTTTAAAATTAAACCTTACGTACCCCTTCCGCACGTTTGTACATCTCTAAGCGTTTCGTCAGCATATTTCGACATTCAAAAGTTAAATTGGACATAAACGATTTCAGACACTTTATATCTGTAAGTTATATTACCATTTGGACTATTTCAATAATCGATTAATCGATAGCAATCAATAAAAAGAAAAACGAGCATGCAACTTACGTCTGCCTCCTCCCTGGGGTATCTCGCTGCAGAATTTGAGGATGTCAAGTGCACACGCCTTTTGTAACAGAGGATCTACGTGGATATCCGCCTGAGACACTTCTATCAGACTGGCAACTTCGTTCTGACATTCCAAGGTGGGAATTTTATGTTGTAAGAGAGCATTCTTGAGGCATTCCTCGGTAGCTTCGTGATTTTTACAGATGGTAGACAGCTCGTATTTGCAAAGGGCTCGGAGCAAGGGATTTAGTTCGACGTTGAGCGCTTGTTCTCGTAAAATATTGGTCATTTCTTTCGCACAAAGATCGGTCAGTCGAGACTGCCTGAAGGCCGCTTTGAGACACTTTACCATTGCTCCGTTCAATTCTTGATCCGGTTTAGCTAATGATAGCACATCATAACAATGCGTAGTCATGTCCTGATGGCAATTTTCTTGTAATGAAGGGTTCAAACGGTAATCCGAAAATTGTTCTTTAGTTCTGCGGGTGACTATGGTGTAGCATTTCTTTCCGAATTCTAATTCGTCCTTATGTCTCTAAAAACGGATATATTTACTAATTTAAGGAAATTTACACAAAATAAACACCATAATTACCTTTAAACATTCTAGAATAAATTCCTTATCAGTTCGTGGACAAAAACGATCGATGGTGTCAGCACACGTTGTTAAAAGAACGTAATCGACAGCGTTATCATTTAATTCCTGCATTTTCACTTTGAAAACTTCTTTATGACATGTGTCGCTAAGTTTTTCTTCGATTGCTTGGAGGCATTCTAATATCTAGAAACAAAACAAATTATTTTTACTCACTCAGTATATTACACGAAAGTGCACTAACTTGTCCTGATCCTGCTTCGATCTTAGAACAATAACGAGATATGTCCTTCTCACATGCAGCCTTCAAATTTGGATCAAAGTTGATATTTTCCCTTATTTGAAAAAGTTGGGCTTTAAGTTGCTGTCGGCACTCTTTTTTAATATTGCTTTTGATGCCGTTCAGAGTATCGTTTCTATATTTTTCACTCAAGCAGACAACAACGGCACTTTTGGTCCTGGCATCGCGACAAAATCTCATCGCGTCGCTTTTACAAGCAACTTTAAACTTGTACGAAAAATGATAATCTTTCAGAGTCAATATTTGAAAGTGTTCGATATTGACGCGACATTTAGGATTTGATTTTACGACGGGGTCGTTTTTATGAGCAAATAAACATTCCATAACGTCCCCTTCGTCGTGTTTGAACTCGGTAGCACAATGGACTTCTATGGCTTTCCTACAGTAAGTCATTATGTAAGGATTAACTTCTGCATGTTCAGATTCTATTTTGGTGAAATTAAATACTGATATCCTACAGGCTTGTTGTAGATCGTCCAGATTGTCTTGGAGACATTTTATCTCTTCACCTTTTTTGGTCTTATCGAAACAATAGAGGGATAAGTCTTCTAGGCAAACTTCTTCGATTTCTGGCTGCAAATCAACGCTTTTCGCTCTTTGACGCATGACCCTTCGTATCTGCTCTAAACATCTGGGTTTAAGTTGCATGTCCTTTTGAGGAGAGTAAGCATATCTATATTTAAAAAATATATAATTACAAATATACACGGACTAGTTCTTTAATGATAACAAACCTATATAGACATGGTAAAATAATTCGCCCATTTGAAGGATCGTAACTGTCTGTCTTCTCCCATTCTTTTTTCGCATGACAAAATGATGCGGCGTCTTCCTTACAAGCTGTATAAAGTTGAGGGTCAAGTTTGAAATCTCTGGCGACGAAATATTGGATTTGCATCAGCGCATTTTCGCATTCTTCGGTCATTTGATCAGTACCTAAAGTGTCCATTAAACAGGACATAACTCTAGCATTTCCTCCACGAACGTCCTTGCAAGCAATTCGAACGACAGGAACGCATGCCTCGTGAAGAACAGGATCTACACTCCAATCTTCACCTGCATCTGTTTCCTTGACCAAATCTTCTAACTGCATGTATTAATTATTTTAGAGTGAAATACAATAAATATGTTAAGAAAAGACTTACCGCTCTCTCACAAGTATCAGTGATTCTCCTTCTTATGTTTTTCAGTCTAGCATGATCCATTAAGCAATGTATGGTCCGTCCTCCTGTTTCTAGTCCTGAACAAAACTTGTGTATCTCATCTGAACAACTAGTAACAATTTCAGGGGACAGTCTGTAATCTTCCATTAACATACGTCTATGATTGGTCATTTCAATTTCACAATCAGGATCCAATCTTGTCCCATTGTGAGCATAATTTTCAAGGCACAAAAGAACTTGAGCTAATCGTGTGTGTTTGTCTTGATCTTGTTTTCTACAATGACTCTTGCGAATATCTTCCTTACAAGCCTTCATTAGGCCTTTACTGACGCGATAATCTTCTGAAATTAATTTCTCTCTTCTTAACAACTGATTTCTACACATATCTGATAACTTGTCATGTTGATGTTGCAGCAAACATTTGAAAACTCTGCCACTACCAGGTACAAATTCTGAGCAATATTTCATATGGTCTTCTGCACAGGCTACATACAGTGTACGATCAAATTTGATGTTATCTGACTGAATTTCAGCCAGTTTGTAAACTTCAGTTTGGCAAGATGGACTAACGCTTGATAATTTATTTTGTAAACATATTAGTGTGTCTGCTTGTGAAAAACCACTTGGATCAACTCTGCCACACTGCAAGGCTGATATATCATCGTTGCAATGTTCTAAAAAGGACGATATCCACCTGAAATCACTAAATGCTAAATTTTCAAACCGTTCAATGGTATTTAAACAATCAGGAGAAGTTATATCTTCTTTTTTCTTTATTGCACATTTTAAAGCTGACAAGGGTTTCTTATCATTATTGTCACAGTTGGCCCACTGGCCTCGACACACCGATGTTAATATATCATTAACATAATTATTGTTTAGAACCTGTAATGTGTGATTCCAAATAGTGTTCTGACATTTTTCGTTTAATTTTACAAGATGATTAACTTTTAAATTCTGCACACACTCTAATATAAGGATATCGTCATCTGCAACATTTTTACACATTTCCTTCAATATGGAACAATTAGCATCGTCAAAAATTGTATTCTTTGAGCCCCTTTTAAATCTTCCTTGGTGCAGTACATTATTTGAATTAACGCCACTTTCAATAATACTTGAAAAAACGTTTGCTGAGAAACTAATTATATAAAAACTAATTATTGCACGCATTTTTGTTATACTTTAGGGCTTCTTAACGACACAAATTAACTTTTAGTTAATAATACAAATGTATTTTGACTAACGTCAAATTAATTTGAACGAAAAAATTTAACATTAACACACAAACTAACCTCACTTTTACAATCACAATAAACAATTATAAAAAAAAAGATAATTTATCTGTAACATTAAATTAATTTACCAACGTGTATTTTAATTAACACAATAAGAACAGTGCGATAAAATGGTATATTATTTACTTTTTAATTCGTGTTTTTTTACACCTGTCTGAAGATAATTTATTGATAAATCCGGTATGACAAATAATAAGATAATTTATACAATTAATAAATTAAAACCATCTTTTTGTAGTTATGAAAATTGAACTCGGAAATTATTTTCCTGCAGGTGACGAAAATGGCAATAAAGTTTCAAAAACAGCCCCATCAGTCTCTAATGACATAACCTACAATGACTTTTTTGTTAAATTTATTTTAGAAAATCAAGCCTGTCTTATTAAAAATGTTACTGGCAATTGGAATTGTACCAAACAATGGTTTACAAATGGAAAATTAAATACCACATATTTATGCAAAGAATTTGGTCAAAGTGATGTACTCTTGTACGATTGTCAAGAAAAGTATTTCAACTCTCAAAAAACCAAGAATTCCAAGTTTAATGACTTTCTTGAATACTGGAAAACATATATTAGTAAAAATTACAGCAAAAAGATGCCTTTGTACTACCTTAAAGACTGGCATTTGAAAAAGTTATTTCCTAACAACAATTTTTACAAAGTCCCTTATTATTTTGCCTCTGACTGGTTAAATGAGTATTTAACTGAAACATGTGATGACGATTATCGTTTCGTTTATATGGGGCCTAAAGGATCATGGTAAATTAATTTACACAGGACAATCCATGATAAATAATAATTATTTGTTAATAGGACCCCTTTTCATGCTGATGTTTTTAATTCATTTAGTTGGTCTGCAAATGTAAGTGGAAAAAAGAAATGGATGCTATTTCCTCCAGGAAGTGAAGAAAAATTAAAAGATTCTCTAGGGAATTTACCTTATGATATATCAAACTCAAAAGTAGATGAAATTCCTCACTATGAAATTATTCAAGAGAGTGGAGATACAATTTTTGTCCCTTCTGAGTGGCACCATCAAGTTTGGAATATAGAAGATACCATATCAGTAAATCATAACTGGATTAATGGCTGTAACATAGAAAAAATGTGGAAATCCTTAGAAAAAAGCTTAACAGATGTTAAAAATGAAACCAAAGATTGTTCTGATATGAGTGACTATACAGCACATTGTCAAGTAATGTTAAAGTCCTACTTTGGCACTGACTTTTTGGATTTTTATAAATTTTTATCATATATAGCTCAAAAACGACTGAGTCTAATTAAAGAAAATGTAAATATAAAATTATTTGAAATATATACGTTAGGTTTTAATCATGCACTTTTTGATTTATCAGCCATTAAAAATGTCATGAATTTAATTCGAAATAATAACGATTTTATGAACTTGTATAATACGAATCCTGCAGAAAAGCATCCAGATTTGTTATATAATGAAATAATGATAGTTACAGATAATAAAATAAAATAATAAAATT